>JAFIRS010000018.1:0-1200000 GCA_018342105.1 Gonioctena quinquepunctata | reverse complement strand
TGTATTTTAACGTTTCTAATAATCAATACAATACAATTCATAAATAAAATGCAATTCATAACCCAATAACCCTAGTACCCATCTAAAAAATGTTTAACGCGCCAAAATACGTTTCCACTTCTGTCGGCACTCCCGGAGTGCAACCCGGAATTTTTATTTTATATCTTACTTTGGCTAATTTCTATCAAGGTTGATTTGTGTTTTGGATTTGAGTAAAGAAAAAACCAAAAAAAAAATATTCCGGCCATTTTGGGCAAGCATTAAGTGCACATGTCTATGTGTCTGGCGTAGAATCCGTTCAGACCATTTGCAACTAATTTATTTTGGAAATCAGTTCTACGCTCTTCTCATTTTTAGGTACCAGATAATTGGTAATTTCGAGTGGATTAGCGCTTATCTCACAGGACCAGGGTGATTATTCCAAGGATTCCGATTACAAAGGGTGTATTCGACTTTTCTGGGACAGTTCTGCAGTACCTTATAGGACAGCTCTCTGGTAAGCAATTTTTTATTTAATTTCATAACTATACGTTTATGAGATTATTTTGGTTTTCTCTTGAGTGAAAATTGCTTCTAGAGGGGATTGTACCTCTGCTTAACTTGTCTCAGAACACTCGATTTAATATATTCCTCAAGCATAAAATTTGATTCACATTTATTAAGTTCCTTTTATCGATTTACTTCATTCAATTCACAGTGTTGGTTATTCGATTTTTGATCGTTGTAGAATCAATTCATTTCAGTTACCACCTTGTCGCCAACAGCAGGAAAATTCATTAAATTTTTTGAGAATTACCTGGCTTATCGATTTGAAAAGGGAATTGCCGCCCTATTTCGGAATTATCTTTATTTGAGAGAGTTGTGCCCACTGAAGGACGTGCGGTCTCCCTCTTCGGTTTATCTCTGAAAATTTTTCAATAAAAAGAATTATTCAACTTTATCTAAGAGAGTTGTGCCCACTGAAAGACGTGCGGTCTCTTTCTTCTTATCTTGACTGAGTAGTATAATTTTGCTCTAGAGCCTGATCAATATTTTGGTTCATAACGTTATATTTTCCTATAGTACTCGCTTTGACATTGTTTATTTTTACTCTGGCAACATTTAATTATATTGCTTTAAAATTCTATATTTTTTTTCCGGCAATTCCAGAGGATTTTGCTTCAAAACACTATATTTTTTTTCTGGCAAAGTTTCAAGGAAATTTTTATTTTTCTTTTGAAATACCTTCACTTGTTCCATTTTTTAAAACTCTTCAAGTACATTTAATCACATTATCAAAGCTTCTTTGTTTCAAAATTCAACTGAATTTTGAAAGAACGTTTTGGGTGAGGCGTGTTTGTTTGGTTTTGAATTTTGCTCATTGTTAATAATATTTGTAAATCATTAAAATTAACTTGAAAATTTGAATCCAGAATAGCAGATTTGATTGCTATTATCTTTGTTCTTTCACGGTTATCTTCCAGTCTAATATATGGACTGAGACATATTTTTTTTGTATGCTATCATTTGCATCTATCGTTCGACCCTAGATTGAAATTTGAATCATAAAAACTTGAGATTCAAAGGATATTCTTCGTTCTCCCCCATTTTGTACAAATTTTGATTCCTTCCATCTTCTTCGCATGATATATACCACGGAGTGAAGCCACCTACTGAGACAGAAGGACTGGTACTCTAGGAGGTCGTACAGCACGTCAAATTCAGCCTGGTCCGTGAAGATCAAACCAATTCACGCCAACAAGGGGGTCTAAAACCAATAAATAACCACCCACGACCAGATTCGTCGTCGCACCGCTGAGACAAGATTTGTTGTTGTACCGCTGAGACCATCTTCGAATAAACCAGCCTTCATCTCCCTTCATTGAAGACCTTCTCCACAGGTATATACGTATCACCACCGTCTGGAGGAATCTGACTTATTTGTAAATGTTCAAGTTTTTTTCTGGGTCAGAAAATTGCCATGTAAGTACATGTAACTTTCCAATTTTTTTTTCATTGCATTTTTTGTCTACTTTTCAAGTTATCTTGTTAAAGTTTGTTATTTATTCCTCTCATTTATCGAAGTTTTTTTTTATTAACCAGTCATTATTATAATTCAGTCTGGAATAAATTTGTTAAGTTGATTTCCTGTATATTTATTTGCCTTCCCATACAAGCTAGGTGACATTTATTTGATTTTGTTTATCTTTGGCTTTCGTCTTCAGCAAGCCTGGCGCCCAACTTTTGAACTAGTCAAGTTAATTGACGTATAATTTTCCTAGTGGCCCGATTGGACAAACTGGGAAAAGTCGTTAATTGAACCTTTCTCACGGCCTAACCGTATCCATCTGAGCAGCCTATCGGCAAAGTGATTTCACCTTCTTAAATTTGAATGAGATATTTCAAATTTTGGGTTCAAAAATAAAGGGTGTTGCAACTCTCAGATAATGCAGAATAGCTATAATCAATTATTCACGATATGGAGGAGAGCAAAGGTACAATTACATTATTTTGGAAATATCGACTGAATTCCAGATAGAGAGTGGCAGTCAACATAACTCTTCAGTTGGGTTTCTATGGCTACTTTCCAAACTTCAGAAACACCATTTTGTCAAACAGAAATTGGTTATATGAGTCACAAAGGGTTTGATATGGGGATAACAAAGTGTAATTGAATTCAAATTCAGTTCATTGATTCCTTTTGCATAAGTTATGATATTGAATAGGTTTCATGAATAAATCAATCGTTTACTCCTGAGAATTGATATGGATCTGATTGAAATAATACGAAAATTGAGGAGCCTTTCTGAAAGTTATCTTCAACTTGGGAGTTGAACTAATTGAGTCAAAGAAAACGTCGTTTGTTCCATCAACATTCTGGTAATGAATAATATACACATATGATCAACTAGAGCCCCAATACTTCTCTTGTACGAATAATAATTTTAATTTTTTTAATTGATTGTAATGGGTGGTGGTGGCCATGACCTGAACTTATTCACGAAATTCCACCTATAATAATAATAATAATAATTTTATTCACACATCGCCTTTTGAATTACATTACATATAAGTGAAATACAATAAAAGGAGGAGGGAATAAATTGAAAACCCTACAGTAGAACAAGTCTGTGCGTAGGGCTTGAGTGCAAGTAGCTAGATTGAATGTAATTTCATTCTGTTCTTCAGGAAATCCTTCTTTGAAGCAGCTTATCAAGCCCAAGATCCTTGAGAAATATGTGTTTCAAACGGGTCTTGTGGCTCAGTGGTTCTGGCGTCAGTCTTGTGTCCACTGTTTCCACCCGGCTCGAATTTGACTCCCGCAGATGACAACAACCGTTTTGAGGCCCCAAGAGGGGTTTCGGATCCCACTATGAAATGTGATCTCAACTCGTACAAGTTTTCATCATCTTCTGAGGGTTGTCAAACAACTGATAAAGCGGTTGGAAAATTTTGACATTTAATGTGACACTTTTCAAAACTCGTTGACGTTATCAAATGTTTTACTTTTCATCACCAGTTGCGAAGAGTAAAATTTTTCGCAACCGGTGATGAAAAGTAAATTTCACCACCAGTTGCCAAAAATACAGGATAAAATTTATTAGAATTTTGAGGCTAAACTACTTGAAGTACTTCTTCATTGTTATTATATTCTCTGTACATATTATGAAGATTAAATTCTATTCGAATTCAATAAATAATATACAGTGCTTCTCAAAAGTCCCCTCCCCCCCTCTTATTTTTGGAACGATTATACATAAAAGTGAAATTTGGAAACTGAATATTAAAGGTTGTAAACTTCCCTACTAGTGATGATAGATGACGAAATCGTCAAAGATGACGTCACAAGGCCATTGTGACCAATAATTTTAAATGTAACCCTACGGCAAGCGACACCTCTTTTGAGAGGTATCGAAAAAACCTATTCAATGATACTGATTTTGTTTGTGTTTATGGCAGTTTCGGCAACTCGCTTTTAAAAAACGCACAGCT
The DNA here is from genome assembly GCA_018342105.1 of Gonioctena quinquepunctata. Classification (NCBI taxonomy): domain Eukaryota; kingdom Metazoa; phylum Arthropoda; class Insecta; order Coleoptera; family Chrysomelidae; genus Gonioctena; species Gonioctena quinquepunctata. The sequence goes on along the minus strand of JAFIRS010000018.1, from coordinate 1,196,028 downwards.
GTGATGAATCAAATCAGTTAATACTAAAACTCCAAATTCAAGCTCCACCTCTGGATAGTCAAATAAGCTGACGTTTTTGTTAGTCTCCCTAATTCGACGTTTTTGTAATTGTCCAAGTTTTTGTACATTCAATAATTTGTTAAACTGTTGTGAGCCGAACATTTAAGTGCTTCGAGAAGCGAAATGGTACGTGCTTCAGGTGATAAAGTAGCAGCGATCCTAATTCTTGGTGAAACTGGACAAAATATTCATGCAGCAGGACGCATTTTTAATGAGAGGCTTCTCAATCGCCCCGTTTCGAGGACTTATTCAAGGGAGCTTCTTCGTGAAACAACGGGTAGTATTAATGATGCGAAACGATCTGGCAGACCACAAATTTCTGATGAGAAAAAAAGCGATATACTGGCAGAGGTAATAGTTAACTTTAAAAACTCACGTTGCAGTTATCTGTGAAGTCAGTCGAAGTACAGTACACAGGGTGTTGAAAAATAACAAATTTCATCCATACAAATTAAAAATGGTTCATCAACTCTCAGACGACGACCCAGACCGAAGACTACAATTTTGTGAACATATGGAAACTAAAATTATCCAACAGCCAGACTATGTCAAAACAATTTGTTTTAGTGACGAAAGTACTTTCTATCTAAATGGAAATGTAAATACACAGAATGTGAGGTATTGGAGTGACACAAATCCTCACCTGTTTCGTCAAACACATACCCAATTTTCCCAGGAGGTGAATGTTTGGGCAGGTATCCTGGAAAACCACATCGTTGGGCCTCTTTTTTTGAATACTAATTTAACTGGTGAGGTTTATCTGAAGCTGTTGCAAAACGCAATAGAACCGTTAATCCTTGAAATTTTGGAAGATGATCCAGATGAATTTGGCAATTTGGAAATAACATTCCAACAGGATGGTGCTTCTCCACATTATTACGGTGCAGTAAGACGGTATTTGGATGAGGAGTATCGTGGTAGATGGATTGGACGACGAGGTTCAAAGGAATGGCCAGTTCGATCACCGGACCTCACACCTTTGTTTTTTTTCCTGTGGAGGTACCTTGAATCGAAGGTTAACGCCACTGAACCTGACAATATTGACGATTTAAAACAACGTATTGTTGCAGAATGTGAGACTGTTTCCGCAGACACATTTGCAAAAGTACGAGAAGAGTTAAAAAATAGGATATTACACTGTCAGGAAGTAAATGGAGGTCACTTCGAGCAACCGATCTTTCGAGATTTTGCGACATCATAGCTCTCTTAGCTCACGTCAGAAAAGATTTTATTCCGGATAGCCTCTTTCTCATTCCATTTTTAGATCGTCAACATCCATAGGGACGTCATCGAAAATGCGTTCTATCATGCTGCTACCGTGCAGACTTCTCTTCGAAAGATCGTAAATAAATCAGGGACGCAGATATCGATACGAAATTCTACATCCTCGTAGGAGAAAAAAAGTTATTCTTAATGGGAAGAAGCACGATGAAATCTGAACACAAAAAACATTTTTTTCCGCTCCAAAGTGAAAAAAGGGTTTTTTGCAGCGGCATCGGTGCAGACTTCTGTTGGAAGAATCGCAAAAAGATCAGGGAGAGAGCAATCAGTGTGAAATTCTGAAAACTCATGCAAAAAACTATGAGAAAACCGATTTTGGGTTTTTTATTCGGAAAAAAAATTAATTCCGTTTTTTTTTTTCGGAAGTTTGGATTTTTTTTTCTAACTCGGGAACGGTGGAAGATAGGGCGATTCTGCGAACTCCAATCGATTCAGAATGGCCGAATTAGTCTAGGAGCGGAATTTCGTTCCGATACGGTTTTTTTTAAGTCAAATTCTCGAACAACGACCCCTAAATATCTTCAAAAAACCAAAGTGGTCCTATCGATCTCCGGTTCGAACCAAAATGGGAAATGCCGCGTATATACAATATATACAACTAATGATTTGTTTTTCAACGAGTTAACAGTAAATTTGTTATGCAAGAATGCCTACTGAAGTCTCTGAATCGGCAATATATCGAATATAATTCAATAAAAATATTGAATGAGTTCCCCTGGTTCCCTTTATTCAGATAAATAACGATGCAAATGATTAATATTCAAAAAATATTCAATAACCCATTGTTCAGCTACATATTGTCCTCTGGTGTTTCATTCAACATGCGCCGTGTTTCATGTTCGAAATAGATACCCATTTATTATTGAAAATTGCTGCATCATGTGACAATACACATTGCCATACACTGGAATATGAATTAGAATGAATTTTGTTGATATCCATAATTGAGTATATAGTGAGCAATCGGGTTTGGATTCATATTGCCTGTTATAGGCCAAGAGCGGGCCAATGTTTTCAAAATGTTAATACTCACAGCAAACATAACAAAAATCATTGACTGCCTGGACAAAAGTATAATGTAGCAGAACTCTATAATGATTTGCTGTATATTCTGACAAGTTATGGAGAACAACGATTCAAAACTAATTTCAAAATATACTTGCAACTACAAACTATCTAACTTCACCACTTATTTGATTTAATTATGTAATTTGATGATTTTTGTAATGCGTTTGAAAGTATTTTATCTTTTCTTTGGTAAAAAAAAAGATTACGAAGAAAGACTATGCTTCAAAACGCAGATTTTAAATGAATTTTCTTGTATATAGTCCTTTCTACTATTTAATTTTGTTACAATCACTTCACAATGAATGTTTGTGATATGTAGTAGTTTAAGATCCTTATTATAAACATGTATGTTTCTTAAGATGAATTAGGTTATTATTATTATTGGTAATACTTTCAACATGAAGTATCTTTCCAGTTGGTTGTACGATCTAAGGCGCCAGATTTGAACTGGTTCACGGAAGGAAGCGGTAAAATGGAACGTCTATTCAGATTTAAAAAATATGCCGTCTTAAAGGATAACGAACAGAGTATAGCATACTAGCATTGACAGCGTTCTTCTGACATTCTCCGTATATCAGATCATATCGATTTGTTCGTTTCGAGAATAACGATTATTACTTTCCATTTCGAAAAAACTTTTTACAAACGAAACGAGATGACAAGTGGAACTGGTATTTCACTTTTGACATGCCATCAATCACATACTGTTTTGCAGGATTCCAAGGCTACCTTTCATTCCATGAAACCTAAGCGGATAACTTATTGGAATTTGTAGGCATCGTATGAAATATTGCAATATTGCAATTCAATGATTAATCGTTTTTAGTTTTGAACAGAAAGAAAGTGGTACATAATGTAAATCGTTGAATTGGTAATTGAATTCTCTATCGAATGGCAAGAGGCCCTCGGTAGGATCCATTTGAAAAAAAAACTATTTTTTTGTTAAAAATGCGTTCAGAAAATTTCAATTCCTGCTGTAGGATTTGTTATTGATCTCATCGATGGAATGACTATTACTGATGTAAATCAGTATAGATTTAAACCTGATCAAGGCCTCCTGAGCAAAAAAAAATTGTTTTTTTTTCAATGGTAATAAAAAATTTGGCAACACTGTCGTATGTAGTTCGAGCCGTAGAATCCAAAAAACATCAAAGATACAGTGTCCAAGCAGCATTATAGTGACAGAAACTGATACTGCAACTTCGACTCGGTGGTTATCACGTAATCACCACTAAATCTACCACTATACAGTAAGAATAACTAAAATTTTATATGTGTATAGTTGTAGTCACGTAATTCCCATCTATAGTAGCCACTCCACAGTTCTATAAGTTATTAGTGTCATTTGAGGTGTCTGAAACAGTATGGCCACTGAGCAAATCACTTCAAAGGTTTTCAAACTTAAAAGTGGAAAATAACCGTTGCCGTAGCCATCCTGTACCACTTAAATATCACTTAGAAGTCACAGTCACTTTCAAGAGAGCATGATAGTTTCGGTGACGTTTTAGTAACTTCCATAAAGCCTTCAATGTGGCAGGCACGTTCTTGCTATCTCCATAGGTGATAACCTTCAAAATTCACCATTCTGCGCGATGACAAAAGCTAACCTAAGTTTTCTCAAATTATTTTATTGTGGTTTACAAAAAGTTTGTTTACCTGTTACGTGAAACATGTGCTCCTGCTTGATATTTATACTTTAATTGTTCATTCTGTTTGCATAAATGCCATCGTTTTTATTACTTGTTAATTGATAATTGTTGATTGGAGCTGCACAAATCCACTATACTTGCTACATGTCCTTTTTTAATAATTAATGAATATGTACCCGCAATTTCGAGGTTAAAGCTTTGAAGTGGCAGGTTATAATAGCCCGACATGTTTGCCTCTTTCAAGGGTATAAGACCTATTGTAATTTCAAGGTTATAACTTTGAAGTGGTGAGTCATGGGCCTGCGACGTGGGTGCCACTTTCCAGTGGTGGAAAAGTTAATAATTTAGTTCCACTGGGCACTTTATGATGGGAGGAGCTTCAGAGTGATATATTTACACTTTCTGCCACTTTAAAGTTATATTCTGCAAAAGCCGCCATATTAACAGGAGTATGCTGGGTCGCCATCATTAGAGAAATGATCGAAATATTCAATGAAGATTTATTTGTCATCAGCACTGCATCAAATGTAGTAATTTGTTACGTAAGTATTTGTTTCAACTAACCAGGATTGATAAAACAATGTTTGAGGGATTTAAGTACATAATTTCAGAGGCGAGTTATTTTCAAAATTATAATGTTTTCCTTAAATAAAGTGTATTCAGATGGCGCTTGCTCACAATCGAGCTGCAACACCCATATTTCACATAAAACTTTCAATCGTTTTAATTTTATCTCGATCAGAAGTATCCAAATTCAATATACCTACTTACGCGTTTGTATGTTTATATGTTAAAGTTGATCGGGGGTTAGAAATGAATCAGGCAAAATGAAAGAATGAGGAACATTTATCACAAAAATATGTTGCTGAACAGAGATCGAGCTACATATTATTTTCACAAACGCAGTCAGTTGTTTAACGTGTCTAGTGTCGGCCACTACATATCCATGTTTTTGCCTGGTGACCACAACGTGGTTAGAATGTGGCTATCTGAGATCCAGGAACGTAGATCGGAACGTAGCAGCCACCAAAAAAGTGTTCCCCATTTTGGTAGCCGCCGCGTTATAGAACCGTGAATATTACGTGGCAGTGGTTGTGGCCAAACACTTCAAAGTTTTCCAGAATCGTGGCCGCTACGTTCCGTCCACTTAAAATGCTACTTGGATCAAAAAATAGAAAGTTGTTGACTATTCTGGCGAAACCGGAAGTCGGTCATTTTCTTTTCATATGTTTGTCAATTCAAAATTGGGTCTCATATCTATGTAAAAAATTTCATCCAAAGCGGTTGATAAGTGAAGGAGATATAGGCATGGCCCTAGTCCCATTGTCACCCGGTATAGTTGTCATTTTCATATATGAGTTATTTGACGTTTAATAACTCAAAAACGGTATAGCATAATTTTATTTTTGATATCAGGAAAAAATATAATTCCAAAAAAGTTCATTTCCTGAAATATTAACACCACTGTATTTTTGATAGCATTTTATAAAAATTCAGTCATAACCATACAATTTTTGAATTTTGTTCTTCTGTAGGCAATAATAAAGATGATAAGGGGTGCGTGATTCATATAGAAAACCCGGGAACACGTAAATTTCAAATAGCGATTTTTTTTTTAGTCGCCATGCTCAATCTTATTGATTTTGTTCATTTCGATTTTCTGTATCTCCGCCATTTCCGTCAGCGTTCATTCCTGTCCCATATTGTTTTCGGATAATTTTTTAGTGCCTTAATTCCAATGATGGAAAATTTGGTAACTTGATCAAGAATAATTTGTGAGAGTAAATTTCCTGAAGGGGAATCATCTGAGATCCAACTATTGTTTCCATTTCTTCTATTTCCATTCGCTTCCTCAACCCCATTCCGAGGTTCATTTACATCACACAGTTCACTTCTCATACTCACCACATACCCTTTGATTCTGTGACGGAACTTTGCCTCAAGAACTCTAATGAATTTTCATGATTCCTCAAACGTATTTACCCTCATTATCGCGCCCGAAGGAGTTTCTTGCTGAAAATATAATCACTCCAGGACATTCAATTCACCTATTTGAAATAACTACTCAGATTTAGCACCAGAGGAACAATTCACAATAATTAAAGATACACCCCCCTATCTTCATTGAAAGCAGATCGCATTTCATTAGCACAGACATAAAATAAAGTAGTTGCCTCTCGAGGTAGTAGACAGTAACAGTTCCACTGGATGTTCATTTCATTGGGGTGTACACATGGAAACGACGTTTGCATAACAATATGGAATGCTAATGTATGCTACACTGGAATTTACTCTGACAACGGTACTGTTTATTTTATGGAAGTTCATTTCAATCTGGTAAACATGACGGTCGTGTTGATTTCGCTTTGTGGAGTTTTGGAAATGTTTATCAACAATAGAATTATGTTGATAGCCTGATGGTTTCTTCCATAGCATCTTGAAATTCTTCGAGGAAAAACTGAAGACATTTCACAATGAATGCCGATATTCTGAACAACAATAAGAGCATCTCGGTAGCCCCTATCTACAATAAAAATATCACCTGGATGAAACCATCTTCTCATTTGGCTGACATCTATAGTCAATTCATTTTGCGTGCATTATTTTTTCCGAATCTGCGGAATATGGGCCTTGAATATCCAAAATGTAACCATCAGTAACCACAAATAGGACTGGTTTGATTGAATGTCTCCCTTTGTGTTGACAATATGATTGTCGTAATACCCGGAAGTTGCAACATTTGTCGATTAACAAATATGTACCATCTGTATGAACTATTGCTTTTGGCTTCTTGGAATAATTGAATATAATGGTTAAAAATTCATCAGAAATAATAATAATAATAATAATTCATCTTTATTCACCATAAAAATATAATGATAATATAATAATAAATTCAAATATAACAGTAGAGGTGAAAACGCGGAGTGTCAGCGAGAGCTGTTTTTGAACTCAACCTTATGTTAAAAAAAAGAAAAAAGAATAAATATGAACAAAATTTTAACAATATGAAAGTAGTAGTAACTTTCTAGTAATAACTTTCCAGTAATAAGTAGATCAGTGAATGAGGTTAGCAGAGTCAGTTCGAACAAAGAGTCTATTTGCCAAGATGAATTTTCAGTCTTTTTTCAAAATTACTCAATGAGTGGGATCTAAATTCACTGGGTAGTGAGTTATAACATTTTGGTGCGCTGTACGAGAAGCTACGGGTGAAAAATGGAGTTTTATGCTTTGGAATGATGAGAGTTGTTCTATTAGGAGTGGAAAATCTGTACAGGTATGAAAATGTTTTTAGCCTTTTGAAGAGGTAATCTGGCCGTTGGATTGGTAGGATTTCATGGGTAATTTTCAGAAGGTGTAATTTCCTAAGTTTCTCTAGATTCAGCCAACCTGAGTTCTTCATCGGCTCGGTTATATGGTCGTATTTACGAATGCCGAAAGAAAACCTCAGGCAATTATTTTGTATACGTTGTAGGCGGTGACAATCATTCTGGCGTGAAGCTGAACCGTATATACTGTCACAGTAGAAGATTTTAGGAAATACTAGCGACTCGCAAAGTTTTATCTTCAATTCCGTTGAGAGTAAGTCCCTATCAGGGTAAAGTTGCCTTGAGACGTTGTAGGAAGATTGGCTGAGGTGGCTGACGTGTTTAGTGAATCTTAGCTCAGGATCAAGCAAAAGTCCTAGATTTTTTGAATTCTTTCACAATTGGGAGAAAGACATCGTCTAGGCAAATTTGTATGGTGTTCATTGAGACTTCTTTGTTCTTCTTGGTGCCGGATAGCAACACTGCAGACTTTTTTGAATTGAGTTTGGGTTTATGGGCTGTAGATATATCGAAGATGGTTTGGAGATCGGTATTGATTCGAGTTTGTGCCCAGCCTAGGTCACGAATGAGAAATGAAAAATAAATCTGGGTGTCATCGGCATAGTGGTATATTGTACAAGTGTTGGCGAAAAGGTGGAAGTCAGATATGTAAGGACTGAACAATAAGGGTCCAAGAATGGACCCTTGCGGTACGCCCTTAGTTACAGATAATGCCTCTGAAATTGCTCCATCAAGAGTTACCTTTTGGGTTCGGTCTGATAAATAGTTTTTTATCAAGCGTACTGCATCCAGCGAAAAGCCGAAAGCGACTAGCTTCTGACAGAGGATATCGTGGTCGATTGTGTCGAACGCTTTGCTATAGTCGAGCAAAACTGAACAGGAAACACAGCCCTCGTCAACCGCTCTAAAAAAATCGTCTGTAATTGAAAGAAGAGCTGTGGTAGTACAATGTTGCGATCTGAATCCCGACTGGACGGATGAAATTATTTTATGTTCGTTTACAAAAATATTGATTCGACCATTCAGTATCATTTCCATTACTTTGGAAAGAGAAGGTAAAATGGAAATAGGTCAGAGGTCCGTTAAGTCAGAGGGAGTGTTACGATTTGGCAGAGGTATAACAAATCCGCATTTCCACTTGTAAAGAAACTGTCCCGAAGTTATTATTGAGTTAATAATGTGGGTTATGTGGTTCAGTAGATAGTTTTCGAATAGGTGGATCATCTGTATGGAAATGTTATCGGAACCTGTTGCGTTACTCTTTATCTTGTTAATGTACTTTCTAATCGTGTGTGCAGTTACGGTAGAAAAGAAAAACAGGTTACCGGACTCTTCTTTTACTTTGTAGCGGTCAAGTAGAGGAGTCTGGTATGCAGACCTGTCGGGCTGCAAAATTGTGTTGAACTATGAATTGATGCGATTCACGTCTTTCAAATCATTCGGGATTCCAGGGGTGGCTTTATCCCTTGAAATTTCAAGAGATCTGAGTGTATTCCGAATTCTTCTACAGTCTTTCTTTGCAAGGATAGAGTTGAGATAGGCTTTCTTTTCACGACGGATAGCCCCAGTTGCGTAATTCCTCAGATCTTTGTAGTTGTTCCAGTCTACTATAGAGTGTGAGTTCTTATATTTTTTGAATGCGCGGTCTCTCAGTGAAATCATTTCTTTTATATTGAACGTTAGCCAGGGAGCAGGCGGCTTACTAACCCTTTCATTTCGATAAGGAGCAGGTCTATCGAATATATTCAATAAGTTGTCGTTCAAAAATGATATGTTATCCACATTGTTCAATAAATAGATATTATCCCATTCGATATTTCGCAAATCTGTATGAAAGGAAATAGTATCGAAGTTACGGTAATCACGGAAAGATACAAATTTGACTTCATGCTGTATTTTAATTTAATCGATTTCACATGAAACCCATGTGATCCGAGATACCCTGTCATAAACCTCGACCGAGCCAACTTTATTCTTGTCAGGAACGAATAAAACATCTAAGAGTGTTTGGGAGACAGAAGTGATTCGAGTGGGACTGGCAACTAGCTGATGGAAGTTGAAAGAATTTAGAAATTCGGAGAACCTTTGGCTTCGTCTGTCATCAGCAAGTAAATTTATATTAAAGTCTCCGGCTTCGTAGGAGTTTGCATAAGAATGTCAATAAATCTTTTTTGAAAATATGTCTCTCACCTCTATCTTGTCTTGGTATAGGTACACAATGATTATATAAGTCACCAAACTGTTCTTTTGTGAGCGGAGCAATGGTTTTGAATTCTTCATCAGAAAAACTATTCTCGTCTACGTAATCCAATTTACGCTTAGCGGCAGTTCTGAGTTCGTTCAAAAATGATTGAAATTTCTGACCTCTCAGAGCGTGAGGTCTATTGATATATCTTGAGCCGCTGGATGGGAAATACAAACTCACGGCCATCAATATGAATTCTACAGGAACGGGTATTTTCTGGTATATAGATGTTCTGATTTATGAACATGTTGACGCTGCATTCTATTGTGATTCTTTGGAAATCAGCTACAATATTGCAAATGAGACACGTGTGCCTTGTGGAGTGTGTTGAAATATTCAATCTCAAACATCCTGGATCTTCTTGAAGGTGATGAATCTCCTGAATAATTGATTGGTTGCATGTCAATCAGATTATATTTCCAATAATTTCTGCGACATGTGGTCCCCTGTGGTCGCGTCTTTCAATGGCAATTCCTCGTTTCGATTTATTTGGTTCTCCATCGAGTCGCGCCATATTTTGTGTATTGAATATAACATCACACGTAGAACAATTCAATCGGTGATGATTAGCCATATTTTCAATAATTAATATTATTTCAATGAAAACTTAACTAATGCAAGGATTGGAAAATGACAATTCAGTATTTGTTAAACGAATGAATATGGTTGCTTTATGTCATTCCAAACCAGAGCCATTCTGACCATACTGAAGTTGCAGCTAGTCCATCTCCTCTACAAGTGTGGGCACTTTTCAAATAAGCTCAGTATCGGGATAGTATACATGACTTAGAGTGATCATTTCATGGCATAGTCTTACAAATGGAAAGTGTGAGTCCATATTTTTTCGTAATGAAGAAAGCATTCATTTGATATTATGTTGGCCATAAATGGTTCACAGCAGGCTACTAAACATGTATTCTTTCCATATACAGGAAGTTTCAATTACCAATCAATCGACATTTCACTAATTGAGGTGTGAATTCGAGTAACTAGTATGTTTTGCGAATCGGTAGTTTTGATAGTCATTGGTGAGAAGTCGATTGCGGTTTATTCAAAATTTAAAATAATGGAAAAACAAACTTTGTCACTGATAATGCGTGATGAAACGCAATGTTCAGATGACAACTACGAATCACGCAATCTCATGCTCCATGGATCACAAATGATATGGGTTTACCGATGTTATGACGACAAAAAGCTCGGTCTAGGTGAAAACAATACGAAGATATAAAAGCTGATCAGGCGAACACAGCAATCTGAGAATCAACCCGGTAGGTTTAATCACTATTCTGATATGTTTCATTAAAATTTGAGAGCTGATTTCTCTGCGAATGTGAAAAAAACTAGGAATTCCCGACGGATGGGTTGTCTGTTCCAAATGTGGCCGAGTTGGGTTTAACGTGAGAAATTGTATTTCGAAAAACGACCAGCCACGTCGCTAGAAATGCGATAAAATTTATCAACATGTACGTATTTCAAACAGTTATTTCTATGAAGTGATGAATCATAGAAAGCAAACTTGTAGAAATAAAAAGAACAATACCAGTATTTCAAATCAATTCTACTATGTGTGCTCCGGATGACACTTAAAAAGCTAAGGTTTCCGTCTTCTTAACTTCTCTGACTTTCGAGGGTTGCTTTGCAAATAAGTTGGCGGTTGAAAACAATTCTAAACAATTAAAAAAAAACAATTTATTTAGATTCAGTGGAAACATGCTCAATTGAATATTGAATAGAAATATATTTCTTTCAATTATTTCTGGGAATATCTAACAGTAAACAACTACTCTCCTGGCTGAAGCCACGCTGGACATTAAACTATATCTTGGAATAAACAATTTGGAAATACCAAATTATCAGGAATATTTTTTCTGATTATCTTGAAATAATCCGGGCGCCATTTCTTTATACTACTTTATCATCCCTGTATACTTCTGTTATTATTGAATCCAAAACTGATGGCTCGAATGATAAGTCAGATTGCGGAAATGTTTTCCAACTCTACTATCATCAAAAACATTTTTTTAAATAGTAAAATCATCAAACAATTTCAATGAGTAAATTTTATCTTTCACTATTCAGGTATGCATATATTCTGGTTGTTAACAGCTACATAGACAATAGCCACTCCAGAATGAAAGTGCTACGAAATGTTCCAGATAAGGTTTTTTGCATTTTCAGTCACGACAGCGGAATGGTCAGATTTGAATTCAGAGTTCTTTTCGAGGTTGTTACGAACGGATGTCAGCTGTTAACATGAAATTTATGTTTGCATAATAACAAGGTTTTCTAAATGAGCCAAAATTTACTGGGGCCACTACACGGTTCATTTTTATTCTAGCGATCATGAATTGCCTCAGTGGATCCCGAAATTACTTTTGAAAATTAGTCGGGTTCAGTCATAAATACCAATGGAGTGGGAAATATTTCATGGAAATAACAATCTGAGTGTTTTTGTGTATTTGGATATGCTTATATTATGAAAAAACAGTTTTTTTCTAATGAGATCAACGTGAAAAAACATACGAATATATCATAGAACCCCTTTTCTCATTCACCGGGTAGTTGGTATCACTTCTCGATCTTGAGAACACTGAAGAATGGATGCTTCATGTTTATGATTTTCAGTTTTCCGTACGGAAAGTGAAAGCCTGTGTCTGATATTTCAAATTATAGTTAATGGAATATAGAACCCATTTGAACAAATGAAGCCTTAATGGATATCTGAATGGCAAATGGAAAGAAACAATGGAGTATCATTTGAGAAAATAAAGAAAACATTGCTAGTGAATCAACACGTTGACACTGAAAAAAAAAACGATACTCAGGCAAACTTGGGATTGAACAACAGTTATTTTTTACTGATATGCCGGTATCAAATGAAAGTTGATGAAGGAAAAAATATCACTCGTACACCAGGAGTATATGGAGTTGGATCACCTTCGTCACACTTTCCATTTGCAAGCCTATGCCATACAATTTTAACTCTAAGTCACGTATACTATCCCGAAACTGAGTTCATTTGGAGAGGAGATAAACTAGCTGCAACTTTAGTTTGGTCAGAATGGCTCTGGTTTTCATATAGCAACCATATCCATATGTTCAACAAACACTGAATTGTCATTTTGCAATCATTGCATATGTTGAGTTCTCATTAAAATCATCTCAGTTATTGGAAAAATGGCTAATCGTCACCGATTGAATTGTTTTACGCGTGATGTTATATTCAATACACAAAATATGGTGCGACTCGATGGAGAACCAAATGAATTGAATCGAAAAATTGCCATTGAAAGACGCGACCAGAGGGGACTTCCACATGTCGCAGAAATTGATGGAAACAGAATCTGTTTGACATGCTACCAATCAATTATTCAAGAGATTGATCACCTTCAAGAAAATCCAGGATGTTTGAGATTGAATATTTTAACACAATTCTCAAGGCACACGTGTCCCATTTGCAATTGTGTAGCTGATCTTCAAAGACTCACAATAGAATGCAGAGTCAACGTGTTCATGAATCAGAACACTTATATACCAGAAAATACCCGTTCCTGTAGAATTCATCTTGATGATCGTGAGTTATATCGATAGACCTTACGCTCTGAAAGGTCAGGATCTTCAATCATTTTTAAACGAACTCAGAACTGCCGTTAAGCAATAATTGGATTACGTAGACGAAAAAAGTGTTTCTGATGAAGAATTCAAATCCATTGCTCCGCTCACAAAAAAACAGTTTGGTGACTCATATAATCATTGTGTATCTATACCAAGGCAAGATAGAGGTGAAAGACATATTCCTGAAGAAGACCTATTCGCATTCTTATGCAAACTCCGACAAGGTATTTCTGATTTATCGCAATAGCAAGAGAACAATTTATAGAACGATATGTTAGTGTTTTTGCGAATCAATTGTACAATCCACAACCCAATGAACCAAAAGCAATAGTTCATATGAATGGTACTCATTTGTACATCGACAAAAGTTGCAACTTTCCGGGTATTACCATAATCATATTCTCAACACAAAGGGATACATCAAACCAGTCCCAATTGTGGGATATTCAAGGCCCATATTTCGCAGATTCGGGAAATAATGATGCACGCACTGCACTGCACTGCAGAATGAATTGAGTATAGATGTCAACCAAATGAGGAGATTGTTTCATCCAGGTGATATTTTCATTTTATATAGGGGCTACCGAGTTGCTCTCCCTTTTCTTCAGAATATCGGCATTCATTGTGAAATGCCTTCAGTTCTACTTCGAGGACAAAAACAACTACTAACTGACAAAACCAACAAGTCCAGAATCATAACATAAACTGGATGGATAGTTGAGGCACGGAATGGTCATTTGAAGACCATTTTCAGATTTTTTTATCACAAAATTGATACACATCATATTAAAAATATAAAATGTTACCTACAAATAGCAGGTGCGATAATAAATAAGTACCATCCGCCTAATCAAATGAGAGATGCCATCATCGAATTAGCCAATATAATGCTGGAAAAGGTTAATATAGTCAACGTAGTTCAAGTCAGAGTTGACATAACTCAGACAGGATCATTTCAATGAATTCCCAATATTAGATTAACAATTGGTACGAGTTATAACTGTTGGCATTAACCAGGTAGAATTAGCAGCATCGTATATACAAGATACTGTTTGATGAGAATGAATTTCAAATGGATGCAAATATGAATGAGAGTTCATTCAAGATTCCGTAATGCCACCAAATATCAATTATTCATAGCATTCGAGGCAACTCTAGAGGATATTGAACAAGTCAATAATATTATGTTATATTTGGATGTTATTGCACTTGTGAAACTGGAGCCAGGACCTTTGGATGTTGTGCCCATGTGGCCAGTGTTATCTGGTACCGTAGCTATGCACGTTATGAACGGTATTTAAGGTATCCATCGAATGCCCTTCTCATCCACATAGATGATGCTGAACATAGAGAGGGACGAGTAAATCAGGTGTTCTGACTCTATCATCCTTTTCTGTACGTTGTTCATGTCATCATTAGTTTTAGTTCATTGGTACCCTGTTATATATTGTTTATCCGTTCAAAGAACTTTACAGTTTTGATATTGAAGTAGGTAATATAATACATCATCAATCAAGATCAATTGACAGTTGTCCGGCGGTGATCCCAAGGTTTCCAACAGGATGGCATCTGAACACTGAAACTTGAATAATTCTGGATTTCCTATCGTTCCTCATTAGCAACCTATACATTCCATATATGTACGTCTTTTCGATGGAATATGAGCATATTTCGTTTCCTATTTTGTTGTTAATCAATTTTATCGTTTTAATTATTTGCAATATTTCTCGAGATTCTTCTACCATCATTCGAGTTGTTCCATAGATAAAGTTTCATTTACTAATAACTATTTCTGGATACATACAAAGTCCCTCATATGCCGAAATCAATGGGGTTTTTAGGTATAATGGAACCGGCTATAGTATACATTCTAGAAGAAGGGGAATCCTACTTTATGGAAAAAACCACAAATCTACCAATAAAAGAAATTGTAGAAGCCACAAGACTACATAGGAGAACCAAAATCAAACAAAGATCAAATGGGGGATGATTTTAAGGATGAATATTTTGCAGAAATTCTCAGAAACTGAGATAACTTCAGAAAAAATTAAAAAGGAAAAATTACAGGAGGGAAAGAATAATAAAATTCTCCGCTCCCCCTCAAATAATTACCTACCCAAGAAAATACCGAAAGTAAAATCAATAACAATTACCCAAACGGATCTATCAGGAGATGAGCACATCTGATGAGAGTAATATACAAGACCAAATCAACCACCCCATGGCGAAGAAAAAATCATACAGAAATAACCTCTGAAAGTGGAAGCTTGCAACCCCACTAAGGGAACAAACAAGCAAAACAGAAACCACGACAGAGACTACCCAACCGCAAATAAGTAAGGGAGAAAAAGAACAAAATTCCACAGAAAAAACACCCCTTCCGATTATTCTAGAGGGGGAGAAATGCCTCAATAGTGAAATAAAAAACAAAATCCAAGAGATATGTGAGACTGGGTATACTATAACTTATTCACTCAAAAACTCATACAAACAAATAGCAAACATAGAAGAAAAAACCCTTGTTCTGCCACCAAAACTTCCTAAATAATGATCCGCAAATCTCATTCACGAATTCACGATTCAAATAATATCCATAAATATCTCACTCAATTTCTTCAACAAATCCACATTATTATAATTTTTTACACAAATCACCCTAAATCTGAACTCAATCCATTCCACAACGCAAAACAAAACTCAACACAACACAGTATCTCTCAAATTATTGCTTCAACAACAATGCAAATCACTCAAGTATTTTGACCTGGTTTTTTGGTGTTTGGCTTCCACCCTTTTCCAGTCATTCTAACCACAATTTTCAAACTCGAGGTCCTGTTAATAAATGAATCAAGGCATCCTCTTGATCAGGTTAAAATCCATACTAATTTTCATCAGTAACTCTAAGTAATAGTCATTTCATCGATGAGATCAATAACAAATCCTACAGCAGGAATGGTAATTTTCTGAACGAAAAAATAGTTTTTTTCAAATAGTACCTACGGATAGAGAATTCAATTACCAATTCAACGATATACATCAAAGCTAAAAATGATCAATCATTCAGTTTGTACAATATTTTATACGCTGCCTACAAATTCCAATTAGTTTGGTTTGATGAAATGAAAGGTAGCCGTGGAATCATGGAAAACAGTAGGTGATTGATATCATGTCAAAAGTGAAATACCAATTTTACTTGTCCTCTCGTTTCGTTTGTAAAAAGTTTTTTTGAAATGGAAAATAATAATCGTAATTTTCGAAACGAACAAATCGACATAATATTGATATACGGAGAATGTCAGAAAAACGCTATCAATGCCAGTATGTTATACGCTGTTCGTTATCCGTTAAGACGGCACCCATCGAGGACCTATTTCAGGAAATTGGAAATGATGCTAAGGAAAGAAGCAGCTGATCAAAACCACATCCACTTCATCGTCAGTGAAAAAGCGGAAACTAATGTGTTAGCAAATGTTCATTTTTCTCCATCTGCCTCATTGGAAATTGGATGTGGGATCAGCAGGGATAGTGCCGCAAAAGTATTGAAAAATAATAAATATCGCTCCTATAAATACAGTTTGCATCAGCATCTATATGGAAGTGACCCAGAACGGAGACTAACTTATTTTAATTGGCTTTTGCCAACTTCTTTGGAGGACTTGAGAGATAGAGTTGAGAGCGCATTTCAGGAAATTCCTGCTCACGAATAAATATGATGAGGAGTACAATAAATAGAACTAGTGTATGTGTTAGGGAAAACGGGCAACACTTCGAACATCTCATTGGTCATTGATAAATAAAATGACTTTTTCGATGGTTGTGAAACTCTTCTATTGAAAATAGGATGATGATATTGTGAGTAATAATTTGTACGTTGAATGTTTCACTGTTTCAGTCGTTAGATTTATTCAAACAGTTTGATTATATTGGAGTTATCTTTTCTGTAATGGATTTATGATCATTATATATTGTCAAGTTGGTTATTTTCGGTAATTCATTGTTACCATTCTGAAGTAAAGTTTGAAAAAATGAAAGAATGTCATGTTACCTACTAATTTTTTCAGATTGATTCCATTTTGTTAGATGGCTGGCTCTCTACGTTTTGAACAAAAAGAAAGTGGAACATAATGTATATTGTTGAATTGGTAATTGAATTCTCTTTCAAATGGCAAGATGGTAGGTATCATTGGAAAAAAAACATTTTTTCGTTTAAAATGCGTTCAGAAAATTGTAATTCTTGCTGTAAGATTTGTTATTGATCTCATCGATGAAATGACTATCATTATGAGTTACGGATGTAAATTAGTATAGACTTTAACCTGATCAAGGCCTCCTGGGCTTGAAAAAAATATTATTGTTTTTGAATTGTGAAATAGAAATTTGGCAACACTGTTACGTGTAATTCGAGCCGTAGAATCCGAAAAACATCAAACATCCAGAGTGTTCTATTTGAAAAATCGAAGTTATTGGCTATTCTGGCGAAACCGGAGGTCAACCATTTTGGTTCCATATTATGTCTGTCAAAACGAAACGGTGTCTCATATCGATGTACAAAATTCCATACAAATCGGTTGATAAGTGAGGGAGATATAGGCATGGCCCTAGCCCCATTGTCACCCGGTATACCGAGCCAACCGCCAACACCAGCGGGGACACTGCCTTCGCCCGTATTTAATTATAAGGTCAAGCACAGGGTTTGTCAACTTAGACCCTAAGAAGATCTTGTATATAGTAGCATTAGTTGTATATAATAGGTTAAGTTAGATATGTATCTCTAGGTTATCAAAAAATATTTTTCATTTGATTTGATTTGGTTTCCATCTCACCTTATTGATTTCTCTATAATTCTCAATCATTCCTTCCTGCCCTTTCTATGCATATTAATTTTCTATTAGAGTTGAATTGAAATTTTGAAACTACAATTCTAGATGGGGATGAAAATCCAACTTTCGGATTATTCATGCTGACTGAGTGGTGGAACAAAACTTGCGAAAACGCAATAGCGTGGTTGTCTGCAAATTATATCAGAGTTGATATGATCTCCACAAAACAGAATTAACACGGTTATCAGATTCACTGCTGGAATTGAAATAAACTTCCACGGCACAAGCACAATACATCCAGATGAAAATTAAAGTGGAGCTAACATTTGCATTTCATATTGTTATGCAAACATTGTTTCCATATGTGCAACCATTCGAAATTAACATCCAGAAAAGAGGTTCATATCTATTAACTGGATTTACGAAAATAAAAAACTCTGCATTTTTCGGAAAGCTGTTCGTATATTCTCCCCAAAATATATGAATTGTATAAATTTTGTTAATTGAAAGAATTTCTAAAAAAACCACATGAAGTAACCCCAAACAATGATAGAGAGTTCAACAATAATATCAACTTAGTTCAACTGTTAATAACTTTTATAATCAGGGATATATCATAATAATAGAACATATACATACATACATACAAAGCAATACCAAAGCAATACCAAATATATGTTGGTATTGCTTTGTACACAGGATTCTAGTTGAGGTATGTACATGTTTCATCCTTTTAATAATGTTTTAATATTTTATCTTTTTAAATTGATAGTAATTCCATGTTTTATATTGATTACCAATGACTTGCCCTTTTGAAAAAAATTTTTTGAACAATCCTCCTACATTCTTTCTAAATAGTTGTCCTTTTAGGCCCTGATGAAGTTTATACGTTGAATAAACGAAACGTTGGCCGAAAACTAGAAAGTTTATTATTTGTCCTCATCCGACAATCACATCAACCTATATATATATATATATATATATATATTGAAATGTTTCTTGAACCTTTCGATTTGTACTTCAGGAAGTTTTCTTGGGATTGAGGTTCGTTTTTGTATGAATAATTAGTTGTTGAAGTTTGTCTTCATTATTGATTTATTTTTTATATTGTCGACGTTTCGACGGAGGTCCTCGTCTTCTTCAAGGCATAGTTTCATGCAACATTTAAAATTAAACTTAAATAACAGGATGGTTTTGAGCATCAAAATTGGGTTTGACCGCTCTGTTCTCCGTGTAAGGTGATCTCTGGTATTAAAGGGTGTGGTGAATCCAATTGTGAGTGCTTTTGTCATTTTTGAACAATTAGTCGTATGTGAAACAAAAATTATCTGTTGTTTTCGTTTGTTTGATTTGTTGTTGATATCGGCACTCCATGTACTGTCGACAGTACATGGTGTGCAATACCAACAACAAATCAAACAAACGAAAACAACAGATAATTTTTGTTTCACATACGACTAATTGTTCAAAATTGACAAAAGCACTCACAATTGGATTCACCACACCCTTTGATACCAGAGATCACACCTTACACGGAGAACAGAGCGGGTCAAACCCTAATTTTTGATGCTCAAAAACCATCCTGTTATTTCAGTTTAATTTTAAATGTTGCATGAAAACTATGCCCTTTGAAGAAGACGAGGGACCCCCCGTCGAAACGTTGACCAATATAAAAAAATAAATCAATAATGAAGACAAACCTCAACAACTAATTATTCATACAAAAACGAACCTCAATCCCAAGAAAACTTCCAGAATATATATATATATATATATATATATATATATATATATATATATATATATATATATATATATATTGTTATGAAATGAGAATATAACAAATGATTTTGCCCCACGTTTTGGGTGCCACTTGTTAGGTAATGATATATTTTCAAATACGAATTGTTGTTATAAAATGAAGATTGCTAATAATGTTTGCTATTCTTTGTGAGGCCAGATTGATATGATATAGATAGATATTTTTGCCAATATTGCAATGATGTAATAATAATTGCTAGCCACGTCACTATTCTCTAGTCACGTTGCTGCCAATTGTTATCAATTTTCTTACCACAGCTAGCACAGTTGGTACACCTCTTATCGCAGATAGCCGGTTCAAGGCAATTTAGCCACTACTTGATATGTCAAAACTCAATTTATTCAGTGGTCGTAGGAATGATTGTTGATCATTGTAGAAAACAAACAACAAAGTATCAAAAAGCAATTATTTCCTTTATTCAGGAAGACTTAATTTTACCTGGCCTACGGGAAATAACTTATACTAATGTGAATCTACAAATATTCACGGATAATCATAAAAAGGAAATCATGGATAGATAGACAGAACCTCACTTTTTCCTTGAGAGTGAAGTTTTCTGTTATAGTTCAAAATAAAGTGAAATAAAGTTCTTCAGATGTGAAATACGTTAGTTGTGAAATTGTTCAGGACCGGATGTGCACTATTAAAAGTTTTTATACCTGGCTGGAAATGTCGGTGTTCAAAATATGCCCTGAAACTCGATCCCTTCTCACTCCAAGCTCTATCAGGAACTCCAATACCATAAATCAGGAACCATACATATGCAGAAATCAGCTTTGGATACTTGGATATGTTGTATAATTAAGGTAATATTGGTTTTGTTCTTCAAATGTTGGAATTATTTCGTTTTTTCCTCTCCAAAAATGATGCGTGGCGTTCCTTTCTAAATTTTTTTCGATCTCTCTTTTCGGCTTTTTTTCTGTCACCTAGATACGAATTTTCCTTCCTCTTTTTTCATTGGAATTTTTTAATTCGCGCACCAAATTGTCACATTTCACTGTTTGGGTTCATCTTATATAATTTATATATACAACTATTTTCCATTCTTATTACTATTTACAAATTTCAATAATAATTGCTTATGACATCACCCCGTTGTTATTCTCTCACAATTTCCAATTTTCCGTATGACCATATGACCTGATTGGCTAATCTCATCAAGAAGTTTGCTGTTTACCATTGGCTACTTTTAGTTAGGTACAATTTCATATACTGTATGTTTCAAATTTATAAATGGGTTGGATCACTTTTTATTCATGAAAATTTTGTAAATCTAGACTTTCTGTTGTCTTTTTACCAATTATGGGTTATAATCATTATGACAGTGTATGAAATTGATTGTGTTATAGTATTTCGACATTTTTATCTATCCATATTATACATAGGCTTACAAATAAATAGAACTTCCAAAATTATGTCAAAACAATCTCTTGAAACTAATAACTATTTAGTAATTATTCTTTTTTGTGGGTTTTTTCCTTTTAAAACTTATAACTGGCATAACATAACATAACAATATATATATATATATATATATATATATATATAGAGAGAGAGAGAGAGAGAGAACGGATAGTCGTTGCAGACTAGTTAGGGATGGAACCCGTAAATAGTGGGGTTTTGCAGCAAATAAAAGAGAACTCTTTAAAGGTTGTCCAAGATTTCGGAAATTTTATCGATTATTTCCATCATCAGGGAGAATCTTTGTTGAGAATGATTATACAGGTGTTGGAATATAATAGTTGACACATTATGAAGGATGAATGATGATATAATACAGTTTGAAATAACTAGTTGAGTATTAAAATAAGGATTATCACAATTTCTATAGGTGACCTATGATATGATGCGGTATTATTATTTTGGGTCATGCTGAAGCAAGGAAAGACATACATCAATGAAATCAAAAGTGATGATATGTACTCACTGTCCTATTCGCTAAATTTTTAACTCTGCAATTGAGATAGGCAGTCTTTCCAAGTAACGCAGTCACATTCTTCGATTCTGCTGCATCGAAATGTGGACCTCTTGTTGTGCTTTCTGTCAAGGAGTTACCGCTATTTGAATTCTTAGTCTGTGCCGCTAGTGCTGAAACAATACAAAAAAAATGTAGGAAAAGTTGTAACTTAAAATTCAAAGACAAATTTTTGGCTTTCTATATTTCCATTGCGAGTAGAAAAATGAAATTTAAAAAAGTTTTTTATTTAGAAGCCACAAATAGTCGAATCATCCCTATCAAAATAGAATTTTACCGCCTGAATAATTTTACGATTTTTCAAAAAATTCTATAAAACTTGTAACATGGAAATAATTTTTATATCACTTCACAGATTGATTATTAATAATAATAATAATAATAATAATAATGTTTATTGACATAAATAAAAAAATGTTTACACTCAGGTGAAATGCAATAAACATGGTTGAGTCACAGAAGTGTATAACAACTATGAGTTTTTAAATGTTATACTACTTGTGCGTGACTATATATGCTACTACACATTGAAATATTATTACAGTTAAAAATAGGAATGACACTATCAATGATTATTGAATTAAAAATATCTAAAATATATATAATAAATGTAATAAAATCTCAAAAACGAAGGTAAAATTATATAAAATAATCCAACAATAAATGTAGAAATTCAGTTAAAAAACTAAGCTAAAATCATATAAAATAACCCAACAATAATGTCAGTTAAAAATGGATATATTTATTAAAATACATTCACCATGTTAAAATTGTGTTAATATACCTACATTCACTAAGTTTTTGTGGAAAAAAAATAATAAAGACCAAACTAGCAAAATTGATGAGTAACTGAGACTTTATGCATCATGACGAGACTAAATATATATATATACATAATATATATATATACATATATATATACATATATAATCACACATATATATACATATATTCATATATTTTACCAATGGTATAAATGGATGTTTCAATCATTAATACATTTTATGATTAACAAGTTGATGAAAAGTGATCACTCATTTTCCACAATCCACATTTTACCTTTTTTTGAATTTGACATGTTATAGTTATTCTTCAGGTAATCGGTACCATATTATATAACCTAGGTCCTAGGTATGTTGCATTCCGCTGACCTATGGTTTTGTTACAGCAGGGTATTACGCTTTTATTTTTATTTACTGTGTTATGACTGTAGTTTGGATGTTCTAAGATGATATTTCCTTTTTTGACATTTTTCAAAATATTCCAACAGAAGAGTTGTCTGATATCGAGAAAACTGGATTCTTTGAACAAGTTATCACTTGGGTAAGTTTGAACCTTATGATAAATAATTTTTATTATATATTTTTGTAAAACATTCAATTTTTCCAAATAATTATCACTTACTCCACCCCATCCCACTATACCGTATTGGTATTGCGATTCAACTAATGCAAAATATAATATTCTCAAATTTAGGGTATCCAGAAAATCTCTCATATATTTGAATTTGTATAGCATTCCCCTCAATTTTTTTACTATATTGTCAATTTGCAGGTTCCATCTCAAATGCCGGTCTATTATGATGCCGAGATATTTCATCGACTTCCCTTCTGGTATTTCATAACTTTCTCCTATTTTTATAGGTCCCATATTTGGTAGTCCATTTGTGTAGGAACAGAAAAGCAAGTATTTAGTTTTTGTAAAATTCAGTGTTAATTTATTACCTCTAAACTATTTTTCTATTTTCAGAAAATCAGTTTCTACAAGATCCTTCAGTTCCGGCCATGTATTGGATTTATACAGTATGGCTGTATCGTCTGCAAAGCTCAGAATATTTCCTTGTGTTTTCATGTCGAGTAGGCCGTTAATATAGATAGTAAACAATAATGGTCCCAGTACAGTACCTTGTGGGACTCCATAGGAAACATTCTCGTATTGGCTGGTTTCACCATTGATGCTTACCTTCTGTTTTCTATCAGTCAGATAACTTTTAAGAATCCTATAAATATTTCCTCTTAGTCCATATGAGGATATTTTTTTCCAATAATGTATTGTGGCAAACAGTGTCGAATGCTTTCGAAAGATCAACGAATATGCACAAGGTAGCCTTTTTCTCATCCAGTGCTTCATAAATATAGGATGATAAAGCGAGTATTGCATCTTCCGTCGATTTTCCTTCTCTGAATTCAAATTGTTTATCCGAGAGAACTTGATGTTTATTCAGAAAAGACAATATTCTTTTTTTCAATATCTTTTCTACGCTTTTAGATATGTTAGAGATAAGTGATAGTGGCCTGTAATTCACCATTTCATATTTATCTTCCATTTTTATACAGTGGTTTGATTAGTCCTGTTTTCAGGATTTTCGGAAAGTACTACTGGGGTATTACTGGGGGTGTTTCTCATTCGTAGCCAATTCTATTCTGTTTGGACTGAGTTTTTGAAATAACTGCTTGTGGTTCAAGTTATTGTTGTCGATATTTAGAAAAAATCTTGGGATTGTAGATTAGTTGGAGTTATAGTACATCCATTCTTAGTTGGATGAGAATGTGGTTCATCAACCACCTCTGATAAAACATAATGGATTTGCGCTTTGATCGAAAACGCCGACCATAGGCGGGTGATAATAAGAAACGGCCCGAAAGTTAATAATAATTTATTTTTTCGTATCTAAGCAAAAATATAGTACCATACCAGTTTGATATTTCCAGAACTACTAAAAACTCACTGATGGTTTTGAATCGGAAATCGAATGGATAACAATCCTAATACACCAACTATTTGTCGAAAAATTATGAGGTAATATCAGGAATACTTTGGATACAAAATTTATGGTAGCAAACACCACAAATGCTATTTTCTAAACTTTCAAGTGTTTGAGGCGATGTATAAAACACTCTTCCTTTCACATATCATCGGTTTGGAAGAAGACCGTCACAACTCAAAAATAGTCGAATTAGACATTTTTATATGAAAAAACCGCAATATATTCTGCTGAAGAGAGTCACAATTTTTAAGTCGCATACTAAGCCCTAGATGGCACTCGTGACAGTTTGTGTTTCCCATCATTCCATTCCGTCATTTTGAGTATAGAGAAATATTGTTTTTATAAATTTTCTACTAATATCAATACTCACTGTTCAATAATACAAAAAAAAAATGGGAAAATATTGCACATATTGGCAACGTTAACAGACTCCAAATAATTTGCCATGTTATTTCTTCGGGGCATATGGAACAAATTATACTTGGATAGTTTGCACAATTTGGAAAAATCATAATTTCCGAACAACCATTGTAATATTTTTATAAATATTTCCGCACGGTGATATTTTCCTAGAAAAAAATAACAGATTTTTTCCCATATAAAACAATGATCGGAAATTCCAAACCTTGAATTGATGCCAGATTCATGAAATATCGATTACTATTTTACAGCGTTCAAAACCGTTCTGTTAAAATATTTATTTCCTGGAACAATTCGATGCTCTAACATCTAAGAGCGAATCTTCCGAAAGAAACCAATATTCATTGCATTCTTTTTCCTTTGTCGTACAATTTTCAATTCAATGGCGCCAAACGGTAATCAAGAAAGTTTACAATCAGATATAAAAATCAAATTACATTATTGAAGTTGGAGAAAAATGTTTGAGAAAGTTCAACAATAATTCCTGAAACTGTTACGATTCTATAATTGTAGCTGAAAGTTAGGGGAGCAATCTCGGAAACTTCGCCGCTACATTCAGTCATATCCATCATTTGTGTTTGCCCATGCAATCGGTACTCAGAGATATGGTGCCAATTATAAAGAAAAAAGGTTGCTTTTCAGAAAACTTCGCCTTGTGGTCATTATGGAAAGGAATTTATTATTGCATGATCACGGAAAATAAATTGACTATGAAAAAATGGAAATTGATCTAGATACCTTCTACTGGACAACGTTCTATGATATGCAAGACTCACAACGGGCCACAAAATATTTTATTCGAACACTCCAAATAACCATGGAGAAAAGAACCCTTTGGTCAGACAGAAAAAAAAAGATATTGCAAAAATGCTGGATAACGGCTGTATTACTACGTTCTATAAATCATAAACAGAATATACGAGAAATACAATAAAATCAGTAATAAGTACGTAGTGAGTATAAAAACTATAAATCATTTGAACATTCTAATAAAAAATACAAAAAATAATTATTACAGAGAAAAGATAAGCGAAAATGAATATAATAGCAAAAATCTTCGGAAGACAGTTGAAGAATAGTCCCAGTAAAACTCGAACATAACATAAAACAAATAATCGCTGATGGTAATTTTTCAGACAACGATTCAGACATTGCAAATACGTTCAACGACTATTATATTGAGGTAAGTGTAGATATGGCAAACACAATAACTAACTAACTAACGAACCAAAACGAGATTGGAACAATTATATCTAACCTCAAATCAAATAAGGTTCCTGGATATGATTTAATCAGAGCAGAAAGTTCCAAACTCATCTCCAACCAAATATCCTAAGAATTGAATGTTCTACTCAGCAGATCATTAAAAACATAAACAATCTGGTGACAGGAACGTCTGTCACCATTCATACTTATGTTGTACAGTGACATTGACTCTTTTTTTTTTGGGGTGTAAAAAATCCTCTATGGGCAGGGTTTGGGACTCGCTCTGAGTTTCCAGGTCCCTGTGTCGCCTTTTCTCAGGGTTACCCCCTAAAAAACCTCACCCAGTAGACTCGTCTGGTTTGAACCTCCGAACGACACGTTGGCCTTCTGGCCCATTTTATCTTGCCCACTTATTCCCTTGTTCAGCCCCCATTCCAGTAGTTTTCTACCCTGCAAAAGTTGGTACAGGTCCTGCCAATTGTTTTGGCAGGCGCTGGGTCTATCGTGAGTTGTTGGCAGTTAGTGTGTTATGAGTTTGGTGGTTGTGGTTTTGTGTATGAATATGTGTACATAATGTTGAGTCCTTCTGTCTTTTAGAATTTATGACAGTGGTTGTTTGAATATGTTGGTATTTCTATGAATATTCTTTTGTGTGAGTTTGTTTCTATGTCCAATATTTTTACGTTTTCATATGATCGTTATACCAAACGTGTTCAACCACAGCACATGATTGTTCATTATTCCTCGCATCACTTTTATGTAAGGTGATTCTATCTTTAAGGCATCTGCTGGTTTGCACTATGTATTCCTTGTCACAATCATCACAAGGAATGGAATAGACCACGTTCGACAGGTTTAAAAGTTAGTCTTAATCTTTTGATTTGGAGAAAAAATTTTTTGTTTTATAATTCCTAAAGGTTAATTTAATATTGTCATAATCATAAAAAAATATTTTTAGTTTGTATGAGAGATTACCTAGGTAAGTTAATGAATAATAGAAAGTGGGTTTGTTCATGGGTACTTGATCATTGGTGGGGTTTGTATTGTGTTGAATGGTTTTGCTAGTTTTTTCAGGTTTTCTCCTCTTGAAGTTGTATGAGTGGTCTTGATGACTCTATTTTCATGGCTAATACCAAGTTGATCTTCAGTTATTTCTGGTTAAATGAATCAATGTGTTGCAAAAATAAATATATTTTTTCAATTCCCAATGATGCGCGCATTGAAACATAGTTTGTTAATCATCATACTGCCACCAATTGGTGGAATGAGTTGTCTGCCCGATTTGCAGAACTTTTGCTTTTTTTGATAGAGTACAATTTTATCCTCATTTCCCTGTTGCAGACGAGGTTGCCAATTAAATGAAAACATTGAACGAGAGAACATCTTCACTTACTTATTATCAAAAACTTTTTGATAAAAAAATATACCGACGAAATACGGAACCGAAAAGTAAAAATAAAATAAACCTTCTCAGTCTCAATAACTAAGCTCTTGAACTAATGTAAGTAACTAATTTTGAGTCGGCGCCAAACAAACAAGCAAATGAATTAGGTAAGGCGTAAAATGATGGCATCGAGTTGCGCGTTGACATTCTGATAATTTTTTTTGATGTCGTTTGGCATCAACTCAAAATTAGTTAAAATTAGTTAGTTCAGGAGCTAAGTTATTGAGACTAAGAAGGTTTATTTTATTTTTTACTTTTCAGTTCCGTATTTCGTCGGTTTAATTTTTTTGTTAAAAAGTTTTTATTTTTCCATTTTTTTAGCTGAAATCTACTAATTCACTACCTACTTGTTTTTTGATTACTTCCAAAATACTTACTTACCCACCTAACTTCAACTATTACCAGTTAAATAATATGATTATCTACTTCCACTATTTGTTGTTATATAAATTATTTTTGTTGTTCTGGTTAGTTTATTTCATTACTTCGTATATCATTCCATCCTCTCATAGAATATAATGATTGTGACGGATGTAGGAGAACAAAAATAATGACAATAACGATCTGTCATTGTCAACTACATATGTGTGCCAATGTTCACAAGTGAAAAACCAAGTATCCCCCATTTTTATATCCGTAAGGGTGGATAATTCTATTCGAAATCCAAATATAATCAACTATGAGGTATACCCTATCTAATAAAAAGAGAATCATCCAAATCGAAGAACTCAGTACAAAGTTATGCCTGATAGAATCGGTTAAGGGACTAGAATTCAGAGGGTGAGTGATCAATATCCTTCATTTTGCTACCCTTAGGGGTAGATTTCATCTTTTAAATTCAAAAGAGACAAATAACATCCTATCCATTAAAAAAAGAATTATCGTTTCAGTAAAGAGTTGCGTGATCATACATAAAAAAAAAATTATAAGCGTTGACTAGAGAACCTCCACCTTTTTGGTTTCGTCGGTTAATAAAAAAAAATAGAATGGAAAAATATATTTTTCGTTTGAGGTTGCAAATTAGAACTATCCCCAAGAACATTATTTCAGTTATTTTATCGAGTTTGCAGAACTTCTGTAATTTTCATCGAAAAATTAAGATCAACAAATTTTTTTTCGATTATACTAACATTTCCGTTTTTTTTGAATGGTTGCAAATTTATGAAAGGATGTAAATTGCAATTTCTCAAAACTTCGAAAGTTTGCAGAACGTCTGCAATTTTTTCAGCGCTAATGATGTAAAAATTCATCAAATCCTGATTTCCAACACCTTCCATGCAGGAAAAAGGGTTGAAAAATCACACTTAATACCATTTGAACGTACTCTTCATTCCACTGAAGTTTTAAAACTTTTGTACTACTATAAAAATTTTGTGAAATCATGTCTATCTCCACTGGCCATTATGGTGAAAATATTGAGTTGGACGTTGACTTTTCCACCACTGTTACTCTTTACACAAAAAATGTAGGAAATTTAGTGTCCTTCAAATTTGTGGTAGAATCTGTTGAGAAATTATTTCGCAAACACAAATTTTTGTACCTTTATTCCGAAATGGCGGGCCGCGCCGACTCCCCTCCTTTCCCCCCTCCCAAGGTCGAAAACTTGGATTTTTTATCTGGGTCTGGAAATAACTAACATCATTTCTACTCCGGAGGCCATCCCATTGATTGGGGTATTAACAATTATTTTCACTATGTTACTTCGTTTGTACGAAGTTTCCACAGATCATTATCTGATCGAAAAAACGTTCAATACTCATGTTCAAATATTGACACATTGAAAAACTCGATAACTGAAACACGGAGAAAATTGTTGCTATATGCAACATGAACATATTTGGAAATGATTGTGTCACGATATCAAGGAATAGCTATCGTGAAATCTCTAAGTGACTGCCCTTCTCCATATTTTCAAATTGTTCACTGAATTCCTCTCTCAGAAATGTCAAACGAAATAGTCTTATATTGCTGAAGTCGAGATAGAATCGAAATTAAATCTATTCAATCATTTGCGGAGTGAAGTGAGCATGGACAATAATCATTTCTCTTATATTACGTAACCATTTGTGTTTCATAATAAATAGTATGGGAAGAGTTATTGTCATATTTCCTGAATGCATAATGGAAAAAACCACTTACGTGCTCAACCATTTCGCAATTGGAATTTCTTGCCATGTACTCACAGATCTGATAATTTTCCCCGAATCCCTATGATCCGAATTTCACGAGCATTTAACCTGATCTGTGTAAGAGGATTAATGATATTATTAAATTTCCTGCAATGTCCAACGGAGCAACTCCAAACAAGTTCTGACGAAATGTTAGAACTCCATAGCTGTATTCGAATGCAGATATTTCGTGGTATGGAGTAATCCTATTTCATTAAACAGAGAAATATAAATTATACGTCCGCGTTAGTTCCCAACTTTTGTCCATTCGAAATTAGGATTATTATAATCCAACTTCACTAGCGCATTCCAGTTTTAATTTGTTGTCGAGCCAATCTGAAGTTTATATTACGGTATGTTTTTTGCTTCCAGAGGATGAGTATTCCATATACAACTATGGAAGCTCATCGAATATGTGTTTGATAATTTAATTTCCCTTGTTTTGGACGCATATCGTCTCAATGGATTCGGAAGTTTTTACGCCATTTTGCTTGCTTGTATCTGCAATCGTCTTCTGGTAAATAGGGCAATCGAAGTTCCCTCCCGAAGAAAATTCTAGCTGAAGCTGAAGTAAGCTTGATCGAATCATATTCGGCTGCTCTGTATCAGATATAATGGAAGGTGTCTGTCCCAGTCCTTTTGATGTTTTGCCACTACTTTGGAAAATGCTCTTCCATAGTTTGGTGCGATCTTCCGACCATACCAACTGACTGGGGGGTCGTCTTTCTGAGCAGAACCATTCGAGAAATAGACAACCTCCTATCAGATGACTCCCATTCTTGTTTGAGTGAACAATTTTCCATAACCAGGGAATCCCATTGTGCCCATATTGCCTTGAAGATGGGATTTATATCTGAAATATCTCTCCAGGTCCCCTTGAAGCCATCATGAGTGCAGTAGTCCTTTTTCCATCGTCTCGTTCATAAGCGCAGCAAGAGCAAACTGCTTTCGATTTTTTTTTTTTATGTTCTGGTTTCCACGAAGAGGGATATCCTGTAATGTTCAGAGAACATCGTGGGAACCAAGGGAAAGAAGGTAGGAGTTGGTGTTCTTCTTAAATTTCTGGAGGTTGTATGCCTCGGGGAACACCTCCCTAGGCAATGAGTTACAAAGCCTCGCTGTTCGTTGGATGAACGAGTCTTTGGAAAGTGATGTTCTGCAGGTCTCCAAAGTGACCACGAAGGGGTGTGATGACTGAACTTGACGGGTTAGTCTCGAAGAGACTGCCAAAGCAGGAACGATTGTTGATATTTCAGAAGAGCATCGCTCATGAAAATATCTATAAAATAGAGACAAATCGCCAACTTTTCTACGGTGTTCCAGACAAGTGAGCGAGTTTGTAAGCGAGGCATCACCAACGAGACGAATTGCCCTTTTTTGGACAGAATCCAATAGCCTCAGGATATGTTCAGGTGCCGCGCTCCAAATATGGGAACAGTATTCCAGGACAGGTCGGATCTGTGCCTTATAGATCATAAGCAGCTGAGTGGGGGTGAAATAGCTCTTGGCACGAAACAAAAACCAAGTTTTTGGGATGCACTTTTGGCAATGGACCTCACGTGATTTTCCCAGGGAAGGTTATTGCTGATAGTAATACCAAGCATCGATATGGATGACTTCAGTGGTATGGTTACTCCTGAATAGAAACCATGGCGACGGCCCATTAAAAGTCGGTCGTTTTATGGAAAAGTGCTATGTGTCACTGTGGTTTTAGATCTTCAGTGAAGCAAATGTATTCTCTATGTCTTTCAAATGTTGCATTGTTCTCTCATGTGCCACCAACACCTCTTTATTGGCTTCTTCTCGGACTGCGGTAACTTTCTTCGTTACCTCAACGTAGATGCCATCTGTGCTCATCCAGACTGTGTTAA
Source organism: Gonioctena quinquepunctata (assembly GCA_018342105.1). Classification (NCBI taxonomy): domain Eukaryota; kingdom Metazoa; phylum Arthropoda; class Insecta; order Coleoptera; family Chrysomelidae; genus Gonioctena; species Gonioctena quinquepunctata. The sequence goes on along the minus strand of JAFIRS010000018.1, from coordinate 1,164,285 downwards.
TCCTGACTCGGATCCTCACGGGACTACGATTTGTTCTTCGATTTCCTGGAAGATCTGCTCGGGAAAAAAATTATGTTGTATCCGTTCCTTGCTTTGTTTATCCAGATTTTTTCGAAAATTCTCTTGCGACCTATAATATCCCTCTGGTTTTTGTTTTCCTCGTCGTTTTCCTATATTCTGCCGACGGTCTCATTCCTCTTGCTTTTTTTTATTCTGCCGTCCTCTTCATCGTCTTGTTTTTCTCTCTGCCGTTATTCCTCTTCCTTCTGTCGACGTTCGTCTAGATAGATAGATAGAGTTCATTTGACTACGTAATGTGAAAAAATACATTTGTAGCAGGTCAAAAGATACAAACAAAGCCTAATGCTGAAATGAGGAAACAATATATAGTATAAAAAACTAGTATACAGGGTGTTATCTAATGAGTGTCCGATATTCAACAGGACAATTCCTCAGTTATTTATAATGTGGAAAGTTCATATAAGCATGGGTCCGCAAGGCCTTCATTTTTGATATACAAGGTGTTGAATATTCATTTTTATTTTGGGTTTTCGTAAATAATTCCTAAAATAATGTAGATATTTGGACGAGAATTGGTATTTGGCGATTTTTCAATATGAGACATTCAAATTTGATCTTAGTTTGGCCCTCAATTGTAGGGGGCGCCGCTTACAGGTCTTTGTCTCTTTTTGGGAGTCACAACTTTATCGTGCATGTATGTCTCATATTTCCTGGATGAAAAATCGATTCCTCTATCATTTTCACGTGAAGAAGGTATGTTTCTCAAAAGTCGCTACAAGTAGCCGTTTTCGAGATATTTTGATCTTAATCAATCGATGCATCCCATCTTCTTCTCATTGATTCTCAAACTCTTTGAAAATAAAAGTATCAAGTACACTAGTAAGTTTATTCCAATGTTTTTTTTTGTGCTGTCATGTCAAAAATAATATCTTGACGCAGAGTTAAATAGTTTTATTTATTATTATTGTGATTATTTGTTAAAAAATGGTAAACTTTACCAACGCACCGTATGCTGACATACTTTTTACATAGGGACGGAAATGCATATGAGGCTAGACGTTCGTATCAGAAGCGTTATCCGAACCGCACAACTCCTAATTGAAAAACGTTTTCAAGAATTCACGCTCGGGTAAGGGAAACATGAAGTTTCGAGGAAGCTAGTCATCTGTCGGGTGCACATAAGAACCTTAGAAACAGTGGAAGCAGTTCCTAATCTGGTAGTAGAACACTTCAGAAAAATAGCGCTGACGTTAAACATTTCTCATGTTCTGGTATGGAAAATTTTAATTGATAATTTGTTATATCCCTACCATATTCAAAGAGTTCAGGCACTTCTTCCTCGTGACTTTCCGTTACGTATCAACTTCTGTCGTTGGTTCCTCCAATGCCTTATTCAAAATCCTTTATTTGACAATCAAATCCTGTTTACCGACGAAGCAAATTACTTACGCAACGCTATACGCAATTTGCACAACAGTCATTTGTCAGAGGAAAACCCCCATGCAATACAGGAATCACATTTCTAAGAACAGTTCTCTCTTAACATGTGGGCAGGAATCCTCAGAGATTATTTTTAACCGACGAAACCAAAAAAGGAGGAGATTCTATATTCGACCCGCATATTTTATGTTTCTCCATCATATTTTTTTATGTATGATCACGCATAACTTCCCACTGGGGCGTCCGATTAGGATAATTCTTTTCTCAGTGGATAGGGTGTATTTCGAATTTGGTCCCATTTGGATTCAAAAGATGAAATCCACCCCTGAAGGTAGCGAAATGAAGGATATTGATCACTCACCCTCTGAATTCTGGTCCGTTAACCGATTCTATCAGGCATAACTTTGTACTGGGTTCTTCGATTTGGATGATTCTTTTTTTAATAGATAGGGTATACCTTATATTTGGATTTCGGAAGGAATAAGCCACCCTTACGGGTAGAAAAATAGGGGATAATTGATTTTTCACTAGTGAACATTGGCACACACATACGTAGTTGACAATGACAGATCGCTACTGACATTATTCTTGTTCCACATCCGTCAAAATCAGTATATTTCATGAGAGGATGGAATGATATACAAAGTAATGAAATAAACTAACCAGAACAACGGAAATAATTTATATTACAACAAATAGTAAAAGTAGATAATCATATCATTCAACTGGTAATAGTTGAAGTAAGGTGGGTGAGTAAGTATTTTGGAAGTAATCAAAAAACAAGTAGGTAGTAATTGGTAGATTTTAGCCACAAAAAATTGAAAAATAAAAACTTTTCAACAAAAAATTAAACCTACGAAATACGGAACTGAAAAGTAAAAACTAAAAACTTTTTAACAAAAAATGAAACCGACGAAAAAATCAACTGAAAAGCGAAAATTAAAATAAACCTTCTTTTTCTAAATGATAATTGAGCTCCTAAACTAATGTCAGTAACTGATTTTGAGTCGGCGCCAAACAAACTAGCAATTGAAATAGGTGAAGCGTAAAACCCTGTATATAAAAAATGGAGAACTTGCGGACCCATGCTTGTATGAACTTTCCACCTTATAAATAACTGAGTAATCGTCCTGTAAATCATCGGACACTTTTAACATAATACCCTGTATAAGTAAATTAAACAGTTTTCGTTCAGAATATAACAAATATATATAAATATTACATGTAAGACAATATACACATACGAACATGTAGACACATACACATATATATTATAATACATACATACAATGAGGTCATTTGTGGGAGGATATTATACAGATTTGTATTAAGGGATAGCCAGTCCCAATCCACCCTATGCACACGAAAAAAAAAAAACAATATCTGAAACTGTACAAAAATCCATAGTTTGCTTCTAGTTCCTTGATATTGTTTCTACAACGAAACTGTTATTCCATCAGAACAAATAATGGCGTAATTGTATATTCAGGAATAATCTAAAGAGCAAAATTTACATCCGTGAAATTCTCCGTGATCCAAACTCTCTCCTCCCGACCTAAAAAAACTTTGTATCTAGCAGAATAAATCATCATGATTTTCCGAACAAACTTCAGTAAACTAATCACCATCTCGGAGAAATGTAAAACTGTTAGCGGGAAGTTGGTTTGGTAATTAACTTCGATTGTGAAAGTCGAGTCTTTTAGTGCATTTAAAACCCTCAAACATATGCGGAGAATCGTCAGCGAAGTTCCGCTTTCATGAACTCCATTCGTTGTATTCAATACGCGAAAATTAATACGAGCGTTCAGAAAGTGTGAATAGGTTTTCGAGTGATAAAGGTAGAAATCGACCCCGGTGCTAGTGAAAGGAATGTTTCGAAAATAATGAGCTCTTCACTCAACCGAGTTCTTTGTGTACTGAATTCCTTTCAGATATTTATTATGAGATTATGCGGTGGAAATGAACTGAGTACGTAGTAATCACCGAGAATCGGAAGGGAATTTGCACATTCATAACCCATTCGTTTCTGAATATAATGGAGGTTTTGGGACGGTTGACTTCATAACAATTTGGGAATGATATATGGGTTGCTTCTTTGAAATAAATTCAATCAGATGACAAATACGAATCAACAATGGATAGCTTATGTCAAAATGACTACTATGTGTTTAATACTTTCAAACAATAGATCGATCATAATGTTGTAGCCATTAATGTAGCGGCAAGATGTTACCTTATTTTCCCTCGGCTAATTTACTCAGAACAAGAGACTCGTGTGGTAACTGGCCCTAATAGATGCATATAGTGTGATGTTCAATATTATTGATTTGTGACCCCTTTTTAACCGACGAAACCAAAAAGGAGGAGGTTCTTTAGTCGACCCGTATTTTTTTTTCCATCATTTTTTTCATGTATGATCACTCATAACTTTTTACTGAGGCGTCCGATTCCAATAATTCCTTTTTCAGTGGATAGGGTGTACTACAAAGGTGGTCCCATTCGAATTCAAAAGATGGAATCCACCTCTAAGGGTAGCAACATGAAGGATATTGATCACTCACCCTCTGAATTCTGGTCCGTTAACCGATTCTATCAGGCATAACTTTGTACTGGGTTCTTCGATTTGGATGATTCTTTTTTCAATAAATAGGGTATAGCTTATTTTTAGATTTCGGATGGAATTATAAACCCTTACGGGTAGAAAAATAGGGGATAATTGATTTTTCACTTATGAACATTGGCACAGACATACGTAGTTGACAATGACAGATCGCTACTGACATTATTTCTGTTCCGCATCCGTCAAAACCATTATATTCTATGAGAGGATGAAATGATATACAAAGTCATGAAATAAACTAACCAGAACAACAAAAATAATTTATATTACAACAAATAGTAAAAGTAGATAATCATATTATCTAACTGGTAATAGTTGAAGTAAGGTGGGTAAGTAAGTATTTTGGAAGCAATCAAAAAACAAGTAGGTAGTAATTGGTATATTTTAGCCATAAAAAATTGAAAATAATAACTCTTTAACAAAAAATTAAACCGACGAAATACGGAACTGAAAAGTAAAAAATAAAATAAACCTTCTTAGTCTCAGTAACTAAGCTCCTAAACTAATGTAAGTAACTAATTTTGAGTCGGCGCCAAGCAAACAATCAACGAACATCATTAAAGAACTCCATAAAAATTATCAGAATGTCACCGCGCAACTCGATGCCATCATTTTACGCCTTACCTAATTTATTTGCTTGTTTGTTTGGCGCCGACTCAAAATTAGTTACTTACATTAGTTTAGGAGCTCAGTTACTGAGACTAGGAAGGTTTACTTTAATTTTTACTTTTCAGTTCCGTATTTCGTCGGTTTAATTTTCTGTTAAAAAGTTTCTTCTCATTCTTTTTGGACGCCACTCAGTTAAACATGAAACTAGAAAAATAATCTACTACAACTGAGAACTTTATAGACAACTTAGAAATACTCTGTGGATCGGTTTATTCAGAAATCAAACTCTGGTTGCTCAAAATATTCAATGTATTTCCAATTATCACAATAATGTGGTATTCCACATTATGAAAATCCCATATAGGTATACGAGTCACAGAAAAAGGTTTTCTATATTTTCTCTCTTGTACAATCATTAGGTTACGTTAAGAAGTATAGTATCGATACAGGCGTTTCCCCGAATTCAAAATAAGGTTGATATGTGAACATCAACTTTATAAAGACAGCGGTATCGTTACTATGATCATATATACAATTTTACGTTGACGAGAAGGTTTACAGATAAGTTCAGTTATGTGATATAGGTCTCTGAACTTCCGTAAAAAACATATGACAACAAAACCAAAGGGGATTTCCCAACTTCGAAATATCAACACTGTTGCATTATCAATTATGTTTATCCCCCTGAGGAAAATCAACACAATAAAGTTGAATCGAAGTTTAGTGAATAAATCCATACGCAATTTGAATAGACAACGGATTATAAACCGACAACGCAATTTGTACAAACAACTCAACTCAAAACGAGTTACCAAAAATATTCCAGAACGACCTGACCCTAATAATCCTGGGGTAGTAATAAGTATACACCGACAGTGCTATCAGTCTGGATTTCACAGGAATACAGCAAATCATCCCTTTTAGGACCAATCAGCATTCTGAGTCGTCTTCATGTGACCTCCTTATAGTCCTGAACCATTAATTAATTGCCTTAGATACTATTATCAATTGACCGTTACCAAGAACCAAGAACCAAATGTACAGGGAAATTTACACTTTGAATCCATTGATTATCAGAGTTGAGCTTGTGTCATTCTCCATTAATAACTCGTGGTGTAAATCTCGTGCAGAACCATGATAATTTCCAATCTCGTGAGTAGTGTAATCGCATTCATATAGTTATCATCAAAACTACGATAATGGGTTGAACTATATACAATGCAAACTTTCTCAAAACTATTACTCAGAAGAGAAATACTACAAGATTGGCCTCGCCATCACTTTCACAGCGAAAAAAGCCACATTTTTCCGGAAACCTCCTCCACTTTAATTTCCTCACCACAGAACCGGAAGTCCAAATTTCTGTGGGTAGGTAATTTAAATTTACTCTTCCAACCTTCCTTTTCATATTGAAGTAACCTTCTCCGATCTATCGAGAAGGAAAAGGACAGAGTACATTTAATGACAATACTCCTAGTGTCAGTTTTCTCGCTTCTATCGATCAGCTGTTTCTGTTATACCTACGACACGTTTCATAGAACTATCGCTAGGCAACCACTGAAGCTGCCTCACTATGCTGTGGCCGATACTTTTCTAACAACCGAATTGATATCTTGTGAGTTATCATACTCATCATTCTTAAAAAAATTTCAGCAAATTTATAAGGGGAATTATCCCAGAAATAAATACATAATACATGCCCCTTTATATTTACTTTATACAGAAATAGGTAGTTGGAAGATTATCATCTTGAGATATATTCTCTAAACTACGAGAATAATACAAATTATATATTCATATGTGGGTCTATAGTTAGTAATTTATATACAACTTATAGCTTATACTGCTCTGCAGTTGAACGTTACAATGTCATTATTCCCAGATTACGCGTGGACGACCACAATCAGTTGTTCGTTTTTGAAAAGTTCCTGTTTCACAGAGACGTTGGTGAAGATGTGCGAAAATTGTGTGATGAGGTATCAAGCTCTGAGGATACATCTCCGCATAGAGCCGTCTAGCTTCCAAAGAATTCCCATTGGCATGACCATATACAGTGCCCGTCAAAATTATGGAACAAATAAGATATTCCGCAAGCCATGTACTTTTGACAAAAATCCTAAAATAGGTCGATTTTTATTTTAAAATGCCGATTTTTTTATGTATATTCTAAAGAGGTTATGTCACTGGTTTTGACATGGTGACGTAATCGGTAATTTTTTTAAATTGGAATAGATGTCTTGTGATACCTCATCTAAAAGGCCTTTCAATACTGCATTCAATGATAATAATTAATTAGATTTTTTTTTGTACAGGGTGAACAAAAATTTATATTTTATTTCAATAAGAGAATAACTTTATATCCAACAAAATAGAACACTTGAATAAGATGTTCGAAATGCCATCCACTAGTCTCTTGACAATAAGCAAATCTACGGACACATTCCTCTTGCACATTGCGGATAACTTCCGGAGTAATTCTGTTTATTTCGATCCTAATTCGATTTTACAACTCTTGTAGATTTTGCGGCCTATCTACATAGACCTTCGATTTCAAATAACCCCACAAGAAAAAATCCAGGGGCGTAAGATCTGGATATCTAGGGGGGCACTCTATCGGTCCTCGTCTACCAATCCACCTCCTAGGAAAACAGTTATTCAAAAACTCGCGAACATCACGTGCATAGTACGGGGGTGCACCATCTTGTTGCAACCAAATACTTTCATTTGGTGAGTTAGGATTGTTGGCGTTTGGAAAAATATATTTCTATTATTATCACATTATGATTATGGAATTTTTGTATTGTCATCGGTCCTTGATATGTGTGACAAATTTCAGATTACTCGGAAGATTGGAAGTGGGTGAATATTTACTTCCAAGAATTCATTACATTGTGAGTTATTTAGTTACAAGTAAAGATTATAAAAGCGTGTTAAAAAATGCAAATTTTACTTTTTTGAGCCATGGCTCTAATCCCTTAGACTGCCCTGACAGACTGGTGAGTCAGTGCTCCACTACACCAATGGATCCTTTCCAAATATTATTAGTTAGCTATTTCCTAGTCTAAAATGGAAACAAAAGACAATCACAAATTAATGCCATCATAGGCAAGTTAGTGTCAAATAAATGTTAGTTGAAATATCAACAAATATTCTCCACAAATTCTAAGTGAGAAGGTTCTGAAAGTAAACTATGGCTACTTAAGTGAAACCCAACGCATAGAAATTTTAACTGTCGGTGCTTTGGACAAATCGAGGAAGTGTTTAGCCATATTCCTTGATTTGGCCAAAGCATTTGACACCGTATCCCATAGTCTCCCATTAGAAAAATTATATATATATGGTGTGCGAGATAAGACACTAGAAATTTTGCAGAATTATTTAACGAATAGATTACAAAGAGTTAAAATTGATGAACAGTTGAGTACTCCACAAGAAGTTACTATTGACGTTCCTCAGGGAACTGTGCTTGGACCTGTTCTCTTCCTCATTTACATCAACAGTATCACGGAAATGACTGACTTCTGTGGTCACCCCATCTGCTATGCTGATGACACAGCTATTGTATACACAGGAGAATCATGGAAAAATGTCTATAAACTTGCTGAAGACGGGCTCCAAAAGATTTAGACATTGCTTGATTATAATTTACTGACCTTGAATGTTAGCAAGACGAAATTCATGACATTTTCTCTGCAAAACACTGATCAGCCACAAAAAATAAAATTAAAGATAAAAAGTTCGAGATGCGACTCACATCAACCATGTACATGTGAAACAATAGAAAAGACCTCAACCATCAAATACTTGGGTGTTATGCTGGACCAGCATTTCAGGTGGGACGAACACATAAGTCATGTCACAAAAAAACTTAGAAAGCTTATTTACACCTTCTATAATCTACGGCATATTCTAGATAGGAAGAAATTGATGATTTGTTATACATCTCTGGCAGAGTCGATGATACGGTATTGTATAATAGCTTGGGGTGGAACATTTTATAGTTCAATGACCTGCATGCAAACAGTGCAAAACACTTCATTAAAATAATATTCAAGAAACACAGATTGCATACAAGTGAATCACTATACAGAGACGCCAAATTACTAAACATCAGATCCTTATATACTTTCCAAAGCCTGACATGGATTTATTCAAACATGGAAAAATATGACCAATGCAAATCCAAAGTAAGTAGATTCACCGATAAAATACAACTTCCATTGTTTCACAAGACTCACGAGATTCGATTTCTTTTTTGGTCCTAAACTCTACAATATGCTCCCAGCACTTTTGAAAAATATAAACACACTTCCCAAATTCAGAAAAAGTTTAAAATTATACCTCGCTGAAAATGCAACTGTGTTTAACAATATCTTTTGAGTCCCTACTACTACTTAACTGACGCAAATTAATCATATCACACAAAAATTCCATAAGAGTATTCATTCAGGATTACCCTCTCTCACTCTTTCCTTTGGTTCACTGCATTTACTTTCTCACTCCAATATTTATTATATATATATATATATTACATAATCTATGATATGAACTTTTGCTCCCCTTCTCCCCGCTACTCATAAATTTTTGTTTGATTCCTCAAACCGCACCGAAATAATTTTTTTATTTTTCATAGTCGTAAGTAATCATCCAATTTGAGAGAATTGGCACAGTACAAGCATATTCTATGCTTAGGTGTGATTCTCGAGAATTTGATGTATGTAAAATTGCACATAAAATGGTTATTATGTAATTGATTATTTGAATTGAATAAATTTGATTTGATTTGAGTAGGTGTACATCTCAACAGTTTTTCAGTACAACCAATTATCAAAACTCTTCATTACTTGATCCAGTATCTCAGTCTCACGAGAACATTTTCGGTACCTCACTCAGTCTTTCAATAGTATATCAGTACCTGATATTCAATTAAGGTTTACAAAATTCTACCCAGTTGTTAACCCCTTTTGGGTTATGAAACATATTGAGCACTATATTTATTGGGTGAATCATCGTTAACATTGCGCAGACGAATTGAAAAAAAAGGTCTTCTGAACAAAAAATCCCAATGAAATTTTTGGCGATCACGACTATTTTCGAAGATACAGGTCCATTTTGTTATAGAACTTCTATTTACTGGTTTTCAGCACTTTTTGGGAAAAAAACTATCTACTATTTCTGAAAACAAAATCACCTTTCTTCAAAACGTAAACAAATGCTTTAATTATTTAACATTGATTGTCTGGTACAATTTGGCAACGTCGCATGTTTACGTTTTGAAGAAGGGTGATTTTTTTAAATAGTGTTTTTTCCGCTGAAAAGTGCTGAAAACAGGTGAATGAAGGCATGTGTTATGTTTTGCTTAAAAGAAGGATGTGTTTTCAATAACAGAAATTCGAGCTGCCAGAGACTGAAGAATGAAAGTTCCACAAAACATTTGTTTGAAATTCGTGTGCCCCGTGTTAACGAATGTTTACCATTTATTGTAATAAAAAATAAAAAAGGAAATACTTAGGTCGCATTATACATTTTCTGTACTTATTCCAGTTAGGACTAAATTCCCTGATGTTCAAGAAGAATTCCATATCACCGATGTAGCGGAGGCCAGAATCAATCCCGATTTCTTACCGACATTTATGGGATTTTCAGAAAAAGGAATTTTATTTTATAGACATTCAACTGTTATTAATTATAATAGAGTATTTATTTTTTATAATCGAAACATTAGAATATTCTAATGTTATATATTCTTGATTTATTAAACCATCCCTCCTGAAAAACTATATTACAAATTTAGGATATTCTCACAAAAAAAATAGTGATAGTGAATACTAATTGACGTCATTTGAAAAAAAAAATTATGTTTTGACAAGAAATAAAAGACAATAAAACTTTTTTTTGTGTAGTATAAAAAACTAAAAGAAAAGAATCGCTAAATTTTTATTTCAACAACAATATAAAGAGAATGAGATTCCAACAGCATGAGGTTAACAAATTATTTCTTGTCAGTTTATAAATGATGAGAACTAGTAAAGGAATCGACAATATTACAACGTTAATTTCACTAAAATATTATGTTAATTCATTGAAAAAAGTAAATGAATCACTTCACAGTAAAAACATTTTTGGGTCAGTTTAAGAAAAGCTGAAAAAATAGCAACTGAATGTTGTTGATGCACTTCTGATTTTGTAAAATCGTCTAGTCTAATTGTGGCATTTATTATGCTGAATTTGTTAAATAGCAAAAATTTGCGTGAAAGCCACAAATGTGAACATCGTCAATATCGAAATTTGCCAATTTCACCAATAATACTAGTGGACCTCTTATTTTTTGTTATTTCAACAACTCTCTTCTAACAGTGTACCCAAATAGAGGGCTTCTTTGATGTTTATGACAAAAATTCACAAAATATTTGTTCGAGTAGGTTATGATATGGTTTTTTTGCAAATGTTTTTTTATGTGAGTTTATCGACTCCATTTGTGATTACAAGGAGTTTTTTCTTATCTGCAATGAAAAAAACAGTATACCACAAGGAATATTGGAGTTAATATGGCAGGACATTCAGTTGCCACTCCGTTTGAAAGTGATTCCCTGACATTTTTGTTTGCAGATGCGAAACTGAAGAATGTTTCAAATTATGAGAGAAATGTGACTATCGATATAAATATTAATATAAATGAACAGAATAAATGAGTTGACTTAGTAGTTCCTTCCAATGTAGAAAATAAATTGTTCTTGAATTACAATGTGGGTCAATAAATTAGTAGAATTCTTTCATTACTCAGAAATCAGGCCGTTTTTATACCTCATAAGACATAAGGTTTCATTACCCTTATAAGACACTAGTGTTTTATTGACCTCATCTGCCGTTTGTAAACAGAAGCATTATGACTTTATAACAAGTCAAAACTCACTGAGCAAAAAACAATTTTTCATGAACAGAGTGTGAGTTTAGGAACTTTGATTACTTCGATGGGAACGATCATTTCCATCCATATACCCACAAAAACAAGAGAGAACGTTGTTAGATGACAGTATGTCGAGACTCGACAAGAAAAATGGGGAAACCTGTCCTAATATCATAAACCATAGTAGCAGTCATGTTGCGTGATGAGGAAACCTAGAATAGAGTCTGGAATTTCATTACGAAGACAAAAAATTAAAAGGAAAAGATGAAAACGTTGGTCCAGAGAAATAATGCCACTTGCTCTTGAAATCAAGGTTCGAAAAAATAGTGTTTACTGAGGCAAGATGTGGTTTTTGCGGGTGAACAATAACGAACGTGAATATATTCCACGTAATCATTGGGTGGAAAGTAGAATGAGATTCAGAACCTAAACATCATTTCATTTTTAACATGAACAATCATATTTATGTTATCCTGCGTGGAAAAACAGAGAGGAGAAAGATGGGGAGCAAGGCCGCGATCACCCTGCTTACTTACGCTACTGATAAGTGCTCTCTACCTTATGATCCTCACTCTAAATTATTCATGTACACTTCCCCCTTGAATAATACGCTGCTAAAGGATAGTTGGACGTTCATTTCCCAATCGTTGAACAACTGTAATCTCGTCCAATTTGTTGTTGGGTGAAATTGGATTTCCTTCATTTAAATCTCGCATGCAACCGAAACATAAATGGCACAGTAATATGAATAATTGCGCTTGCGAAATTGCCTCTAATCTTCCACTACGGACCGTAAAATATAGAACGTTTCTATGAATTTGGAACGACTGTTTCATTTCGGGGTATTTTCTATAATGATAAAAGTCGTATTATCGAATTCCGTCCAATTTTTCATTATGTTTCAGTCCATTTCGATTGAATTATGAATAAACGGTGTTTTTCAATGGTTGTTCTACGGAATCACAATTGCGACAATAGAAGAAGATTCGTGACTCAAATAATTTTTCATTTTCAAATTCGTTTCAAAGCTCAATAGGTACGGATTTTGAATGATCGCCCTATGATCCTCCCATTCACCTCGAATATTGTCACTTCGAAGTTCCATTTATATTATATGATATGAATATTGACAAATTGATCGACGTTATTGAATATATATAAAATTAAAATTCAACTGGATACAATGATATCTCCATCAAAAATAATCTGGAATCTTTCAAGAGAAGCACTCGAAATACTAGTCTCATCAATTAATATCTCATTTTACACCGGTGCCTTCCTTACATTTCTCAGAAAGTCTGTTGTAATTCCCTTGCACAAGGGTGGTAACTCTGATGATCCTTGAAATCATCGGCCATTATCCCTCATCCCGACTCTCGCAAAAATAATGGGAAAAATCGTCCAAAAGAGACTCGGCTTCCATAGCATAATAAAAAAAAATCGGTTTCCAAACCAATAACAACACCAACGATGCAAATTTTTCATTCCTGTATGAGCTATATTCAGACAATAATGCAGGTAACATAGCAGCAGTTGTCTTCTGCGATTTAAAAAACGCTTCCGACTGCGTTGACCTCAAAATACTTTAACGTAAACTCCATCGATATGGATGCAGAGAGGCTGCCCTGCAATGGTTTGAGACTCATACAATTGGCCGAATTCAAGTCGTGAAGGGGGAAACATATCTAAATATTTCATTATCGAATCAGGGGTGCCACAAGGATCGGTGCTAGGACCAATTCTATTTCTTGTGTATATAAACGATCTATTGTTTCTCAACAAATCTGGAAAATTCGCTCTCAACACAGATGATACCACAATTTTAAGGCACAGTGAATCATCACGCGATCTGAATGATAAAATACTCAGAGATATAAATATTATCAAATCTTGGTGTGACTCAAACCTTCTCTCATTTAATATAAGAAAACGGATATAGTAGCTTCCAAATGTAATCTCAAACAACGAAACAATTGAAAATATTGAGTGTGCTAAGTTTTTAGGACTCTTCATTGAGATCCAATTGGAATTTGATACACATGTTAAACAAATGAAAAATGAGATTGCCCAGGGTGTACATTCATTACATTCATTCACCAAACCATATCAATATTGAAAGTTTCAAAAGAAATGTAAAAAACTACTAGTTGTAGACCCTATTATAGTTTGCAAGAATTTTACAATGACAAAATTTTATTGATTTGTTGAAAATATAAACAGGATGTTCATATAATCATCTGCGACTGAAATATAAACTTAGTCACTTTCGACAAAATTTTATTTCCAAATGTAAGTCATTGACCGATTTGCACATGTCAGTCATTTGCCAATATTTGTGAAAATGTATTGTTCGTTTTTTAAGACTTGACAATGCTAATGCATACTTTGAACTCAATTTTATGCTGTATAGATTGAGAATTCCATTTATAAATATATTTGTTTTATTTTTACTACTCATACTCTGATACGAAAATGAAGAACTAAGATGTGATTTGTTAGACTAAATCTATTGAAAATGAACATATTATATTTAATTTATAATATTATACGCATATTATCTAGTCTATTATATATATTCATGTGTGAACATCTATGGTATCTAAATTCTGTATATTTATATTTTTACTTTGTCAACAAGAACTGATTCTTTGGACAGTAGAGTATATTTGATTTGATCTGATCAATTTGAAAATTCCACTTGCAATTTCGGAGACCTGTGAAATCTTACCCATTGAATAGCTACACCCCAAAGTTGATGATAGGTGACTGCAAACCATGCATTCTGCTCAGAAAAGCGGTGATTTGTAATGGAGATTTGTTGGTTTCAGTCATGGTTTTCACAACCTGACTCACAACTTCGGAGATTAAACGACTCCTTGAATATATTTTCCTTCAAATTCATCCATAGGTACACCCAATTATAATAAGATTACTATGAAATTCAATATAATTCATCAGAATAGACAAATTAGGCGAGAAAGTTATGAAATTCCCAAAATATATGACAGAAGGCTCCATACCTCATAGGAATTGGACTTGAATTGAATCCATAAACAACATAATTGCAAGGAATTTGAATGCTAAGCATGTTGCATGTAGTAGTGTGACCAATCCTAATGGGAGGGACTTGTGGCAACACAGTTACAGGTATGAATACCAAGTGTTGGCTACAATTGAACGACATTCTATGATGGTCAGAGACCTAATGTTCTTGGCATTACTGTGGTCAGGAATATCTCCTAGTTCTGGTACATTCTCGCTCCGTTAGAGTTGAACTCGGATCACAATTCAGTACACATCACACTGAGGGGAGTAAACTGGGAGAGATCAACTTTGCTGCTGGAGGCTGCGAATTGCGTTCCTGAGTGGACGGATACTTCAACCTTAGCACGATATGAGCTCACCATCGGAAGTGTGCTGGAGGAATTAGCCTACAGGGTAGAACCTATCATGATCATTTCATTTTGCGGATTGAACGCTCAACTTGCGGAATCAAGGAGGATTCGAATGTGTGGAAGCTCTTAGAGCTCTTATTCAAAATTTCGAATAGTAGCCTCTATGATTTGGAAATCATCAATAGGAAGAAGTCCGGTCGGATTTTTTTCTTCAGAATTCTCGATCCGTGAATTGGCTACAAAACCAAACCAAAAATCGAAAACACAGCCAAGAAGATCCCGAAATGAAATTTTTTGCAAAATGCTTCTTTATACTCGATAGGGGTACGTGTTCGTTGTGGACCAATGTTCAAAATCTCAATGATTTCCAAAATTTGCTCATGTTCACCATATCGATCTGAAATAAATATATTTTTCTGCAGATGTCTCGAAAATATCTATGCAGGCGACTCTGACAATAACATGAACTTTGTATTTTATTATGACAGCGCTTGTCATGTAACATTGGTGTGTTTTTTCGCTTTTCAAATAAAAAAAAAATCAGTAGTGAAAGTGAGGCTGAAATTATTCCACATGAGAATAGTGAATCTGCTAAAGCAGCTACTCATGAATTATTGCCGGTAAAGTCAAGAGAGAGGTATGAATTGGTCTACAATTCATTTCAAAAATGGTCCAAAGATAAAAATGTGCATACTATGAATGAACAAGTGATTCTTGCATATTTAATGGAAAATCTAGAATCTTAAAGCCATCAAGCCTCTGGAGCAATTACTCGATGCTTAAGTCCACAATTGATATTAGAAATAATATAGATATAAGCCGCTATCCCAAAGTTATTGCTCTCCTCAAAAGAAAATCCATTGGCTATAAAAGTATTGAATGAAGAAGACATAGATCACATCTTATAAGAAGCTGGAGATAATATCTACCTAATAACGAAGGTAATATAATTAAATCTAATTCCTCTTCTTCCTTATGACTAATTTTTTGGCAGGCGCTTGTCATCGTGAAAAGCTTTGTGAAATGAATTTGGGTGATATGAAAGTTAAGACAACCATGTTAGTGATTAAAATTCCTAATTCTGAAACGAATATGGATAGAACCTTTGTCGTCATTGGAGAAAATCATAGTTCTTCAGATAGAAAATATTTGTTATTTCGTTAAGCAAACACACCACATCGTAGATTATTTGTTTATTATAAAAACTGAAAATGTACAATTGCTGAATTTCTTAAATTACCGAATCCCAAAGAATACACCGGACACTGTTTACGCAGGAGCTCAGCCACATTACTCGCTGAAAATGGTGGTGGTATAACCAACTTGAAGAGTCACGGAGGATGGAAATCAACCAATGTAGCAGAGGGATACATAGAAAATTCTTTGAGAGACAATATGCACATAGCTCCAAAGATTGAAAAGGGCCGTAACGGAATTAATTTCTCGAAAACTAGTGAAACCACTGCTGCGTCTAATTCTAATTTCAATACTACCACTTCTGTTAATATCCCTAATAATATTAATATAAGTAATTGTCATAATTGTGTAATTAATATTCATGATAATGTAATCATAAGAGTGAATGTTATATGTAATTGTCTATACAGTGCTAGTCAAAAGTCCCCTCCCCCCCTCGTATCTTTTGAACGGGTATACTTATAATAATGAAATTTGGAGGGTGGAAATAAACGGATGTAGGCTTCTCAACTGGTCATAACAGGTGACGCAATAGTCATAAATGACGTCACAAGGCCACTGTGACCAATAATTTTAAATGGGACCCTATGGCAAGTGACAGCTCGTTTGAAAGGTATTGAAAATACCTATTCAGTCATACCAATTTTGTTTGGGTTTCGGCTGATTTTGATTGATAAATTGAAGAAATACGAAAATTATAGTTTCGCATTTAATTAATAAAGATTTAAGAACCAGTTCTTATAATAAGTGTTCAAAATGTGCTCCATCTACTTCCTGGCAGTAATGCATCCTATTGCTAAACTCTTGTCGTACTCGTCCCAGTGTGTCAGCGGAAATTGTCCTACATTCTTCAACAATTCGTTGTTTCAGAATGGCAATACTGTCAGGTGCTGTAGCGTAAACCTTAGATTTCAAGTACCCCCATAGAAAAAATCTAATGGTGTAAGGTCCGGTGACCGAGCTGGCCATTCGATCGAACCTCGTCGTCCAATCCATCTACCACGATATTCTTCATCTAGGTAACGTCTTACTGCACCGTAATAGTGTGCAGGAGCACCATCTTGTTGAAACGTTATTTCCAAGTTGTCGAATTCATCTGGATTATCTTCTAGAATTTCAAGAATTAACGCCTCAATATCATTTTGTAACATCTCCAGATACAATTCACCGGTTAAGTTAGCATTGAGAAAAAGAGGCCCAACTATGTGGTTTCCCAAAATACCTGCCCAAACATTTACTTTTTCTGGAAATTGAGTATGTTTTTCACGAAAGATGTGAGGATTTGTGTCACTCCAATACCTCACATTTTGAGTGTTAACATTTCCATTGAGAAAGAAAGTACTTTCGTCACTAAAACAAATTGTCTGTATGTAGCCTGGTTGTTGGTTCATTTTATTGGACATAGTTTCACAGAATTCTAGTCTTCGGTCGGGGTCATCATCTGAAAGTTGGTGCACCATTTTAATTTGTATGGATGAAATTTGTTTTTAGCCAACACCCTATGTACTGTCCTTTGACTGACTTCACAGATAGACGCAACTTGGACTGTGGAAGAAGTAGGGTTTACTACCATTTCTCCAATTATGTCAATTTTTTTGTCATCACTAATTGTTGGTCGACCAGTTCGTTTGGCATCTTGAACACTACCTGATGCTTCAAACTTCCGAAGAAGCTCCCTCAAATAAACCCTCGATATAGGGCGATCGGGGTACCTCTCATTAAACAGTCGTTCCGCTGCATGGAAATTGTTTCTACATTCACCAATTATTAAGATAGCTGCTACTTTGTCGACTACAGTACGTACCATTTTGCCTATGTAAACACTTAAACGTCTCGTTAAACAATAGCTTAGGTAAATTTTCAAGGTATAAACACTTTTGACAAGTAGAGAATTCAAAAACGTCAACCTTTTTGACAATTAACCAGAGGCGTACTTTAAAATCTTTATTAATTAAATGCGAAACTATAATTTTCGTATTTCTTCAATTTATCAATCAAAATCAGCCGAAACCCAAACAAAATTGGTATGACTGAATAGGTATTTTCAATACCTTCCAAACGAGCTGTCACTTGCCATAGGGTCCCATTTAAAATTATTGGTCACAGTGGCCTTGTGACGTCATTTATGACTATTGCGTCACCTGTTATGACCAGTTGAGAAGCCTACATCCGTTTATTTCCACCCTCCAAATTTCATTATTATAAGTATACCCGTTCAAAAGATACGAGGGGGGGAGGGGACTTTTGACTAGCACTGTATGTAATTGTCTATATAAAGTTCATACGTTATTATCCATCGATATCCTTTTTAACATGCAAAACGGCTACAGAAAAAATATTGTACGTAACACGATCCAGAAGTGATTTTACGGAACTCGCAGGATTCGTACTCATCCCGTAAAATATCACTTTCGGAATTCATTACGTGAACTACTATCAATTAGTAATATATCAGCAATATTTTTTTCTATATATGATCCTGATTCCATTCTACAGTATTTGAGTTCTCAACATATTTTATGTAAATAGATGAACAAATATGATTCTCAACGAACACCACTGATCAGGTGAAATATGTTAATGCATATTTCTTCCGGAAAAAATCCCAAGAGGTTACGATGGAGATAAAGTCGTCACTGAGACCACGAGTTTTATTCAACTTCCCGAACGGAGGATGTGAAATAACTAACTCTTGGAACTTATTTCCATATAACTCAGAATTCGGCTCGAGGATGAACAAGTTCTACCCGAAAATGAAACAATGTTATCATGTGTGTCAATAGAACGAAATATAATAGAATAGTAACAAAAAGTGAGACAGTCCCTTATTAACTTTGTTGGAATACAGAGAAACTTTGCCAAAGCTATAGAATCACCCTCGAGAGATTCGGTTGTGGCGTTAATAATGAATAAGTGGAATCTAGAGAATTTCGGTCGTTATTCACTCCAAATTTCCTTCCGTGATTGTTCGTATCAACATTAGAGCACAAGTTTTTGTGTAATCTCGGAGGGACAACCTTGATAAAGTTTCCAAACTCTCTGACAAACACTCCTACCACAAACTGTGAATAACGCAAGGAGAATGTCTGGAAGTTCATTTTCAATTACTTCTCGTGCAAACGCCTACCAATGACATATTTTGTAGGTCGTTAACTGCCGAGTGGCGTTTAACGGAAAAAAAAACTGAGTGAATATCGAGCAGAAATTCCTGCAAGATTTGAATCCTGAGGTTGAACCCTAAACAAATTGCTCTCCGAAACCGTGAAATTAATATATGACTCGAGCTTCGAGAACATTCATATGATCCACGTGAAGGTTACAAGGATAGGTGG
This sequence comes from Gonioctena quinquepunctata, assembly GCA_018342105.1. NCBI lineage: Eukaryota > Metazoa > Arthropoda > Insecta > Coleoptera > Chrysomelidae > Gonioctena > Gonioctena quinquepunctata. The sequence continues at coordinate 1,144,764 of JAFIRS010000018.1, read as the reverse complement.
AAGCTAGTCAAAAATAATTGTAGTTTGAAAAAACTAAAAAAACACGCATATACGGTAATAAGTCATTCACCAAAAAATTTCATTTACTTAAAAAAGCGTAAGGTGCTTGATATCAGTTATCTATATCATATGAAAAGTGAGTGAAGAGCACCACACGCTTTTTTTACATAAAAAAATTTTTGGTTAAAGACTTTGTTCTTATTATTTTCAACTTTTTGTCCTTATTGCCATAAATACGTGTTTTTTTAGTTTTTCAAGTATAATTTCATTTTTAACTTTTAGTCATATTGCTACAGAAAACTAAAAAGACTAAGGGAGAAAAACTAAAATTTTGGCGAATATGCTGAGAACGAGTGCATTCGTCATATCTTTGAGTTGTAAAGAAAACCCCGCACGAAAACATAGGAAATTGGCTCTGGGTCAAATTGGCTGAAATTTCATTATGTTATAGTAGAGGGTCATTAAAAAAAGTGAGAGTTCAAATGATTTTGTTTGTCTAGTTTCTGAGATATAAGCGGCCAAAGTTCGTAAATATGTCGTATTGCGATAGGATCGACAAAGAAAAAAAACAGGTTGTTTAGTCGAACTGAGACAAAGGAAGGATGATAATGTATTGATCGGAACTCATGGACATGTTCAATTATAATCTAATTAACCTGTGGTAGAAGTCCATTGTATCTCGAAGTGGAGTGGTATAATTTTATGAAGAAGAAAAACACGAAGTCGTCTCCACAATATAATATTAACAATCGATTAGATCGATACCATCGATTAGGTGAACATGTTTCGAACCTCTATAGGTTCATCATCAGCATATATAAAAGTATTCTACAATAAAAGAAGAACAAAGACTTAGTTACATGGGTAATGTGATACAATAAGTGCTACTTACATGGAGATGAAAAAATTATTTTGTAGGTTAATGTTATAAAATTATTCAATTCCAATGTTCATAACGTAGACCATATGGAAAGTTGGGATTTCCCTTTCAAGGGCTGTGTCCCATATTTAAATTTGGGAGGGCTAAATACTTTAGCCGATGCAAAATGAATTGACGACATGAGGAAACAATAGATGCAATGGCGGTGATTGACAGCACCCAAAGAGCCAACCATCTGTCAGACTGAATTGTCAAACCTAACCATGGAACGACGACAAGTGAACTCCATGCACGGAACAAAATTGAACTAGATGTAAAGCAAAACCAAAGCGGTTACTATACCATGCGTAGAGCTCAGATGTCACCTATCCATATTTACAAATTTATATATATCTATAAGAGTAGAACAATTATGTATCAAAATAAAGAACAGTATGTATGTGACAGACTAGTTATTCCAACAACACACCCCGAAGTGCAACTTGTACTGAAAAAAGGAAAACAACACCACAGCGCAAACAGAAATAGCACCTGTCCAAACGAACAAATGCACTATGACATAGAACAATTGGTTTATCGGAGATCAAGGCAGGGAAAAGTTCTAATGAAATGTAAGGGAATTAAAAAACTTTCGACAATCAAACTGTACTTGTTCATTTAAGGAAATGACGCTCGGATTGTTTATGACAGCATTGATCTCAAATATTTCAAGGAAATTGAGTAAAGAGCCCTTTTGGCAAACATGTAAAATATCTAAATCAGTCTCAATATCAAAGCTATGGTTGTGATTAAGAATATGGTTAGCAAATGAACTTTTGGTATTATAATCATTTATGTGTGGGTTTCTAGAACTCTCAATCAGTTTAACATGTTCACCAACTCTTGTTTTTATTTTTCTACCACTCTGACCGACATATTGGGCAACACAATCGGTCTGTGAACATGAAATTCTGTAGACTCCTGATTTGTGGGAGAGAGGTACTTTCGTATTGACTAACATTTTGGAAATCGGATCCGTAGTGTAAAAGGAGAAATTGATATCATTACCGAAACGTCTGAAAATGTTCAAGATATCAAGAGAAACTTTGCCTAAATTTGTAAATATGGATAGGTGACATCTGAGCTCTACGCATGGTATAGTAACCGCTTTGGTTTTGCTTTACATCTAGTTCAATTTTGTTCCGTGCATGGAGTTCACTTGTCGTCGTTCCATGGTTAGGTTTGACAATTCAGTCTGACAGATGGTTGGCTCTTTGGGTGCTGTCAATCACCGCCATTGCATCTATTGTTTCCTCATGTCGTCAATTCATTTTGCATCGGCTAAAGTATTTAGCCCTCCCAAATTTAAATATGGGACACAGCCCTTGAAAGGGAAATCCCAACTTTCCATATGGTCTACGTTATGAACATTGGAATTGAATAATTTTATAACATTAACCTACAAAATAATTTTTTCATCTCCATGTAAGTAGCACTTATTGTATCACATTACCCATGTAACTAAGTCTTTGTTCTTCTTTTATTGTAGAATACTTTTATATATGCTGATGATGAACCTATAGAGGTTCGAAACATGTTCACCTATCGATGGTATCGATCTAATCGATTGTTAATATTATATTGTGGAGACGACTTCGTGTTTTTCTTCTTCATAAAAAAAAAATATAATCTAATTGATGATAGTACATTAGGGTGTATACGGGGCATAGTAAAAAAATCGTTTTTCCGGATTTTTTTTCCACCACTATTTTAAAAACAACAACTTATATTTTGTTAAGATATCATAATTTCAGTCTATTGTACGCGAAAACACGTGTTTTGTTTCTTGATGACTCTCTCTCTTTGAAATATTGTTTTTTTTTCGAGTATACCCCTATACTGAAAACAATTGACAGATCGTTTTTGATTACAAAAAAAGGAATCAAATGCTACTGCCCATTGAATAAAAGATAGGGTAACATTCTGATGAACTCAGTTGCTCAATATTACCTTTCATTCAGATGAAGGGTGCGTTATTTTTGTTTCCAGGTCATTTACAATGTTTATATTAAATATCTAGAAAATTGTTCCGTTGATTTGGACCATATTTCACTCACAATATTTTGAAAATTCGACTATCATATACGATTGTTTTATCAATTGTGTATGTTGCGTTTCCAAGATATGTATTTTTGGAACGTTGCCTCATCTGAAACTAAAAAGTTAGTGATGAAATTGTTATATCTTTTATTTTGGTCAATCATATACTCGCAGAATTCAGTTCTCCGGTCAAAGTCGTCCTCAGCCAATCCATGGACGAGATGTACTTTATAATGATGGTATTTTAATTTTTCAAAAATGTTCGATGTTCAAATCCCTAGATAGCCCCCGCACTGAACAGTGTGAATTTTCAACTGCCGACAAAATTACGTCTTGTTGAATATTTTTATTAACTGTAGGTCTATCATGCTTTGGTGTATTCTCCACATGTCCTAATTCTCTTTATTCTCGCTCTATTCTGCTCACAGTACATTGTGGAATAGGTTTACGATCTGGATGCAATTCATGGAATAATCTGCATACCTCTTGTTGAGTCCGTATCATATCGCCAACAGCAATCATGATTACAATTTCAATCTCTCCCTTTCAGATAAGGCATTCTAAAAAACAGTTTTGATGAGATACATCAGATTAGTTTCACGTGAACGTACCTACTTTGAAGCGTCAACAATACAGAATTGAACTTTCATTTTCATGACAGTTTTCAACGTCGAATGAAAAATCAAATGGCAAAAAATATCCAAAACAAAAACCATCTCCAGAACTTTTCTTTGTTGTTTTCTGTTCAATCAGAATTTCGGAAAGAGCATAGTTGCACAACCGCTCTCCCACATATCGCCCTTGATGCAATGAAGGCAACAGATGAAACAAAAAGTACTATATCAGTTCAACTAGAGTTCTGCCGGGCATTCGATACCATTAGTCATGAATTATTGTTGGGTATTATGGATTATATCGGTTTTTCTGCAGATTCTTTGTCATTGTTGGAAGATAGACAACTGATGGTTAACATAGAAGGATGCAGCTCAGATCTTATCCTATATCCCAAATCGGAAGAACCTCAAGGTTCTATACTCGGCCCGTTACTGTTCTCCTTATACACTTTCCACTTATTGCAGACTCTTCACATTTGTCGAGTGTATTTATGCACTGATGATACTCAAATATATTATTGTTTTTTCTGCTGAAATGACAGAAAATGCTTACGACCCTAGCAATGCAGATCTAAACAGATTTGTTGACCTGGTAATTGTTCATTTTTGAACTCTAACAAAAAAATGATCTTTGGTCCAAAACATCTCCGTTCAATGGTAACTAATTCGGAGATTATCTGTTTCAAAATGAAACACTAGCTATTGTTAGTGACCCTAAAAACCTTGGTAGTTGATGGATGTAGAGCTGAGAATTGAAAAATTATAGTCTACAACGTGCCATTTCTCACTGAAAATAATTTATGGTAACCGATCTTTTCTGCCTTATAACGTGAGAAAATCCTATGTAATGTTGGTGCTTTCAGCTTCAACTATGCCGATGTTATTTGAACGCAGATGAGATTCAATAAATGAGTAGTACGCCATTATTGAAGCTGGCCGACCAAGTTCGCAGGATATTACATTGATAGCGAAGCAACCAGAGGATAATTTTTTCTTTAGTGCTGTTATATGGTAGTCAAACTTCAAATTGGTATCAATGTGTACACCAAAGAATTTCGTGACAGGCTTGCTCACAATGAGGTGATTCTCCAATGTAATTTGTTCGATATTTACTTTGAATGTGACTAAATTTGTTTTTGAAATATTCAAAGTCGCTTATTTGCATCACACCAAATTTGTTTTTTTTTAATGGCCCATGCCTAACTATAAATGAAATTCAAAATGTTCAGAACGCGTACCTCAGATTGGTTTTTGATATTTGTCGGCAAAAAAGAATCTCATATAAACTTCACGAAATTGGGTGGTTGAACATGGGAAAAAGAAGGGTATTTCATTCTGCCTGTCTGTTCCATGAAATAATTCTAACAAAAAAGCCTTTATATCTGCATAGAAAAATTATATACCGTTCAGATATTTACAATTTGAATATTCGATATGAAAAATATGATAGCAGTGCCAAATTTCAAAATAGGAATGTTTAGGCGGTCTTTCAGACACCAAATTTGTCAAAGGTAGAACCCTGTTCCCACCTCTCTTAAAAAATTAAATTTCATAAAATTCAAAACTGGATATGAAGACTATTTGCAAGACTGGAATGGAACGAACCTACATTATATTGTGGCAATAAACGCGAAAACTTGGAACAAACTGAAGATATTATCCGAGTAAATACAATACTCTCAAAAAAGGAAGCTACAAAAATTAGCAATAATGAAGAATCAAATAGTTCAAATATTAATAATAAGAATTGAATCCTGATAGTAGCAGGAGCTCACGGAAAAAACCTCATAGGACATCTCGCAAGACAAAAAAAGGAACATCAAATGATAGAATCCATATTAATGACAAATTGCAGCAATGAACTTCTAGTAGGGACTGCCATAAAAGAATAAAAAAACTACACGACTTCAGATACATTGATAATATGGACAAATAGAATAAATGTCTCGATAGTAAATAAGCTTGCCCCTCAAACTAACACTAATATAATCATAATTACCGAACCCTATAGATATGATAACATAGATAAAAATTTAGACATATACGAAAATAACTTATCTTTACAAAATGATCTATTCCACAAAAGAGCTAACCATATGAAGATCTCAGAATCAATACCACAAACTACGAAAGAAATGGACTCCAAATAAGTAGCTTCGGGAAATTGTTCCTAAGTAGAGCAATTCTTAATCTCATCGAAAGCAACCCCAAATGTTGCAACGCAACTATACCTCATTGTACCTTGAAAAAAAACATACAAATGCCAATAAAGTTGATAAAAAAAAATCGATGATAAATCAGAGTTCAGGAAGAGCTGATGAAGAAAGGACGAACAGCAGCACTGATGGGAAATTTGATATGACGAATCAAGAGGAAAACGGTGATAACAGTGATGTTAGAGGTGAAGTCAGTAGTGATGAAGATAGTGAAAGTGCAAATTTTCTTCTAAAAGCCAGGCCACCACCGACAATATGATATCCATTCTCTCCCTTAACATCCAGTCTGTCCGTAACAAAGGTGATGAATTATATATATATTACTCGAACAGCAAGGTTATCCAAAATTGGTACTGCTTTCGGAACACTGGCTTAAACCTGACGAGCCTATTCACATGCCTGACTACAGCATTGTATCTAGTTATAGTAGAACTAACTCACTCCATGGTGGAACAGCTATTCTTGTCCACAACTCATTCCTAGATATGTCGTTCAATAAGGCTGAGATGTACTGTGATATGTGTGAAGAAAAACAATTTGAAATAACCTTGGTATTCTCAAAAAACATTAATCTTCATGTCGCATGTATCTACAGAACACCTACATCGAATGCCCATATAATCTTAGAAAAATTAGAAGATCTTCTTTCAAAAATTCCTCTCCGATCAAAATCATATTAGCTGGTGATTTCAATATTGATTTTCAGGACAAAAATGACAACCCACCCAGAGATTAACAAATATACTCGATTCATTCAAAATCTCAAATCATGTTACATCTCCTACTCGCATATCACAGTACTCATCAATTATGATTGACTATGTCTGTTCAAATATTGACGATTCTACTAACTCATGTATAGTTCTACCATCTGGTTTGTCAGACCACGAAGCTATATATACCACAATCTCTCTGATTCATAGAAATACCAAAAAACATAACTATGGAAGAATTTATGGTACAAATAATTATCATAGGTTTTATCACAAATGCTCAGAAATCACATGGTCTAACCTACTGCTAGCAGAAGATCCCTTCGAAACCTTCTACGAAAAAATTGTAAATAAATTTCAAATAGCATTTCCTAAAATCAGAATGAATAAGAAAAAACTCAAACCTTGGATCACAAAAGGCATAAAATTTCGTCTAGAAACCTTAGGTCACTTCATCACATCAGAAAATTCACTGATGATATCTTTTTCCATAATTATTCCAATAATTATAGGAGAATATACAGGAAAATCATCAGAGCTATGAAGAACGCATATTTTAATAAAAGAATAGACGATTCTGACAACAAAGCTAAAGAAAGCTGGGCAATAATAAATGAACTTAGGGGCAAAGAGGTGAAAGCAACTCCAACTGATCTGAACTTAAAGCCGGAAACCTTAAACAATTTTTACTGTTCCATAGCCGAAAAACTTGATGATCTCATCACTCCAACTCATGCCCATTAATTTACCTAGGAAGTGTCAATATAAAAAATTATCCTTTTTCTTTGAACAGCACTAATTTAACTGAATTGAAAGAGGTAATCCGAGACATAAAAAACAAAAAGGCCTCTGGTTTAGATGACATCTCCATGAAAATATTTGAAAACCTTCCTGACGATGCACTTAATGTCCTGGTCGTACTTATTAATAGATCATTCACAGAGGGACTCTTTCCGCATTTCCTCAAAACCTCGGTAGTGATCCCGATCCACAAAGGTGGCAATAAAGATGAACCGACGAACTTCAGACCAATATCCCTCATCCCAACATTAGCTAAAATAATTGAAAAGCTAGTAAAACGGAAAATCATGGAATTTGTAGACAACAACAATATACTGAGTGCACGTCAGTATAGCTTCCAAAAAAACAAAAATACATCCGATGCCATATTTGCTCTCCTGCAGACAGTTTATAATGAAATCAACAACGCGGAAACAACTGCAGCGGTTCTATGTGACTTCTCTAAGGCATTTGACTGTGTCAACCATGATATACTACTGCAAAAACTTAGCAGATACGGTTTTAGAGACAACAGTCATGCTTGGATAAGATCATATCTCACTGCAATAAAGCAAATTGTAAGGACGTCTTCGGATTCGAATATCAGTGATGTGAAATATGGCGTACCCCAAGGCTCTGTTCTGGGTCCCGTCCTGTTTCTCCTATACATCAACGATCTGACTAACATCCCAATTACAGGAAAACTCACTATCTTTGCCGACGATACTACATTAATATGGCATGACAAAGACAAAGACAGGCTGCATACCAGAATGAGTGCAGATATGATTAAAGTAAAAGATTGGTGCGATTCTAATTTCCTAACACTTAACACCAAAAAAAACAATGTAATAGCATTCAATGTACATTTTCAGATATCTCTTCAGGAACAAACACTATCGAAAACAGCACCACATCGAAATTTCTAGGAGTCCATCTAGATAAAAATCTAAAATTTGACGAACACATCAGACATCTCAATGAAAAATTAGCATCTGGATGTTACGCGCTAAGAAATGTTGTGAAAGAGCTGGGTTTTCCCAATGCTAAGGCTGTGTACTTTACCTTGATAGATTCCCAACTGCGGTATGGTATAGCCTTCTGGGGAGGTTGCTGTACCACACTTATGCAGTCAGTCTTTGTCTTACAGAAAAGAGCCATCAGATATTTTTGAAAGGCCAAGAGGCAAGATTCATGTAAACCCCTCTTTCTTGAGCATCGAATATTAACAGTCATTTCAGTATATATAATGGAAACAGTGACCATAATGCACAAGAACAGAGCTAATTATGAAGTCACAGACACTGCATATTCAACCCGTCAAGCTAACCAACTCAGGCTTCCAATACCCAATTCAACTTTGACACATAACTCACTTATATAAAATGGTATTAAGATGTATAATAAACTCCCGCTAGAAATTGAAGAAACAACATCGCTAAAACTATTAAAAAAAAACAAAAAGCATATTGAGTGATAAAGCCTATTATAATCTACAAGATTACTTTAATGACACACTGTGATATCCTAGTTTATTGAGTATACCAATCTTTCCATCTTTTTATATTATCTGTTTAATCTATATTATTTATGTTCTTTTATTGTATTATATTACATTTTATTAATGTTATTGTGAAAACTTAACTATTTACAAAAAGCTAATGCCAGTTATAATTTTAAAATGAGCTGTACAAAATTTGTAAATTGACTGATTATCGATAATCTTACTGTATAACATTGTGTTTGTTAACAAGAGATAACTCTTAGCAACAATAAACATATTCTCTCTCTCTATATGCCAAGTGTTTGTTCAACAACAACAATCACAGGTCTGTTTTTTGTTTTTTCGTTTGCCAGGATAAGGTGAAAGAACATTTTCTGTGATGCATAGTATTGCAGATAATGAACTCTGCCCTTCATTTCGTGATAGTTTGAATATATCAATTTTTTATTTTATTTTATGTTATAATAAATACGATATTCTCTCTGGAAAAAGTTGCTAGCTCCCATACTATAATATCTATTTTTAATTTTTGTATATTTTCAAAATGAAACGACAGCACTGATATGACATCGTTTATTGTTTGGAATTTGTATCAATGAAACTGCAACGTAGCGTTTCATGGATACGAGGGGTAATTTTCTGTCCATCAATCATATAGCCATCAAAACATGACGACCACCAATTTGTCTGCGGCAAAAATTGAAATCGTAATAGTGGCACATTGAAAATAATGCTGTATTTAAATTCCATTCCACTTGAAAATAATGATCACTGTGACATATTATACGCTGTTGGATCGTTGGTTGGAATTGCATTGTGAATAAGTGACATAGTTTATTCCCAACGAATGATTATATAATATCGAGAAATTGATTGATTTCCTTATTTTTTTGTGCAAAACATAGCTTCAATTGAATGTTCATTGCCGCAGTGATAAACATTCGATTTGGATTCATAGAAAGCTGAAATTTCAGGTGTAGTTTAGGAATATTCTGTGTTTTAGTAATGTCTAGGAAAATTTGTTCTCTCTTATACAGGGTCGTTCAAAATCTATGATTCCACAAATAGATAAAAAAATGGTGAAAAGTGCATTTTTCTAAATGGAACACCCTGTATATTAACGAATATATCTTATTGATATCATATTCACAGATTTGACACCGAAACATACGATTGTACAAGATACCACTGTGTGGTCGACATTTCAGATTTGTTCTTTGCATTTAGATATAGAAAAAAATAAAACTGAAAAAATCACTCTACGAAGAAATTTCTCTGAAAGTAATATCCTATCGTTATTCAGTCTCTGAAAAATGAACAGTGGGCGGAAATGTACGAAGCCCAACAATTCAACAATAAATTTGGTGTTTTTTATAACACCTTCCTCTACCATTTCTTCAATGAATTTCCATATAAACAGAGGAAAATTGAAACTAACAACAAAAATGTATGGTATTCTGAAGAACTGGAACAGATGCATGATACTTCATGCGAATTGATGAAAAACCATAAATCATCAGGTAATGAAATAATAAAAGAGATACAAAAGCTTGGGAAAATGTATAATGAAAAAGTAAACAAACTAAAAAACATTGAACGACAGCAGAATAATTCATGCTGGAAATATTTCAAAGAAATCTTGGAAATCATTGGGATATGAGGGGGATAAATCACAAAAACAATTAATACAATGATAGTGGACATACCGTACATGGCACTGAGAATATTGTCAATGTTTTCAGTGACCACTTCATGAATATTGATTGTGCCAGCCCTGACCATGCAAATCTAAAGCCCAGGGACTTCAAGGCAAAAACATTATTTTCACACAACACCAAAGTAAATAATAATAGTGATTCAGAGAACTTCTTCTAAATCTGCAGCAGGTATTGATGAGAATGAGGTCGTATTTTACAAGCAGTATCAGGTATTGTGTGCATTCAGCTATCTACCTTATATTATCATTCATCGAAGGAGAATACCAAACAGCATAAAACTATCGAGTCTATACGAATATATAATGAGTTAGGATCTAGAAGTGACATTACGAACTATAGAAATATATATTTGCAAAATCAATTGTCGAAATTATTTGAAATGTGCTACAATGTGAGGGCAGTCAATTTCCTAGAAACATTCAACCCCATTTCTTCCAATCACATTGCTACCGGAAGAAAAAGTCAACGCAGGTAATCCTCAAGTTTCCATCCGAACACCTATGCTTTTTCCTGAAATTCACGAATAATTCTGTCCATTTTTCCTTACACCCCACATGAGCTTTCTTTTTCGATCGTCTGTGATATCCCAAGAAAACTGAACTGCGCGAAAATGAATGTGAAAAATATGAAAGTGATAGGAAGAGGTTCTGTGAACTTAATTGCAACAAAGACTCCAGCTTTCCTTTCATCCAAGAAATATGATTAAACTATGGTGGATATACGATTCAGTTTTATCAATCACGCGCAATCATACTACAACCATTCCACGCCACAACAGCGTCTCACTATTTATAGAGCTGAATGTCTCTTACCATTATGAGTTCTAACTTGCCGAGCATCGCTCCTTCTGAAATCTTTTTTGTGGCATGTCAAAGCTTACGAATTTACTGCTTGAGATAGTTTTCCCTAACGATACAACTCCCAAATATCTGATGAAAGTGTTAACAAATGTCCACTGCCCACTTTCCAAATTCCCTCATATCTTGTCGCAAACCTTTGGTGTGAGACTTCACTTGTGCTGACACAGTTGCAGCGTCTCATTCAGCAAATACTACCAAGTTCGCAGGTGCTGCAGCAATATCCAGCGAGAAATTGAAAAGGAAGAAATATCAAAATCTTGGACATGATTATTTTTTGCATCCAATAGCTGTCGTAACTTTTGGTGTCTTTAGCCCTGAATCTCTGTCTTTTATTCATGAAATTGGAAGGAGAGTGGGCCGCGCTACAAAAGATGAACGTTCAACCTCATTTTTGATACAAAGAATTATTATAGAAATTCAAAGGAGCAACGTTTCTTCTATAACGGGTACAATCTCTCCATCGCATCCACGGATGAATTTTATATCGTCCCAATTTTCCTACGTGATACATATCAGTTATCAAATATAATCACTCAGTACTTTCCAAGAAATCAATATCAGTTTCTCTATCACCTTCTTTGAATTACAGGAACAATGAACCTATGGATTCTTCGTTGAACATTAGTGAGCATGCCATACCAACAATAGACTCCATTTCTACATTTGGCCTAAGAGGATTGAATAATGTATGAAATACCTGTTTTATGAATAGCATGATCCAGTGTCCTTCGAACAGCAATGTTTTGTTGGAGTTTTTCAAGAATGGTTTTTGTATGGAGGATTCAAATACTACTACATCAAGAATGGAAGGAAATTCAGTAAAATCTTTTATATCTTTGAGAGAAAATATCTGAAGTCCTGATTCTTTTCGAAACATGGTGGATACTTCACCTTTCGTCCGTCTATTCAGAAATTTTGCTCCTTCCTTTGATCATAACGTCCCAGCAGATTCGGAAGAATTTCTAAGATACCTTCTGGTAGGTTTACATGAAGATTTAAACAAGGCGAGTGCAGAGAATCATCCATCACCAAACGATTTTGTTATCACGAATGATAATCAGAAAGCTTCCATTTCTTGGACAAGATATCTGTCCACTCATAATTCAAAAATTGTGGATACATTTGCCGGTCAGCTGAAGTCTATATTGGGATGTACTTTTTGTAATTACTGCTCCGTTACTTTTGAACCATTCTGGGTACTTTCAATCCCTATTCCAGACTTGCCGAACGAAGTCGTGAATTAAAAACAATGTATTGAACTGTTGACAGAAGAGGAGACTTCGACTGACGATGCGAGCCCATACTGTTCAACTTGTGGAATGAAACGGGAATTCATAAAGACGATTCGTATACAAACATTTCCAAAAATTTTCGTTATACATTTAAAACGTGTTTTTTCGACTGATGGCAGTAAATTGGACAATGTGATCAATTTTCGCTTATAAAATTTGAATTTGCTCAGGATGGAATGAATACTCTTTATAATATCTACGCCATATCTAATCATAGCGGCAGCATTCCCAATGGATACTAGACGGCATATTGCAAACACCCTTATTCTAATTGTTGGCACCCCTTCGATGACTTCCGTGTATTTTCCAAGAATGATTATCTCAGCTTCAAGGGAGCATGTGTCCTCTTCTATGAGAAAGTTGATGATCTGAATTCTGTTGGTGTTGTGGGTTTTTCCGGGTTTTCCCCCAACTGAAACAGCAAATGCGCCATCACTTCGAGTCCCGGGCTTTAATCAATATTTTCATCTTGATATTATTTTATATTTGAAACTTTGCATTTTTTTTTTCTTCTATACATATACTGAATGTTGAAAATGGACCATTCCCAACTGAATAACGAAAAGAAATATTTTTCGGAAACTGAAAAATCTACGATAAAAATTGAGTTATTTTTCGTAATATCTAACAGAGAACATCCACTTTCCCTTTATAGGGTATATCGTGTATATATGGCCTTCCTTATTCTATGATGTTTTCTCGAGAACCTTATGAAGTTCAACTCCCACCAAACATGCATGGCTACCACAGAATTCTAACGGACATTACGGTGAAATGGTTCGTAGAACAAAAACTGAAAAAAACAATCCTATGTTGAGTTCAATAGTGTTGATGACTGAGATGGAGCATTAAAAAAAACAGAGAAACTCCCCAGGCATTGCGATTCGTCCAGACTCTCAAGGGGCCTCTGGAAGTGATTAAACAGTTTCGTGATACCTAATTTTTTTTATCATAGATATTCCTGAAGGTTACTATGCATCCCCTTCGGAGCCTGAAAAATATGAGCACGTACCTGTCCTATGTTTGGAATACACCGACAACATGGGTACAACATACCTGTAAAAAAAACAATACGTTATGACATTGTCTCTTCAAACTCATTTCAATTATACATATGAATTCACCTCACACATGTTGATTATTACAAATTTAAAAACTATACGACAACTCTCATTCGTGATATAAATATTGACATCCTTTCATGAGTCGTGTAATATTTTCAGTAGGCATGGATTCTCATCTCATGTAACTGAATGAAGGGAAGTGACTGATCAGAAATTCTGTTCGTCATCAAAACTACGGAAAATTGCAAGTTTCATGAACCTATAATCTTCGAACATAATATTACATATAATTATCCAATCATCCAAATTCAGTAAGAAAACTCAAACGCAATTCAGTTGGTACAGTGGTTATACAAATTTAGGGCTATTTACAAATATTAACTGGAACAAATTTCTTCCGCTGAGCGATTGAGTAAATTCGACTGATTGTCTTTGAAAAAATCAAATGATCTATGAATAAAAATACCACTGGGGGGTAGAGGAAGAGGCAAAAATTGATAACAGAAGGAATATTCAGTCATATAAAGAGAAAAAAAAACATCAGAATTCTCAAAAGATAATAAAAAATTGGATTCAGAAAATGATTGAAAAAGTATGAAAATGAATTGAATAAAATCAGGAATTGAGCCATAATTACATATCGCAAACAAGGAATAGAAAAAAGCAGATAATTTTTCATGGAAGAGCAAACTATGCAATGTGATACAAAAAAAATACTGAATTGTAATACTGAAATACCATGAGATCTATATATATATATATATATATATATACATTTAAATAAAAAACTCGTGGATATTGGGGTTTGCAGCAAAGCAAAAAGAAATCTGTTTAGATTATTCCAAGCTTTCAGGACTATTCATTTCCATCATCAGGGAGACTACAATCGGAGAACAATACAAGTGAGTTATTTTATTTTGTAATTACAGTTCATATTGTAACTTACATCTATGGTGAGGTTAGCTTCCATGATGTTACACAAAATTTGTATTGTTCGTACATTGTGAATCAAAAATTGTCTAACCTCACAAATGTCATTTACAGTATTCCTTGTCAAGGTTGCGACAAATAATACATGAGCCAATCCCTTTGATCATTGTCCAATAGAATCATTTCACACAAAAGTGATTGCAGATTGCATCCTGAAAAATGCGCTCTAGCAGAACACGTAAACAGTTTGAATCACCGAATGAATTTTGAAGCAGGAAAAGTGTTAGCGACTGAGTCACATAGATCAAATAGAACTTTCTTAGAAATGGCTTTCATTTCATAATCGAATAATTGCATGAACGAAAAGAGTGACATCAATCATTCAAGTGAAATCTACTCCTTTCTACTGTCACTAGACTCTAAACCAAATTTTCAGTTTTCATAATGAAACCATGTTATCCAACACGACCTGAAGGCCAACCACGATATGGTATATTAAATTTTATTGTTGAAAAAATTCAACAGTTGGTAACACCCAACCTCAAACGTCATAGTTGACGTGTGTCATATGTCGATTGTCTCTATAAAATGACATGTACCAGTATGACTTTATAGACCCCATGGTGAGATTAACTTCAGTATAGTTTTTACAATTTTAATGTGTTTCACAACTCTTAACTTAATTCTTCATTCCACCTGATTCACAATGTACGAACAATACAAATTTTGTGTAACATCATGAAAGCTAACCTCAACATAGATGTAAGTAACAATATAAAGTGTAATTACAAAATAGAATAACTCACTTGTATTGTTCTTCGATATAAGTCTCTTTGATGATGGGAATAAGTACTCCCGAAAGCTTGGAAAAATCTAAAAAGAGTTTTTTTTATCCTTTGCTACAAACCCCCATATCCTCGAGTTTTTCAACTAACTAGTCAGCAACAACTACCCTTCTACTATAAATATATATATATATATATATATATATATATATATATATATATACATAAATATATATATATATATATATATATACAACTGGAATCTTACAAACATCAACTGACTTGATTCCAAAGTTCACCCCATAAACATGAAGAACTTGAGACCTCTCGATGATTAGTTCATATTCTGAACCAACTGAGCTATCAATCCACGGCGACGTTAGAAAAATGTAAAATTGATCTTGATGGCCACTGATAGTACATGGGATCCCTTACATTCATTATCCATTTCCACAACAACTAACATTAAATTCTAGAGAAAATCGATATCCTCGAAATGCAGTGGAATCTGTGGCCTCGATAGCTCAGATGGTTCGTGTATGGACTAGAAATCCAAAGGTTAATCAGAACTCCATAAATGAGTTTTTATATCATCTTTCTAGAACTGATTTCGACACAGACTATTCAAAAGATATTGATCTCATTTTTGATAGTTTACTGGAGAATTTTATGTGTTGTTTCAACTGTTCATTTATAAAAAAATATCGGACTCCGAAAAACACTCCCACAAATAATTTATATTACAACAAATAGTAAAAGTAGATAATCATATTATTTAATTGGTAATAGTTGAAGTAAGGTGGGTAAGTAAGTATTTTGGAAGTAATCAAAAAACAAGTAGCTAGTAATTAGTATATTTTAGTCAAAAAAATTGAAAAATAAAAACTTTTTAACAAAAATTAAACCGACGAAATACGGAACTGGAAAGTAAAAACTAAAATAAACTTCTTAGTCTCAGTAACTGAGCTCCTAAACTAATGTAAGTAACTAATTTTGAGTCGGCGCCAAACAAACAAGCAAATGAATTAGGTAAGGCGTAAAATGATGGCATCGAGTTGCGCGGTGACATTACGATAATTTTTTTGAAGTTATTCAAGGATTTTCGTTGATTGTTTGTTTGGCGCCGACTCAAAATTAGTTAATTACATCAGTTTAGGAGCTTAGTTACTGAGACTAAGATGGTTCATTTTATTTTTTACTTTTCAGTTCCGTATTTCGTCGGTTTGATTTTTTGTTAAAAAATTTTCATTTTTCAATTCTTTATGGCTGAAATATACTAATTACTACCTACTTGTTTTTTGATTACTTCCAAAATACTTACTCACCCACCTTACTTCAACTTTTACCAGTTAAATAATATGATTATCTACTTTTACTATTTGTTGTTATATAAATTATTTTTGTTGTTCTGGTTAGTTTATTTCATTACTTTGTATATCATTCCATCCTCTCGTAGAATATAATGGTTTTGACGGATGTGGAACAGAAATGATGTCAGTAGCGACCTGTCATTGTCAACTACGTATGTGTGTGCCAATGTTCATAAGTGAAGAATCAATTATCCCCTATTTTTCCACCCGTAAGGGTATATGATTGCATCCGAAATCTAAATATAAGGTATACCCTATCTATTAAAGAAAGAATCATCCAAATTGAAGAACCCAGTACAAAGTTATGCCTGATAGAATCGGTTAACGGACCAGAATTCAGAGGGTGAGTGATCAATATCCTTCAAGTTGTTACCCTTAGGGAAGGATTTCTTCTTTTGAATTCAAATGGGACCACTTCCGAAGTACACCCTATCCACTGAAAACAGAATTATCGGAATCGGACGCCCCAGTAGATAGTTATGCGTGGTCATACCTAAAAAAAATTATGGAAAAAAAATACGGGTCGACTAGTGAACCTCGTCCTTTTTGGTTTCGTCGGTTAAAAATAAACTTATCCCATCAACTTCATGAAAAAAAGGACTCAGGGATATCGACTGGCTGCGTAAGAGAGTGCCCGATGGAAATCTAACAAATTGCTTTAAACTACGGAGAAAATAAGTTGTCGAACAAATGAAAAGAGAAAAAAAAACACATTACGGTAAGATTATAAATGGATCCAATAATAAAACTAAAACAGTATGAAATATCGTTAACTCGACCAAAGGCAAACTAAATATGGGTAAAATCGGAGAAATTTGTTATAACAGTGTAACAATGACATGGCCGCCACTTTCCGAAACTATTTGTCAATCGTAATCAACGAGAAAATCACTCACCACTCCGGCTCAGAACGATCGTTCAATTGCACTACAGGGCGAGCCACACGTAATTATTTTTTCTTTGTCCCCGTCCACGAAAATGAAATCATTGAAATAATTGATCAATTGCCCAATAAGAGGTTCACTGGCCCTGATGAAATTCCTGTATCGGTAATAAAAGCAAGTAGTTCCATTATCGCACCCATTTTATGTTCCATAAGCAATACATCGATCACACAAGGAAAGTTCCCATCTGTTCTCAAATTAGCTTCAGTGATACTGATACATAAGGGGAAAGATCCAAGGAATGTTGAAAACTATAGGACCATCGCTCTTCTGAGCATTTTTTCAAAAATTATAGAAAAAGTAGTTGCAAAAAGAATTACTCAGTTTCTCGAAACTTTCAATCTTTTCAGTGATAGCCAACACGGCTCTAGAACCGGTCTTTCAACAGAAACAGGGACTATACAGTGCGTTCAACATATCACAGACAAAATGGACGTCGGGAAAAACGTAGTATCAATTATGTTTGATTTTGCACGGGCTTTCGACACAGTTGAAAGCTCCTCCGTATCAACTAGGAATCCGTAGCTCCATAAATAATTGGTTTACTTCATTTTCAGAGCGCTGAAAATTCATAATAAAAATCGATGAAGTCATCTCGGACGAATTTGAAAACGATATCGGAACTCCCCAAGGAAGCGTCCTTGGGCCCTTAATTCTCTCGATTTTTATTAACGATCTTCTACATCATATAACTGAGGGGAACGTCTTGATGTATGCTGACGACACCCGCATAATTGTTTCGGATGCAAGGCAAACAACACAAAACAAAAACTCGACACTATATTATCAGAATTCATAGATTGGTGCTCCAAAAATAGGCTCATTATAAACCACAACAAAACAGTGTGCATTGAGTTCTACAATAGATACAGAACACCAACAATCCCACATATCTCATTTGAGGGGCGTTCATTTGAACTATCCAAAAACACTAGATTTCTAGGCACACAGATAGAATGCAATCTTTCTTGGTAAAAAGAATT
This sequence comes from Gonioctena quinquepunctata, assembly GCA_018342105.1. Lineage (NCBI taxonomy): Eukaryota > Metazoa > Arthropoda > Insecta > Coleoptera > Chrysomelidae > Gonioctena > Gonioctena quinquepunctata. The sequence goes on along the minus strand of JAFIRS010000018.1, from coordinate 1,126,032 downwards.
AGATAGCATATGTAGTGAGCTGAACAAATGCTACTGTGTAATATTGACTCTGGAAAATATGTTAGATTTCGAATCTCTATTGAATGTGTACTATGCTCTACAAAACTTCTTGCAGAGATACTTTTATAAATTCAGTGAATATGGCAAAACACTCTTTCCAAAAAAAATCGCCGACTACTGCGGGTAGTTGCTTCTTCAAAAAATTACCTTCTTCTTTGAAGAGCTCTAAGTGCGTATAGGTTTTCGAATTCCGTCTAAAAAAACTTCTAATAAAGGAATGCTTTTACACTGTAGAACAGTTCGAAAACTACATTAATGGTAATTAAATCATATATTTTATCTGTTTTTGCTTTTTTGTTGCTCTTAAAATGAATGTTCTGTATTGTCATTTTTAAATTTTTATCGATTTATTACCATCTCCATACAAAGATGTTTTTTTTGTGACTCGTCCAATCTGTTTTTTGTAAATAGGAAACGGACTCAATGAAATTTGATTTGATTTGATTTAATTCAAAAATTTGGCTGCAATGCCACAATTTCCATTTACTTTATATATTTACAGACGCTATATTTCTCCTTTGCATCAACATTCCGTTGGAGTGATCCCAACCATTCCAATAATATATTCACTCCAGTGTACTCAGTTCTTCAGTTAATCAGGAAGACCAAAGCGCTTTTTTCCGAATAAGGAAGATAATCTTCGAGGTCAAATGTCCTAACTTCACCACAATATAACTCATTCATATCCTGTATATTATAGTTCAATGTTTGAAATGGAAACATAGGAAAATTAGGGGATTTTCCCGAAAGAACATCGTTCCTTGTATGACAAGTTGAGCAGATTATAGCGGTCGAAAGCGGAAAATATTACTGTAAGCTCACGTTTCATGAACAAAATAATATCAAAAAAGTGTACGTATCCTCCCTCTTACGGAGAGGCGTGCTCGAATTGATAAATGGATTATACGTCTCAGCGTTTCAATTCCCCTTGAAAAATCTTTGTTGTAATGGACCATGAGGGTAAGTGAAAATGGCGTCAGACTTCCATCTGGAAACGTTTTTAGTTATTTTAGGGTTCCGAAAGTAAAGAAGACGAGTAATTTGCAATGATCCTTGAGGTTATGTGCGCTTTTGATGCTTCGATAGTGCAAAAATGTTTTGAATCATACGCGAAAAACGGGCAACAATTATATTGAAAACAAAATCGTTGGCGTGGCCAGTTGGAAAATTGATTCCGAATTCATTGATAGATTCTGAAATTGCTATGAATCGAGCACAGGAAAGTGTTAGAAAAAATGGGACATATTTTTATTGGAAAGCACAAACAGCATTAGATATCACTTGGACTCAATGGGTTGAAGGACATTGGCAACACCTGCTCCATGAATAGTGTAAAACAATGTTCATCAAATACCAGATGGTTACTCGAGTATCTGAGAAAAGACGAGCATATGAGGGATATCAACACAAGCATATAAAGTATGAAAGGTGCTCCGATGAAAGCATTAGCTGTTGCGATAACAGAACTTTGGTCGCAAGATTTGTCTGATAGGGTGGTGAATACTGTTCCTTCGAAATGTCAGATACAAATATCCGCAACTGGCTTCATGGACGCGCAAGAATTTCTCAGATATTTATTGAAAGGTCTCCATGAAGATATGAACAGAGTGATAGAAAAGCCCCAACCTAACGTGATAGAAATTGATGAAAAGGCACATGGAGAACTAAAAAATTGGTGATAACTTTTTTGGTCAACGGAAATCATCGTTGAACTGTACTTCCTGTGGCCAGTTTTCTTCTCTTTGGACCCTTCCTTGGTTTTTTACTTCATATTCCACTGAAAAATGGCCAGCTGACACTCTCAAATGTTTACACTTTTTTATTGGAGAAGAAACTTGAGATGGCGAAGAGAAACTGAATGTTAGGAAAGAATGAAATGCACAAATCATTATGTATATATAAACTCCTCAAAGTATTTGTGATTCACTTGGAACGATTTTCACCGATGGAGAGATTCAGGGGGAAATTTATGTCACCAGATGTATGCAGCAGATCAGGTAGCTCTGTGTCAATAGAACTTGTATGCTGTATCAACCATAGTGGAACAACTTATTGTGGACACCACATGGCTGACTGTAAGCACCCTCATGCAGGCACATGGCACGAGTACAGGACTACAGATACCACCGATATCACCAAACTCCCTGTTTAGTGGAGAAGCATTCGTCCTCTTCTATGAGCAGGAGGACACTAAGTCACACCTTCAGTTTACCTTTATTATTTTTATCTTCATTGTAACTATTTTATATATCATAATAATAAATTTCAACAGCATTTCAATTTTTTATAAACCTTGTACTATTCGACCAAAAATCGGATAATGATTCAAATCCATTGTTTGAAGTTTATTTTTTGTGGAGGACTACTCATCATTGACACATTTCAGGTATTATAACTTTCCCCAATCTGAAAACAAAATTAAATGGATTGGGAAATCTATACACGTGTACTTGTATTTCTCAGTGTCCAAAATGATTTTCCACACACTCCAGATTTTTTAATATATACAGTGTCCGCCAAAAAGTATGTACCATATGGGAAAAAAGTTTATTATTGGAGTATTGGAAAAAATATTCTGGGGAAAAGTTTTTGCATGTCCGATTACCTAGACATCGATTTTGACACATGTCACGTGATCGCTAGTATGGCGGCAAATTGAAAAAAATTGCTATGAAAAGTGAAAAGTGGGGTAGGATGGCAAGATATCAAAAAAAGTTAATTGAAAAAGTTACTTAGAACTCAATTTGATGCACATAAACGAAGTTTCGAAAGATAAATTGGTAGAATTGGAAATAGCTATTTTCTTTGAATATTTTCCCATCTATTTAAAAATATCAATGTTTTTTTCTTATGAATAGCTTGACCATACTGAAACATTTGCATTTCAATGATAATGACACAACTTTTTCGTTTTCTCCTCTCCAGAGGGCTCTATATTTGAAAAATAGGATTTTGTCAGAACCCTTGCAGTTACATCGGTTCGTATCTAACAGTTATATCAGAATTTAACGACAATTGTGATGACATGACACTCCAAAAACATGGTGTGTTCCAGATTATAATCGAATTCCGATGATAATCGTGGATGAGCATTTCACTTCGCACATAAACATGTAGATTATAAGTCTCTTAAATTTGACTTACTATTTCATTCTGAATATTTTCACAATTTTTTTAGCAAATATAAACATCGAAAATAAACCATACTGAAATGGAATCAGGTTCATTCAGTGACCAACATCGGTGTCCGTGAACATATTCCTCAATGAGGTCACAAAATTCACTTTCCAAAATACTATTTCGTGTGCTTTTCAAACAAATACCTACCTACCTACTTATTTATCACATCAGGATTCTATAAAACCAAAATGTAGTACACCAAACATGCTTCTTTGAGTATGAAATGCACCAGAACATGAAATTTTGATCTCTTGAAAATAGTCAGTGTTTAAGTATTGCATCAAAATTTTACTCATATTCCACAAGATAGCCATGGATTTCATTTGACAGAAAATACGTAAACTTATTGCAACACAAGTCTGATCAAGAACTCCATATTTCTACATAGTGACAGTGATAATACCAGCAAGTTTTTGGTTGATTATGTCGGAGTTAAGTCACAAGAAAAGATCGAAATTGTTTTGATTGTGGGAGAAATTACAAAAGCTATAGAAAAGCCGCAGCGATTTCAACGAGAGGCATACCAATGAAATTATTTCACATGTAACTGTTGGAAGAATTGTTTCCAAGTTCAAAAATAATGGGTCCGTGGAAAACGTATTCAGAAAACAACATAGGCACTGGGTTGCTGCTGGGGAAACAGAGTTTGACGTTATACAGAGTGTAGTTGAAACTCCAAAAACATCATTTAGTAAATTGTCTGGGAATTTGGGTTTATCTTCAACTCTTATAAACCAAAATTGATTCACACGCTTGAGGAGAGAGACTACGATCCACGCTTGTATTTTTCCTTTTCGCTGCAGGGGAAAATTGAAGAAAATATATAATTTACGAAATTTATTTTATTTAGTGATGAGTCAAGTTTCACTTCAAATGGTGTTGTTCCATCTCAAAACTGTAGATGGTGGTCGGATGAGAATCCACATTTTGCAGTAGAAGCCCGTGATCAATATTCATTTAAAGTTAATGTTTGGTGCGGGATTTTAATGACAGAATAATTGGACCATTTTCCTTTCGTCAGAATTTGAATGCTGAAACGTACTTGGATTTTTTGAGGAACGATTCTCAATGAATTAGACAATTTCACGTTGAAGAAGGCGAAAAATGTATTTCAATCAGGATGGGGTAATCCATAGTATTCCTTGTAATAAGGAATCTACACATTTTCCTGAAAATGAAACAGGTAGTTTTCAGAATATTCCATGGTCGGAACGATTCACCTCAACGACCCATGTAACTTCTTGAGGCTATTTCAAAATCCTTTTTACAAATTCAGACCTTTTAGAAATATTAGCATTGAAGAAACTCATCCATCATATAGTGCAGCAGAAATTTCTAATTTTTTGAACGTTGAAAAGAGATATACCATAAAAACGATTTTATGATGATAACGAAGGCATATTGAGATCAAGAATTGTTATTAATAAATCGTTCAATTTGTTGTTTTGTTTATAGAATATTTGAATTTACTTTGTTCAATAAAAAACCTGTTCTACAGAATACTTTTCAGGACATCTCTATCTTTCGAATTGCTATACATTTATATCTAACACCAATAATTAGTCATGATCGATGCTGAAAACTATAAAATATTCAAGATTTATTTTTAGACTTAATAGTGGATAAATTTCAAATAGTTTTCCAGCTTAAGTAATGAAGTGAAATGTTCAACGATTACCATCAAATTGTTGAAATCTAGAAAACACGATGTTGTTGAAGTGTCATGTCATCACAATGGTCGTGGAATTCTGATAAAACCGTTAGATACGAACCGATGGAACAGCAAGGGTTCTGACAAAATCCTATTTTTTAAATATAGTGCCCTCTGGTGAGGACAAAATGAGGAAGTTCTGTCATTACCATCGAAATGCAAATGTTTCAGTATAGTCAAGCTATTCATAAGAACAAAGTTTGATATTTTTAAATAGATGGGAAAATATTCAAAAAAAATTGCTATTTCCAATTTTTTCGAATTATCTCTTTTTGTCCATAAAATTGAATTCCAAGTAACTTTTTCAAATACCTTTTTTTGATATCTTGCTACTTTTCGCCTTTTCATAGCAATTTTTTCCAATTTGCCACTATAGTAGCGATCACGTGACATGTCTCAAAATCGATTTTCAGGTAATCGGACATGCACAAATATTTTTTCCAATACTCCAATAATAAACTTTTTTCCCATATAGTACATAATTTTTGGCGGACACTGTATATATATATATATATATATTTACATATATATATATATATATATATCTCATGAAAGGGGTGTTCTCGGAGTTCGTCTTTGGCCTAGTCTTTAGCTCCTGGAAAATGGATGTAATATCATTCATGTTCTTCAAAAAAAAAAATTATTGATATATACCTTGTGCAAATATTAGAACTCAAATCAATATTTTTGGTAACACATGATTACTTTTACAAAAGCACAATGATGTTCAAATATGTACCAAACAAACTCACCACCAACTCACAATTGATGAAAACTTAGATTTACCACATGTGTTCATTGAGTTGAGAAACGCACTCATCGATAGAGAATTCCAATCAATCACGAATTTTCAAATAATAAACATGAATACTGTACGAAACATGATACGTCAATTTTAATTCCACACTAGAGTCAATATTTGTTATGAATTATGCTGGAATTTGATGCCACCAATTGAGTTTTCTGTTTGCAATAGAATCCCCTTTTTGCGTTTGGTATCCACCCCTAGGGATGATCGGAAAACATCGAATGGGAATTACATTTGACTATTTCAATTATTTTATGCTCTACTGGTTTTCGAATCATGCTTGGGTTCTATCGAAAATGAACTGAAAACTGGAAAATAATGAATGGTTTATAATATATTTTATTGATATAATTTGGGATATATTTTTCCACAATCTCTCAGAAAAAATTACCAAGTACATACTACGTCGTTTACTAGTGTGTAAGGAAGTGTTAAATTTCAAGCAGTGTAGTGTGTTAGGGTACTTTTTGTAAAATGTTCCCTTTTTGCATTTTGTGTGGATATTCTAAAGCCGCAGATTTGAATATACACCTGTATTGGGTACCAAAGGCAAGTAGAAATCTTGACTAAATATCTAATAATGATATTTTCATAGTCCATTCAATGCATATATTGAATTTCAAATGTTATCTCAATTGTATTTCCAATTCTCCGCCTGTCGAAAAAAACATATTTTCTGGTGGAATAATTTCAAAATATTCTAGTTGCACCACTATAATATAAATGTGGTTGCACATTGAAATAAACCCAAATAAGTACTCACTATCATAAACATAAGCAAAATGAAAGAGTACAAAATACGAAAAAAGTTGTGCAATATTTGGGGCTCCTAATTCTATTGGTCAAATTTGGCAGATGTCACTTTTCAACCAATGGCAAAGCTAAAATTAGAACCCGCGAACAGTTCACCGCAAAAAGAAAGCTGAGGAAATAAAAAACCCTGTGTGGTCTGTTGATACAGTTTACAGAATCAAAACTGGAATGAAATTGACGCCATCTGAAATGCTAATAATCTCCATTATCAAGTAGGCCAAGTGTCGCCAAGCACCAGGGTTTTTAGACATCTTAGCCAGAAGAAAAACTTCACTTTCTGTCTCTTGTTGCGACAACGTCAAAAGTGGACGATGTGTGTGTGGTATCTGATTGTGAAAAATTTTCAATCTTCGAATCATCCTTCATTAGGAATACTTTTCGAACCAAATTCGGCGAATTCAGGATTAACTGGTTGGGACTGTGTGCATATTTTTTCATAATCATCCGAATTTGCACTCTCCGGGAGGATTTGAAATACCACACCACGCTGATCGGTTCCTCTGACTCCTGGGACATTTTACATCAAACTTAATAGGTATGTGTTGCGCTTGCCTTTGCCTAACAAGACTTGGAAAATCCTTTTATTGAGTACCATGAACGAAACATGATTTTCCTTGACCACAGATGCGATGAGGCCGAATGTATCCTGTGCAGCGGGAATTTTTCAACTACGAGACGCAGTTTGGTGGTATGGTAGTGATAATAATAATAATAGAAGGTCTTATTATTTTCAAGTAATATTCATAGGAGTTATTATATTTTAATGGTTAAAAAAAACAATTTCTGAAAATGAAGGGCGAAGTTCATTTTCTGCATAGAAAACACTAGCTTCACTACGAAAATGTTCTTCCACTTAACCCTGATACATGGTGTCAAGGGGAAACATTGCAGTATGTAGCCTTTTGATTGACAATAGACAATGGGAGAAAAGGGATGATTATCTTTATACTTATCAGTTTTTTTGGGCAGTGAGGTAGCGGAATATCTAGATTTGTTATTTGAATAGACCATCCTTATATTTAGATCTGAAGCAAGTGATACTGAGGTTCTTTGAACTTTCAGGAACGGAGTTATAGAACTGGTGAATTTGGTAAGTGAAGAATCGCCTGAATATTTCAGTTTTGAATTCAGGTGGGGATAATAAACCTTCAAATCGTAGATTAAAGATATTTTAGGGAGCAAATATGTAGGAGTTTTAGATAAAACAATTTTGTGGTATAAAGTGACTGCGTGATGAATTCTTCTATTTCGCATATCCAACCATCCAATCTGTGTTAATTTATGTGATATTCTCTGGCTTCTCCTTACACCGTGAGTAAGCGTTGAACAGGAATTCTGCACTTTTTGAATTTTATTTTATATACAGCTGTTAATTCGGACCATATACGGAGTCAGCGAAGTTGAAATGCGATAGAACTAATGCTTCACATAGTTTTATTTGATGTTTCGAGGAAATAAATGCCTGTTTCCATAGAGCAGTTTCAGTGAGCTATAGCACAATGAATCGATTGATTGACATGTTTTCGAATCCAAGTCTCTCTATGATAATGCCAGGTTTTAGCTTCTTCAACAAGCGATTGATTCGTTATTAATTTCTATATTAATAGGAACCTGAAGTCTAGCCTAATCGTACATGGAGCCAAATAACATTACTTTTGATTTAGATACAATTTTATTAGTAGACAATGCTCAGAAGCCAACTTGATGAACGTCGCCAGTTCCCTATTAATAGTTTCATATCTGCTAACTGCGGAGGAAATTATGATAGATCTGTGTGTCATCAGCATAGACGTGAATCTTACATTGTTCTAGGGATTTTATAAATTTATGGTATATCAGAAAGCAAAGGCCCAGAATTGAACCTTTGCCAAAGACAAAACCCCTACCGGCCGGGTATGTCAATTTCACATTAACCCAACGAAATTCCTTGGGACTGTACCATTTTTCTTGTGTCAATTTCGCGAAGTTTTAATGCCACTGAATTTCCATTTAGTAGAGTGGGTATGATGAATGAAATAATTCATGTGTATATGATTCCACTTTGGAAGTCTAAGTTCATTATAAAATTATAGATTTGGATAACCAATTTCAACCATTTCAACCGATGTTACGATCATTGGTTGATTGGTATTTGATGGGCAAGTCATTTTCATCTGGTGATACGGTTGCTAGAGTGAATTATAATGATGAAGAATGCTCTTAAGGTTTGGGTGTTCAATATTTCATTCATTTCATGGTTATTCTGATACAGGATGATTCAATTAGATCAATGATAAATTGGGCACTGATATAGACCGAGATCCCACTGCGTGATTACTACCCCTATCTGTTAATGAAACCAAAAGTTATTTCCAGAGAAAGTTAATAATATCAGTATACGTTTATGCCTATCAAATAATGGCCGCGAGTACTTTCAATTAATATTCATTTATTTGATTTTTTTCGAACATCTACACCAATTGAGTAATAAAAAAAATTATAGTTGATTTGAAAGAGAGATATATAGAGAACTTGAGAAGTTTGGGTTGCCGCTTTTCACTTGGCCACAACCTCTTGGCAAACAGGTGTGAACAGTTATCAATTGGTCGAATTTCTACCCTCATCCCTTTTTTTATAAATACCTTCATATAAAATTAAAGCTATTGTTTTTCTCTTCACGCGGTATAGGGTTGCCTATGTTAAACTGGCCGGAAATTGGGGTTGCCACCTTATAAAGGTACATAAGAGTGAGATAGAGCGTAACACACCGCTTCGCTTCAATTCTAAAGTGTAACTCAATGTTATTGTTTCCATCGTAAAAAAAAATATGTGGCATTGAACTAACTGTGGAATCTACACAACGACCACGGGTATCACACATTTTTGGAGGTACAGCTGTAAAACGAAAAGATGAGCAGGATTTGAAGAGTAAATTTTTTCATCGAAATTGAGAATTAATATGTTCATAGTTTTCTTTTATGGTCAAGTTGAAAAACAGCTATAGCCCTTTCATCATTTTGTCTTTTCTCTTTCGTATTTATAGTGCTCTGTTTTTCTATGTGAAGATATTGAAATGATGAATAAAGCCGCTTTATTATTATTATATATGGGGTATTTCTCTAACAAAAGCATACATTCAATTCGGTGTATTTTTGTCAAATACCGGATTATTTTTGGAATATCTCGAAACATGGTTTCATTCTGATGCTGAGAATAGATCCCCTTTCGAAATTATTGAAGCAACATATAAAATCTGCCACCCCTACTGTCATTCCAGTATTTGAATATCCCGAGAATCTCTATTTTCACAGTGCTGTATTTACCTCCGTTCCTTTTCATTTTTGTTGCACACCAAATATATGTTTGTGTGGTAAACCAAACATACAAAAGGCTTTCCGAAAGTTGTTTGTACTAACATTCTTTGCGTTTCAATGTGATTTCAGGGAACTATTTCCTTTGATCTTGAATAATTCAGATGTTCATGCTACTTTGAATCTCACGTACGCATAGTATTCAATTCCACGTACCCTCTTGAAATTCAAAACATGTTGAAACTAGACGGCGACAAAATGCAGTGCTTCAAAGTGAATTTGACTTCTGATTACGCTATGACCTTTGAAAAAAAATCACGTCGATGTTTACATATAGAAGTATCAACTAACGAGAAAATTATGCTTTCAACCTGTTAGAAATTCCAAATGGAAGTGTAAATAAAGTTGGCGCATTGCACCAATTAGATAAAAAGTTGGTTCGAATCGAATAGAGGGAAAACTAAGTTAATTTTATCAAACACGCAGCCACAGCGTTGCCTTGTGAATGTTTACGGACAAACGTTGTAAGGTTTAGGCTGGAATAACTTACCAATGTTCGGTTAGAGCACATTTCATCCGGAGAAACACTTATTTTTGACAGTCAAGAAAATATGTACGAGATGTCAATTTTATTTGTTGAGGTACTATGTACATTGTACACTATGACCTTTGAAAAAAAATCACGTCGATGTTTACATATAAAAGTATCAACTAACGTGAAAATTATTGTTTCAACCTGTTTGAAATTCCAATTGGAAGTGTAAATAAAGTTGGCGCATTGCACCAATTAGATAAAAAGTTGGTTCGAGTCGAATAGAAGGGAAACTTAGTTAATTTTATTAAACACGCAGCCACAGCGTTGTATACTATGACCTTTGAAAAAAAATCACGTCGATGTTTACATATAAAAGTATCAATTATGCTTTCAACCTATCAGAAATTCCAATTAGAAGTGTAAATAAAGTTGGCGCATTGCACTAATTAGATAAAAAGTTGGTTCGAATTGAATGGAGGGAAAACTAAGTTAATTTCATCAAACACGCAACAGCATTGCCTTGTGAATGTTTACGAGACAAACGTTGAAAGGTTTAGGCTGGAATAACTCATCAATGTTCGGTTAGAGCACATTTCATCCGGAGAAACACTTATTTTTGACAGGCAGGAAAATATGTACAATATATCAGTTTTACTCGTTGAGGTACTATGTACATTGAATAGTTCTGTTATAAATATGATGTTTTTTTCTGTGCCCTCAATTCAATTCAATTTGACTCTGAATGGTTGAAGTTTCAAAAAATTACAAGAAAAAACCCGGAAAAAATTGATATATGAGTATATTACCAATATTTATAGAAGGGAATATAACACAGATTGTGAAGTATCGACCCATATCTATAATTCCGACACTCTCCAAAGTTATCGAAATCATATTGAAACTGAGTCATGATTTATTTCGAATCTAATCTAATTCTCGATTGTAATCAGTTTGGATTCAAAAGTAAATGCAGTACAACCCAGGCTGTTCTCAATTTTTTTCCAATATATGGTTTTGCAGAAGGCATGGATGTTGGTATTACTTTATCTGATCCATCGAGAGCCTTCGACTGTGTCTCACACTGCTCTCATTGAAAACTTATGCTATAATGGAGTAAGAATCGTACCATTTAATCTGATTCAGTCATACTCATGCAACAGGTAATTTATATAAACGAATCACGTTCAAACTTTCATAACATTTCACATGGAGTACCTCAAGGATCCGTTCTGTGACCTTCATTATTTATGCAAATGATCTATTTCATTTTATGTACCCGATTGAATGTGTGGCCTATGCTGATGATACAACTCTATTGAATACTGCTTCGGATGCGGAAAATCTCTACATAACTATGGCGGAATCTCTGAAAAAATCAGAAAATTGGTTCAGTGCCGACAACTTCAAATTGATCAACAAGTACTCGTTTTCTCAACCAAAAATGCAGATAATGGAAAATGTGTTGAACTTCTTGGCATAGTTATTGATGGGAAACTATCTTGGTCGTCTCAAATAGATTACCTATGTCACACATTATCAAGCTCGATATATTTGTTACGTAACATGAAAAACCAACTATGTTTCATTCATATTTTTCATTCTTCCATGCTTATATAAACTACAGCATACTTATATGGGTAATTCTTGTCACGTCATAACGTTTTCAAATTGCAGAGTAAGAATTATCGCTAGTGCTGGCTACATTGTCAACCAATTTACAGAGATCTCTCCATTATGCCTCTTCCTCATTCATTAAATATATGCCACAGTGTTGGAAATACAGAAGAACAAACGAACATTTTCTGCAAACTTCATGAATATCAAACTCCTGGAGAAAACCTTTGAGGCCCTCTCGTCTCAGGCTGAACAAATTACAAATTAATCCCCGGATGTCAGACTTTACAACTCAAGAATACATGTTTCTGAATTTGAACTCTTTTGAATTGAAACTCAAGAGACGTATTCCCAATCATTGTTTTTATTCCATCAACGAATATGTGAGTATGCCTGTATGTCTCATTAATGTTTGTTAGTGATAACCTGTGAATTTTTGTGTATATTCCGATTTTTTTTTTGTATGTGTTGTTTATACTACCTTTAATATTATACTTCCATTTTTGAATATGTCATATTTTTAGTATTCGATTGAATTGTCAAAAACATACTTGTAAATTTGTCAAATAAATCTGTCATCTATCTATCTATAGCTTTTCCACAACTGTCACTGTCTCTAGAAAATGATATCCTTCAGTTTTCCCAGTGAACTCTGAATGTTTTGTTAAAAATTTCATATATTCCATATGGAGAATCAACGCGGAATCTACATATGTCACGTTGGATTGGGAAAAGCAAATTATCCCTCGCAATTTCGTCTAGCTGTATATCAATTACTTTTAGAACGTTGCTGAGTGCTACAATGGAAATCAACCTTGAGTTCCCAAGAACTGAATGTCTACAATGAGTCTATAGTATATGCTCATTGTTATAAAATATACATTATACTACTACCTTTCAATTGAAGCCTATAGTAGAACGAAAAGAGTAAAATTAGTTGAAATCATGATCAACTGAAAATATAATCTGGAATAAATCGGCTCTGGGATAGATGATACCACATGGTGCACAATATCAGAAAACTAGTGGCATTAAAACAAAAAACAAAAATACATGCCCATTGCAATCATCACTAGTTTAGGCTGCCTACTGAACTATTGTAGCCTGGCAAATCATATCAGGTGATGAAAATGCAGACGAACCAGCAAATGCCCTGAGATTACCAACTGAACATTGTGTGAGAAATACAACTCGCAAAAAAATAGAACAATTATTCCTCAGACCTGAACTGGTCTTTTGATTTTTTTCCACAACCTGTGCAATCACAAAAGTAATATCAATAATGAATTCCCTAACGACTCCAAAAAACATTCAATGATAGAGAAGAGGCAATCATTTGTTTTCCAGACTGATAAATTGATAATGATCAACAGGAATAAGGCGTGGAATGAAGTGCTTCAAATAACAATGGATGCGGGTTCTCGGGGGATTATTGAATACTACTCGATAAATCTTCTCACTATTCAATAAAGTCTATTCATTCTCCTCGCCAGGTATTGATTATCAGAAAAGTTTGAAATTGATGTTATACAATTTTTACGCCAGTTTCTTGAAGTTGGAAATCACAATAGACTGCTCTGGATAATTGGAGTATTCTTATGCCAAACAAATCCACGGTATTTCATTGCGATGTTTTTTTCATTCGATGAAATTCATAATTTATTTATTACAATACATCTTCCAAACAGAACGAGTTCTGGTATAAGGAAGTTAATTGATTGATTACAATAATAAATTTCAACCATTTTCGAACTGTAACTGGTAATAATAGCTATTCAAATCTTAACTAAATGTACCCTTATATATATATATATATATATATATATATATATATATATTATATATATATATATATATATTATATATATATATATATATATATATATATATATTTATATATATATATATATATATATATACATATACACAGACACATATACACATTTATATCTTTAATAAAAATGTAAACAACCATAAAATACATACTGCATACATATATGTATTGTTGAACATCCTTATAACAGCATATTTTGTTTAAGTTTTTTTAAGAACATTGTCATTGATTTAAATTATTTCAGATCATTTGAAACTTTGTTATAAGTTTTCATTGAACTAGATATTGGATTATTTTTCCCTTTATTGAATGAATATTATGTAGGTGAATATTATCTGCATTTCTAATATTATGATCGTGTAGTTTTGAATTTTTTTCAAATGGAGTATTAATTTTTTGAAAATTGTTTCTGAGTTTGTATGCAAATATTGCTTTCTCGAATTTTATAAGATTATCTTATATCAAATTATTAGTATTTTTGTATATTCCTAACGAAGGTGTTTCCCAGGGTTTTTTGAAAATAATTTTAATTGCTTTGTTCATAAGACGATAAATTATATCTTTTGTTTTCTACTACAGGATGACCATATTGTTATTAGATATCTGATATGAGAAAGAATATAAGCATTGTATATTAGTTTTTGAATATTGAGTATTCAGAAATTCAACTCTTCTAATTGCTCCAATCAGAGAAATAATAGATTTTTCGATTTTATTTATATGACTTTCAAAATTTAGATTTTTATCTTATAATCAGACCTAAATATTTGTGTTTCTAAACTTCAGTTATAATTTTATTCTTTATTGTTACTTTTAATTTCATTGGCTTTATGAGAACAGTTTTTCTTTATTGATTGTTAGGTTTATGTCATCTAACCATTTTTCAATTAATTTCAAATTTTTTTCTATATTCTTCTCAAGTATTTTTGTGTATTTGGCCAAATAGGATCGGAATTAACAGAATTACTCCGGAAGTTATTCGCAATGTGCAAGAGGAATGTGTCCGCAGATTTGCTTATTGTCAAGAGACTGGTGGATGGCATTTCGAACATCTTATTTAAGTGTTCTATTTTGTTGGATATAAAGTTATTTTCTTATTGAAATAAAATATAAATTTTTGTTCACCCTGTACAAAAAAAAATCTAATTAACTATTGTCATTGAATGCAGTATTGAAAGGCCTTCCAGATCTATTCCAATTTAAAAAAATTACCGATTACGTCATCATGTCAAAACCAGTGACATAACCTCTTTAGAATATACATAAGAAAATCGGCATTTTCAAAATAAAAATCGACCTATTTCAGGATTTTTGTCAGAAGTACATGGCTTGCGAAATATCGAATTTGTTCCATAATTTTGACGCGCACTGTAGAAACAGCTTCTGCAATTGAAAATGGTTAAACATAAATGGTTTAACTATATGTTAATATAATTTGAATAATTTGAAGAAGAACTCAACTTGATTTAGTATTCAGGAATTGCTGTTCAAAAAATTATTTGATTGTTATTTACATGCAGTTCTACTCTAGGCTGAATAGTCAACTCCTAATAGTTATTCAATCCACTAGTTCATCCTGAAAAAAAAAACAATTTGTGTGCAAGTGATTAAGAAGTACATCGTCCCATCCTGATTTCTCAGACCATAGCTCTTGTAGCAAAATTTTCGCTGAGATTACAACACAACTGAGTAATCCGGGGGGAATTTGGTATTTCAGAGAGTATAGAGCGTTTAGTAACATGTTTCTGAAACCTATCATTAATCATGTATATAAAACAATCTAGTTTCCCATTCCATAATAAACATAACGTTTTGATATTTTCCTTAACCCTCAAATCAAGAATAGCTGTACTTTCTATACTATCAATACCCGCAAGAATATCAGGGCTGTTAGACATACTAGATACTGTATTTGCAATGAAAATCACTTCATTCATTGTACCACCACCAGTCACATGCCATCAACATAAAAAGGATTTTTGATAACGTTTGATATCAGGGGTTAGTGCATTCAACTTGATATAGACATCTAATGGCGAGGAAACTACCAGATGAAGAACCATAAACTACGAGAGTTATTTCATAAACATCGATAGGATCTTAAATATTGTCTCTCCATAGAATTCGTTGCAATGATGTCTGACTTGGGTTTACTGAACACATTCTGTACATTTTCTCAATGTCACTTGATATCACATAATTGTATTTTCTGTAACGAATCAGAGCATTGAAAAGATCAGGTTGCATAGGTGGACCTATCATCTGAATATCATTGAGAGATAGACCTGTATTTGAGAGATAAGTGCCATGTGAAGTGGAATAATAGAAAAACGAATTTAAACGGTTTTCTTCACAAAAGATTCAATATAAATTGAACCAGAGAAGGTAGATCTCAGGTGAGAAAACAACTACTTTCGCAATACCACGCAAGAACGTTGGAATGAGTATCTACCTAGAAAATCCATGCATCTTCCATAAATATCAATGGACCAGTTAAATGCCAAAATAGTTTTTCTGATAAGCTCGATTATGGTTAGCATTTATGTCGTGTTCACCTAACAATCCGCATACCGGTTTCAGGCTTCTTGCTCATCAGTACGGATGGATCAATATTGCCAAATTCCAAGAACTGACTGGGCTTATGAGACACATCGAAAACATTTCCTAAATGTCCTTGATATCACTATGGGTACGTCCTGGAAACGAATAAGCTTTAATGATCGGTTCATGGTGGACTATCTCGAATATCTCGGTAACCTGTATCTGTTGGACAAGAAGAATCAAACACAACACGCAAGCGTGTGGTCGAACTGCTTTCTTTGATAACACTATGATATGGCATATAATAATAAAATTTTGATTCATTCTTATTTTCTACTATACTCATGTAACCTAGCATTCGAAATTCTTCTATAAATTTGAAATATTCAATTTTATGTTCTGGATGCCTTTCGAGTTTACGTTCTAGAGTGTGAAACCTTTTCTTACCAGTTTCATAGGAGTCGCCTAATTTTTTGAGGGGTATCTTTCAGTGGTATAGTGACTACGAATTGACCATTCCCATTGCGTGAAAAAGTCTCTGAGAAATGTGATTCACATGCTTTTTCAACCTGAGAAAGAGGTTTGGAATTTGATAAAGTTCCGAGTTCCCAATATATAGAATAAAGTAACGATGTACTAATGAGGGAGGTAATGATTGTATGTGACCAGACACTAGCCATCCGGACCTAGTGTTCTGTAGAATAGGACCTTGGTGTCCTAATTTTATTTGTCCAACATACGAAAATTGACAAAAACAGTCAGCTCCCAAGGGAAGATCTATTTTATTAGGAATGTTAAAGTGGGGGTCAGCCAATTTTATGTGTGATGGTATTTTCATTGACCTCATGTCTACTTTGGAGTTAGGCAGACTGCTAGTTATTTGAGGAACAACAAGACATGAAAGTTTCATTGAAAATGAGTTGTTGTGTTTCGACTGTATGCATATAATACAAGAAGATTTTATATTGGTTAGATTTTAATTCATGCAATATACATTGATATCAAATCTTCTTTCAGTAAGATTAAACATATCACAAAGTTCTGAAGTAACAAAGCTACTCTGACTACCAGGATCTAATAAAACATGAGCTATGTGAGATTCATTTTCATTATCAATAACACGCAGAAGAACTATTGAAATAAGGACCTGATGATTTTTTGTTATATGACTAGCAGCTAAAGCTAAATTAACGCTTTCCTGTACACTATTTATCGGAGATGGATCAGAATTGGTCCTATTTCCACTTTCGATATGTAAAAGGGTATGATGCCTAGATTTACAGCGTTTACCAGAACTGGAATGGCATTGTTTTATTAAATGCCCAAATCTAAGACAATGTAAGCACAGCTTTGAAGCCTTGGTTTTTTCAATACGATCATTGACAGATAACTTCATGAATTCGGGACAATCCTGTATAAAATATATAAAATGTTATTTTTACAAAAAGAACACCAAACTTTCTGTGAAATCTTGTTCGACTGATTTGAGGTTAAAAAGTTTTGCTCTTGATCTCTTGTTTAGTTTTACTCAAGTCTTTATTGCTGCATTGATTATGCTCTATAGATTCAAGAAGGTCTGCACGATCTTCCATGAATGTGAAAGAATTTTCCAAACTGGGTGATAGATGAGGAGCTTTCTTTTCCTCCCATTCCTGTTTATATAAGAATCTAATTTCATAGAAATAAGATGGATGATCAATGTATCCCAATTGTCAGTAGATTGGTTCAATGATTTCAATGCACAGAACAGACAGAAGGTTCATTATGCATTTTTATCAAATTGAATTGAGCTTTTACGTGGTTTTGTATCAAGATTCTGGAATTGTTATATCGGTTGGAGACTGAATTCCAGGCAATTGGATAATTTGCACAAGTAATTTCTGAACTAGCTATAACTTGCCTGTTACCATCTTGCACGCAGAACGAAGATAATGAAATTTTTGAATTTCATTGATTGAAGTGTTTTTATGGATAAGTGATTCGAAAATATCTCTAAATTCTATCCAAACTTCAAAGCTGCCATCAAATTTTGGCAAATCAATTATTGGCAATCTAATATTTTGAGACAGGCTCGGGGCCCCTATAATACTATTAGGGCTCGTTAAAACTAGATAATTCGTCATGCTCGTGTTGCCTACGCTACTATTTTGATATTATCTAGAAAAATTCAAAATTTTCTTCGCCTTTGTGGTGGAGGTATAAAAAATTCGCTAGGATGTTTCGCGTTCTGGAATTTGTAACTCTTCCTCAGTAGACAATAATTCAATATCCACCTGAACTGCTTCAAAGTCACCAAGAAGAGAGACAGAGCGCTCTAGACGTTGTTCTAATTCAAGCAATAAATTTTCGTCAGTGATTGGCGGGGCTAATTTCATGACAAATTTATAGAAAATTGTTAGATTACCTTTTATTACTGCTCTCCTTTTTTACTAATAATATCAGCCATTTTGACTCAGTAGATTATGAAAAAAAATGTATGTCAAGTCTCGAATAACTACAACCAAAATCAAGATTAAATATATTTCAAACAATTGTGAAAAGAAAAGGGAATGGCAAGGAAAATACTGACTTTGACTTCTGGCGACGAAAGACAATGACGTTTTGTTGATTTTGGCTAATCAAAAATAATGTAGGTAGATAGTCTCTCAAACAGGAGTCACGGGGAAGGCCTCTTTTCTTCTCTCTGCACAGCTGAACAGCTCGGGAAACTTTCTTTGGATATCTTCGACGGCGACGAATGCTCGTATAGCTACTTCAGTACAGATTTCAGAATGGATTTCGATCAATATCCCAGTCGATGGACCATGTTTCTGAGTATGAGTTTTGTTTTCAAATGGACTGTAACTTGGTTGCTGGAAAAACCGCTACCGCTCTTGAAGTTTGTAATGAAAGCAGGATGGTGACTTCTAGTAGTTTTATTACTTTTAGCTAACAAATCTTGATAATTGGAGGCAAATGTGACTATACAGGCTGGGGCACTCCATACGACACGGTCCCTGTGAACCAAACCATCAATATTTTCAAATTTCTCCATTTTATTATATGTATATTGATTAAGGCTGCAAGAGGAAATTATTTTGGAGTCTACAGGGTGGCTCAAAAAAATGTGACATATTAAAGTTGTGTTTTTTTATTGTATTTCTCTACACTCTTGTATTTCTCTACACTCTTGAATAGGTCAGGAACAAATAATATGATTTCGTAGAAGGAACCATGTACCTAACTATAACCGTTCTCGAGTTATTGATTTTTTTATGAAAATGCTAGATACAATTGGAAACTGAATAACATCGAAATGTATAGAAACCATCCCTTCGAATGATGTTTTGGGCCATTGAATTCGATGAAACCCGTTTCTCGATATTATACAGAATGTTAAAAAATCATTGTCACTTTTTTATAATTTCGACGATAACTGTTATTTCAAATAGAACACCTTGTATTTTTGGTCTGAACAATATGAAATTCAATTATCTTCCATTTCATATTGGGGTTCCCCATACCTAACCTAAATAGTTTTTCAGATATTGGCTTTTTCAAATAGTAGTTCTTATTTCAATGCATTCTTTGAATCAAGATAGCTTTGAAACGACATTTATTGGATTTGCTCACAGAATTTTCATCGACAGTTGTTATACTTCACTTCATTGAAAATATTTGCTGTTCACTAAAATGAAGTTATCATTCACATTCATATTTTGACAGTAGCGCATTAAACAGATTATACATTTTTTTTATTATTCAACTGAAACAACAACAAAATATGGAACACAAATGTATTTAATCCAAAGTAGGTGCTTGAAATGACGACCATCCTGTTGAATACAAAGAGCCACTCTCTCTATGGAAGACTTCTTAACATTTATTAATATTTGAGACGTCACTCTTCGAAAAGCAGCCCTTATTCTCTCCTTCATATTTTCCAGTGTGGTTGGAGGAGTGTCGTAAACCTCATTCTCCAAGTATCCCCATAGGAAAAAATCGAGGCAAGTCAAATATGGTGATCTCGCTGGCCAATTCTGTGGTCCCCCCCTACCAATCCATTTATTCGGAAAGCACATATTCAAAAACTGTCTGACACTGAATTTGCCGGAGCTCCATCCAATTGTAACCACATTCGTTGTCTGATATTTAGCGGCACATTCTCCAGAAGCTCAGGCAGATCATATCGTAAAAATTGTAAAAAAATTTGACCATTCAAGTTTCCATCAAAAAGTATGGTCCTATAACTTGTGTCCTATAATTCCTCCCCACACGTTAACAGACCATCTATTCTGGTGATCCAGACTGCAGAAAAAATATATAATGGAAGTTGTGTCTGTTCACTAAGCCATTGTTATGAAAAGTAGATTCATCAGAAAATAAAATGGAATCCAAAAAATGTTCATCCTCACTAAACTTGACCAGAACCGTCTGCTTATTCCTGTATTTCGTATGAGGGTTTTCTATGATTGATCCCATGATAAGAAATTCTTTTTTGCATTTCCAATGATGGATTTTGGTCTATTTGCCTTTTCATAAGCTACACTTCCAGTCCTACAAAATTGATGCAGCAATCGTTTGAAAACCAACTTGTTTGGATGATT
The DNA here is from genome assembly GCA_018342105.1 of Gonioctena quinquepunctata. Lineage (NCBI taxonomy): Eukaryota > Metazoa > Arthropoda > Insecta > Coleoptera > Chrysomelidae > Gonioctena > Gonioctena quinquepunctata. The sequence goes on along the minus strand of JAFIRS010000018.1, from coordinate 1,105,060 downwards.
CCGGCCTGGATAGTTTTGGGCATACACCCTCGACGCCAAAAGGCAATTCTCTAAACACTCACCAATCGCTAAAATCATATCTATCCGCTCTTGAATGGGATAAGTTTTCATTTTTGACGCTTATAATTCAGTGGATGTTTTGAATAACGTAAAACACAATAACTGTCAATAAGAATTCTTTCAATAAGTTGAATAAATGTCGTTTCAAAGCTATCTTGATTCAAAGAATGCATTGGAATAAGAACTACTATTTGAAAAAGCCAATATCTGAAAAACTATTTAGGTAAGGTATAGGGATCGTTCAGACCAAAAAAAAATACAGGGTGTTCTATTTGAAATAACAAAGTTATCTTTGTCCAAAATTATTAAAAAGTGACAATGATTTTTGAACATTCTGTATAATATTGAGTAACGGGTTTTATCGAAATCAATAGCCCAAAACCTCTTTTATACTTGGTCAGAATTCGAATGGGATGATTTCCATACATTTCGATACGTTATTTAGTTCCCAATTGTATCTAGCATTTTCATAAAAAAATCAAAAACTCGAGAACGGTTATAGTTAGGTACATAGTACCTTCCATGAAATCATACAATTTTTTCCTGACCAATTCAAAAATGTAACGAAATACAGGGTGTTCCATAAAAAAACACAACTTTGATATGTCACATTTTTTTGAGCCACCCTGTAGACTCCAAAATAATTTCGTTTTGCAGCCTCAATCAATATACATATAGTGGGATGAAGAAATTCCCGAAACAATTAATGGTTTGGTTTACAGGGACCGTGTCGTATGGGGTGCTCCACCCTGTATAGTTTTTTGAGATGTTGATAATATTGCTTTTTCTTAGTCGTTCTGAACGACGATACCTGATATTTGTCATTAATTACGTGAGGGTTGGTGCACAGTAATATAAAAATGCGTAAATCGCAACACTTTAAAAAAACTTTTTAACAAAAAATTAAACCGACGAAATACGGAACTGAAAAGTAAAAAATGAAATAAACCTTCTTCGTCTTAGTAACTAAGCTCCTAAACTAATGTAAGTAACAAATTTTGAGTCGGCGCCAAACAAACAAGCAAATGAATTAGGTAAGGCGTAAAATGATGGCATCGAGTTGCGCGGTGACATTCTGATATTTTTTTAAAGTAATTTAATGATCTTCGTTGATTATTTGTGATTGTGACGGATGTAGGAGGAAGTAATTTAATGATGTTCGTTGATTGTTTGTGTGGCGCCGACTCAAAATCAGTTACTTACATTAGTTTAGGAGCTTAGTTACCGAGACTAAGAAGGCTTATTTTATTTTTTACTTTTCAGTTCCGTATTTCGTCGGTTTAATTTTTTTTTAAGAAGTTTTTATTTTTCAATTTTTTATGGCTAAAATATACTCATTACTACCTACTTGTTTTTTTATTACTTCCAAAATACTTACTTACCCACCTCACTTCAACTATTATTTAAATGTTGTCTGGTTAGTTCATTTCATTACTTTGTATATCATTCCATCCTCTCATAGAATATAATGGTTTTGACGGATGTGGAACAGAAATAATGTCAGTAGCGATCTGTCATTGTCAACTACGTATGTGTGTGCCAATGTTCATGAGTGAAAAATCAAATATCCCCTATTTTTCTACCCGTAAGGGTATATAATTTCATCCGAAATTCAAATATAAGGTATACCCTATCTATTAAAAAAAGAATCATCCAAATCAAAGGACCCAGTACAAAGTTATGCCTTATAGAATCGGTTAACGTACCAGAATTCAGAGGGTGAGTGATCAATATTCTTCATGTTGCTACCTTTAGGGGTGGATTTCATCTTTCAAATTCTAATGGGACCACCTTCGAAGTACACCTTATCCACTGAAAAAATTATCGGAATCGGACGCCTCAGTAAAAAGTTATGCGTGATCATACATAAAAAAAGTGATGGAAAAAAAAAATATACGGGTCGACTAGAGAACCTCTTCCTTTTTGGTTTCGTCGGTTAAAAACTCTAAAATTGTCAAATTTCAGAACCAGTCTGAAACATAAGCTAAGTGAAAACCAGACCTGAACAATTTCCAAAGATCTCATTGAAAAAAAATATATAAAAGAATGAAAGAATGTTATTTAGTAGAGTAAGTTCCAATCTGATTCTTGAAACCTTTGGAGGTTGAGTGAAAGAACAAGTCAGTAGTAGGTTTAATCTACTGCTTGAGTTGAACTCCGCCTTTTATTTTCAGTTTTATAGTACCTGTAGTTCCGAAAATGTTTGCCAATATTGTATTGTACTAAAAATAATAAAGCGTTTATTATTATTATTATATTACTTAGAATATGTTTATAAATATGTCCAAATCATCGGCGATATCTATAAAATCGAATTCTTATTCAATTGGTAATGAGGCTGAGCCAACCCTGTTTTTCTTTGCTCGATAGTGATAAACGTTTTTTGTCACGTAATTTTGGAGAAAAAAACATGACGCATCTGAAAGATTGAACGTCCCTTTTTCTATCGAGTGCCAATACGATTGAAGATTAATGACATCATCCTGATTTAAAAACATATATTGAAACATTCTGCATAGTCTTTAGTTCGTGATCATGTCGATAATGAAGGTGTATGAGCATTTATTTTCCTATTTAGTGAATGATGAGTGAAATATTTTTCGACTAGTACGTGATTTTAGATTGTGCGTGAATGTGTATATAGTGATTGTAGACGAGTGTTCTACGAATTTTGAATGGGTTATGGGCAGCCTTCCGTGGATTCGAGAACAGATAGTCCCCAATATGCAATTTCAGGTAGGTGGTAACGATACATTTTTTCATAAACACATGAAAAACTGGAGTCAGCGGAGTTTTCTACGTATAGAAAAAATATTTTCAGATTGCGCTCCGATGGTTTTTTCATTTGACCTATGTCAAAGTCGACCGGTGCCCCATCTATGATTTCTCCCGCCGTTATCTCGATTTTTTAGGATTCAGCTAAATCTGTCGGATTGAGATACCACAATATATATATATATATATATATATATATATATATATTTACTATCTTCAACTGAATGGAACGTAACAGAATCAAAGCAAGAAACAAGTAATAATTATTTACAAATTTCAAGAGGTGAAAAACCTAATTCATAATAATTAAACGAAACTATCATTTAATGAAAGAAAAATCAAATGATTATTCGAAAGTAAATGATAAACATTAATGAAGTAAGTGTTCGAAATGTCCACCATTTTGTGAAATGCACTTTGTGGTTCTGGAACCCATACTTCTTATACATTTGCTTATTTCGTCTCCTTGAATACCTTCCAATACATTCTCAATCTTCTCGCGAAGAATCTCTTTTGTCGGGTTCGTAGTATCATAAATTTTATTTTTGAGATATCCCCACAAATAGAAATCCAGCGGATTCAAATCCGGAGATCTGGCAGGCCATGCTACTGGACCTCTTGTTCCAATCCATGAATCGGGAAAAGCTCGATTTAGATAGTGTCTGTGACTATTCTTGAGTTGTGTGGATCACATCCGTCTTGTTAGAACCATGGACTATTACGCCGATACCATATAGGAAGATCATCCAACATTTCTTCTATAATTTCTACATATTTTGCTCCGGTTAGGTTGCCGTCAATAAAATAGGGTCCCAGTAATTTATTATTCAACAAACCGCACCATATGTTCAAAGAAAAACGATATTGATGTCCAACTTCATGAATTAAGTGAGGATTTTCTGTGGCATAAAAATGTTTGTTCCTTCGATTGAACATGCCAGAATTTGTGAATTTCGTTTCGTCTCCCCAAATGATATTGTGCGCAAAATTGTTGTTATGCCGCACCTTCCGTTGGAACCAATTACAGAATTGCAACCTTCTCTCAGGATCATTGCGATATAGTTTTTGCACGTCTTGGTATTTATAGTCATGGTATCCGTGTCTCTTGAGTATTTTATTAACATCACTTTTTGATAAATTGCATTCACTGGACATAGTTCTCGATCCTATTCCTGGATTCATTCGAATTTGGGCCAGAAAATTGATATCATTGATAGGCTCGTTTCGTCGTACAAAAGGACCTCTAGGTTTGATGAATGAATTATGTGCAAGTAACGTTGTAGATAAACGTCGAAACATTTTAATATTTGGTGTTGTTCTTTCAGGATATAATTCACCATACCTTTGTTGTGCTTTGAACGAATTTATATCTAGTTTTATGTACACTTCGTACATATCTCTCTTCTCTTCATTTGTGTATCTTACCATATCGAATAAGTTGAATTGAAATTACTCAGAAAAGTATTTAATGACAAGTTCTTGTGACACAATAATAAACGAAGTGACAAATAATATGGCATATCTTGTTATGTTTTTTTTATCCACGGTCTACTACTTGAAAATAATATATTCAATGAACCTAGAGTTGTGTGTATGTAAGAAAAAACAAGTCTATCAACGATATCAATGTTCTGACCCAAATTCAATTGAACCCAGAAAAAAAATCGAGAACTGTGGCCAGTGAATGCAATTTATCAAAAACTGCTGTTAATAAAATAGTCAAGAGACGCGAATACAATGATTTTAAATTTGAATACCAAGCCTTGCAAAAATTATATCGTAATGATCTCAAAATAAAGTTCGATTCTGTAATTTGTTTCAACGGAACAAATGACAAATCCAACAATAATTATTCCTCGCGAGAAGATTGAGAATGTATTGGAAGGTATTCAAGGAGACGAAATAAGCAAATGTATAAGAAGTATGGGTTCCAGAACCGCAAAGTGCATTTAACAAAATGGTGGACATTTCGAACACTCACTTCATTAATGTTCATCATTTACTTTGGAATAATCATTTGATTTTTCTTTCATTAAATGATAGTTTCGTTTAATTATTCTGAATGAGGTTTTTCACCTCTTGAAATCTGTAAATAATTATTACTTGTTTCTTGCTTTGATTCTGTTACGTTTCATTCAGTTGAAGATGAGTAAGTTGATTTTCTTATCGAAATGTATTGCATGTTGTTAATTAAACTAAAGGTACATAAATGTAATACAGATCCGACCCAAAGAAATTTGGATAAGGGTCAAAATCACATGAAAATCAACTTTGAATGACATTGTATGATATATCGTTGAATTAAGCGTTAAAAGTTTTTTCGAAAGGTGTCATAAAATATGCAGGTTCGTATTGAAAAAAATTAGGTTGAAGGTGGCCCAGAGCGTACGAAACGTTGGATATAAAATCTGATTATGTCAAAATGAGGATAATTCACTGTCGAATAAAAAACTCATTCGACATTTTTTGATAATATTCGAACTAAAGTGGGAAAAAAAGAAAAATCAAAATGACAGAATTTACTTTTCTTATGATATCTCAATAACCGGCCCTGATAATCCCGATTTGTTTGAACTGCTTGACAATGCTTCTATGAATGCAACTTTTTCTCTATTTGACCGACCTTCCAACTCTTATGGTTTAAAAGGTACCAATACAATCCCATTAAAAAAGTGGCCACTCTGTATATATATTTAAATATATATATATATATATATATATATATAGATATATATATATATAGATATATATATATATAAATAATTTTTTCTCTATGACCGACCTTCCAACTCTTATGGTTTTAAAAGGTACCAATACAATCCCATTAAAAAAGTGGCCACTCTGTATATATATTTATATATATATATATATATATATATATATATATATATATATATATATATATATATATATATATTATATATAGAATAGATTTCTTGTGGGGATGCAGTCAGGTTGAAGGGCTTTATTTCAAGTAAACTCTTTAAAATACGTCAAGCTTTCGGCTATGTTTATTGCCTTCCTCAGGACGACTAAAATTATAATGAGTAACAATATGAAATTGTATAGTATTGAGGTACTCACTAACATGAGAATCGATAAAATTAATACATATGAGGAATATAAAATATTTTTCTTGACTGTATGTATAATATTATAAATCAAGTTGGAAAATTTTGAATACTGAGTGATATATCATTATTTTTGTTCAATTTCAGTAAATATGTATAAATTTGACTAACATTGTTAAAATCAGTTCTTTTATTCATTGATTGACTATTAGAATTGATATGAACGATTTCCAAGAAAATCCTTTTGGTTACATTATTCTCAGCATCTAAAATTTGTGTGTTATTATAGTCCATTCGATGGTCTTTCTGATTGACATGTTCCGAAATTGCGCATGAATTAACGTTTCGTTTACAGTCACTATTATGGGATATATTTCGACTATTGGACTTCTGGAGGTTTGGCCAAAATATTTTTAGAACAATCCTTACAAGGGACTTCATATACAACATTAGACGTTTGGTTATTATTTATGGGACTTTTTACTTTATTGTGTAATTTTGAAATAGTTTTAATATTTTTTTCAGCAATTTTGAAGTCTTCATTCTTCAATACATTGATTAATTTATGAGTAAGTTCATGGATATGTGGTAGTGATCTAAAACGGGAGGTTCTATTTCATTTACTATGGGAGTTGTCTGGGATCTTTGGAAGACCAATGAATTAGTTTCATTGAAAAGTTATTTATTAATTGAGGGTTTGGGATATGAATTTTCTAATAACATCCTTTGTAGTTCGATTGAAGATTCTTGTTGTAAACTAGGATGAGTGATTTTCAAGATTCTATTTTTCATAGATATCACTAAATTCATTTTTTTTGTGGGTGATACGAATTATAATTCATGAATCTATTACTGCATATTGGTTTTCTGTACCATTTAGTGATAATTGTATTTTGTTGGGTTTTGATCAGTTCCATATCTGAAAATGATACACTGCTTTGTGTTTCTTTTTCTATAGTGAATTGAATATTCTTGTCATAAGAAGGGAAAATTGACAGAATTTCATCGGTACTTCCAGATGGTATTGATAGAATCAAATCATCAACAAACGTTTCATAAATGGTATGTTGAATTTTACTCGTGAAACACAATTCTCTAGTAAATCATCCATTACATAATTACCAAAATAGGAGATATATTTGATCCCATAGGGGTTCCAAAGATTTGTTTATAGAATTTTCCATCGAATACAAAATAAGTAGAGTCGAAAATAAAGTCCAAAAATTTTATAAATGAAGATTCATCCAGAGTGCAGAACTTTTCAATGTGTGCCCATTTTTTAGTGATGCATTTCTTAACCAATGTGATGGGTGAATTGGTAAAAAGTGAAGTAACATCAAGACTGATACTGATGACGTAGTTTTGTGGAATTTGGAAATTATAATAACTCACTGAATGTGAATGAATCTTTCACATAATAAGGATTTTTTTTCTGTTCATAAGCATTCGTTAGTATATTAGTCAAAAATCCAGAAAGTTTGTTTGTCGGATATCAATGGAAATACTATTGGTCTCATCGATAGTGTTTGTTGGTTTGTGTATTTTTGGAAGTGTGTAAAAATGAGGAGCCACCGAATCATATATCATAAGAGATTCAGCTTTGGAAACATCAATTTTATTAGAATCTCTGAGATTGGAAACGATTCTGTTAGCTTTCTGCTGTAATGTGCATGTGGGATCTGATTTTATCAGTTTATAAAGAGATTTATTTTCCAGTCAAGTTTGACTGTTTGCAATATATTGATTTTTATACATCGCTACAGTTATATTCCCCTTATCACTGTTAGTTATGATGATTTCAGGATTTTCTTTTAGGTATTTCTTGGTTTTCATATACAATTCATTTAGATAATCTGAATTCTTACTATTTTTATGGATAAAATTTGTAATTATATTAGTGAATTGAGATCTATATAGATTTTTTTTATCATCATCGATTTTATCAATGATATATTCCAAATCAGCTAAAATATGTGGAATATTAATGTCACGGTTATTAGGTGATACACTACTCTACTTATTTTGTATTCGATGGAAAATTCTTTAACCAAATCTTGGAACCCCATGGGATCAAATATATCTCCTATTTTGGCTAATTATGTGATGGATGATTTACTAGAGAATTGTGTTTCACGAGTTAAAATTCAACCATTTATACCATTTATAAAACGTTATGTTGATGATTTGATTCTATCAATAGCATCTGGAAGTACTGATGAAATTCTGTCAATTTTCAATTCTTATGACAAGAATATCCAATTCACTAAGAAGAAGAAACAAAAACAGTTTATCATTTTCAGATATGAAACTGATCAAAACCCAACAAAATACAATTATCACTAAATGGTACAGGAAACCAATATGCAGTAATAGATTTCATAAATTATAATTCGTATCACCCACAAAAAATTAAAATAAATTTAGTGATATCTATGAAAAATAGAATCTTGGAAATCACTCATCCTAGTTCCAACAAATCTTTGATCGAACTACAAAGGATGTTATAGAAAATTCATATCCCAAACCCTTAATTGATAAATTACTTTTCAATGAAACTAATTCATTGGTCTTCCAAAGATCCCAGACAACTTCCATAATAAATGAAATAGAACCTCCTCTTTTTAGATCACTTCCACATATCCATGAACTTACTCCTGAATTAATCAATGAATTGAAGAATGAAATCTTCATAATTGCTTCAAAAAATATGAAAACTAGAGTGAAAAGTCCCATAAATAATAACCAAAAGTCTAATGTTGTATATGAAGTCCCTTGTAAGGATTGCTCTAAAAAATATATTGGCCAAACCTCCAGAAGTCTCAATGGTCGAATTATATCCCATAGTGACTGTAAACGAAACGTTAATTCATGCGCACTTTCGGAAAATGTCAATCAGAAAGACCATCGAATGGACTATAATAAAGCACTCCAAATTTTAGATGCTGAGAATAATGTAACCAAAAAAAAGAGATTTTCTTGATAAATGGTTTCTATATCAATCTCTAATTTTGGCTCAATCAATGAATAAAAGAACTGAAATAAATAATATATAAAATTATTATATATATATAATATATATATATATATATATATATATATATATATATATATATATATAATATACAGGGTGGCCCACCACATTCGCCTCGTATTTCTACGAGAAATGAAGAGAGTTAGGGAAAACTTTTAGCACAGTTATATGTGGGTCCATGAAGAGCATATTCCAAAATTATTATGGAATATATAGGGTGATCCCCAAAAAAATTACATACCAAAGTTATATTTTTTCTTATGGAACACCCTATATTCTTTTATATTTTTAGATACTAACGACAAAATAGAGGTGAGTTACTATTATATTTCCCATACTTAAAACTGACCGTTCTGAGAAATTTTGAGAAATTTAAAAATACACACCATAATTTGAAAATTGTTTTCACCCTGTAACGTGTAACGAGCTGCTCGTGATTAAATATACTGCTCAGCTCAAAGGTTAAAGTTAACTACTACATGAAATTTTTAATGCAATATTATACAGAGTGGCGAAAAAAATGGCCTCAAAATTTGGACACACATTTAATTAAATAATATTTACTGGCGTCATTTGACGCAGAATTGGATTCCCTTCAAAACTATATTAGGGTTCCCTATACCTATCTCTTCTGCTTTTTACACAAAAGGCGTTTTTATATTTTACTTATGAGTAATTTTTTTATCTTAAAAATGAAACACACTGTATTGTAATGAAGAGCTTAAAAAGCATTTTTGAAGTCATTTTATCGAAAAATTAAGAATCTTAAATAGTTTATTAATTTAATAAATGCTCAAAATGGTGTCTATTATTCTCGATGCATAGGCGAGCTCTTTCTTGAAATGAGTGCTGAACTCTGGATAACATATTTTACGGTATGGAACGAAACGCATTTCTTATTCGTACTTTCATATCCTGAGGTGTCGTTGGCGGTGTATCGTGAACAATACTTTTGATATATCCCCATAAAAAATAGTCGGGACTTGTAAGGTCCGGAGACCTGGCTATTGTTGAAAAAATAGTTTTATAGGAAATCGTAAATGTATGTTTTTATTGACCCCATATTGTAATTTTGGTATTTATTTCAATATGAAGTCTAATTTGCTGAGAAACAAGCGAATTTAACATATTCCGCCTCAATAATTAAGACACGTGCATCTTCTTATTTTGAAGAATGCTTTAATATCTCAGAAATGGCAATGAATTTGAGTTTTTACATTTGCCTGCATTTTACTTTAGATACACCGTTTTTTCAAAAATTTAAACTTCTGCTTCTAGCGAATCCACGTATTCCTTAATAAAAAGGTTTTTAAAACGCTTTTTAAGCTTTTCATTACAATACAGTGTTTCATTTTTAAGATGAAAAAATTACTCATAAGTAAAATATAAAAACGCCTTTTGTGTAAAAAGCAGAAGAGATAGGTATAGGGAAACCCTGATATAGTTTTGAAGGGAATCTAATTCTGCGTCAAATGACGCCACTGAATACGGGGTGTTCCATTCAACTTTAAGAAGTTATTTAATTGAATGTGTGTCCAAATTTTGAGGCAATTTTTTTCGCCACTCTGTATAATATTGCATTGAAAATTTCATGTAGTAGTTAACTTCAACCTTTGAGCTAAGCAGTACATTTAATCACGAGCAGCTCGTTACACGCTACAGGGTGAAAACAATTTTCAAATTATGGTCTGTATTTTTAAATTTCTCAAAATTTCTCAGAAACGGTCAATTTTAAGTATGGGAAATATGATAGTAACTCACCTTTATTTTGTCTATAGTATCTAAAAATTAAAAAAAATATAGGGTGTTCCATAAGAAAAAATATAACTTTGGTATGTAATTTTTTTGGGGATCACCCTATATATTTCAAAATAATTTTGTTCAAAGGCATTGATGTTTTCTTCATATTTTCGTTTTGTATTATTAGTTACTTCCTATATTTTTTTAACGTTCGGTTTTTGGTTTTATAGTTTCCTTAAAGTATCATCAGAACACTGAATGAAATGATTTAACAGAAATAATTTTTTCCTTAATTTTTTGGTAGATTTCCTGTTGGGGTGTTTAAAACCCCACCATACCAGTTATGTAGTCCAAAATACATGATACCAGTTCAGGGTTAACCATTGTAAAACCCAGAATAATAATTTAAATTAATATGGTGGTCTGCAAATTCTTCTCAAATGAGGTGTATCCTGTTATATGTTTTGAATTGAAGTTATTTTATCCTGGTATTCATAAAAAAAAAACCATTGTTTTTGAGAAAAATGTAGAATATTTTTTCGTTTTCAGTATAGTTTTTCCTTCTATCGTCTGGCCATTGCCCAAATAATCAACTAGTCGGAATCTGAGTAATGCCTCGAAATAAATTGTTGACACTTTTTGGAATCAGTAAGAAATATATTGCATCACATTTTACAGGGTGTCCGGAGATGAAACCGACAAAACTCATGGGGTTATAGGGACTGCCAATATGATTGCAAAATGCCATATACAAATGTCGAAAACCGCTTCGTTACTGACATACAGAGTGATTTGTGAATTTAGACAAAATATTCAATCTGCCATATTAAATAAAGGGAATGACCGATTTGATTTGAATTTGGTATATGGATCAAACTGAACGGCCTCAACAAGTAGCCCTTAGATTGAAACCAATATCAGGACCGGAATACTTTTTTTTTCTGTTGAGTTTTGTCAGCATAACTCACCCTGTATAATAATTATCAAAAATTGAGCTCAGATTAGAAATCTACGGATAAAATCCTACAGGAACTTGTTGAAAAAGTTCCGGATACCATTTCAGTTATTCCGTAATAAATTATTATTTTCAATTCTTTCACTCAAGAAATTAATTGTCGGTTAAAGTACTATAAAAAATGGGTAAATATAATGAATATTTACGAAACTGAGGCATAAATATTGTTATTCTCTTTAATAAGTTAGTAGTCAAATTTTATAAAATACTCTCATAACCCAAAAAAAGTAAGAATAAATTCGTATCAGGACCGGAATGAGTCTTTTTTATGTCAAGTTCAAAATAACTGACCTAGTATAACAATTATCAATAATCTGATCGCAGATTCGAAATCTACAAAAAAAAAAGCGTATAGGAACTCGTTAAAAAAGGACTGGACTGAATTTTTTGTAAATTATATTTGCTTACTAATAAATTTGAATTCATGAAAATACAACACAACGTACAATAATTTTTTGTAATAAATATAACAAAAAAATTATTGATGAAAAACTTTTACTAATATTACAATACATTTTTAAAGTGGCACCCTCCAGCATCAATACATTTTTGAGAGCATGCCACTGATGATTCACTGACTTTCGAATTATTTGAGGATATTTCTAACACTATTACATGCAGCAGTAATTTTCTCTAAAAAAATTATCTTTTTTTCATTTCTCCATTATACACTTCTGATTTTGAATGGCCAAAAAATTTAGGTGAAGATCACCAGTTAACCGTCCGTCAAGTACGTGATGTCCAATCGAATGATTATTGAAGATACCACACCATACATTGACATGAAATCTGCATTGTCAGTTTTTCTGAACAGTGGCATGTGGGTTTTCGTCTGCCCAAATATGCACATTTCTAATATTATTAATTCCATCCCTGGTGAATTGGCTCTCGTCGGTAAACAAAATTCTGTAAATGGTCCTTCTATGTGCTACATGATCATCCTCTTCAAGCTTTTGCAGTTTTCGTTTGTGGTATGGATGCAAACCATTTTCTTTCGAATGTTTTCCATACACGCATACGAGGTAGCGCCAATTGCCTACTCATTCTTCTTACGCTACTAGAAGGATTATCATTTATAGCGTCCAGTATTTGCTCTTCGTGATGAACATTATTTTTTCGAGCACCTTCTCGTCCTCTATTTGATGGAACTTTTTCTATTTTCCTATTACTTTGAAGTACCTTAGCAAATGTTGAATGATATTGTACGCGACGATTAGGATAGCGACGTCTGTATTCCATTCTTGCAGACTGACCATTTCCTTCGCAAAGCCCATACACAAATGAAATATATGAGTATTCCTCATTAGTGAAATGGAACGGCATCATAAACACTCTCAATGAACTATAGTTTGAATTCGGAAACACTAGAATAATGAATGAATACCAACAAAACTAACGCTTATGACACGTAGCGGAAACAATAGTTTTTCATAATGAAATTCGGGATTTGACACTTGACACAAGCCTACTGTATTTAGACAAACATTGTAAGCTACTGATATTAATTTATTCTTCGGTTTTTCTGGGTTATGAGAGTATTTTATAGAATTTTACTACGAACTAATTGAAGAGAACGACAATATTTATGTCTTGGTTTCGTAACTATTCATTATATTAACCCATTTTTGATGGTACTTTATCCGACAATTAATTTCTTGAGTAAAAAAATTGAAAATAATAATTTATTACGGAATAACTGAAATGGTACCAGAAACTTTTTAACAAGTTCCTGCAGGCTTTTTTCCGTATATTTTGAACCTGAGCTCAGATTTCTGATAATGATTATACAGGGAGAGTTATTCTTACAAGAACTTAACATGGAAAAAAAAATATTCCGGTGCTGATATTGGTTTCGTTCAGAGGGCTACCCGTTGAAGCAGTTCAGTTCGATTCATGTAACAAATTCAAACCAAATCGGCTAATCCCTGAATTTATTATGGCGGATTGACTTTTTTTGTCTAAATTCACAAATCACTCTGTATGCCAGTAACGAAACGGTTTTGGACATTTGTTTATGGCATTTTGCAATCATATTGGCTGTCCCTATAACCCCATTAGTTTTATCGGTTTCATCTCCGGACACCCTGTATATGAATCAATAAGCTCTACCATAAAACCGAATAGATTTGCTTCTTTTCTGTGGCTCGCCAAGATATACTAGAAGGTCAACTTTCGTGACTATCATCAGTCATAAATACTTCAGATAACTGATTCAGCTTTCTCGCCTATTCCTAGTAGATTTCTCACTCAATCAGATAAAGAATGTTGCCAGACTTTCCGACTCCAACGAAAAAAACAGCTGAAATCATAAATACCGAGTTGGAAAAATCTCAAAGTGAATCAGTGAAAAAAGGCGAAAGAGATTTGGAGGAGGTTGTTCAATTCAAAATGACCCTATAATTAGGATTATTTTTCTTCTCGTGAATCGCTCTTTCCATATAATCCTGTGAATGACGACTACCGAAGTTATGCCGGAATTCGTGACTTTCAACTCCAACCTAAAAATTATACCAATCTAGAGAGCTTATGCAAAACGGGATGGTATCTCGTACTCGAGGACCTTGCTCTTTAATTAAAACCTTCGTCTCAAAACATGCATCTTCATTAAATCCCTGTAGAGAATTGACGCCATGATTAATTAGTTTGAAACGCGAGATTTCACCTGAATTGCAGAAGATTTCAACGACTTTATGATTCATTTGAAGAAAAGAAACACTGTGAAGCACGTTAGTGAAGTAGAATATATTGTTTCCAATTTTTGTGCATTTCATTATCGCTCATAAGCCCTAACTAGTATGTTGAAGATTAACAGAAATACGCAAAAATAGAAGGTGAAACGGTCGAAACAACAATAGCATTCGAAAATAATGATATCTCAATACAAGACTAGCAGAGTATCAGAACAATAAAAACTTTTTAACAAAAAATTAAACTGACGAAATACGGAACTGAAAATTTTAAAATAAAATAAACCTTCTTTATCTCAATAACTAAGCTCCTAAACTGATGTAAGTAACTAATTTTGAGTCGGCGACAAACAAACAAGCAAATGAATTAGGTAAGGCGTAAAATGATGGCATCGAGTTGCGCGGTGACATTCTGATATTTTTTTTTAAGTAATTCAATGATTTGTTGATTGTTCATTTGGCGCCGACTCAAAATTAGTTACTTACATTAGTTTAGGAGCTAAGTTATTGAGACTGAGAAGGTTTATTCCATTTTTTACTTTTCAGTTCCGTATTTCGTCGGTCCATCCTCTCATACAATATAATGATTGTGACGGATGTAGGAGAACGAAAGTAATGACAGTAGCGTTCTGTCATTGTCAAATACATATGTGTGCCAATGTTCACAAGTGAAAAATAAATAATACCCTTTTTTCCAACCCGTAAGGGTGAATAATTACATTCAAAATCCAAATATGATCAACTATAAGGTATACCATATCTAATAAACAAAAAATCATACAAATCGAAGAATCCAGTACAATGTTATGCCTGATAGAATCGGTTAACGGACCAGAATTCAGAGGGTGAGTGATCAATATCCCTCATTTTGCTACCCTCAGTGGTGGATTTTATCTTTTATATTCAAATGGGACCAACTTCGAAGTTCACCCTATCTAAGTAAAAAGTAAGGCGTGGACGTACATTAAAAAAAAACCGCTGACTAGAGAACCTCCTCCTCTTTAATTTCGTCGGTTAAAAAATTTAGAAAAATAAATCAAGCATCGTAATACACTGAATCCATGGAACAAAATCATAAACTACAGAAAATAAAATTTGCAAGAGATGACCCAAATAAATAAAATTAAAATAAAATGTTAAATTGTCTCCTAGTTCTAATCGGCACCTTATGAGAGAATTCAAACTAGCACACTTGTCAGATTGTCCAATAACGAATATTGACGTATCATAGATGCTTATGATCGTACAAATCATAACAATCTAAAGAGATCAGATCCACTGAAGAAGGTAAATATTCCCAATCATGTGTTGATATCTTCAATCCTGCGTCATAATATCTTGAATATCTATATCATGTTCATATTGCATATTATTTTTATTCAGCATTATATTTAAGAAATAGAAACTTGCATAAAACATATAATTAACAGAGTTAACGGAATGGCTGAATATTGGAAAAAATGATGTCCTATTCAAATCCATTTCACAGATATTTTTCGAAGAAGTAGGTATGTTGCATCTCCGCTGTCAACTAAAATATGGCGGTATCACCGCCGCCATTTTTTGCTTATTTTTTTTTTTGGTTATATTCCGCATTTTTTGTAATACTTCTTGTATATAATTCAGAAAAGCTTCATTGAAACTATCAGTGGTTACCAAAGATGTGTATACGACGATACAATAGTAGAGATGTTCTTCAAACAATTTATTAGTATATTATAATCAAAAGAAAACTTTGGTGGGGAATTTTATGAAAACAAATTGAGGAAATGATGTGGTATGAAAGTGCGTTCTGACGCTACTGGTGTCCTACAGCTTGGCCATCCGTCCCGATTTTTCATTTCATTTCAGGTAAGTAGTGTCTCAACAATCGACAACATAATCCAACTTCATACTACGCATTTCTGGGTAACTGCTTGGTTATCAGTTTACCAAATCCCGTTGATGGTCATAATAAATGAATTGGGTATTATTTGATTCGGTCATTGGATCATTGTATGGATTCAAAATCACTACCTGATTAAGCTTTGAAACGAATTCGAAAATAAAAAATAATTTTGAGTCATGAATCTTCCTCTATTGACCGTATTTCGTGTTACTCATCGCCATTGCGATTCTGTAGAATGAACATGGTTGCAAATGAAATTGAAATACCTTTTCGAAGATGTGCAACTCGACCTCTATGCCTTTCGAAATTTTCAAAATGATGTGCCCTCTCTCAAAAAGTAGGATCGATAATACAATTCAAAATATTATCTGTCCCATTGTTTCACATCAAACCGTTCAAAAGTTATCGAGGTGAGGGTACCAATCCGATCCGTACTTGACATTTCGAATGCATATTGTGAAAAAAACGTATTTACGAAATTGAAAAAAAAGCCGCACTGTATAATCATTCCATGTTATAGCTTAGAACTTTTTTCCCTGCTACTCCTCAGACCCAGTTTGAATAATATGCTATGGTTTTCTCACTAGTTCCACACAAACATTCAACAGTATATAATGTCGTGGTTCCGCTTATATTTTCGCGTTATGAACTTTTTCTTCATCCAATAACTGAATTGGATGAAATTGCGAATCATGATCCGATTAAATTGTTATCATTTCTGTCCATCAAACTCCATGTGGAAGCGCTTTGTGTATAATGAAATTGAATTGAATAGATATTGGATTACCTCTCTGATGATTCACGTTCAATTATGTGCTTCATTTTTCACACAATGAAGGCCGTTTTCCATCAACGAGCTATTGTTTTGCTCTCTTTCTGTTTCTCGATTAATTTGTTCGTTTTTCAATCAAGGAATTGCCAGCAACGAAACATGGTTCAAACAAAATTATGAATTCCTTTTGTGTTCAAAGAGTATTGTCCCAAATTCTCCATATATTTCCGACAAAATCCTCGAATTCAACGAAGTATATATTGTTTGTCTGCTATGGAGAAGTAAACTAAATAAACTGGAAAAATATCTCAAAGGACCACTGAATTCAGTTGGTTGTCAAGGCAATCATTGTATTCAATGATAGAAAAGGGCAGAACTTGATAGATTTACATTTTGAAGAATAATTTTCCATCATATAGCCATAGTAATAATATAATGATAAAAGTTATTTATCAAATGTGCATGAAGATAAAAATTGGGTACATTCAAAAATATAAATCAACAGGTAAATCGTTGATATTATTTTGAATATCGTTCTCTGAGAATTGTAGATATCTTTGGCCCGTCAAAAGCCCGTCGAATAGAATTGGTCCAATGATTCTTGTTTCTATGATTCCTACCCAGACGTTGAATCCAAATCTTTCTCGAAAATTACCTAACATTTTCTTGAGCCCACTACCTTGTATCATTTCTATACCATATTCGTAAGCCTAGACTCATCTTAAACAGTATCTTCGAAACATAACCATTATTCGAATCATAATGACGCAAAACCAATTACAATAAATAAGTCTCCGTTCTGGATCATTTTCATATGGATGCTGATGCAAACTGTATTTGTCGGACCGATATAAACATCAGTTTCCGCTTCTTCACTGACGATGAAGTGGATGTGGTTTTGATCAGCTGGTTCTTTCCTTAGCATCATTTCCAATTTCCTGAAATAGGTCCCCGGTGGGTGCCGTCCTAACGGATAACGAACAGCGTATAGCATACTAGCATTGACAGCGTTCTTCTGACATTCTCCGTATAGTCAAAGAGCCGGGGGAGATCGACCTTCACCGATCTGATAACTCGATGAGACATATTTTTTATCAAATATAATTTATAAACAAATATGCATATGATAACTTGCCTATCGAAAAGTGTTCATAGCTATTTTTAATTGAATTAATTTTAATCAATTTTCTTTCATCACCTTCACTCTTTTGATAACCGAATGGGTTTTATCTCAACTGATAGTTTTCAATACACATAATATGCCTAGGTAGGCTCGCCTACTTATTTCTGTGCATGGCTACCTGGCAAGCAGATGTGAACAGGTAAGTCAGTATAGGTAACTACACCGATCTGTTAACCAATCGAAATTGATATCATAGGTAAGATAATTTAATTACAAAACCAATCGTATAGGCTTGCCTGCAAAAATCGTACATAAAATATGATTGCCAAGCTATAAAGTTTTCGAATTTAAGCTATTTGATAGGTGCGAGAGAGAAAGTGGAGCGCCCGAGGTCCGTGTGATAGAATATGACACAACATAGCAGCTGCACGCTACCTGACCGTTGAATGTATCCGAGTGCGCATGCTCGTGTACATGTGAGTAACAGTGACAGCATTTATTTACACTCGACAGTAATTTTGAACTCTAATTTATTATAACTCTAATTTCGATCACACTTTTTGTATTATTTCACACTATAGGTATATACTTACAGCTATGAAATAATCAAAAATAAATAATTTAATATATTAATAAATGAAATAAAAAATGAATTCAACATTCTTTCTTTTCATTTTAAAGATGAATTATAACATTTAAAAATTAAAAAAAATTCCATATTCTTTATTTAAAATTAAATAAAGAATGATTTATTTATTATTCAAAATCAAATAAATGCCGTAAAGCGGGAAAGAATAAGTGTTTCTTTTAAAATTTCAGTATAATAAAAAAAAACATCAATATAGAAAAATAGAATTCAATACATTTATGTTGTTAAAAGCGTTTATTACAAAGCATATGAAATACATAAAAAAAATTAATTCAAATATTTATTATAATTTTTATTATTCATCATCGGAATCACCGCAAGCTGAATAATGAACATCAGATTCTAATAATTCTTCTTCATCTCCATTATCCATGATTTGTGCGATGTCATCAATTATTAAGTGTGTTTGGTCCCCGACAAATCCAATTGGTTTAAAACGACCATCGTCTCAAAGCCAACCACAGTTTTCAGGGCGCAATTTTAAGCAATCTCAATCAAATTCTTCTTTGTACATTTTTTTCAAAACTGTAACTTTGTTGTAACACGTGGAGTGATAACAAAATCCAACGATTCTTTGCTTAATTGAATATCTCCATACTTAAAGTTCTGTTTTTTACAAAAGCCAATTTTAAATGGCATATTTTAATGAATTCCATCAGAGTCAATAATTTCTTTTTTGTATCACACAAAAAACACTTTTCTCATTTTTAAAATTACAATTAATATTCTTTAGCACGTGTTCGAAATTAGAGTTATAATAAATTAGAGTTCAGAATTATTGTCGAGTGCAAATAAAAGCTGTCACTGTCACTCACATGTACACGAGCATGCGCACTCGGATACATTCAACGGTCAGGTAGGGTGCAGCTGCTATGTTGTGTCCTGTTCTATTACACGGACCTCGGACGCTCTACTTCCTCTCTCGCACCTATCAAATAGTTAAAATTCTAAAACTGTATAGCTTGGCAATAATATTTTATGTACGATTTCTTGCAGGCAAGCCTATACGATTGGTTTTGTAATTAAATTATCTTACCTATGATATCAATTTCGATTGGTCAACAGTTCGGTGTAGTTACCTATATTGACTTACCTGTTCACATCTGCTTGCCATGTAGCCATGCACAGAAATAAGAAGGCAAGCCTACCTAGGCATATTCTGTGCGTTGAAAACTATCAGTTGAGATGGAACTCATTCGGTTATCAAAAGAGTGAAGGTGATGAAAGAAAATTGATGAAAATTAATTCAATTAAAAATAGCTATGAACACTTTTCGATAGGCAAGTTATCAGAGGCATATTTGTTTATAAATTATATTTGATAAAAAATATGTCTCATCGAGTTATCAGATCGGTGAAGGTCGATCTCCCACGGTCTCCTCTACTAGTATATCAATATCATATCGATTTGTTCGTTTCGAGAATAAGATTATTATTTTGCATTTCAAAAAATCCTTTTACAAACGAAACGAGGTGACAAGTAAAATTGGTATTTCATTAATCATCTACTGTTTTCCATGATTCCACGGCTACCTTCCATTTCATCAAACCAAAACGGATAACTCATTGGCATTTGTAGGCATCGTATAAAATATTGTACAAATTCAATGAGTTTTTAGTTTTGAACGAAAAAAAAGGTCCCTTGGTAGGTCCAGTTGAAAAAAACTATTTTTCGTTAAAATTGCGTTCAGAAAATTTCAATTCCTGCTGTAGGATTTGTTATTGATCTTATGGATGGAATGACTACCAATATGAGTATAGATTTTAACATGATCAAGGGCTAAAGAAAATTTAGATTTTTTTTCCAATTGTAAAATAAAAATTTGGTAACACTGTCGTATGTTATTTGAGCCGTAGAATCTGAAAAACATCAAACATCCTTTTGAAAAATAGAAGTGAGTGGCTATTCTATACGTTTCCATATGTCTGTCAATCCGAAATTGTGTCTCATATCTATGTACATAATTTCATTCAAATGGGTTGATAGGTGAAGGAGACATAGGCATGGCCCTGGTCCCACTGTCACCCGTATACCTCTAACCTCTTCAACTTCATTCAACAAAGTACCAAGTTCACATGGATTTTTGGATATATAGAAAAATCGTTGTCTTATTTACTCATCACTTTCTCCTAAAACAACTGGGGAAACTAATACAAACTACTGGCGTGATTCACGTGCACCACCCGCTGTACGAATGGTTGTGCGTTTGCCAAGTCACGCAACTTTGTTGAGGTGAGTCGTATTTGCCGGAGAGTCATCTTTTCCCGAACTATGCTATACATAACAATCCTCATTTCCTCATACCTTTTATGTTATGAATATACCAAGTTATTGTGTGAACGTTGCTTCATTCATTTAAACTGGCGCCCTTTCTCAAACAGGATTAGTGTCCCTTCTACATTTCTAAAATATATTTCGAACGTGTTTCTTTGAGACGTGTGCCCGGAACCACATTGTCTGGGAAATGGATTCCGACAGGACGCCTTTTTTCTCTTTTATGTGCCCTTTCCGGAATCTAATTTTGAAGCATCGCCCCGTAAACGACTCCACCGTCATACCTATGTAAGTTGCATGAGGTAGAAAATCAATAAGACTGGAATCTACTTGTGTAGAGCAATAAAGAACGAATGTGGGTTATTCATGCGAAAATGGTTTTCGGATCAAATCAAAATTGTACGGTGCAGCGGGAGCTCACTTAATATAAAGTGACATGAGGAATTGCTCGGAAATGGATGTGAAGGAATTCGTTCAGCTCACAATGTACTGGGTGACAATGCATGACTTCCATTACGTTATTACTTGAGAATAGGACACGAATGTTCATTGCATTATATTCTGAAACATGGAACGTTTCTCCGATTTCATTATGACATAATGACAGTGGCGGGGCCTTACAATCGCTGTGTGCCTCATCCTCGACTAACAAAATTGAATTTGATATGAGAATTACAAAAAAGTTTTTAACAAAAAATTAAACCGACGAAATACGGAACTGAAAAGTGAGAAAATAAAATAAACCTTCTTAGTCTCAATAACTGAGTTCCTAAACTAATGTGAGTAACTAATTTTGAGTCGGCGCCAAACAAACAAGCAGATGAATTAGATAAGGCGTAAAATGATGGCATCGAGTTGCGCGGTGACATTCTGATATTTTTTTTAAGTAATTTAATGATCTTCGTTGATTGTTCGTGATTGTGACGGATGTAGGAGAACAAAAATAATGATATTAGCGATCTGTCATTGTCAACCACATATGTGTGCCAACGTTCACAAGCGAAAAATCAATTATTACCTATTTTTCTACCCGTAAGGGTATATAATGCCATTGAAAATCCAAATTCGATCAACTATGAGGTATACCCTATCTAATAAAAGAAGAATCATCCAAATGGAAGAACCCATTACAAAGTTATGCCTGATAGAATCGGTTAACGGACCAGAATTATCAGAATCGGACTTCTCAGTGAAAAGTTATGCATGATCATACTTAAAAAAAAGTATACGCGTCGAATATAGAACCTCTTCCTTTTTGGTTTCGTCGGGTAAAAATCATAATTGTGGACGATTTCAATATCTTGGAAAATATATTTTTATAATAAATGGAACATTCTGTAGATTCAATGGGGGTCGATATGGCCCTCCATACCACGATCTATGAAGCCTTTTTAACTGACGAAACCAAAAAGGAGGAGGTTCTCTAGTCGACGCGTATATTAATATTTTTTCATGTATGATCACGCATGACTTTTTACTGAGACGTCCGATTCCGATAAAAAAAAATGAAATCCACCCGTAAGGGTAGCAAAATGAAGGATTTTGATCACTCACCCTCTGAATTCTGGTCCGTTAACCGATTCTATCAGCTATAACTTTGTACTGGGATCTTCGATTTGGATTATTCTTCTTTTATCAGTTGGGGTATACCTCATAGTTGATCATATTTGGATTTCGAATTGAATTATCCACGCTTACGGGTAAAAAAGTAGGGGAAAATTGATTTTTCACTTGTGAACATTGGCACACATATGTAGTTGACAATGACAGATCGCTAGTGTCATTATCACAATATATATATTCTATGAGAGGTTGGAATGACATACGAAGTTATGTAATGAACTAACCAGAACAACAAAAATAATTTATATTACAACAAATAGTAAAAGTATATAATCATTATTTTACTGGTAATAGTTGAAGTAAACCCATTTGGCAAGATAAGGTATTAACCCATCATGAACCATTTCATATTGGAGAAGCTTGGAAAACCAAATGGACAATCAACCATGATTTCAACCATAATAACCACGAGGACCCTACCGTTTCTCTCCCAGGAATGCAAATGCCTAGGAAAGCATGGTGTGCCTCAATCGCACTCCAGAACTGGCACGCCAATGCATTCCATGCTGACAAGTGGGGACTCTGGACACGGAATGCGACTGCGGAGCGCCGGACCAAACTGCAGCGCCACGTAGCCAACGAGTGCCAATAGAAGAATTTGAAGGAGATGGAAACAAAGCATGAGATCCTGAATGCCACTCCCGCTGCCGTGAATTGGCTGACCTCCCTGGATATCGACTTATAATCCACGACCTATGCCTCAAGTGTATTCGCATAATATATATAATATATATATATATATATATATATATATATATATATATATATATATATATATATCTTAATTGTTTGCCAACCTGTAAAAATGCTTGTATCTTCTTTCTTCTTCTTTCTTTAGATCGCCATACGATAAATAAATAAAATAAATACTTACATTAGTTTAGGAGCTCAGTTATTGAGACTGAGAAGGTTTATTTTAGTTTTTACTTCTCAGTTCCGTATTTCGTCGGTTCAATTTTTTGTTAAGAAGTCTTTATATAAATTACTCTCCACCAATTCAAAACCTGGGATTCGGAGACTCCTTGCAAAGCGTATCAGTTCTCTGGGAGCTGAGTTCCTGATGTCTGAGTGCGTTAATTGAACCCTTTCGAAAAACTCAAGCCTTTCGCAAAACAGCGCTTGGCAGTCGCAGGGGTGCAGTTTCAGCAAAGTTGTCGCAGTGACGGCACAGTTGGAGTGATACCTCAAAGGACAATATCCGGGTCACAGTCCCGTTACTAGTTTCGAATCTTTCTTGTCGAACTCGAAAAGCTGTTCGGCTTCCTTTGGCGATGGACTCTGAACCCTTTCCGCTTGTCTTCACCCTGGAACCTTATTTCAGTAGGTTTTGTTTGTTCAGCTTTCCAGCGCCGAAATCATTTCTTGTGTGCTTAGAAAAGACCACAGAAGGGTTCTCAACCAGAAAATGGAGTAATTGGCCTTTTTTATGCATGGCTGTCCGCTTCATTGCCTTTGGTTCGCTTGTGATCTGTTGTCAGTTGTCTCAGGAAGAGTGTTTGACTCAAGAGCTTTCAGTGCTGCTTGGCTGTCTGATAGAGCATAGATCTCTGCCCCCTTCCCCTGTAGCCTCTTTCAAGGAATTTCTGGACTCAAATTTCTATAGCATGGGTTTCTAATTGAAAACTGTTAAGGCGTGGCGTAGGGATTTTGAGAGCGTGAAACTAGGACTAGTTACTCCCACCTCAGCCCTTCCGTCCATCTTGGAACCATCGGTATACCATACGTTCCTTTCTAGTTTGGGTTCGTTCGTTGTGAATGTTCGTTGTTCATATCCACCTAGCTGGCATAATATTTCATGGCTTGTATCTAGATTCTAGCGAAATATTTTCTTGAATCTTCAGATGTCCTATCACATTTTGAGATTGATGCCTGGTGCAGTCTGAAGGCTCTCTCCATCGCTTTCTCCATTACATACAAGTGCAAAGGCGGAAGATGCAGCATAAGCCCTAATTCTGCTGTATGGCACGTGAATATTGCCCCTGTGATTCCCAGACAGTCTTATCCCTGCATTTCCTGCAGCTTGATCTATACCGAGTACTGTCGAGTTTTTGATCACTATACTGAGTCGTAATTCCAGGTTCATATAGCTTCACTATCCAGGCGCGGATACAGGGGAGGAGGGAAATGAGTGCAATTTGCCCATCCCCACGGCTTCTTTCTCCCGCGTACTCAAGAATACAGACAAGGCGGAAACTGTATGAATTTTCAATTTTTTGAAGGCCTGGATGAATTCAATAGGCTCTCAAAAAATGTGAAAGTATCATGGAGTTTGAGAATGCTGAACTTTATATTTTAAATCTAAAATCATAAAAATTTCAAGTCGTAAGTTTTTAAGTAACTCTCAATATAGTGTTATTGTAATGAAATATCTGTTACTACTGTTAACCTGCTGTTTGTGAATTTGGCTTGCCTATTTCGATAATACTTACTTACATTGACTATGAGAGAAAACCGCCCTCTTGGTCTTGCCCTTATGCACATCCATAGGCATATCTTTATCGATACCGAGAACGTTATTCGAAAATTCAAACTGGCGATGGCGAGATTTGAAGGTGAATTATAAAAACATTGATTTGTCATGAAACAAATGTAAAGGTTTTCCCCTATGTAACTTTGCGCTTTCACTAACTCGTTTTTCCCTCGCGCCACCTTTGGTTTATATGAAAAGCATTTTCTGGGCAGTCTCACGAAGAAAGACACCTTCGAGGGTCCAACTATAGTCGTGATCACGTGTCACGGCTCAGCAGAGGCTTGGACAACCTTTTTTACCTGGTTTCTGAACCTGGTGTTTCGAGCAGCCTAGATTGTGCTTAAATTCTACCTCAAGATAGTAAAATGGAAAAGTACTCGAAACATTGAACTACTAGAAAGGGTGTTCTGACGTGCGGCCTTCAGATTATCGACCGAACAAAAAAATTCACATCACACAAAATATTGACAGAATACAGGGTTTTTCAATATCACGATAAAACTTAGAACCTTAAAAGCTTTGCGTGAGTGTTTGTAGAAGGATCTAATAACTGATTGCAGAAAATGACCTATGGAGCACAGTGAAAAAACAAAATTCATGATGCTTTACAGGCTTTGATAAGTAGTCAGACTCATAGGATTTTTCATCGCATGGAATTGAAACAATGAAATTGTTTATCTCGAAATAAATATACCTAAATGAAGTTCAAATTGCGGTAAGGATACAGGTTGAGGAGGTAATAGTGAATTTCATCATTGGTAAAGTAGCACTCAAATCTGAGATATCTAGGAGTCCACGTTGATGATGCTTTGCTTTCGTAGAAATGGTACTAAAATCTTGAATTATGTTTTCGAAGACAGACTCAAATTAAGAGCTTTTCACCCCCCTTTTTTCCGAATACCATATTGACGATTATATGAAAGTGCCCCTGATGGTTTCTAGAATATCTATCGAGTTGCAATATCATTAATTTATATCTTTCACAGAATAATAACATCGAAAATCTTGGTGTGAGTCATTTTCGTTGCGTAATCCCAATTCATGATCTACTAACTCGAGCATCTGGACGCTTTCTAAAATGTATACCTGAACAAGTTCTGTCACCCTGTGAATTTTCTATGTTTCGAACCTTTGTACCGCTGTGTATATGCATGGTATAAATTATGTTTTGATCTTCTCGACTAACTGCTGATGGATCTACAACATGAGGTGCAATTCCTTTTCGTAAGAAAGCGTATAGTGTAACACTGCCCACGATTTATTTTATTTATTTTTTTCATTTCATTCAATATATTCCAATTCATGTGTTATACACGTCGTGAATATTTAAGTGAACCCTATAAGTAAAATTGAGCAGTCTCTCTCTTTAGTTTCAGGAATAGGCAGTAAATCATTTGTTTTCAAATACATAGCGATAATGTACCCAGAGAATAAATCCAATCGAGATTTTGAAAATCACAATTTGAAGCTACAATGGCTATTTCGTAACGACCGACCCAATTATTCGGATTGTCAGAAGGCAATTTCCAATTCTGATACTAGAGAACTTTGAAGCTATACAATTAAGCGGCGATAAATAGTAAAACATTCGATTTGTCATAAACAATATATTGTCGATTGCACAGTGCACATAAACCTTGTTATTTTTGATATTATGGATCATGGTGGTCCATCAAAATGATTTCTGATGTAGGGAAAGCCAATCATTCACTCTTGTTACGGCAAAGTTGCTAAATTGATTGAGGCTGTTAACTGTGATATTAGTAGGTCACAACATTTTGCAATGGCGCTAGAAAGGAAGCCATTTGAATTTTGCCGATTTTTTTTTTCAAGTTTTAGAACATTAAAAAAAAAACTACTAACAGACTTTTCGCAAGCTGTAGAATCCATTGAAAATATTTTGAAAATTTCGTGTTCCCGCCCATTCTCTAGGTTTGTTACTTTTCATTCTTCGACTCCATCTTATACATTTTCTTGAGGTTACTGTAAAATCAAATCTTACTATAGTCGAACGCCATTTTCCTGAAAATGAAATAAATGCATATTCAAAGTAAAAGGGTTTGATGATATCAGCAATGAGCATACCCTCCTCCAAGAAGTGCTGCAGTGACAAGTGCAAAAATTGTGCAGAAAAAAATTGCATCAGAAAATACTTTCCAAATTTAAAATTCAGATTCTTCAGAATGAAATTATTATTAATAATGCCTGAAATGGATCGCTGCATAGTGCACGTCATGTAATAGATTCGTGAATATCTTGGGGAGATTTTCATTTTCCATTACGCTACATAGAAAGATGATCCGTTCGTAGACGGAAGCTTGCCTCCGCAGGTAATTCAGTTACCTTTAAAGCAGAAATGGAATCATATAACTCCACTCTCATTTCGTATCACAAATTGTTATGACCAGTGGCGTATCAGGATGAAAATGCTCATTGAGAACCTACATGTCATACAGTGATCGGCAGAAAGTACGCATCATATGGGAATTTTTTTAATATAATATTTTGACAAATGTCGATACATGCATCGCTTCTGCATCAAAAGAAACCCCAAAAGATGTTGTCCTTTTCCAAAATTTAAAAAATTTAAAAATGATGTCTCAAAACACACTTATTTGGGAGAATATTGAAAAATGTTATTTGGAAAAGTTGTTTAGAACGACATTTTATAGCTATGTACGAATTTGGAAAAAAATCTGAGATGAAAACATAAAAATCAATTTTTGCCATAAAGAAATTTCAATTTGGAAAAATACATTTCTGACAAAGAAACTCATTAGTGAAGCCCAAGAGTAATATTTTGAATGATATTTTGTAAAGATTCACCAGCTACATCTATTTTATTCGAAGAATATTTTAAATCTGTGGATTTGCCACGTGTTCAGCTGCTTCATAAGAGGTCACAGAAATATCTTCAGGACATTATAAACCCGATACTGTCTATTATTGACAAAGAACCATCTTTAATAATAATGAACAGTATCGGGATTATTAATGTCCTGGAGATATTTCAGTAACCTCTTATGAAGTAGCTGAATACATGGCAAATCCATAGATTTCAATTTTTTTCCGAATAAAACAGAAGTAGCTTGCGAATATTTACAAAATATCAAAAAAAATTTATTTTTATTTTTTAATCTCAGATTTCTTTCGAAACTTGTACATAGCTATAAAATACCGTTCTGAACAACTTTTCGAATAAATTTTCGATATTTTCCCAACTAAGTGTATTTTGAAACAAATTTTAAATTTTTTAAATTTCCCTCCAAACACGAAAAGACGAACGGCACTGTACAACGTCTTTTGGGGTTGCTTTTGATGCAGAAGCGATTGCACATATCGATATCCGTCAAAATTTATTAATAAAAGAATTTCCCATATGATGCGTACTTTCTGCCGGTCACTGTATATACTCGAGGCCCAAGATTTGTTTCAACGTTGACTTCCATGGTACAGATGCAATATTTCTCATATTTCTCGACAGATATTGTAAGAGATGGGAAGTTCTTCATTCCATCAGCTTGTATCACATACCTACGATCAATTATGAAAAAGTTCAGTGTGTGGCAAAATTTTCTTTTCAATTTATACCCATAATTATTATTTCGAATATTGTTATTACTAACGAATATTCTCAAATTACGGTACCTATTATAACCATTTGATGCGCGATTTTTTTCTGTTGTTTGTCATGTAGAAATATCACTTGGTAGGACTCGTTATGGGGATTGCAAAACCAAGTTTTTTGGGAATTTCGTTATCAATGTTTCTAAATAAATTGCTAAATGTGAGCGTTGAAATATAGATATTTTTTCGTCTGCGAAACTACTGGAGCTGAAGTTGTGAGAAAACCAGGGTTCCAGGAAGTATATCCAACAAGGTATATTTTTTGAGAAACCCCATAATTTACCCCTGAATAACTCCTATTCGGTGGCCATCTAGCGAAATTCAAGTAGCATTTTGAAATAAATTTTGGTACATTTCAGTTTCTTGAAAGTTTTTCCATCAATAAATCTATGATTCATTCCCTTGCTTATCAAGCAGTGATGTGGAACAATAGGAAGAACTGACAATACCATAAAATCAGGCAGAAACCTATTTTAACTTTGATGCCAGTGTTTTCTATGACAGCAGAATCATTCAAATGAAAATCCTAGAATATTCTTTCCACCGCGAAACAGGTTTGAGGTATTCAAAATATATACCTTTTGATTTATTTTAAATCGCGTAGGTTCGTGATTAGTATTTCTGAGTAACTGATAAAATTCAACAAAGATCCATAAATATACATCAATTCTTGGAACTTACTAATTTTGGCGTCAAATCACAAAATCCCTACGTGATAATACATAAGTAGTGATCGAAGTGAATTGGCGGTCCTGTATAAATTGTAATTAAAATTGTTTTCATGCTATAGTCGGTGTCCTGAAAATTTTGATATGGGAGTGGGTTTGCTGTTTTGCGCGTGCAAATCAATTGGTGCGATTTTCACTATATACCATACACTGATGATGATGTGGGTTGTTTATTTTGTTTTGTTTTTTATTTATTGATTATTATTATTTTTTTTTTTTAATAACCACTAGTCGTCACAATAATAATTCTGCGATTTGTTATGATAGTTAGCTTGATTGATTTGATTTATTATCAATTTCACTTGATTTAAAAAAAATTCTTATTATAACAATAGAAATCCGGCTATGTTGTTCTTACTCTTTTTCAAATACCATTTTACCTTTCTTTTGTTATCTTATTCCAGCTCAGTCGGTACGCCTATGGAGACATGATCATCCCACAGCTCAGCAGAGTTCAGTTGCGCCATCTAGTTGCTTCGTTTGAAGTCAAGTTATTGTTTTGTGAAAATACAGTTCGTAATATGATCAAATGATGAATAACGAAACAGGAAATAGTTAAATTTGTTTTTTCTTTTATTGAAAGGAATATTTCCAAAAGTTTAAAACTCCTACTCCTGCGATATCTAGCTTATATTGAATATAATTGAATCTATGAACTTGAGATATCATCACATGACACATGAATAGAATAAATGAGCAAATTAATATTCACAAGGTTACATTGACAAAGTGGTTATAAGTATGAAATAAAGTTCACCAGTGTAGATAAATATTATCAAAGACCCCAAAAAGTGTCTTATACCAATGATATCACTTCGTTCATTTGTGTTTTCAAAAAGTAGCTTTGTTCGTTGCGTTTATGCACTCACAAACCTGTCCGACGTTGGCTCCCTTTTATTGTTGGTTATATCCTGTGTGGAATGTGATCTGGATAGCAGGTAAGTGGTTTCTTGCTCAAATAGTTTGTAGTTGGTTTCTTGGTTTGGATTATTGATTGGAATTGTTCTTACAGTTGTGTTTTCTGCTCATTTGGATTGACTCATCTGATGAAAATATTCCTAACGCTTTCTCTGTTTTCTTCTGTCCTGTAGCAACCATCAATTTTTGTTTTTGGGCACGAAATTTTAGTTTCCTCACACTTATTCTTACACATCCTTATTCAACCATTTTCTGTTCTCAGATTTGATATTTTGTCATTTTTTCATGAGAAATTATTTGACAAGTCCCTGTCATTTCCCTCGATTCCTAAGTTGCATACAGATGTTCTGGCTCATATATAATTTTTATCTGTTTGAGTTCTGAGATTTTGTGTGTAGATTTTGATGTCTATTCTTTCTATAAGTTGTGCAATCTAAATGGATAGTTGGAAACTTATTGATGTCAATAGAAAAGCTCTACTGCTAAACTCTTTTATGATCTGCGTCGAACATAGATGGTGAAAGGTTTCAGGAATGCAAAGTGCACATAAAAATTGTAAAACCATAGCAGGTATTCATGTGATGTATTAGTATCATTTTATCAAATTTTTATTCTTTTGATATCATAACAATATATAGTGCTTCTCAAAAGTCCCCTCCCCCCCTCTTATTTTATATTTTTATACATAAACAAGTGAAATTTGGAAACTGAATATTAAAGGTTGTAAACTACCCTACTAGTGATGATAGATGACGAAATCGTCAAAGATGACGTCACAAGGCCATTGTGACCAATAATTTTAAATGGAACCCTACGGCAAGCGACATCTCTTTTGAAAGATATCGAAAAATCCTATACGATGATACAAATTTTGTTTGTGTTTATGGCAGTTTTAATGGCTCATTAGTAAACATTAAAATTTAAATTCCATTCAGTATGATATTAATTACAGATTTAAGAATCAGTATCTACTTGAAGAAATTGCTCGAAGTGACCTCCATTTACTTCCTGACAGTGAAATATCCTATTTTTGAACTCTTCTCGTGCTTTTGCAAATGTGTCTGCGGAAACAGCCTCACATTCTGCAGCAACAATACGTTGTTTTAAAACGTCGATATTGTCAGGTTCAGTGGCGTAAACCTTCGATTCAAGGTACCCCCACAGAAAAATATCCAAAGGTGTGAGGTCCGGTGATCGAGCTGGCCATTCCGTTGAACCTCGTCGTCCAATCCATCCACGATACTCCTCATCCAAATACCGTCTTACTGCACCGTAATAGTGTGGAGGAGCACCATCCTGTTGGAATGTTATTTCCAAATTGCCAAATTTATCTGGATTATCTTCCGAAATTTCAAGGATTAACGGTTCTATTGCGTTTTGCAACAGCTCCAGATAAACCACACTAGTTAAATTAGTATTTGAAAAGAGAGGCCCAACGATGTGGTTTCCAAGGATACGTGCCCAAACATTCACCTTCTGGGGAAATTGGGTATGTGTTTCACGAAACAGGTGAGGATTTGCGTCACTCCAATACCTCACATTCTGTGTATTTACATTTCCATTTAGATAGAAAGTACTTTCGTCACTAAAACAAATTGTTGGTTAATTTTAGTTTCCATATTTTCACAAAATTCTAGTCTTTGGTCTGGGTCGTCGTCTGAGAGTTGATGAACCATTTTTAATTTGTATGGATGAAATTTGTTTTTTTTTCAACACCCTATGTACTGTACTTCGACTGACTTCACAGGTAGATGCAACGTGAGTTGTTGAAGTAGGATTAACTATGACTCTTGCCAGTATATACAATTTTTTCTCATCAGAAATTTGTGGTCTGCCAGATCGTTTCGCATCATTAATAGTACCCGTTGTTTCAAACTTACGAAGAAGCTCCCTTAAATAAGTCTTCGAAACGGGGCGATCGGTAAACCTCCTATTGAAAATGCGTTCTGCTGCATGAATATTTTGTCCAGTTTCACCAAGAATTAGGATCGCTGCTACTTCATCACCTAAAGCACGTACCATTTTGCTTCTTGAAGCACTCAAACGTTCTGCTCACAACAGTTTAACAAATTATTGAAATGTACAAAAATATTAAAAGTACCAAAAGCTGCTAAAACAGTTGAACGTTGGATCAACAATACACAAATTATTAAATGTACAAAAACTTGGACAATTACAAAAACGTCGAATTAGGGAGACTAACAAAAAGCTATCCAGAGGCGGAGCTTGGATTTTGAATTTTAGTATCAACTGATTTAATTCATCACAGCTTTGCATTTTTTTAAAACGACTTGCCAAAACTGCCATAAACACAAACAAAATTAGTATCATTGAATAGGTTCTTTCGATACCTTTTAAAAGAGGTGTCGCTTGCCGTAGGGTTCCATTCAAAATTATTGGTCACAATGGCCTTGTGACGTCATCTTTGACGATTTCGTCATCTATCATCCCTAGTAGGAAAGTTTACAACCTTTAATATTCAGTTTCCAAATTTCACTTGTTTATGTATAATCGTTCCAAAAATAAGAGTGGGGGAGGGGACTTTTGAGAAGCACTGTATGTATATATATATATATATATATATATATATATATATATATATATATATAAATATATACGTGTACTGACTTTCTATATCGAACATAATATTTTTTTCGATCATATACAATTTACCTCCAGAATTCTCATGAAAACAACACGAAGACAACATTTCAAAACCATTCTGATATTCGGTACGTAATTAGAATATCACCAACCTGTTTCGGAAGATACCTACTGGAATAAAAATGATTTATTCTCAATGATTTCGTAGAAAGTGGAAGAGGAATATTTTTTATATTTGGATTTTTCGCCAGGTCGCCAACTGAGGGGATTTGAAGGCAATAACTGCCTCTCTAATCATCCCATTATCCAAGCGATAACTTACCATAATAACCAGTTGTCGAGAGTTCAATTACAGTCAAATGGTCTCAGGCATTCAATTCAACCGATATAAAAGAATATTGGATTACATTTTCCACAGTT
Source organism: Gonioctena quinquepunctata (assembly GCA_018342105.1). Classification (NCBI taxonomy): domain Eukaryota; kingdom Metazoa; phylum Arthropoda; class Insecta; order Coleoptera; family Chrysomelidae; genus Gonioctena; species Gonioctena quinquepunctata. The sequence goes on along the minus strand of JAFIRS010000018.1, from coordinate 1,071,585 downwards.
ATATTATGGTCGCCTCATTTGCCCAGAAAATTGAGAATAATCGAATTATGAATTCCTATTCGAAAATGGAACAAAGGCAACGAAATTATCAAATTCTACAGGGAGTCACACGTAGAATTCCGATAGAAAATAAATTCAAATGGGATTCAAGTTTCTGACAAAGCTCCATCTACTAGAGAGTCACGACAATAACATTTCAAATGGGATCCTCAATTTTGCAATGTATTTTCTGCATTGTATCGAATTCTGTATTCGATGATATCGGTTATCTTGACCGTACGAAAAAGGAATTAAATCATTAAGCAGTTTCATATATTTGGGCCATTACATCGTTTTGTTATTGCATACTACGAGCAATAATTCACTATTTTGGCATTGATTGAATTGGTCGTGACAGTAAAATTGTTCAACAAAAAAATATATAAAAGGCATATGAAAACTGGTGAACAAAGTTTATGAACGATAAGTTCTGTTGCACTTGTTTCGTGGAAAATTAACGAGTTGAGGTAACTTTCTGAAGTTTTAAACAATTTCCTCGAATACCAATATTCTCCAGAGCCTGCAAGAGTCGAAACCTTTCGACAAGATAAGCACGGTTTGCTGATATTGAATGATTCTGTCATCTCCGAAGTTAGACTCAAGGTGGCATCTTTAGTTGATTTTACTTCCCTAAATCCGTACTGTTGCACACAGGTAAAAATGAAGGAATAGCTGGCCAAAATTATATAAAGGCGAAATATTATTTTTGTTGATAGTTTACACGTAGAATATCACTCATCAATTAATTAATTGCATGAAAGGTACTGAATGATCACATATTGCCACGTTTATAGTATTAACACGCTTTCCACAAGCTTTTATTTAAGTTGAAAAAGGAAACATTCTCAATTGAATATTGATAGAAAGATTTTCAACAAATCAATCTTTTATTTAACTTGTTTCGTTCGCATGTCCTGTCTCTCCGGTTCAAAATTTTGACATATTTCTAATCGTCCGATTGACTTGAAATTTGGCAGGTGCATATAATTTTGTTGACAATGTCTTATGAAATTTGTATTAGAGAAAAAAATAAAATGGCGGCTCCAAGATGGTGGTCCACATTCTGTGATTATGTTCCGATTCTATTCAAAATTGGTATGTAGGGCTTTTTGGCGACGGAGAATGAGAATTTCTTATCAAAATCCATAAATTTCAGATGGCGGCTCCAAGATGGCGAACGAGTTTCGCGATTAGGGCTCGATTCTATCGAAAATAAATATATATTGGTTTCTGGGGTCGGAGATTATGAATTTTTTGTCAAAACTCATAATACAAGAGGGTCGACGAATTTTTACATTTATGATCCTATTTGACTCAAAAATAAGTAGTTGGTTTCCAAAGTCGAAAATTCAAAATGGATTCGCCAATATGGCGGATGAACTTCGTTATTAATAATCGGAATCAACTCAAAATCGACTTGTATGGATTCTTGGGGAAGCAAATTATGAATTTATCATCGAAATATGAAAATCAAAGTGGCGGTGGCTCCAATATCGTCATTCTAACCTCTGACCCAAAATGAGGATACCTATATCAATTCATAAAAATAAAAAGCGTGTTTTTTCATTCAAATTCATTTTTGTACTTTAATGTATATGAGTGAGAACCTAGTAAGAGTACTTATACATTATATTACTCAACTGCAGTTCTTTCAAAAGCATCATAACGTCTTCTGGATATGTCCTCGATTTTTTCTGTGGCAATTTCCGCATACTAGTGATGTAAGGATCAGACGATACCAATAGTTGATGGAATAAATCTTCCATGGTTTGTTCCCGAGAAAATTTTCTGGTATACCCTTGGCGATATGTTTTTATTGCTTTATTTTTGCAGCGTATGTTAGCTCCTTAGTTTCCAAATTCTTTCTTAGTTCTTGTGTTTTTCGACGTTTCGACCTATCACTTAATTCTAAAAAATTCTTTTGTTTCCTTCCTGCAGAATTATCGGACTTTTGACAATGTTTTTGAACAGAAAGGTACATTGAAGTGTCAAGCCAAGTTCTATTTTTACTTTGAAAACATCCATCTTTTCCTGAGAAACTTTGCCACTTCTTTTTATATTCATGTATACATTTTGACAACTTTGGTTTGTGGTTCGTCCTTACAATTTATAGTCTCACGAATTTTTTAAACCAGGTATTCACATATTGACTCATTCTCATCTGATGGGCCATTTTTATGAAAAGTAACAAGTTCTCGTCGACTAATTGAGATTTTTATAAACCACTTCCTAAAAAAAAATACTGTTATTACTACGAGACCTCTAATATTTTAACATTCTGACTGAATATTTTTTCTGCAATTCTGAAATCTTCCCTACCGCAATGAGAGATTCCCTTTGGGAGGTAGAGAATGGGAAAAAGTGCTTCTTACCTAATTTCAGGTCTACAATTGTCAGTTATAGAACAAGAATACAAAATTAAAGCTAATTACTTATAATGCCTGAATATATTTTTCGTAATCTTCTGATGATGAAAAAATGCAATAGGATTCTTTTCCTCCATACACCACTAGAAAAATACAAAATTCAAAATAATTTAATGTGTTCGGCTTGACGAACTATTTGACAGACACTGCATAATTTATATTATTCAATATTTTTCACAAAATGAAACATTTGGTACGTCATGTGATGCAATAATGAATATTTATGTGGACTCAGATTCAAGATGTTCGAAAGAGACAGAACTGGAATAAGAAAAAAGGAACCTGATTGGATTTTTTCAGAAAACTCAGGGAAATTGATTTTGTTTAGAATCATTTTTGTTGTAAATTTTGAAATGAGATACGGAATTTGTAAAATATCGAAGATATTGATTTTTGTCCAGAATTTCTTCCCAAATTATGGGGATTTTTTTCAAGTTAGCGCGTAGACACTTATCACGAGTCAAATAGATCTAACAGATTTTTTTCTGAAAAGCGCTGAGTTTCCTACCAATTGAATGCTTTTGAAATGAGCTTTCATATGATACCAAATATGCCGTTTGATCTTGATTGATATGGTACTCTCATTTCAAAGATAGTAGATGGAATATATTTTTTGTCATACTAATTTTGAAATCGTGTTATCTTTGACTGGATAGATTGAAAGAAATGTTTTTATGCAAATAAACATGTTTCTTACCTTTTCGAACGGAATCCATGATAAATGAAACACTTTTAACCCTGCAGCAAATTTTAGACACACAGCAAATAGTTCTCGAAAGACTCTATATGACGATCTGTCAAGAAAACGACTTCGTTTGAAAATACACAGGTAACTAGATGAAGTGCTCAAAGTCAAATTTTGCTCAACAAAAGATGGTCTTACCCGCCCTATTAATAGCGCAACAAATTATTGTTCAATTGGGATATCTTCAGAAAAAATTATTTTGGCCTGCTTTTTGGTCATTCTCACCTGTGTGTGTTGGTTTGATAGAATACTGTATTTCTTCAAATATGACTGTAACCGATTATTTATCATTTTCTTAAATATTTTGGATAATAGGGTTAGTGCATACTACGAGCAATAATTTACTATTTTGGCATTGATTAAATTGGTTGTTATCGTGCACGTTTGTACTCTGTTGAGTTAACTACTCGAATAGAACTGCCCATCCCAGTATTTCTGGCGTACTGATTCTGTTTCAGTGGATTCTATTCATTGTTTGGGCCCACCGCGAGGGTGTCCCCACAACCCTCCGGGAGCGTGCACGACACTACGATATCAAGGTTGATGCAAAATACCCCACATAGTCCCCAACCCGGTTCATCCCAGAAAACCCCTGACCTTCCTTTTCCCAAAGAAGAGGCTCATGTTCTTCAGGAAATGAGATGTTATGTACAAATTTCATTCAATGAAATGTGACCGTACTGAGAGATAATTGAATTCATTGTTTAGGCTTAGGACTAGAATCCTCTTCACTGCGACCTTTTCAGATCTCTTGTGTATATACCCTCTCACGTTTGTAAGAGTTCCTTGTCTAGTCCTCTCGTGATTAATATATTCCACAGTTGAGACTTCAGGTCTTCCATGTATTTGGGATCTTATGAATTTCTGAAAACTGCTTACGCGTAACTGCCCAATAATTGATTCTACTGACTAATTCGATTTTCTCGCATATACGCGAAGAGCTGCCTATTTCGAAATATTTTACTGCTGGTTACCATTATTTTAATAATAATAGAAAATGCTTATTTACTACAGATACAGAAATAGTTCGAATAGATACACATTAAATGCGAATAAACAAACAAAAGATCACTTGATGACAATTATACCCCTTGCATTTTTTTATTTTAATTTCAGAAACGCACGATTAATTATCCCAAGAGATTATCTAGTGAATCTTGTCTGTAATAAATACTAGCTCGTGCTTATATTACCTACTCAATCTGTTATTGAAGAAACTTTCTGTATTTTATCACGGACTGTTTGAATGATAGCCAAAACCAATTGCTTGTGATATTTATTAATCAAATCTTCTCATTTTCCAAGATACAAACGATATCGGTTTCATTTTCCATTTAGTACCTTCGATCTATTCGTATTGCATTCGTGAGTGTGTTTCTATGTAGTCCAACAAAAAAGGGCCCCATTATATTTGTTAAATCCTTTCGAATGCATTGAGACGCAATCGTCTTGTCTGCTTGTGCAATCGTCTTGTCTGCTTGTATCTGCAATCGTCTTCAAGCATTCGAAACGTCGTGAAAACCTTTCAAATACATTGAGACGATGGACGTCCGATACGATAGTAATCAAGTTACCACATCGTCTACAACATTCAAACAAACTTTGGGTTTGTTACAGATCAACCGTTAAAGGTGATGAGAACTAGCAACGAGTCGCTTTACAAATTCGATTTCAATTTGGAACTAACCACCACTCTCTTCTAACTCGGTGTCTACTCCAGTGACCCAGGAGTCCCGTGGATTCGGGGAAATTTTTTCCAGAGTTCATGAGCTGTCGTATCAAGTGACTGATGCGCAGGTAACCTACAGAAAATATGGGCATGTTGGTGAAACAGAATTGAAACGATCCTAGTTTAGTCTAGTCAACAAGTGCTCTTTGGACCACTTTTTTCGAGGTGTCATTCGATTTGGAATGACAAAGATGATTTTTGAAAAAAGTAAAGTTCCGCTTGCAGAAATTGTAAAAGTTATTAACAATTAACTGAAAAAAAAGGGTTCTTTGGTTTTTTGCGAATATCTCAAAAACTAATGAAGATTTCTCAAATCTGAAAAAAGATTCAAAAAGAAGAGGAAATTTTCCAGAAAAAATCTTGATTTTTGGAATTGTAGGATTAATATTTATAATTTTCCCAGAGGGATGAAAATACGGCCGAAAACGGGTACTCTGGCTTGGGCAAGCCGCGCCCACTTTGGACACTTTAACAATCAAAATTATTTAAGCATACTAAATATGAAAATAAAAAATTGAAAAAATTCAGACATTAACTGAATAGATGGATAAACAATAATCGGTTCGAAAAAAATTTTTATCATAATTTTTCAATTAGTTATTTAATAGTCAATTAATAATTTTTTTCTGCTTGAACATGAACATTGCAAGTATGATAATTGTTAAACTATAAATTTAAGATTTTTTTCCTCTCTTGAGGCAATTCATGAAAGACTTCAGGATAGAACTCCGTTGGAAAAATTAAAAAAAATTCATTTTACAGTTTTTTATTAATAATTTTCTTTTTAAAATTAAATACTTAAATTATCATTGAAAAAAAAGATTTTTTTTCAAATATTATTAACGATCCGTTTCAATGGTATCAGAAACTGCATAGAAATAATTTTTTAATTTTTTTATCTCTAATTTTTTAAAACATTGTTATGAACAAATGCGTTGTTTATGAGATAATTGAAATTTTTTTCATGGAATTTCAATCTTTGATACAAATAATGATTTTTGAGAGATAAATTGTTCCATAAAACAAATTTTTTATTGCTTAAAAACGCATTTATTAATTAACAATCATTTTCTCCAACTTCTAATTGATATTAAGGAACCATTTTTTCTTTAAAAATCATTATTTGTTTTTATTTTTGATATAAAAAAAATCATTTATTCAATTTTTCATTGTTTATGCAATAAACAATTTGTTATAAACAAATAAATTTCCACCTTATATTTTTTTTTCTATTCTACTTTCTGTCACAAAAACAGACATGCTTTTTTTTTTTAATTTTTTTTTATTATTTTGTTTTAATTTTTATATATAAGTTCTCTGTAACTTCGTCATTCTTACCAGGTATAATACGGACAATTAGTTGGACCCTTCGAGACCCTAAGCAGATGTTTCTAACAGGTAACAAAGAAGGTATTCAATAAGCAAAAACCTGAATCTAAAGGTGATTCGGAGAATGAAAAATATTCGCAGCTGAATATGGAAGTTCAAGACAGGCATGTTAGAAAGTAATTGTAATTATTATTAGGTGACCGTTGATAATTACTCGTAGACATGAGGGTCTATTATAATAAAATGAGATTTTAATGATAATGGGTATGAACGTGCATAAAATATTCTGTTCATTGATAAATAACTTGAATTTATTAGAGACTCTATTGTCTCAATAATATTTCAAAGAGAAAAATAAATATTGTCATTCATGAACTTTTACAAACATTGAAGAAACAGAACCTGAAAATAAAAATCTAGATATTCGTGAATTTTCCTAGTATAATTAAGTGATATTAAAATGTAAAAGATAAAAATGTTGAGTATTGAACAATAATTGATAAGATACTTGAATGAGGTAGTCATATTTTCAATGGTTGATGAGATTTTTAAGCATTAAAGCAAAAAAAAATGTTCTCCCTAAGTATTTTCCATCAACAATTGCTATAAATTTAATAAATGAATAAGTAACAACTAAACTTCTCAGCAAAACTCTTTATCTAATGGATATAAATAAGTCTTGAGTATTTTCATCGTATCTCGATTAGTTTATAAATTATAATAATTTTAAGGATGAAAAACCAGGTAAGAATGACGAAGTTATAGAGAACTTATATTTAAAAATTAAAAAAAAAAAAAAAAAAAAAAAAAGTCATATCTGTTTTTGTGACAGAAAGTAGAATAGAAAAAAAAAATAAGGTGAAAATTCATTTGTTTATTGCATAAAAATGAAAAATTAAATAAATTGATTTTTTTATATCAAAAAGAAAAACAAATTATGATTTTTAAAGAAAAAATGGTTCCTTAATATCAATTAGAAGTTGGAGAAAATAATTGTTAATTAACAAATGTGTTTTTGAGCAATAAGAATTTTTATGGAACAATTTTTCTTTTAAAAATCATTATAAAAAAAAAATTTTTAAAAACGCATTTGTTTATAACAATTTTTTAAACAATTAGAGATAAAAAAAATAAAAAATTATTTCTATGCAGTCTCTGATAAAAACGGATCGTTAATAATATTTGGAAAAAAAATTTTTTTCAATGAATAATTTAAGTATTTAATTTTGCAACAACAAAAATTATTAATAAAAAACTGAAATATGAATTTTTTTTCATTTTTACAACGGGGTTTTATTCTGAAGCCTTTCAAGAATTGCTCCAAAAGAGGAAAAAATCTTAAATTTATAGTTTAATGATTATCACACTTGCAATGTTCATGTTCAAGCAGAAAAAAATTATTAATTAACTATTGAATAACTAATTGAAAAATTGTGATAAAAACTTTTCTCCAACGGATTATTGTTCATTTATCTGTTCAGTTGGTGTCTGAATTTTTTCAGTTTTTTATTTTCATATTTAGTATGCTTAAATAATTTTTATTGTTAAAGTGTCCAAAGTGGGCGCGGCTTGCCCAAGCCAGAGTACCCGTTTCCGGCCGTATTTTCATCTCTCTGGGAAAATTATAAATATGGATCCTACAATTCCAAAAATCAAGATTTTCCCTGGGAAATTTCCTCTTCTTTTTGAATCTTTTTTCAGATTTGAAAAATCTTCATTAGTTTCTGAGATATTTGCAAAAAACCAAAGCCCCCTTTTTTTTGAGTTAATTGTTAATAACTTTTACAATTTTTGCAAGCGGAACTTCATTTTCTTCAAAAATCATCTAGATGTCATTCCGAATCGAATGACACCTCGATCATAATTTTCGGAGACTACTGAAAAAAGTTGGTCCAAAAAGCACTTGTTGACTAGATAACTTGTATCTGTTGTCCATAAGCTGTCTCTGTGGTATCTCTCACAACCGGACTGGTCAGTTGTTGCTGAAATGGGAATGCTACAGACTCCATAGTTTTTGGAAAAAATGTTTTCATGAAGCTGAATAATTCCACTGATACTTGGTTGTGAAATTAGAGCAGAAATCTGGATGTCCTCAAAACACCTCCTGGGTGCTGAATATCCCAAGGTTACTTAATCTATCTTTTGGGGAAATATATCTTTTGGAGATATTGAGAGTATATTTTTTTCTGATTAATGAAGTAACCATATCAATGGATGAATAAATAACTATTCAGAATCATAACAGATGATAACTCTCCTTATTTTGTGAATTTAATCAAGACTATTCCCTACAATGAACCGATACGAATCGTGGGATGAATCAGAAAATGCCCTACTTTTCTGGCTGCTAGCTTGACGAACATTATATAACATCTGATGGATAAGCGTACAGAGTCCAACTAGTTTCAGTCTATAGATATGATGTTCGAAATAAATGAAAACTGATCAACTTAATCCGGGTTGACCCATATAGCGATTCCGCGGTATGTGTGCCTCATCAGTAAATGGGAGGTTCGGGAAATATCAATTATTCTGCGAACTCAAATGGGCATTGAGTACGATACATCCTAGTATTTGATGATTTGTCGTTGATTTTTTTCATTGTGAGAAATTCAATACATTTGACAGAGGGAAAACTTTGAATGAAGTCCAAGGTTTCTTGATCTTATTATTGCTTCGGTAATAGCACCTCCAAAGTGAGCTTTTCAAAACTGCATGATCGTTAATTAGACACGATTCAATAGTAGCCAAATTCACAATGAGAAAAGATACTTCTGAATAAATAATCATTCAGTGAGTCTACAGCGAAATTCTAATTTGGCATCTCTTTGAAAAAGTCATTCTACATTTGGTAACAAAAACCCTACGCCAGTGTCTCTTTCTCATTATTCGTCTTCGAAAAGTAAATAAATTATTATCCAGTATTTTCCTTAGTAATATTTAATTTATGTTCTTGATTTTAAGTTAATCGCGAATAAATTAGTATCGTTAGACTCGTCGAAAAAACCTTTTTTTGGAAAGAGCTTGTCAAAAAATGGCCGCCATTTGAAAAATAATAGTTGGATACGAAAATGTAATTTTGCCAACTTGTCTTATTCCTATCTATCATACTAGTCACTGAAACTTTGCGACTGTAATTTTCTGACATCACCTGAGGTCCTCAGATCAGTTTACGACCGATCATGGCCACCTAGATGCAATATTAAAAGTGACTCTAAAAAAATGAGGAGGGCGTAAAAACTTTTTAAAATGTCACGTTCTGATCCCGAAATCCAAAAATGTTACATTATACAGGGAAGTAGAAAATATGCGAAAACTCTCCTCTTCCCATGCCATTTACATATTCCAAATACCATTTTGATACACCTAATATTCTAGAAGTTATGATTTGTCTTATAGATCCGTTGACATTCGGTATATAGTACTCAATGGGCAATATTTCTATAGTATCTTATAAGCATGTAAATCTATTGATCGATACGATCATTACAATTAGCAATCGGAGTTTCGACAATGAATTCAGAGAAATCTGTTGTTGTTTTTTGTATGGGATATAATTTTGCCTGTTATAAGTGGAAAAGTTGTTATTCCCCTAATTCTCCATAGTAGTTCCTGAAGATAGAGCACGATTGCATATATGGTAGAACCAGAAATCCAAGAAGGTCGTGAATCACCAATCACTTGAGTTATCAGCAGGCGGTGGATTCTACGCAGAGCTGTACCTGCCCTAGCATTTAAATTTAGTTTTATAAGTGAATATAATGATATTGGGTTGATATAATTATTAAAAAAATAGCTTGAATATAATTGAGAATTGTTTAGTTATATAAAATATGATAATATATATATATATATATATATTATTATATCATATAACAACATATGATATACCTAATTAATGTAAAATGTCAAACTTTATACTTGATAAAAAGTTCAGTGTCTCGATAAAAGGTATTAATAGACAAAATAACTCACGAAAATCAGTTTCACTGTCGTCGTCCAAATTGATAATAACGTTTTCTTTGGGAATTTCTTCTATATCCATATATGACTTTTCCACATTTTCAATATGGGAAACACAAGTGGCCCAGCTGCTATCAGGAATTTTTTTTGCTATTTCTGTTTGAATAAGAGCTACCACAGTTAAACTTAAGGTTGGAGAAGTATTATTTCTTCGAACAGCTGACTTAAACTGATGCCATATATGTTCAATTGGGTTGAACATACAGTGATGAGGAGGAATTCTGAGCACCGTATGTCACAATCTTCCAGCTAATGAATCACAAAAATATTTCTTTTTCATTGAATAACTGCATAAAACTTCTAGTAACTGTTTTTTGTGTACTTTTTCTCATAGTACATACATATAATTATTTAATATATATTCTTGTATAGTGGCTTTGGTGTCATTTAAACATGGTGCTCTATCTAGTCTTCGACTGTGGAATATTTGGTATGAGTTTATTTTGGAACCAGTCTTCAAATAATTCGGCTGTAGTATCATCACGATAATCGACTAAAGAGTCCTTAATATTATTTGCCGATGGAGACAACGCATTTGGTATGAAACCATTTCCGTTTGCTGCGTGAATTAAAGTAATGCGTTTTCCTTCATAAGACGGCGCATTAGTTTGCCACAAGTCAGATGAGTCTACCCAACTTTTGTTTAGAATATCGTGTGTATCGAACCAAGTTTCATCCAAATACACTACTGTTCTACCATATTCTCTAAATTCGTTTATTGCCAATAAATATTCAAATCTCCATTTCTCAAGGCGCACAGATTCCATTAAGATTTTTCTGCTACGAGTGAGAGTTTTTAATTTAAATCCGTTTTGTGAAAAATACTTCCTGAAAGTCTCTTTGCAACACTGGGTACCAGTTTTATTCTTTTTAAGCCGTTGCATTGGAATATCTAATGCAGGCATAATTTGCTCTTTATACAAGGCATATATATATATATATATATATATATATATATATATATATATATATATATTATATATATATATATATATATATATATATACCAAATTGTTATGATATAGATAGATATTTTTGCCCTGTATAATATTGCAATGATGTAATAATAATTGCTAGCTACGTCACTGTTCTCTCGTCACGTTGCTGCCAATTGTTATCATTTTTCTTACCACAGCTAGCACAGTTGGCACACCTCTTATCTCAGATAGCCGGTTCAAGGCAATTTAGCCACTACTTAATATGTCAAAACTCAATTTATTCAATGGTCGTAGGAATGATTGTTGATCATTGTAGAAAACAAACAACAAAGTATCAAAAAACAATTATTTCCTTTATTCAGGAAGACTTAATTTCACCTGGCCTACGAGAAATAACTTATTCTAATGTGAATCTACAAATATTCACGTATAATCATAAAAATGAAATCATGGATAGATAGACAGAACCTCACTTTTTCCTTGAGAGTGAAGTTTTCTGTTATAGTTCAAAATAAAGTGAAATAAAGTTCTTCAGATGTGAAATACGTTATTTGTGAAATTGTTCAGGACCGGATGTGCACTATTAAAAGTTTTTATACCTGGCTGGAAATGTCGGTGTTCAAGATATGCCCTGAACTGGATCCCTTCTCACTCCAAGCTCTATCAGGAACTCCAATACCATAAATCAGGAACTATACAGATGCAGAAATCAGCTTTGGATACTTGGATATGTTGTATAATTAAGGTAATATTGGTTTTGTTCTTCAAATGTTCGAATTATTTCGTTTTTCTTCTCCAAAAATGATGCGTGGCATTCCTTTCTAAAAATTTTTCGATCTCCTTCCGATACGAATTTTCCTTCCTCTTTTTTCATTGGAATTTTTGAATTCGCGCACCAAATTGTCACATTTCACTGTTTGGGTTCATCTTATATAATTTATATGTACAACTATTTTTCCATTCTTATTACTATTTACAAATTTCAATAATAATTGCTTATGACATCACCCCGTTGTTATTCTCTCACAATTTTCCATATGACCATCTATTCCCTGATTGGCTAATCTCATCAAAAGTTTGCTGTTCTACCATTGGCTACTTTTAGTTAGGTACAATTTCATATACTGTATGTTTCAAATTTATAAATGTGTTGATAACTTTTTATTCATGAACATTTTGTAAATCTAGACTTTTTGTTGTCTTTTTACCAATTATGGGTTATAATCATTATGACAGTGTATGAAATTGATTGTGTCATAGTATTTTGACATTTTTATCTATCCATATTATACATAGGCTTACAAATAAATAGAACTTGGGTGTTTTCCTTTTAAAACTTATAACTGGCATAACATAGCATAACAATATATATATATATATATATATATATATATATATAATATATTTTAATATATATATATATATATATATATATATATATATATATATATTATATATATATATATATATATATATATATATATATATATTGTTCTTCGAATTATATCTACATCACAGCCATCTAGTTTCCTTGAACCGCTAGAGTCTATTCGTTTCTTTCTTTTTAAAATAGGGTTACTTACTATTTTAAACACTGTGGAATACCGTGTTTTTGTTGGAGAAGCACTTTCTTGTACAGCTTGATCCTTCGACATTCCACGTTCCAGAACTTTCTTCCTTTTATTTCTGAAATTGGAAAGCGGTCAGTTCTCAAAATAGTCTTGTTTTCCAAATCTGGTAGGTAATTTATTTTTTAACCGTAAATAGGCCATTATCGCTATAATCTCGTTAATAGTACTGAAAGTCTGGTGGCCAGGTAGTGAATTTTATTATTACATCATTTAAACATATCCTTACCAAGGATTCTATATCAACCTTACGAGATTTTTTATTATCAAATACATTTAAATACAAACTGTCAACAAAAGCCAAAATATGGGCTATTTAAAATGCCTACTATTTCATGAGATATTTTAATCTGGACCTGGAAATCTTTGAAGGGACACACGCGTTTATTGCTCATCTATATTTCGAACAATTGGTTATAATGAGGGTCTTCGGCTACTATTGATTTACGACCTCCTTAGATTTCTGGTTCTACTTTTTTTTTACATTCAGATGAGGGGGGAAGGCGAGACCAGTTCAGCCAGAATGGCTGAGAAAATTAATATTTCAGTGTTTTCGGAATTCTCCAAATGAGAATTGATATTTTGTGATTTTCATATTTTTGAGAAGAATATTAGATTTTTTGCCAAGATCCACGTCGTAGCCATATATCGTGATGTGAAAGAAAACATTTATCTTTCTTATTTGATCGATTATGGAGAAACAATCGGGCAAAACAACCTATAGCTATATCCGGACCACTGGGGAATACATGACTCGGAAAAATTAAGTGCATAAATCATCAAGATATTTCCTCATAAAATTCAAAACCGAATGGTTGGAGCAGAAAGAAAAGGCATTATGAATCGAACGGGCTATTCTCGTAGCTCGAACACATCCGATATGTGGAAGATGAAGAATTATGACAATGAAATCGGGCATTGCAGATCGATGATTATTCATTGACCATAGAATGAACGTTTTAGCAACTATTACTGTCACTTCCTCTTATGCACAAAACATGGATTGCACTGAGTAATGATTGAGATTGCAAAACTGGATATTCCCACCATTGCTACTTATTTATATTCTTTCATTTGAAACCTCATCATGGTTAGTTTTCTGATATTTCAAGATGATGAAACATTTCTTGTTCGATTCTTGCCCATAATATGTCTATAATACAACGAAATATACCAAGAATGTGGACACTAATAGTGTCTTAAAGCTGATAAAGTGTAATAATTTCTAGGATTTCGTGAAAATACAAATTAGATAGTAGCTCCACCATTTTGCTACTTTGCAATTCTAATGTTGTATCATATACAATTTGAAACCTCTTCTATAGAGTTAAGAGTTTTCTTGATATTTCTCGAAATAGTGAGAAATTATTGTGATTACTTAGGAAAGACCACATGTTAAAAAGAAATCATTTTGATTCACAATTATTCATAAGATTATAAGTATATTGTGCAATACAAAATATAATACAATTCGAGTAATATACCAACAAATGTTTTGTAATTTCACTAAATAGAGTTGGAATAAGTCGTGTAGTAAATTTAATAAACTTGATTTCATTATTACCAAGTTGTTATGCGTTAAATTTTTTTTTTTGTAAAATACTATAGAAACTTTTAACTGAATTTAAACTGAATTTATCGATGTACTCAAAAAATTAAGATTTTCATTTGATCAACCTTTATTCTGAATTCAGATGGAATTCGGTAAAGGAGATCAAAAAATTGTTTCAATTTCAGTAACAAGGAGTGCTACAGTAAGTCTTTCCATGTTACAGAAACGATTTTCAAATCAATAATGTAATTAATTGGAGAAAAAATTATAGGCAATCACTCTGTACCATGCATAATTATGTTCCGTATAACTAAGGTGCATTATGGGTCCTCAGATAGCTGTGAAGTAAATCCTGAAGCGTTGTTGAGGCAACCAAATTCATTGCAGACACTGATCTTGTTTGTTAATTTATTTTTATTAAAAAAAACATATAAATCTCCTAGTAGCATAAGCTTGTATTTTCAGTTGAGTGTAATTCTGATACGTTTCAAATACCACTTGAGTCACTTGTGATGGACTCATATTGCAGTAAATCTTTTCAGACTAATTCTCATTGCAAACGCTGGGTCTCATGGGGAATCACAATGAGTATGTTTTCATAATCATTTGGTCAGGAAATCATATTTCGGAATCAATTTGTCAAAAAAAATTAGTAGCAAAAATATGACTGAAAAATATTTGTACTGGCAAGAATTCAATATTGTCAATACTACAAAAAAACCTATTTATGATCAGGCATACCTTGAGTTCTAGACCCAAAAGTTTTTTCCGTTCTTTAACAATGAAAAATGGAACCAATATTTGGCGCCATCTTCTAGGGGGCGTATCTCTCTTGGGAATTTTTTATTGCTTTGTCCATGAAATTAGTTCGGACACACTTTTGGACATCCCGAATACTTAAATGTGGGGGAACATCACTCTAGTCATTTTGATTCTCGAAAAACATAAAATGTTAGATTTCCTCAGAAAAATTATTAACCTAGTCACTGGACATATGACTTCAAACAACATCTTTTCCAAAAACGCGATGCATTTTGGATCTCCGAAAATTTCAATATCAAAATGAAATCGTTATTGAAATCATGAGAACTTTTGCTATGCTGGAAAGCACTTATCAACCAATGGATAATCCCATTTCTTGAGCTAGACCGCGTTCATTACTTTCACATGTTTAACTTTCCACAAATACCCTATTATAAACTCAGAAAGTTCTTTGAAATTTTTCCTAGATGAGGGGATGCCCGGTTAGTTTTTTTTATCTCTAGTCTCAAAGTTTTAATGAACTCCTTCTGGAGTAGGCAGTTGGTTGGATTCAAATTTTTTTATGAAGTTTTACCTCACGAACGAAAAACAAATTGATTTAACTTGGATAATTATACACTTTTGAAGAGAAAGATTGAAACAGCGTGTCTCAGGAATATTCGTCGCGAAGTTTTTCTTGGAAATGCCAATCTATACATAATAAAAATAATAATAATGATATAAAATAATACTCTTTATATTTTTTTTTGGTAGGATAGCATGGAGAATATCATAATATCCTCAAATCTCAGGTTTGTAGAAATGCAAATATTTCACCTAATGGAGCAATAACTCCTTATTTTCATGAGTTTATGAGTTGTGGCATTATTTAAAACATGAAATAATGCGTTTATCCAACATATCTCTTCACAAATCGGAAGAATGATTTGTATTAAATAATAGAACTATAATATGGGCCCCTTTGAAAAGCTATATTCAATTCCTCACATTTAGATACTGCGAGGGATGTGATCACGTGCAAGTTTGTGATTTATTCTGAGTCTTATTTTTAGAGGATTTTTGATGAATTTTTTCGAAATTTTGCCGTCAGATGTTTTCATCCTAGGACTCAATATGGATCTGTTTCGTTTAAATTCCAGAGTCATGAACAATCAAATAATTTCACAAACTACACCCCTAGAGTCAAATATTGCTTTTCCGTTCACTTCACCATCATTAGTTAGTTGTTGATCTTTTGCGCCTGTGGTATTGAAATTCTTCATACTGTATATAACTTCCCAAAATATGAAAAATGAATTCTCAAGTTAGTCCTGAATTTGGGAAGAAGTTGTCAGAACTCTGGAGATCCAAAGAAGAACTTCAATGAATAGTAGTAACAAATTTTGGCTGGGATATCTGAAAAAACTTATGAGTTTGTTGATTGAAAGGTCCGTCGAAACGACATTGTTATTTTGGCTGACGAAAATTATATGCTTGAGGGAACCCTGGTTAAACTGACCTCACTTCTTGAGTGCAATATTTTAGTAATATAGTAAGATCCCAGAGCCGGCAAACCTACGTCATTTTAGAAAAGCTGAAAAGTATGAATGATGTGATATTGAGTTAAGAACATATGCATACGAAAGGTACATGGGAACATTACTCACCGACGTTGAAGTATCGTAATATTTCTCTTAAGTAAACTAAAATACGATTTTTACAAAATTAATTCAGAGGATTGTTATGAATCATATAAAATATAAGTTGAAATATGTATGCATTCTGAGTAATATTAATTGAATCAATTTGGGAGAAAAACCAGGTAGAATCACGTTCTTCTATAGTCATTTGTTTCGCCAATTTTTTTTCATTTCTATCCACTCTTCCTCGGTACGCACTGGAATTTTATTTCCATCAATTGTCAGAAACACTACGCCCCGCTGTGCCCATAAAGAATTCCCCATAACAGCCTTCACTTTCCTGAATGATTCCGGAGTGTCATGTGATAACCTCCCGGTAATTAGAATACGAGAGCCTTCAAATTTACCTTTGGCATAAAACAGCTGATCACGTATCCAGCGCTATGTGAATTCAACAACAACCGGCCTTCTTTTTTGTTCCAATCGATAGCACTGGTTATTGTAACTTTTTTCGATTTGGATATCCATGGTATTCGAAAACACTTTCAGGACATCTCCATTGATATCAATTTTGTCTCATCTAAACCGTGTATTACAAGCATATCAAAATTTTGATTAGGAAACAAACTGTCGAACTTACTTTCATTGGCATCTACTTCTTTCTGCAGCGTACTTATCTGGTTTTTTATTTCTTGTAGAGATGACAGCATATTTTCTCCAAACCTGCGAACTTTTTCACTCATTACTTTGTCAGAAATCGCTTTCATCTGAGAGTTTGGTCTTCTATGTATGGTTTTTTTATATCTCCGAGGCTTTTTCCGAATGTCCAGCTAGCTCATCCACACGAGATTCAATTTCTTCAAATTTTTTGCATGTTTATCAAACAATTTCACAGCTGTTGTGATATCACTTCGAAATGGACTCGTGAACTTCACAAACGCTGAGAGTTATTATTTTCCTCAGATATTTGAGTGTACTGGGGGAGCGATATACACACACATCTACTCGCTATAATGTGCCATCTACCTATCTATTGATCTACTCACTAACAGGAATAATAATATAATAATAAAAATATGTTCATTTCATAATTTTCCCAGATACAATATGAAAGACGTAGATAACAAGATGTGAAAATATAAAATAAACATTACAGAGTAACAACCACTGAAGCTTCAGAAGCTCGTGAGTGGCATTCATAATAAGTAACATTCAGAATACGCTATGTATATACATATATTCCTTGTGCGGTATGATGATACTTCAGCTTATGGTAGTTGAACAAAATAGCAACTCGTCAGTTTTCAACCAACCAACCAATCATAGTTGGGTAATTCAGTGGTTTCTATTCTATTTGTCTATTTATTTCTGTTCGAGGTAAATACAGATAGAAGTCTGTATTCGAACCAAGAACTGATGATTGGTTCATAATCATGTTCTAGTTTCCGTTTCAGGTCAAACCAGCTATTGTCTTCACAAAACAATACGGTATCATCTACAAAACGCATGATGTTGGAATTACTATTTAGTAAAAAAATATTTTTCAAAAATATGTTAAACAATATGGGCCCTTACACCGTCCGCTCAGGTTCACCGCACAAGATGGTTCTCTCCCTTGCTTTCATGATCTCCTATTCTTACCCTTTGTTTCCTATTCATTCAATAACTCTTGGAGAGTTCATTTGTTATGCCTCCCATTCCCACATCTTGGAGAATGTTCAACAGAATATTATGGTCAACGGTGGCTTTTTTCAAGTCTATGAATATAGCAATTGCTGGTGTTGACTCATCTAAGCATTATAGATCTGTTGTGTGAGTTTTCCATTGGATCTTGGGTTCACATACTTTTTCTGAAGCCATATTGCAATTCTGACAGTAACGCATTTAGTCTTTTTTGTATGATCTTCTCTAGAACTTTGCAAGACTCGAAATGAGCGATATGGTCTATAGTTTACTACATCTGTTTTTTCTCCATTTTTGTGTATGGATGTTACAATCGTCGTTTTGAAGGCTGAGGAAAAAAGTCCCTGTTCTAATGACATTTACTAGTTACGTGAGAGTTTTGTTATGCAATCACTCACTAATTTTGGGGTCTCTACTCTGAGATCATCATAACCTGGTGCCTTTTTGTTCTTAAGTCGAGAAATAATAGTTTTCATTTCGTTTTCAGTGGCTGGTTCTAGAATATTGAGTGATTACATTGTTTACTTTTCAGAGAATTGGGTTTCTATTTATGTTGCGTGCTAGTTTTTGCCTATAGAATAAAATAATTGTTGAAACTATTTCCAGTCGGGTCGCTGATTCTTCTGTTGTTTTCGTTTCTCGATTTATGGTTGTTGGATCTTTTTGGTTAATATTTATGACAATTTTCCATAGAAATTTGGGATTTTTTCCTCCGCTCTCAATTATATTACTGTAGTATTTCTTTTGGTTTCTGTAGTGTTTGTCTGTTTTTTTTTGAATATCCGTTATTTTCTTGTAGATCGGTATTTCTTGGATTTTTTTGTAGTTCTCGGTACCCATATATAATTTTTATTGTTCACAGAGTTGACCATGCTTCTAGTCATCCATTTCTTTTTTTTTTATAGCTGTTTTTTATTTTGATATATTTTGTTGATTCCAGTAAATTTGTTTTTATATCAATGAAGTTGTTCACTGCAAAATCGAAATCATTGCAGTGGAAGATACTGTTCCAGTCAATGCTCTTCATTTTAGTTATGACCTTATTTTCGTTTATTTTTCCATAGTGATCATTATTATTACTTTCGATTTCAACAGCCAGATTATAATTTTCTATGGTTAAAATGACCTCACGATGTCTCGAAGGGTTGTAGGATTGTGTCATAAATTCAGGTTTTTGTTTTAATGAACATATGATCTAAGCAGAGTTTTTTACGGTTGGTATTAATTCGGTATATGTAGTTAAATGATGCTCGTCACGACTGCTGTACATCAATGTTTAGTCCAATTATCGACTATAATCATTTTTTTTTGTCGTTCAAATGGAATTCAATCCATCGATGAAGTACAATTCTGTATTGGTGATCTGTCGATTACGGGTTATACGAAGCGTGTTTTGTATTTATTGTTGACTTGAGCTAAAACTTCTATTCAATGATGACTTGTGTACGATCAAGATTCTGACTTTACATACGACTATACACATCGTTTTGGTTTCCTATCAAAACTGAAAATATTGTATATGGATAATCTGAAGATTGTGTGATCGGTTAAATGCGGGTTTCGGAAGAACTATAGTCAATATGTATCTTTCATAAGGAGGATTGAATAATTCATCTTAATTATTTGATATACTGCGAATATTAGTGTGTATTATTTTAAAATTTATTTCTAGCACTTCTTTTACATCTTTGTTTTTTGTAGTGAAAATGTATCCATTTTGGTTGGAAGCGAAATCTCGTATATATGGATCCATTCTGGTACATGCGCTTGAGTTTTACATTAATAACTAAGATAAATACCTTGAATTGTAATGTTTTTCACACTCATACGATAGTATTACTGCTTCATTGTGAGTACTAACATATCACAATTTTCTTTAGTAAATATAGATTGTGAAGTAAAAATATATTTATTGTCATAGGCGAATCTGCCTTTAGGCTATTGTGCCTCCTTCCTGTATCAATATCACAATTTATTTACCAGTGCCGCTGCGAGTTCTTATTTTCTGTTTTTTGCCTACCTCCTTCGCGAACTTGTCAAAAGTTGGGTTGGAGTGTTCGTTTTCTCCTGTGGGTTTTTAGCTGTTGGTTCAGGGGGTTTGGTGACAGATGCTGGAGTTCTTTGGTTGTTGTTTGTATCGGTACCAAGTACGCTTTGTGGTTTTCTTGAATATTGTTTTCAATATCTTCTTGATTTTCTAGATCTTTGGTGTATATCCTGCCATTCACGTATAATCGATGCTCTCAAAGAGTTTGCTTCATACAGGCTGATTAAAAATTCTACCTGTTTTGAAGCCTTATTGGACCACATATGCGTGAGAGTGTATCATCACTTGCTGGTGTGGTTGATGCCATATCATCGATCTTCTCTTACATTTTGCATTAAGATACATTAGAATTCGGAAGTCTATGCAAGAAATACACGACTTCATTTGTCCACGTATATTAGTCCAATTGAGAAGTGTACACCAGATTCTCTCTGTACAGAAAAAAGGAAGGCTCCAACACTCCTCCACATTCTGAACAAATTTCCTGGCTTTAATGAAAGAATTAATATTCCACCAACATTTTCATTTTCACTTGGTAAATGGCAAACCGTTCGTGCTGCGTTTTTTTCTCCAAGCTTCGGTTTTTACCTTCGCCTTATCAGTATTCTCACCATGTCTGATATTATGAATCATTCTGAACGGTGAAAAGTTAAGGTGTGAGTTACATGTGGTGAATGAGATAGCTTTTGAAATATTATAGCTTGCCTAATGGTCTGCAGGATGAGACGGAGTCATAATGGATGTTCTATATTCATATTATACAGAATGTGATACTTTTTCATCGTGAAAGTGCGAAATGAAGGGGTAAGTATAATTTTTTTTTGATATTTGTTTAATTGAGTAGAAATTGAATCTATCCTCACTCCACTCAACATTCAAATATATGAAAACCATTGGTCGAGATAACATCCACTGTAGCTTTTTGTTACTGAAATGAGAATTTTACTAATATTATAAAGAAGTATAATTTGTTTGTATGAAGTGGGTTATCTCTGGAACTACTGAACCGATTTTGAAATTTTTTTCACAAATAACGGTCATACAAATTTGTATAAGAAGTTCTCGTAACAAAGGAAGGAATATGTGTTTCAGTGTTTTTGTGAATTGAATTGCTGTTAAAGGTGAAATGTGGGTGGGGGGGGTGGTGGAGGTGTGTATTGGGGTTCCGTTAGCTCTGAAGTTAGAGTCATGAACATTGGTACTTGGGTTTCCACAATCAAATAAAGAAACATGTATTTCAGGGTTTTTTAAAATTCAATCCTGAGTAAGATAAAATGGGGATGAAAATTTGCAGTGGAGTACCGTTAGTATTGAAATTTGGGTAATAATAATTGGTATTCGAGATCTTTGTTACAAATGAAGGAATACCTGTTTCAGTATTTTTGGAAAAAAAATTCAATCCCAAAGGGGTAGGAGTTTATATGGGGGTTCCATAAGTTCTGATGTTGGAGTTATGGAAAAAGGGGTGTGAAATTTTAATCTCGATATCCATGCGGGCAAAGCCGCGAGTTTAGGCTAGTCATCAATAAAACTCACTCATTCGGTGATCATCATACACGATGAGTATATCCAATGAGTATAGCCAACCTTTCATCTTTATTCACATGACGAATTTTGATTTGTATTCGTACTGAGACGGTTTTGTCCAGGTTCTTGTTAGATTACATGAATTCTTTGGTCTTGGTGGGGAGGGAAAGTGTTTTTTTTTTTGACTTGTGAAGTGGGATCAATTCTCACTTCAAGGATGTATCACACTTGATATTTCAACAGGCGTCAAACTCACAAAATGGGACACTTCAAAATAAACATCATTTGGTAATGAAAAATTCGTTGTATACATTTTTGGGTCACACTATACGAATCGAGTGATGAAAACTGTCAATGTGTTAGATAGTTCTTTTTCTGTTATTTCTATTACCTTCGTTTTTTCATTCGGTTTTTACCTCCAAACAAAAAAATCGAGTCGTCTTTGAACATAATTATAAAAACACATAGTTATCATCCTTACAAAATGCATATGCACCAGGGGCTTCTACTCGATGATTTTGAAAACAGACGAAATTTTATTGTGAGTATACAAGTGTTGATTGAAGATAATCAAAATATGTTGGGTCGGATCATGTGGAGTGACAAATAACCGTTTGATAGAGCCCTCATTTTCATCAACACATACTGACTGGGCAGAGATATTTGGAATACATCCAAAATTAACCTCAGAGACTGCTACATTATATTCCCCAACAAAGAAAGACAACTCATGAAGTGGCAACGAACTGGTGCTGCACCACATAATCACCAATTTAACCGAATATCCGTCAAAATTTCGATCGATCGATGGATAGGAAACGGAGGACCTATTCGGTGGCCTGCACGTTCGCTGAATCTGACACCATTAAATTTTTTCTGTGGGGTTATTTGAGAAAGTAGTGTGAGAAATTGGACCAATCGACTTGAGTGATTTACAAGAGGAGATTATACACAATAACAGAGGAAATGATTAGGAAATCTTGTACGTGGGAACTGATGAGGCGCTTTGAAGCATGTAGAAATAATAATGGTGACAGTTTGCATCTTCATGGCTTTTGTTTTCAATAAATTATTTATTATAGAATTTTGTAATTTGTTGTTGAAATTTTCTCATTCTGTCAGTTTGGCAAAATAACGAGTGTGGAACATCGTTGAGGTTAGAATTGATCGCACTTCACAAGTCAAATAAACAATGTACAGGGTGCCATTTGAATGGTTGAAGTTGGGGAGAGTTCTCAGGGGTAGTTTGACATGAATTAAATTCGACAAAACATCTTCAAAGACATATAAGCCTGGATTAAGTACAATTTTTCTATTTTTTTTTTACACAGCATAACCGAGATATTGTCTGTATGGAAAGATCTGGGGCACCCGGTAAATATATACATATATATATATATATATATATATATATATATATATATATATATATATATATATATAGTGTTGAGTTTCTTGAACCAGAATAATACAATGGAGTTTGTGTTTCTTGGGGTTTTGGTTTTTTCATGGTCGTGGCGGTTTCGTTGCCATAGTTGTTTCTCATGGATTGGTAGGAGGAGAGCATATTTTCACGCATGCTTATTGTAGTATTAAGTTTCCTGAGTCAGGAATATTCAATGGAGTTTGTGTTTCTTGGGATTTTGGTGGCGTAAGGAACAACTATGGCAATGAAACCGCTACGACCATGAAAAGTCTCTGAAGAAGACCGTGGACACGGTCAAAACGACGAAAAATTTCATGTTCGTAATATCCTACAACGAGACTTGTTATTCCCAAAAAAAAACAAAACTCGAGACAGATACTGGAGAAACTATCAACACATTATACCCGCGAAAATCTACGAAGAAACTTATATTGTAACGAAGATACTAGTTTTTTATTTGTTTCAAATAGTCCAATAACATTGATTCTTTGTTGCCATATCTCCGTTCTTATTGAGTAAATCCCTATTATTTTTCATAAAACTCGCCTGACATCACTGGTGCTCGCCTTTGACTAGATCGATCACATCTTCCTTATAATAATTAAAATGTTTATGAACTATCGGACGCTAACATAGTCAATAAAGCATTTTTGTGTAAAAAAACCAAACAAACCTCTTATGCGTGTGTTAAGTGATATAAAGTGTTACTGAATGGGTCTATATTTATTAAATTAAAAACGAATGTTTGGTCACAATTATAAAAACCAGGATGGCTGGTGATAGGCTCAGTTATTTATGGTCCAGATCATCCATTCGTTCACATCTGTAATCAAACAGAAATCTGTAGTCAAACAAAGTGCATTGAATGTTCGGGCATACACATTGATTCTTTGTGCTGCGTGGGTATCAGTGAGTGAACCAATATTAATTTGGCAATTTCGCTCACAGCGTACTGTTTGCTGTTTGGATGGATTCATTGTTGCCGTTCTGATGGAGTCGTTGTATTGTGTAATTTTTCCCCTATCGGTTGGCCAAGATAGTTCCCAGGTTGTTGATAGTTTCTGGGTGTCATCCCTTTAATTGAGACTATTTGGTCCAAAACGGAAACATTCTCGATTGAAAATTGAATAAAAATATTTATCTGTGAATTGGGAAATCCACGATAAAAATGAAGTTAGTTTTTGTGAATGTTCAACAGAAACCAACAACTTCAACATGAATACCCTACAAGAGGTTAACTTGAACGATGGACGATAGTGACTAAAGTTTATCTTTCAGTGGCAGATGATTTCACATCTGATTTTATGTACATCCTGTTCATATTTTCGAACAAATCAATCTATGATACTCCATGACAGATTTTAACGTGAAAAAAAGTAACTTCAGGGTGTCTCTCCAAAATAAATGTTTCTAATCTTCTTCCATCTTTGCAAAGTGAGATTGCTTCTAGAAAATGTGTTTTCCATTTCTTCCGGTCTTCGTGATGATCGTGGACCCGTGAAATAGATTCTCACATTCACATTCACAAAAATGTTGTGAGTGCGACGCCTTTCTTGTGTCAATGTTACATATGATTTCTGGCGAGTACTTTTTTTTGGAAAATATTCTTCTTCGCCTCATTCATCTATATGAGTTCTGAATTAAGACTGGAATAGAAAATCAAATAACTATCTGCAAATGCAAATTTTCAATTTCGGTTTTCTACTTTTGAGTTAGGGTCCTTTCGGAATATCTATCAGATTTAGTTCAATGTCCAGCGTGGCTGTAGCCAGGGAAGTGGTTCTTTCCTGTTAAATAACTGAATTTTTATCGCGGATTTTTAAATTCACAGAAAAATCTTTGTATTCGAAATTCAATTGGGAATGTTTCAGTTTTCAACATGAATACCACACAAGTGGTTATCTTAAACTTCAGTAACTATCTTCCATCGTTGGAAATAACCACTTGTGGGGTATTCATTTCGAAAATTTCAGTAACTATTTCCCATCGTTTATCTTTCAGTCGCAGTTATCCCACATCTGATTTAATGAACATCCTGTTCATATTTTCGAACAAATCAACTAACAACTTTACAATTTCGACTAAAGAGAGAAATCCAAGAATAGAAGCATTCTTTGAAATGATATATATAAAAAAAGACCCCAACAGTGTAAACAATGAAAACTGTATCGAAAATTTGAGCCAGATTTGTAACAAACTTTTTTAATCTCTAAAAATGAAAACTGATCTTTACATGTGGCCATAAAAGTACAGTAAGGCTCATATAACTTTATCTTCTACATAATCCTGTCTTATCCAAACACGAAAAACAACATAAGGTTGACACTGACAACGTTGAGATCTCAACCAAAGAAAGAAACCCAAGAGTAAAAACATTTCTTGAAATGATACATATAAAAAAGACCCCAACACTTTTAACAATATAAATGATATCAAAAACTTATTTGACAGATTTATAACAACCTTTTTTATCTTTGTTTATAGTACGTAATAATGAAAACAGATCTTGACATGTTACCATAAAAATACAGTTAGGCTCATATAATTTCATTTTCTGGATAATTCCTTATATTCATGAATTGGGAAAACATGAATGATAAACCATTCTCGATAACAACGAAATGAAACATTTTCAAAAACATTCGTACAATACGAAAGAAAAGCTATAAATGGAATGTTTGTGTTCCAACCTGAAGATGACATAAACTATGTCAAAACGTCGTTGAAAAGAATTTTACAAATCAACTGAATCAGACCTTCATTCTGAGTAATTGAACCTTTATTTGGTAGCACTTGATTGTGAAGAAATGTGGTTTCAATATTTGTTACACATACCAGTTTCTGAGTCTAAGCATAAGCTTTCAAATAAAAAAAGTTTAATCAAAATCGGTCCAGTAGTTTTTGCGTGATGCTCGAACAAAGAAACAAACAAACCGACAATTACAATTTTATAATAGTATAGATAGAGATGCACATACATACCGAAATACATATATTAACATACATACATATATATATATATATATATATATACATATATATATATATATATATATATATATATATATATATATATATATAACTATGAATTTGAAATAAACTTAGTAGAAAGAATATTCCTTGAGGTTGCAGTCAAATTTAATGGCCAGTGAAAAAAGGAAAACTCTTTCTTAGTTTGTCGAACTTTCGAAAATGTTTATTTTCATTATCAAGACGGTAAGGTGAGGTTAAGTGAAGACAGCGATCTAATCACCATTGTGTGATTGAAGAACTTTTCGAAATCATATCATTATTTTTTTTTTTTATGTTCTGGTTCCCCCCTCTTATTTTTGGAACGATTAAACATACACAACTGAAATTTGGAAACTGAATATTAAAGGTTGTAAACTTTCCTACTAGTGATGATAGTTATAATAGTAATAGTTTTGAGTGAAACCCTACGGCAAGCGACATCCCTTTTGAAAGGTATCTAAAAAACCTATTCAATGATACTAATTTTGTTTGTGTTTATGGCAGTTTTGGCAACTCGCTTTCAAAAAACGCAGAGCTGTAATGAATTGAATCAGTTAATACTAAAATTCCAAATTCAAGCTCCGCCTCTGGATAGTTGTCAAATAAGCTGACGTTTTTTTTTGTTAGTCTCCCTAATTCGACGTTTTTGTAATTGTCCAAGTTCTTGTACATTTGATAATTTGTGTATTGTTGATCGAACGTTCAAGTGTTTTAGCAGCTTTTGGTACTTCTAATATTTTTGTACATTTTAATAATTTGTTGAACTGTTGTGACCCAAACGTTTAAGTGCTTCAAGAAGCAAAATGATACATGCTTTAGGTGATAAAGTAGCAGCGATCCTAATTCTTGGTGAAACTGGACAAAATATTCATGCAGCAGAACGCATTTTCTTCGAGAGGTTTCTTGATCGCCCCGTTTCGAGGACTTATTTGAGGGAGCTTCTTCGTAAGTTTGAAACAACGGGTAGTATTGATGATGCGAAACGATCTGGCGGACCACAAATTTCTGATGAGAAAAAATTTTATATACTGGCAGAAGTAATAGTCAATCCTACTTCTTCAACAACTCAAGTTGCATCTACCTGTGAAGTCAGTCGAAGTACAGTACACAGGGTGTTGGAAAAAAACAAATTCCATCCGTACAAATTAAAAATGGTTCATCAACTCTCAGACGACGACCCAGACCCAAGACTGGAATTTTGTGAAAATAAAATTAACCAACAGCCAGACTATGTCAAAACAATTTGTTTTAGTTACGAAAGTACTTTCTATCTGAATGGAAATGTAAATACACAGAATGTGAGGCATTGTAGTGACGCAAATCCTCACCTGTTTCGTGAAACACATACCCAATTTCTCCAGAAGGTGAATGTTTGGGCAGGTATCCTGGAAAACCACATCGTTGGGCCTCTTTTTTGTAATACTTATTCAACTGGTGAGGTTCATCTGGAGCTGTTGCAAAACGCAATAGAACCGTTAATCCTTGAAATTTTGGAAGATAATCCAGATGAATTCGGCAATTTGGAAATAACATTCCAACAGGATGGTGCTCTTCCACACTATTACGGTGCAGTAAGACGGTATGTGGATGAGGAGTATCGTGGTAGATGGATTGGACGACGAGGTTCAACGGAATGGCCAGCTCGATCACCGGACCTCACACGTTTGGATTTTTTTCTGTGGGGGGACCTCAAATCGAAGGTTCACGCCACTGAACCTGACAATATTGACGTTTTAAAACAACGTATTGTTGCTGAATGTGAGGCTGTTTCCACAGACACATTTGCAAAAGTACGAGAAAAGTTTAAAAATAGGATATTTCACTGTCAGGAAGTGAGTGGAGGTCACGTCGAGCAATTTTTGTTAGGTAGATACTGATTCTTGAATCTGTAATTAATATCATACTGAATGGAATTTAAATTTTAATGTTTACTGATGAGCCATTAAAACTGTCATAAACACAAACAAAATTAATATCATTGAATAGGTTTTTTCGATACCTTTCAAAAGAGGTGTCGCTTGCCGTAGGGTTTTATTCAAAATTATTGGTCACAATGGCCTTGTGACGTCATCTTTGACGAATTCGTCATCTATCATCACTAGTAGGGAAGTTTACAACCTTCAATATTCAGTTTACAAATTCCACTTGTTTATGTATAATCGTTCCAAAAATAAGAGGGGGGAAGGGGACTTTTGAGAAGCACTGTATATCGTGTATGATGTGAATGATCAATGGTTTCAGCCTCCTCGATATTTTTTCGTTGGTGTACCAGCAATGTCAGAGCAAAGATTTGTCGGATGTCCATCAGTTCGGCTTCGGTAAATAGATCGTCGCTTGGGTGAGTATGGGGTTTATTCATAGTGATCTTGATAATCCACTTCTGAGGTGACTATAAGGTCTTCAGGTAGTGGTTGGTTACTCCTCCCCATGCGATAATACCATACAGCAGATGTGTTTGTACTAGAGCATGCTAGACAATTTTAAGGTGCATCGGGTTAAGGATGTTTTTCAAATATTTGAATTTATATACCAAATATCTCAGTTTTTTGTCAAATCATTAATATGGGTGTTTCACTTCAAGTTCTCCAACAGTTAATAAAACAGATTATATAATGAATATATTCATTCTGGTGTTCCAACGAAACATTTCGGTAAAATGATGTAGCAACGTTATGATAAGTTTTGTTGAGCTGTATCGTGCAGAAATTTCTGCTGATGCTAGTACTACCCGTTTCAGTTCATCCTGGCCCATTTATATTCAGGCTTGGTTGCGGGCAGAAAATTGAATCAGAATGTAATGGAAGATTCATTCAAAGCCTCATTCTGTTTTCCCAAAATACCGATGCTAATGGTAAAATAAATATAATTACCGACGTTATCTTCGAAAGGAAGGAAAAAGCTTGGATAACCAATATAATTATATACCCTTGTCGTGGCTATAAAAAAGTATTTAAAGTCTTTCTGCTCGGAGGGAAAAGCCTGATGAATAATTGAAGTGGAGGAAAGTTGCATTGGTCCTGTGTTAACTAAATTTCCACTCAGCTCCATCCATTCATTATGCTCAGTGAAAAAGAGTTTACGAAGCAAACTTTCTCTCCAAAGTCTCTTTTTTTGCAGAGTGGTGTCGAGAAAGTTGAATCTTTATAGTCTATTTGGAATTGCTGTAGTTTCGTAAGAATTAATGACAATTCTAAAGCCGATGGCGCAGCCAGTCGGAAAGGTAGATTTAAGAATGTATTTATTGATTCTGAAATCGCCATCAATCGAGCTAACGAATCATGTGTCTGAAATTTTTTTATATTTTCCATTGGGAACAAAAACATAATTCTTATTTCTGTGTTTCAATCGTAATATCACTTGGAAAAATATTAGCCAATATTTAATGATATAGTGTAACTTCGATTTCAAGAGATATTGAAATACAATGTCTTGTCTTGTCAGCGCAAGAAAATGAACCTCAAATGGAAGCAGCATACGGGGTAAACAAAAATTATTGATTCCCATGAATGGTAATTTACAGCGATCTCAAATTTTTGTGTTCATCTTAAAAAACAACTTTCCGAATGAAATTTGTGAAGCTCATGGAGATCTATCAATCAAAAAACCAATTGTTCAATATTGGTATGACTGGTACGCTTCGCTTCTTGGAATCCTGGGTCGTGAATAGATGAAGGGTAATGTACAAAATATCTCATAGATGGAGGTACAATCTACAATCTAGTATCGCTCCTTCCAAAATGTTTATCGTGAATTGTCAAAGACAACTTGTTGTCATAATACATGGGACCATGCCAGAAAAAATTAAATTGCGAAAATTATATTCGGTGAACAATAAGTTTATCGAAACTCAAAAATTCCATCGTTGGAGCGAACAAACCAACAAAAAGACACACAGGAAAGCGAGGTGATAAAAACTTAGTAAAAACAAATCATTCGCGAACTGACAGACTCAATCTCAACCAGTTACGGTAAAAATTTTTTTTTTGGATTAGGTGTGATAAAATTAGAAATTATGTTATTGTGTTATCCTAATATTGAGAAAAAACTGTCAATAGTTTTTGTAAGTGAGACGAGCCTTGACACTCAACTATGATCCACAGTCAACTCGAATTATTGTATTCGACGCCTACGTTCTCAGTACATCACAAATTCGTGGAATGTGAAAGATGAGTTCCTTACTTTCAGTTCAAGCACTAACGTAGACTTTAAACTGTGGACATTTATGGATTTTTCTAGTTGATAGAAAATAGCAGGAAAAATACAAACATTCACCAGAATCAATGATCGTGTGCCAACATAAATAAATCCCATGTAATAAAGCGGAACAAGTTTTTATTCGGCAGGAGAGAGATATCAATTATCTCTCATCTATTCAAGAGCAAGTCATGATTTGTAGTTATTTCTATACACAATAACTTTCTGTGATGTTATTTCTCATTCAAAAAATCAAGGAAGTTCACTCTTTGGTGAATTTCTAATGTATCCTGATGAATCACAATGGGAAACAATTACACGCACACTGCATGTATCCATGCTATCCGAGAGATCTATATCAGCTTAATACACCATATGCACAAGAATGACATGCTCCACTGACCGCACATCATGAAAAGCCTGCTGGGAATACTTACAGAGGAAACGGCTCCAGATGCTGCACACAACAGAACTAAGCTCAAGGAAATCTGAGATGAAACAACATGTTATAATATGATGTCACTTTATGAAATACCTGAAATATCTGCTCGGAACAGCAGGGGTACTCATCAGACTGAAAGGAGAGATGAACTGACAATGGTTAGGAAGTTTGTACGATGAAAAAAAAACTTAGTGATCTGAACATATAAAATGAATCGCCAACCGATTGTATACAGTGCTAGTCAAAAGTCCCCTCCCCCCCTCGTATCTTTTGAACGGGTATACTTATAATAATGAAATTTGGAGGGTGGAAATAAACGGATGTAGGCTTCTCAACTGGTCATAACAAGTGACGCAATAGTCATAAATGACGTCACAAGGCCACTGTGACCAATAATTTTAAATGGGACCCTATGGCAAGTGACAGTTCGTTTGAAAGGTATTGAAAATACCTATTCAGTCATACCAATTTTGTCTGGGTTTCGGCTGATTTTGATTGATAAATTGAAGAAATACGAAAATTATAGTTTCGCATTTAATTAATAAAGATTTTAAAGTACGCCTCTGGTTAATTGTCAAAAAGGTTGACGTTTTTGAATTCTCTACTTGTCAAAAGTGTTTATACCTTGAAAATTTACTTAAGCTATTGTTTAACGAGACGTTTAAGTGTTTACATAGGCAAAATGGTACGTACTGTAGCCGACAAAGTAGCAGCTATCTTAATAATTGGTGAATGTAGAAACAATTTCCATGCAGCGGAACGACTGTTTAATGAGAGGTACCCCGATCGCCCTATATTGAGGGTTTATTTGAGGGAGCTTCTTCGGAAGTTTGAAGCATCAGGTAGTGTTCAAGATGCCAAACGATCTGGTCGACCAACAATTAGTGATGACAAAAAAATTGACATAATTGGAGAAATGGTAGTAAACCCTACTTCTTCCACAGCCCAAGTTACGTCTATCTGTGAAGTCAGTCAAAGGACAGTACATAGGGTGTTGGCTAAAAACAAATTTCATCCATACAAATTAAAAATGGTGCACCAACTTTCAGATGATAACCCCGACCGAAGACTAGAATTCTGTGAAACTATGTCCAATAAAATGAACCAACAACCAGGCTACATACAGACAATTTGTTTTAGTGACGAAAGTACTTTCTTTCTCAATGGAAATGTTAACACTCAAAATGTGAGGTATTGGAGTGACACAAATCCTCACATCTTTCGTGAAAAACATACTCAATTTCCAGAAAAGTAAATGTTTGGGCAGGTATTTTGGGAAACCACATAGTTGGGCCTCTTTTTCTCAATGCTAACTTAACCGGTGAATTGTATCTGAGATGTTACAAAATGATATTGAGGCGTTAATTCTTGAAATTCTAGAAGATAATCCAGATGAATTCGACAACTTGGAAATAACGTTTCAACAAGATGGTGCTCCTGCACACTATTACGGTGCAGTAAGACGTTACCTAGATGAAGAATATCGTGGTAGATGGATTGGACGACGAGGTTCGATCGAATGGCCAGCTCGGTCACCGGACCTTACACCATTAGATTTTTTTCTATGGGGGTACTTGAATTCTAAGGTTTACGCTACAGCACCTGACAGTATTGCCATTCTGAAACAACGAATTGTTGAAGAATGTAGGGCAATTTCCGCTGACACACTGGGACGAGTACGACAAGAGTTTAGCAATAGGATGCATTACTGCCAGGAAGTAGATGGAGCACATTTTGAACACTTATTATAAGAACTGGTTCTTAAATCTTTATTAATTAAATGCGAAACTATAACTTTCGTATTTCTTCAATTTATCAATCAAAATCAGCCGAAACCCAAACAAAATTGGTATGACTGAATAGGTATTTTCAATACCTTCCAAACGAGCTGTTACTTGCCATAGGGTCCCATTTAAAATTATTGGTCACAGTGGCCTTGTGACGTCATTTATGACTATTGCGTCACCTGTTATGACCAGTTGAGAAGCCTACATCCGTTTATTTCCACCCTCCAAATTTCATTATTATAAGTATACCCGTTCAAAAGATACGAGGGGGGGAGTGGACTTTTGACTAGCACTGTATTATCGAGACATTGACACCACTGAATTCCTAATGAAAATTTCAGTACAGTCAATTTGGCATTTTGAAAACCAGAATTCCAGTAATGTGAAGATTCCAATGAGTCATCGCAATTGAAGAATTTGAATATAATTTTCAAATATAT
The DNA here is from genome assembly GCA_018342105.1 of Gonioctena quinquepunctata. NCBI lineage: Eukaryota > Metazoa > Arthropoda > Insecta > Coleoptera > Chrysomelidae > Gonioctena > Gonioctena quinquepunctata. The sequence continues at coordinate 1,038,237 of JAFIRS010000018.1, read as the reverse complement.
TGCACACAATTTTATTAGCTACCCTTTTTACAAGCTTTAATTTAGTTTCACTTGTAAGTTCGTTCGTTCATTAGGGTCAAATCTTGCAAGTGAATTTTGACAGACTTCTAATTATCAGATTGATTTGAAAATTGCCAGGTGTTCATAATTCCGGTGACAATGCATTATGGAGTTCTTATTATAGAAAAGAACAAAATGGCGAAGGTGATTTGTAATCATGGTCCGATTTGATTCAAAATTGGTATATAGGGGTTCTCAGGGTCGGAACATATGAATTTTTTGTCAAAATTCAGAAATTCAGGATGGCGGCTACAATATAGCGAATGATTTTTGTGATTATGGTCCGATGCGATTCAAAATTGGTATGTGGGGGTTTTTGAGGTCGGGGATTATGGAATATTTGTCAAAATTTGTAGGATCAAGATGGCGGCTCCAATATGGCACACGAGTTTTGGGACTATGGTCCGATTCGATACAAAAGTGGTATGTAAGGGTTTTCGGGGTCGGGGATTGGAATTATTCGTGAAAATTTATAAATTCAAGATGGCGGCCTCAATATGGAGGACGAGTTTTCTGATTATGGTCATATTTCATTCAAAAGTGGTATGTGGGGGTTTTCGAGTCATGAATTTTCTTCAAAACTCACAAATTCGAGATGGATGCTCCAAGATGGCGGACGAATTTTATAATTATGGTCCGATTCGATTCAAAATTGGTATGTGGGGGTTTTCGAATTCGAAGATTATGAATTTTTCGTCAAAATTCACAAAATCAAAATAGCGGCTCTAAGCAAAAATTTGGGGGTTTTCGGGGTTGAAGATTATGATTTTTTTGTTGAATTAAAAATCAAAATGGTCTGTGTTTATGGTTCGATTCTAGACATAATTGGTATGTGGAGGTTTTCGTGGTCGGAGATTATGAATTTGTTGTCAGAATTCACAATTTCAAGATGGCGGACAAGTTTTGTGATAATGGACTATTTCTATTCTAACTTGGTATGTCGAGGTTTATGGGGTCGGATATTATTAATTCAATCGAAGATCATTGATTTTCTGTCGGAATTCATAAGTAAGCGTACTTACTGAAAAGCACAAAATAAAATAATTAATAAAAAACCCCTCAGTCAAATGCGCTAGAAAGTGAAAAATAATTGCTTTGGATGTGTGACGTAGATTATTCCGTGAGTTATAGATTCAAAAGCTTGTCGCGACTGTTTTTAGGAGGGAAAATGGATAGTTAATCTATTTTCAGAGTTGCCTCACGGAAAATACAATAAGAGCTCATTTATCAATTGTATTATAGTTGTGAATTATAAGAGGATTATCTTCTATATCAATCACCACAAGCAAGAATCTCCAAGCCATATTCATCTGGCCCTGATTGTTGTTTGAGTCTGCGCGGTAAGCTAAAGAGCATCACACTAATTGTGAGGTAGAGAAAAATAGTATGTTTACCTTGACCGTTTGTAATGGATATGAATCTTTGCTACACCGAAAATTAATATATTTTCGTCAACATGGAACGAAGGAGTTGTCGTGGATAGCAACCAGTAACGGGTTGTCTCAAGGGTGAGCACAAAAACAATCATCTGGAGAAAAGCATTGCAAAACATTTGTTCAATGTGATATTTGTAGTAATTCTGATCAAATCAGTGAGTCTGATTAGAACTCCAAATGTTTCACTCATTTCGTAAAAAATTATTGATTTAAGTATTCAAAATATGTTTTCTTAAACTTTATAACAGAAATGTAGGGTATATTTTGTAGTTGGTGATTTATTTGGTGAAAATTCAACATAGCGTACTTTCTGCGCACCGAATTCTGTCGGAATGAATGCGCGCCTAGCCAAGGATTGATGGAAACCTAGAGTTTATTGAGTAGGTAGTAAACAGTGGATTTAGAACAAAAAAAACGTCCTCACAAAGAATCAAACAGACGAAGAAATCAACTGAAGAGCCAAAAGTAAAATAAACCTTTCTATTTTTTATAACTATGCTCCTGAACTGATGTTACTCATTTTGAGTCGGCACCAATCAAACAATCAAAGAAGATCATTAAATTCTTCGAAAAATAATGAAAACGCCGCACAGTGGTTCCGATAGTCAATCTGAGGGGCAAAAATTAATTCGTATCAGAATCATAACGATATAATGTATTTTCAAAATCGATCCACACCCTTGTATTATAGGAATTTCAAATGGACATGTCACTTTTCAAATGGAAATTGGCAACCGGTTAGATTCGATGAATGTTTAGTTCAAATTATTTCTGGTGGCATATTTGTATCATTACGCTAAAGTTGTATCTATACAAGAATGCAGCACGAAGTCTCATTTGAAAGAAAAACGAAATGTGACGTTTCTCTGAAAACAACTTTTATATTACAGACTAATAATGTATATATATATATATATATATATATAGTGAAAGATAGTCGTTGCTGACTAGTTAGGTGTAAACAAATCAATTATTGGGGTATGCAGCAAAAGAAAAAGTGTACTCTTTAAAGTTTGTCCAAGCTTTCGGAATGTTTCATTTCCATCTTCAGGGATACTACAATGAAGAATTGAACAAATTAGTGTGTCATTCGAACCTTAAGGTACTAATAACTTACATCTCTGTTGAGATTAGTTTCTATGTTGTTTATGAATGTTCTTCATGTACAGTACGGTGAAATATAAGTTATGACTTAAGGTTCGAATGACACACTAATTTGTTCAATTCTTCATTGTAGTATCCCTGAAGATGGAAATAGAACATTCCGAAAGCTTGGACAAACTTTAAAGAGTACACTTTTTCTTTTGCTGCATACCCCAATAATCAATTTGTTTATATATATATATATATATATATATATATATATATATATTATTTGTTTATTTTAATATTTCACACAGACGATTCCTGTATATTTATTCATTATTTATATAATGTCTCAAACTGACTATGTCCCATGGATTATTTGATGTATTCGAGGAATAATTTTGGTACTATTATATCACATCTTCAAGACCTCTTTACAGTCCTTTGTATTGTATATGAGCTTATTTCAATGTGTTTATATGTTTGCTTGTATATGAGTGTACATATGTGTGTGTTTATACAATTTATATTATCCTTCTTCTTTTTTTGACATGTCCAATACCATGTATTATGGTCTTACTGGAATAAAGTATATTTGTATTTGTATTTGTATATATATATAATGCTCAGATTCATAGATGCGAAATCTAGAATTTTCAGAGTCTTATATATATATATATATATATATATATATTCCTTAGTTTTTTGACCACACACATATATATAGTGTTTGATATCAATTCTATGTTAATGCTGTTGGGATCTTTTTTAATATGAATCATTTCAAGGAATGTTCTCACTATTGCATTCCTTTCTTTGGAATTGACTGAATCAGACCTTCATTCCGAGAAATTGAAGAAAATATATATATGTAGGTATATATATATATATATATATATATATATATATATACACAGTGCATTCCATTCAAAACGATCCACCCTGAATAACTTCTGGTACAATGATTTTCAGGAAAAATAAAAAAACATGTCAACAATAGTATACAGGGAGACACATTTTGACATATTCACATTTGATGTCACTTCCACTATCGCACCCCCAGAGCATGTCACCATTTTTTTTAAATGGATCACCCTATATTGTTTCGCATTAGTAGATGCTCTATGATGAGCAGATTTCAACAAAGTATAAAACATATGGTCTGACGCATATGGTTCGGGAGCTACAAATTATTTTCAATTAGTCCAACGTGCCCTAAAACTGCAATAGAAATAGCTTCATCGTTGACAACTCCTGAACGGTTATGCTTTTTATTGATAACAAATTCCGTTTTCCATAAATTTGTTCATTAATTCCGATAAAGGTCTGATTCAGTCAATTCCAAAGGAAGGAACCCAATAGTGAGAACATTCCTTGAAATGATTCATATTAAAAAAGATCCCAACAGCATTAACATAGAATTGATATCAAAAACTTGAGCCAGATTTATAACAAACTTTTTTAACTTCGATTATAGTAGTAATGATGAAACCTGATCTCTACATGCTACCAAAATACAGCCAGGCTCATATACTATAACTCAATCTTAACAATCCTGTGTACTTATGAAAAGGGTGAAAAGGCATGAAAGATAAACAAACCACGAATAACAGTGGTTAGAAATACGAAATTTTTTTTTTTGTCAAACATATCTAAATTTTTGAAACCGCGAAACAGCTAAGTTTTGTTAGGAATTATTTTTTTGCTGGCTTATTAAGAACTTATTTTTATCGCAATAACAACCTCACCAACTGTATTACTTTCCTCTTTCGTGATTTACCGTTATATTTAATGAACGACTCTCTTGGTGTTGTCTGTAATAATTTTATGACCATTCAACCAATCGAAATTTCAGTTGAAAAATTACCTAAAATGTAATGTTATTTTCTACATCTTTCTTTTTTTTGAAAAATTCTGAAGATTTTCCATATACTTGTGCACTAGTTAGTTCATCACTGTCTTCTATAGGTTTTCTCTTCATAATATGTTCTCGTGCACACTCTAGTCTTTTACGAATTTTTGACTCACTGTACCAAGCGGTAAAGAGGTCTCTTTTTTTGATTTCGATCATTATTACTGAAAAGGCCATGAAACTCTATCAATGTATTCCTAGATAGCCAACTCACTTGTCAAGTATAATATTTTGATGGACTTCGACGTACTTTTCCATGAGCATGCAAAAACTCAAACAAAACTCGACAAGGAACATAATCCGCCCATAAAAATTAGAATGACACCATATAGATAATTCAATTGTCATGGAGATGAAAATCAGTTCGCGAAGTTGAGTGACAACTAGATTTTTCCTGGTCAGAAACTACAAGGATTCTTAAAAGGTCATATTCCACCCTGTTTTCAAGGAGAGTTTGGATTTATCATAGCCCATAAGATAAGCAATCATTTCATGATTATATTGCTGGAGTTCTGATGTTTTTTGCGCACTTTCGTTCTTTCACTTTTGTCCAGTCATATTGAACATCGGAACCACTATAACATTGAGCACCCGGTATTTCTCCATGGACTGTTTGGAGTGTTTTTGCTGTTGAGTTTTTCAATTTCGCATCACACTTCATGAATTCCAACATTCAAATAATTTTCGTTTTCAATTGTATTCCATTGAATGTTCATGAATAAATTCCCAAGACAGAGTATATACAAACAAATGTTAGCATTTCACTCGGTTTTTGCTTAGTTTGAGATATACCCGGTATTAACGTCAAACCACACGAGTGAAAAGTGTCTGTTTAGTTTACATTATCCTTCTACGAATACAGCAGAACGCCAAAGTGCCTGGGGTTGTTTGTCTGGTGGAATTGGGGTGGTGACCTACGTCATTTCATCCTTCGCAATTTCCCATTTTGCACCTGAGAAATATGGATAACTCCTTTCGAGAGATCTCTGGAAGGTGATGAAATTTTTCATTTACATTTTCATACACAATCTTGTTGTATTGTGTTCAGATGACTTCATTAGTGCCATTTTATGTTATTCTGAATCGAAGATACTATGACTAGCATATAGAGATATTTATAAGAGGCCCGAAACTCGAAGAGAATGAACAGCTCCACGAGAGGATTGACCTTCTCATCCAAGCAATATTGGAATTACTACAGTGCTGCCTATAGAACTCATATTTCCAGGAAAAGGGCCGATCCTTCTCTCAAGTCGACGGACTCTCGATCGCATCTTCCCTTTCCCCAATTATTGCCAACATATACATGGAGTGGTTCGGGGAATTGGCTATACGGGAGGCAGAATACAAACCAAAGCTGTGGTGGATGACACTTCCATCATAAGGAATCATGGATATAAACATCTCCAGGATTTCTTCTCAAGAATTAACAGAATCAGGGATTCGATCAAATTCACGATAGAAAAGGAAACCAACAGTGCCTTACCCTTCCTCGATGTGAACGTTGAGAGGATAGGCAATAAAATCCGCACCTCCGTCTACTGAAAGAATAATCATACGGAGCAGTGTCTCAACTACAGCTCCAACCATCCGAGTTCGACAAGGGATCGTGAGAACATTGGTAAAGAGAGCGATACACATATGCAACGACGAGGAGTCACTAGATGCCAAATTAAACCACATCAGAGAGGACCCTCACCGGAATGGATACCCCAAAAAACTCCTAGGAGAAGTATTGAAACAACTCCAGAGAACGAAGACATCTGAAGAGCAACAACAAAGCACAGTGATCTGCCTTCCGTACATCAGAGGTCTTTCCGAGAAAATTAGAAGGATTGGAAAAAAGTTCAACATCAAGAGCTGTTTACAATCCAGCAGTTCCTTGAGGAGTTTCCTCAGCAAGACCAAACCTGACAACAAAAATGGAATCAGTAAGTGTTGCATTTATGTAGTTCCATGTGAATGCGGAGATTCCTCCATTGTAGAGACAAAGAGGCCCGTTATCGGTAAGAATGGATGAGCAGAAGGAATGGACTAAACGTAGTGAAACGTCAAAATCGGGAATTGCAGACCACGCCTGGACTGAGCACCATCGAATTCTATGGGACGACGCAAGTGTCCTACATAGAGAGGGGCATTGGTTCAAACGAAAGTTCAAAGAGGCCGCCTACATCGTATCCAATAACGCCTTGAGTCAACCAAGCGTTGAGATGAAGGACGTATGGAAACCACTGATTGCTTTTTCTGGCGGACTGCAGAGGCGTGAAACTTCACGAACTACCACACCGAGCGACATTTCACGCACCACTGCACATGGTGGAATTACACGCACCATTGCAGCGACAGACATATAAATTGGTAATTAGCACCCAAACTTGTCAGTATTCACCTGAAGATGATTGCAGATACAAGCATTCGAAACGTCGCAAAAACCTTATATATCCATTGGAACGATGAACGTCCGAAACGAGAGTAATCAAGTTACCACATCGTATACAACCTTCAAACATAGTTTACCTATCTTCAGTTAGATGATGGAGGAGATTTGGGCCAAAGACGGTTTCCTGTGGTACTCCGTATCACATAGGTATCTTCGATTGTCACGCATTATTCTGTTTCGCTTGGGTAGGTGTATGATTTTAATCGGGTGAGGCATATTCCACTACTGAGCGACCCCTTGGCTATCATTTCATTGATTTTTGCTCAGAATCTGTCAACTCCGGGTGTTTTTTTATTCTTCAAGTTCAGAATTGCCGATAAACATTAATATTCATTGGTTTTTTCTTGGCAAAAGGAATTATTCGTACAGGGCAATTTTTTTGTAATTTGGTCTTTTTTACACGCTTTATATTAGCTTCACTTGTATGTTTGTAACCGACTCCTTTGGGCGCGATTTTGACCCACTTACAGACGTCCGAATGATTTGAAATTAGGCGGGGGTACATAATTCCGGTGACAAGGCATTAAGAAATTTTTGTTTGATGAAAAAAAAAATGGCGGCTCCAATATGGCGTACGAGTTTTGTGATTATGGTCCGATTTGCTTCATAATTGGTATCCGTAGGTTTTTGTGGTCGGAGATTATGATTCTTTCGTCAAAATTGGAAAATTCAAGATGGTGGCTTCAAAATGGTGGCCGAATTTTGTGATTATTGTCCGATTCGCTTCAAATTTGGTATCTGGGGGTTTTTGGGGTCGAATATTATGATTCTTTTGTAAAAATTGGGAAATTCAAGATGGCGGCCGAGTTTTGTGATTAAGGTCTAATTCTATTCAAAATTGGTATGTGGGGTTTTTTGAGGTCGGATATTATAATTTTTTTGTAGAAATTGGAAGATTTAAGATGGCGGCTTTATAATGGCGGCCGAGTTTTGTGATTATGGTCTGATTAGATTCAAAATTGGTATGTGGGGGTTTTTGAGGTCGAATATTATGGTTTTTTGTAGAAAATTGGAAGAATTTAAGATGGCGGCTTCAAAATGGCGGCCGAGTTTTGTGATTATGGTCTGATTAATTCAAAATTGGTATGTGGGGGTTTTGGTCGATATTATGATTCTTTTGGAAATTGAAAATTCAATATGGCGGCTTTAAAATGGCGGCCGAGTTTTGTGATTATAGTCTGATTCTATTCAAAATTGGTATGTAGGGGTTTTTGGGGTCGGAGATTATAATTACCTAATTTGATAAGATCATTACATTTTTTTATTTCCAGAAAAATCATAAAAATAACTAAAAAAACACGCTTTTATAAATGAAACCACACTAAAAAGTAGAAAATGAATAATAGTTTGAAAAAACTAAAAAACACGCTTTTATAGAAAACCAGACTAAAAAAATAGAAAATAAGAAAAAAAATTATTTTATTCAAAAAAAAGCGTGGGGTGCATGGTATCAATAATTATATGGTATATTGCACACCAAGGCGATACCATGCACCATTTTTAAAATAAAATAAATTTTTTTCTTATTTTCTATTTTTTTGGTGTGGTTTTCTATAAAAGCGTGTTTTTTAGTTTTTTCAAACTATTATTTTTATATTTCATTCGCCAGGCCTAAGCTGAAATATCTGACGAATTCATTAGCATGAGTTCCATTACCAATAAATTTGATCTCCTTGATTTCTTCTGCATCAATTTTCTGTTTGAGATTCCGTTTATTATTCACCATACAGTTTGAGAATTCAAACGTAAGAAATCAACATTTTCTGTTGAATTTCCTCTTGGTTTCAAGTGATACTGTCAATATTGTGGAGTGATATTTGGAGGAATACACCTTCGCTGCCTAAATCAGCACCACTCCACTTTGAGGATAGACTTCTTCCACAAAATTGCAATCGGGAATAAGTGCCTCAGATGAGAAGGAACATCGACACACCACGTTCTCGTTTCAAATGCCCGCTTCGAGATCCGAGGATATTTTTGAGAAGCGATTTGAATTAGCCGAGTACTGAAGAAGTCCGCTAATCGAATCGTACATTTTTCATTCGATTCACGTTTCTTGTATTTGGTGATATGAGTGGGAGTTAGGTGTTTTCTCTTCTCGTGAATGTTCGGAGTCCTATTGCTATTTCATCCAGATTTTCAGACACAGCTTCATCCTCGAGTATTGAGTTAAAGTCAGTGACATTCTGCGCAAACAATAATTCACAACTGTTTAGGAAGTAGCTTTGACAAAGTATAACAAGGGAATTACTGATTCTGTTTTGACGGTTTACCTAAACTTATAATTTATTGTCCAAAGTTCTACAAAGGAGCACTCCTACTCAGTTGGAAAGTATATCCCTCTCACTATAGCAAAATAGATTATTCAGAGAATGGAAAATACACAATCCAAGTTGATATTGAAATAAAAAACTATGGGGCTCACATATTGCACAGCACATCGTTGATTATTCTGAATAAAAAAATGTACAACCCTATTCTGTGAGCAATCAAATATAGTTGTTCTAAAACGTCATCATGACAACGACAATATTTTTTGGTCACTTGTAGGGCTACCTTAAAAAATATCACTCTGAAATCATTATATCGATCATGACAATATTTTCCTTGATAATTGAACTCATGAATCTCAGAGTTCCATGCATAAGAATCGAGTCAATGGAGTGAAAATTTCATTAAAGCTTCCAATCATTCGAAAACATTTTCGATTTTGATGATTTCTTTCAATGTTTGTTGAATTCGATTATTGTGACTATTTATTCAGAGTGTTTCAAAATTCAGTACCAATATTTCAGGGGCGTATCTTTCAGGTCACAATAAGCCTTTTTATCCATAAACATGTGTCCGAAGACGCTCCGTTGCCGATCTACAGAGCGTTAAAATTGTTTTTTTTTTTATTTTTTTTTCATATTTCTTTTAGTTCTTGCGATATTGAGATCACACTTGGAATATAGGTAAGTCCTTTTTTGCCCCATGAACTTTTTTGTAGTGCGCCGCTGGTAGATTCCAGCATATGGAATAAATTATTTGTTCAGTTTATGAATTTTTTTGTCTCCTGTAATTTTTACGTGTCTGCGACCGTTATCGAGGAAAGAAGTTAAATCGTCTTTTTGTAATTCGATGAATTTAATTTAATTTTTCAACGGAACAATGAGAAAAAAATTAGTTGGCTTTGACTGCTATTTTCACTTTGACGTTTAGGTTCGTTTCGAAGCATGTGACATTATTTGAAAATTGGTGGATGTCGCATCGTGTATTTGTTTAATATTAAAATGGAAAAAACTTTTTAACAAAAAATTAAACCGACGAAATACGGAACTGAAAAGTAAAAAATAAAATAAACCTTCTTAGTCTCAATAACTAGGCTCCTTAACTAATGTAAGTAACTAATTTTGAGTCGGCGCTAAACAAACAAGCAAATGAATTAGGTAAGGCGTAAAATGATGGCATCGAGTCGCGCAGTGATATTCTGATTTTTTTTTGAAGTAATTTAATGATCTTCGTTGATTGTTTGTTTGGCGCCGACTCAAAATGATTTACTTACATTAGTTTAGGAGCCTAGTTATTAAGACTAAGAAGGTTTATTTTATTTTTTACTTTCCAGTTCCGTATTTCGTCGGTTTAATTTTTTGTTCAAAAATTTTCATTTTTCAATTTTTTGTGGCTGAAATCTACTAATTACTATTTTTTTTGATTACTTCCAAAATACTTACTTACCCACCTTACTTCAAATATTACCAGTTGAATAATATGATTATCTATTTTTACTATTTGTTGTTATATAAATTATTTTTGTTGTTCTGGTTAGTTTATTTATCTTTGTATATCATTCCTCCTCTCATAGAATATAATTTTTGTGACATATATGGAATAATGACAGTAGCGATCTGTCATTGTCAACTACATATGTGTGTGCCAATGTTCACAAGTGAAAAATCCATTATTCCCTATTTTTCCACCCGTAAGGGAATATGGCAGATTTCAGACTTCGAAGCACGTTGCTGGCACGATGTTATCCTGGTATGAGTACTTGGATTTGGATGTTTCCCATTCAACTGTCTGGAGGGTTTTACACGAAAACTTGCTATACCCATATCATATCCAGCCCGTCCAAGGTTTGCTTCCGCGAGATTTTCTACGGCGCTTGCAGTTTGCCCGATGGATACTGTGCAACTGTACTAGGGATCCTGCAGTTTTATATCGTATACTTTTTACCGACGAAGCTCACTTTACACGCGATGAAGTAGTGGATTACCACAACGTTCATATTTGGGCACTAGAAAATCCACACATGATCAGACAATCTCATCACCAGGAACAGTTTAGCGTAAACATATGGGCAGGAATAGTAGGAGATACTTTAATTGGTCCTTTTATTTTACCGCGAATTTTGAATGGTGCCACATATTTGAACTTCCTACAGAACGAATTGCCTGCATTAGTTCGTCAACAAATGTGGTTCATGCACTATGGGGTCCCTCCTCATTTTCGAGTCATCGTTCGCGATTATTTGGATACAGTGTTTCCCAATCGGTGGATTGGCAGAACAGGTCCCCAGATTGCAATTGAAATTATAAACAAAACATAATATAAAAATCGAATTTAAACGGTTTTCTTCACATAAAAGATTCAATATAAATTGAACCAGAAAATGGTAGATCTCAGGTGAAAAACAACTACTTTCCTAGCAAATACCACGCAAAACGTTGAATGATATTCACCTGAAAATCCATGCATACCTCCATATAAATGGACATTGAATGCAAATGTTTCTTTCTGATAAGCTCGATTATGTTTAATTTATGTCGTGTTCACCTAACAATCCGCATACCGGTTTCAGGCTTTTTTGGCCCTCATCAGTACGGAGTAGTCAACCAGCCAAAGGTCCAAAGAGCTCTGGCTGAAGCGAGACACAACATAACCAAAACCATCATCGAGTCTATAACACCTATAGGTACGCCGGAAGAAAACTTTTAACTGGCGGTACCTAGTGACAGAAAGGAACACTCCGAATATCTCCCACCTCGATAGGTTCCTAAATGGGAGATTCCTTCTCAGTAGGAGTGGCAAGCCCGACTAGCATATAGTGGAACATAAACGCCATGTGAAGTGGAATAAATAGAAAAATCGAATTTAAACGGTTTTCTTCACATAAAAGATTCAATATAAATTGAACCATAAAATGGTAGATCTCATATGTTAGAATCCACCAGCATCATAATATGTTAGAATCCACCAGCGACGCACTACAAAAAAATTTATGGGGCAAAAAAGGGCTTGACTTCTGAAAAAAATACTGCAAATGCCTCGAGCGTAACTCAACATGGACTGACAAAATTTGAGAAAAGCCCGGGATATGTCAGAGCTAAGTTCTTCAACAAGCTACCGGTCAACGAACAGGACATGAGTCCCAGAAAATACCAAGAAATAATTAGGAAAATATTATTTGCTGAAAAAATTCCTAGAGTGAATTAGTCATAACGACATTTTGCATTTTGAATTCGATATTCATATTGTTTTAATGTTTCATATTTCATTGACCACTCTCCAATATGTATGCATGAATGGAAAATATAAAATATGACGTGTATATCCATCTCATAGATGGCTGCTGTAGCAAATGCAAATGAATATGAATTTTGAATAACCGTGTAACACATTTTGTTACACTTCGGGTTGATCAATAATCCTTCCAAATAAAAGAATATGTCCACAGTAACTTTTCGGGAGTTCATTGAGAAAAATTTAAGTGAATATTCCACAAAGAAGGAATATAATTCAAGTGAACAAATGAAATTTATATATGAAAAAATTTAAATATAATAGAAAATGAAAAAAAAAATCTTCCAGATACCAAAGGATTTTTTAACCGAGGAAACCAAAAAGGAGGAGGTTCTCAATTCGACGCGTATATTTTTCTTATGTATGATCACGCACAACTTTTTACAGAGCAGTTGGATTCCGATGATTCTTGTTTCATTGGATTGGGTGTACTTCGAAGTTGGTCCCATTTCAATTTGAACAACAAACTCCATCCCTAAGGGTAGCAAAATGGAGGATATTGATCGTTCACCCTCTGAATTTCGGTCCGTTAACCGATTCTATCAGGCATAACTTTGTAGTGGGTTTTCCGATTTGGATGTTTTTTTTTATTAGAAAATGGTATACCTCATAGTTGGTCATATTCCAATTTGGAATGAAATGATCCACCCATATGGGTAGAAAAATAGGGGGCGATTGATTTTTCACTTGTGAACTTTGGCACACATATGTAGTTGACATTGACAGACCCTCCTACATCCGTCAAAATGATAACATTCTATGAAAGGATGGAATTATATACAAAGTGATGAATTCAACTAACCAGAACTTTCAAAATTAAATTTATATTCTATAACAATGAATAGTTGAAATAGAAAATCATATTATTCAATAGTTAATAGTTGAAGTAAGCTAGGTAAGTAAGTATTTTGGAAGTAATCAAAAATTGAGTAGGTAGTAATCAGTAGATTTCAGCAAAAAAAAATTTAAAATAAAAACTTTTCAACAAAAAATTACACCGACGAAGAAATCAACTGAAAAGCAAAAAATAAAATAAACCTTCTTAGTCTAAATGATAATTGAGCTCCAAAACTAATATGAGTAACTGATTTTGAGTCGGCGCCAAACAAACCAGCAATTGAATCAGGTAAAGCGTAAAATGATGGCAGCGAGATGCATGGCTGCGTTTTGATTACTTCTTTCAGATCTCAATTGACATCCGTCAGTTGAAAAAGCAAAAAAGACTCTGCGAGCGAAAATCCAAATTATTAAACAATTAAAGGAGATTCAGAAGATTTTGAGAACGGGCACAGATATAGTCCCCGAAACGTCAAGCAAAAACTATATAGAGAAGTATCTTTTGAATTTTTTTTTTAATTTTTTTTGATAGGCAAATTCAGAAAACGACAAGTTATTGACAAATTGAATCATTTTTCCATAGGAAATATAATTTGGTGAACGCAATAACTTATCGGGGTGAACTAATCAGTTTGCCTTTTCTACACTTGTATAGATTTTCCTGATTATATTTTCATTTTCAGACTGTGGAAGGTTACCCAAAAAACATGTCAAGTAATATAATGATCTTCGAAAATTGTTTGTTTGGCGCCGACTCAAAATCAGTTACTCGCATCAGTTTACGAGCTCAATTATCATTCAGACTAAGAATGTTTATTCAATTGTTTGCTTTTCAGTAAATTTTTTCGTCGGTTTAATTTTTCGTTAAAAAGTTTTTATTTGTTTGGAGGTTCGAAATCTAAAACAGTGGTTATATTTTCTTTCTTTCATATGAAATAGGTGAGTACAAAACCAAAAGTCCCCGCGAAGCCATATTCTCCCCATACCAAATACCTTTCTTTCGTACAGTAAATAGGTAGACATCCCATCAATAAATCTTCCCTAACTGTGTTTTGAAAACTCCCCATCGATGTGAACTGAAGTTTTCCTACTTTCCCTTTAGAACCAGAGTGAAGTTTTATAAAGTCCTGTGTAACCGCTATTAAATATTGATAAAAAGATTCGTCATTGCTACAATTTGATGTTCCAAAAGGAAAAGCCCTAATTGAATTTAAATATTCACGACTTCAATGGATCTTTCATGACCTGGAGGATTTCGAGTGAAAATGTAATATTTTTGAGTGGTTCTTGAAATACTGGTGAATAATATTTTGTTTTGTTCCTTTCATGATGAATATATCATTCAGTTTCAGAAGTTTTCATTTCTATCTAATATTATCATTAGTTTGTTGAAAATATAAACAGGATGTTCATAAAATCAGATGTGGAATCATCTGCGACTGAAAGATGAACTTTAGTCACTATCTTCCATCGTCAAGATAACCTCTTGTGGGGTATTCATGTTGAAAAGAAGAATGTTTCCCTTTTCAACATCATCATTGACATATTGAGGATGAAACAAACGTCGGTTTTATATTATATTCGAATACGAAATGGAAAATTATCACGAACTGAATGGATATTCTATGCGATATGATAGAAATTAATATACCATTATAGAATTGTGAAACTGCAATTGTCTGTTTGTTTGTTCAACCATCACGCAAAAACTACTGAACCGATTCTGATGAAAATGTTGTATTCGCAAGCTTATGATCTGTCTCAAAAACTAAATAATTCATCACGTCATGATGACGGAAATCTTCCTGGAGATATAACAATACAACCTCATTTTTCACAACCAATATACAGGGTGTCCCACAGTCGATGACCTATTAGACGTTTCTGTAGAACGGGAAACAGGATCATTTTAAAAATTTGTTTTTTTGGGTAATTGGTTCTGCTCTATCGATCTAAAATATTTTCAGCGCTACGGCGTTGCTGCTTATATTGAAAAGTAGCAACAACTTTGATAGTTCAAATGAGACACCCTGTATATTATTGCATTTTTTGCTTTACTATTGCTTTACGATCATTTTTGTATGATACCTCCCTATACGTATCTCAAGAATTTTTCGAGAAATTCATTGATTTCTTGTTTTTTCTGTAAAACATAGCATCCATTAAATGTTTATTACTGCGGTATTTCGACTCGAACAAAGCTGAAATTTGGGGTGTAGTTCAACAATGATCTGTTAGGTCTGAGGGAATTCGTTCTCCATTATATAGGGTCTTTCAAAATTTGTGATTTTTCCGAGGGATAAAAAAAATGGTGGAAAGTAATTTTTTTTAATGGAACACCCTGTATATTATCATATACCCTGAAAGACAATTGAAGTTTTTGTCAAATTATGTATCATGTTCCTATACCTGAATGGTCTGGTCTCCAAAATAAAAGCAAGTTTCTATAAAAAAAAATTAATATCTGCATTAGAATATGTATTAATATCCATTTGACAGAAACACCATGAAAATCACTGCTTGTTTAGCTGGAAGTTTGTTCTGCTCTTTTCTGGTAACGGCACACTGCTATGATTTTCAATTCCCAGTCTGCTTTTTACCGATTAAAATGATTTGATTGAAAATTCAATTGAATCTGGAAAGCTTCGCTTCAAAATGTTCATACTTTTGAACTGGAACTTCTAAATGTGTTTATTTATTCGTGATTGTAAGAATTTTGTGTAATTCCAGGTTGTTTTGTGGAGAGTTGTATTTCTGTACCCGTATTGGCTCAACGCACCACCGTTTGACCAGTATTATAATGTTTTGTGTTTGTAATAAGCTGCATCAAAAGGATTTTGACAAACTTTTGTTTCCACGCGGTAGCTCTCAGAAAAAACTATCATTGTTCATTTTTGATTTATTTCGGAGGTAGTGGCGGGCATTTTCACGAACAGCTGAACAGGTTGTGCTCTCTTCTACATTCTGATTGAACCATTGTGGTCGATTTTGATACATTATTATACATACTTATGAATATTATTGTTGAATAATTCATAGTGATCACCTGGTCAATTAATAGTTGGTATGTCCTGATCACGAATCCTTGAGAGTTTTGAGCATATCTTGCCCCCTTAAATTATTTTTCGCAAAAATTAATTTATCCATCGCCCCTGGCGCGCAGTGTATGTCACTCATATCAACCCCAGAAGGGATTTAGACTGATACTTGGTCTATCTAACGATAGTTGAGGTCAAAAAATTCTACTATAATAATTACGGAAGATACGGGATTGTTTCCATGGGAAGTGAGACAAATTTGGATTTTTCAGAACTGAATATATATATATATATATATATATATATATATATATATATATATATTAAAATTTTTTATATATATATATTTTGAAAAACCAAAAAGGCATATGTGTACTTACAAAAGTGAGGTTAAAAATCCCTTTCACTTTTGTAAGTTTCACCCCACTTTTGTAAGTACACATATGCCTTTTTGGTTTTTCAAATCTTATAATGTTCAATTTAATTCATTGTAGAGTTCCTGATGAAGAGACAATAAATGACTCGAAAGCTTGAATAGAAAAAAGATACACTTTTCCATACCCCTATTGACTGCATACCCGAATTTAAAAAGGATTCTTCTTTAACTTAGACAGTCGTCTAACCTTCACAACTTATATATATATATATATATATATATATATATATACATCTAAATATGATCATTGAATTGATTCAACGTTTCGAACTCAGTAAATTATCGAGAATTAGATGAAGAGAGAGAAAGAAATTGGAAATGATACCGTTATTCCGGAAAAGTAGGTAATCTGAAATTTTTTAAGAGAACCAGAGGATTGGGCAGACTGTGCCCAATACCAATAGGCCAACACATTTCTGGAATAAGATTTCTTCCAAAGATCATGAATCCGTATAAATAGATGTGGATGATACTCTCGAAATATTCCGGAAATTTAAATTTCATTATGGGAGATTGTTCGTAATAATTTTTGACGACATTATTAATTGTACCCCCATATTGTTTTCTGATTGTACAAGGTATGTTAATGAATATTCAACATAATGTTTGTTGAAAATATCCAAACTCACACTTTCTAGACATCGCATAATATCACTACTTTCCATGTTGAACGTTTGACACTGATTTCATCAGAACTGTGAGAATGTTTTCCAATAATCAGTAACCAAGCCAAAACAATGTCGACACCGGCTAGCAATTCTCAAAAATATTCCCGTTGAAATTTGAGAGCGCTAAACTTTCATAGGAAGAGAGTTTTCCATAAAAATAATCATTATTATTTGTCTTGGGAAAATCTACGATTGTGCATGAACTAATTTCATTCTGGTGTCATTTATATAATAGAATTCGAAGGTATCTTGTATTTTTCAGTAACATGAAAGAGGCGTTTCACTTTCTGAATGGGGACTATTTACTGCTCTGAATGCAGTGGATTCTACCTCGGCTTGCCACAATGAATAATTTCGCCCTCTAATGAACTCGTTATATTTTTGAGTAGTACCTACCTACTTCAAAATATTCCGTGTTCAACATGACATTATCAACGAATAAAAAGGTAATTTAGTGTAAGTGTCAACATAACATAAAAAACCATCATTCTAAGTCCTAATAGTATGCACCCTTCCTTTGGGCCATGTAATTTTTTCATAAATATTCATTCACATGGAAGATTTCAATCCATCTCTTGTAGGAGGGACATATTAAACTCTTGATTATGGCATCTGATGTATATTCAATCTAGTAAATATAGTGACATATTATATGAATAAAAAAATAGACTTATATCAATAAAAAATTCCAGGATTGATTACATACGTTTTATCGTGCCAGCTGAAACAATTGTAGTCAATCTTCTTCTGTAGTATTTTATGGGATTTGGCGTATCATCTCCAGATACTGCCTGTCACCAAACATTTTTTTACAAGCTTTTTCGTGTAATGGCACGCAAAATGAGGATTTTGCGATACCCTTAGCAAGGGCCGCCAAACCAAACGTTACTTCCAAACTTGACATTTCTAAAATATGACAATGACAAGGATTATTTTACATTCTGTTTGTCACACCAATCTTTGAACTCGCTGTAACATTTTTCGTACTGCCGTTTAGAATTTTCAGGTATCAAAAATAAAAACTTTTTAACAAAAAATTAAACCGACGAAAAAATCAACTGAAAAGCAAAAAATAAAATAAACCTTCTTAGTCTAAATATAATTGAGCTCCTAAACTAATGTAACTAACTGATTTTGAGTTGGCGCCAAACAAACAATTATCGAAGATCATTATCTATGAAAGAAGTCATCAAAACGCAGCCGTGCATCTCGCTGCCATCATTTTACGCTTCACCTAATTCAATTGCTAGTTTGTTTGGCTCCGACTCAAAATCAGCTACTTTCATTAGTTTAGGAGCTCAATTATCATTAAGATTGAGATGGTTTATTTTAATTTTGCTTTTCAGTTGATTTTTTCGTCGGTTTAATTTTTTGTTAAAAAGTTTTTATTTTTTACTTTCCAGCTCCGTATTTCGTCGGTTTAATTTTTTGTTTAAAAAGTTTTTATTTGTCAGTTTTTTGTGGCTAAAATCTACCAATTACTACCTACTTGTTTTTTTATTACTTCCAAAATACTTACTCACCCACCATACTTCAACTATTACCAGTTAAATAATATGATTATCTACTTTTACTATTTGTTGTAGTATACAGTATTTTCGTTGTTTTTGTTAGTTCATTTCATTACTTTGTATATCAATCCATCCTCTCATAAAATATACTGATTTTGACGGATGTGGTACAAAAATAATGTCAGTAGCGATCTGTCATTGTCAACTACTAGTGAAAAATCAATTATCCCCTATTTTTCTACCCGTAAGGGTGGCTAATTCCTTTCGAAATCCAAATATAAGGTATACCCTATCTATTAAAAAAGAATCATCAAAATCGAAGAACCCAGTACAAAGTTATGCCTGATAGAATCGGTTAACGGACCAGAATTCAGAGGGTGAGTGATCAATATCCTTCATTTTGCTACCCTTAGGGGTATATTTCATCTTTTGAATTCGAATGGGACCAAATTCGAATTATACCCTATCTACTGAAAGAATAATTATCGGAATCAGACGCCTCAGTAAAAAGTTATGCGTGATCATACATAAAAAAATATTATGGAAAAAAACAAAATATACGGGTCGAATAGAGAACCTTCTCCTTCTTGGTTTCGTCGGTTAAAAACGGAAGGCGACAAGTTTATAATAGGAGTGCAAGATACTGAAATATCACTAGCAGTATCAGACATATTTGCGTTTTGTCAAGAACTATCAAAATGGTTTGTATATATTCAACCATATCATTTCAAAATTATCCCGCCTCAACCTCGGCGGTAACTTGTTTTTTGGTACGCTTGAAAGGTATTTCGCGGCCTTGGCATACAAATAACTATTATTCAACTTGCAATGTTTGTATGTTAGTTTGTTTGTTCAGGTCGAATCTTGCAAGCTGAATTAGAACTACTTCAAAGTTCCCGTGACAATGCATAATGGAATTTTTGTTAGAGAAAAAAAAAACCGAATGGCGGTTCCAAGATGGCGGACAATTTGTGTTTATGGTCCATTCGATTCAAAATTGGTATCTGGGGTTTCCGGGGCTTGAGATTATGGATTTCGATTTATGAAATTAAAATGGCGGTTCCAAGATGGACGACGATCTCAGAAATTATGGTCCAACTCCATTCAAAATTGGTATATGGGGGTTTTCGAAGTCGGAGATTATGAATTTTTTATAAAAATTAACAAATTCAAGATGGTGGCTTCAAGATGGTGGACGAATTTTGTAATTATGGTCCAATTCGATTCAAATTTGGTATGTGGGGGTTTTTAGAGTCGAAGATTATAAATTTTTGATCAAAGTTCATGAAATAAAAATGACGGTTACAAGATGGTCGAAGATTTCTGTGATGATGGTCTGATTCTATTCAAAATAGGAATGTGGGTGTTTTTGGGGTCGGAGATTATGATTTTTTCATGAAAATTCACGAATTCAGTATGGTGGCTCCAAGATCGCGGACGAGTTCTGTAATTATGGTCCAATTCGATTCAAAATTGGTGTGTGAGGGTTTTTGGGGGCCAAGATTATTAGTTTTTTGTCAAAATTCATTGAATCGTGATGGCTGCTCTAAGATGGCGGACAAACTCTGTGATTATGGTCCGATCCCACTCAAAATTGGTATATGGATGTTTTCGGGTTCAGAAACTATGAATTAGTTTCACTTTTTTCTCACTCTCTTGTGGTGTTACAACTGAAAACAATCGGAACATGTTTGTTGTTTGTAAATCATTCAAAGAATTGCTGATACATTCATCGTGATAGTTTCAACAAGTAAACATTAGTTATTTCTTCACTCACAATGTTGCGTTCACATTCCTAAATTCTGCTGCTTTAAAACGATCATAGTTTGTAAATAATCGATAAAATATCGATGGTAAATTATTTGAAGATACTTTCATGGCATTTTTCATTGGTATTAAATAAATCGAACTAATGATTCACTTCGAGATCAAACAACCAAGCAACTCTCATCACAATAATCACATTTTAAATGTCATCAAACCATATTGATATGCGTTCCGACGTCATGACATACAGGTCCAATGAGATTGCGTTTCGATTGCCGTTTAAATTTGATAATTTTCATCAACTTTCGAATTCATATTCCATTATAAATCGTCAAAAATTAATATTTTTAGTAGGTACAAGTTCTGACGTCAACCTCCTTTTTTACAATGATACATAAATCCCATTGATATCTGCATAACGAAAACACTGAATTGACTTCAAATCTTTGGCACACGTATTGAGTTCTTTCCCAAATGAATATTTAGAGAATTGTTCAATTTTTGTTCAATAACTCTGTTTCGTAGGCGATGTAATTTTCTATGTTTTCTGTTGATGAATACATTTCGACCTTACCAGTTTTAGAAAAAGGAATATTTTCATTTATATACCCATTACATGCAATATGAAATACATTTTCTTGATTTGAAACGGAAAAATTTGACTTGATATGTAGTAGAGGGTAACTACGGATGTAGAATGCGATGAATAACATAAAAAATTGCTAGAGGGCGAGAATTTCTCAACAAGACAAAAAATATCTCAAATTTGAGAAAAAAAATGCGATTTTTGCGATTTCCCGATTTCCTTCCAGAAGACAATTTGCACCATTGTATAAATTATATTTTATTCATTCTCCTAGGAAAATATGACTCTTATAGGAAAAAATATCAGCTAACATAACTTGAGAATATGAAATACATTTTCCCGTTTCGAAACGAGAAAATTATACTTGATATGTAGTAGTGGGTAAGTTCGGATTCGGAAGGCAATAAATACCATCAAAAAGTGCTAGAGAACGAGAATGTTTCAATAGGACAAAAAATATCTCAATTTTGGGAAAAAAATGCAATTTTTGCGATTTCTCGGTGTTGTATCGAAATAGAATTTGCACCATCGTATTCATCTTATTTGATCCATCCTCCTAGAGAAATATGATTTTGATAGGAAAAAGTTTCATCTAACCCAACCTAAGAATATAAAATACATTTACCCGATTCGAATAAAAAAAAATCTACTTGATATGTAGTGGTGGGTTGGTTTGGACGAAGAATGCGATAGATACCATGAAAAATTGGTAAAGGGCAAGAATTTTTTAATATGACAAACAATATCTCAATTTTGAGGAGAATATGCAATTTCCTGATGTCCTATCGAAAGAAGATTTGCGCTATCGTATTCATTTCATTTGATTAATCCTTCTAGAGAAATAAGATTTTGATATGAAAAAATTTCATCTGTCGTAACCTAACAATATGAAATACATTTTCCCGATTCGAAACGAGATCATTCCACTTGATACGTAGTATAGGACGTAGAATGTGTGAGATATCATCAAAAATTGCTAGAGAGCGAGAATTTTTGAATATGACAAACAATATCCTAATTATGAGCAAAAATGCAATGTTTTGCAATTTTCCGATGTCCTATCGAAAGATGATTTGCGCCATCGTATTGATCTCATTTGATTGATTCTATCAGTGACCTCAACAGCGACCTCAGCAGTTTTAGAAAAAGGAATATTGTCAGTTACATAACCGTTACATGCAGAAAAAATCATATCCTTCCCATATGAAATAACAATAACACACAAGATGACCAAAGGTTAACAACAGAAATTTGATAAACCTATCATCCGTTCTCTTCGATAACTCCGAGTCACTCACGTTCCACTATGAACATCGATTCGCTTCTATTCCTCCTTTGAAGATACACCGTAGTCGATAATACTAAAAAACAAGAAATAACACTAAACAACCATACCAGCAGAGTATGTCGGTCTATCTGGAGATACGAGAATGAGAGCGGAGTCTCCATCTTTCCCTATTGGGAACTGATGACATTATGATAGAAGCATCCATTCCGCTATCAGAATTTTATGACGAGTTGTCCGTTTTGAGTCCCTCACTCGAATGGAAATACACTCGAACATTTTCCAGGGATTTGTTAGCATATAACTCATGACCCAAATGAGATTGTATTGATGTTAAATTCTAGTCAAGCATGAAATTATTCCGGCGATAGCCATCAATGTGGGAACCACATATTGTCGCTGGCATGGGGTTTACGAATACGTTGCCTCGCGATTGGGGACATCAGTTTCCTTTCTTCATTCATGTCCACTTTCATTTCTTTGGACAAGTTGTTTGAGAATGGAAAACAACCAAAATTCAGCGTGTTTGAACAAATTTTCTCTCTCTCGATAAATAGCTATTTCCCACTGTGTCGTTATTATACTTTCTTGGACAAAATTTGCGATTTGATGGAAGTTATTATCAAAACATGCTTTAAAAATGAATGGAATGAGTTTCCTCCTGAATAATTACATATAATACACTTTGAATTCAATATAAGGTGAATTCATCAACTGAAAGAAATGAAAAGTATAACCCGATGGCGCAGCCAGCCGTAAGATAGATTTCAGAATATTAACCTGTGGTAGAAGTCCATTGTATCTCGAAGGGGAGTGGTATTATTTTATGAAGTAGAAAAACTCGAAGTCGTCTCCACAATATAATATTAACAGAATATTGTTATCGATTTCAAAATTGCCAACTTTTGGAAAACAAGAAAAGCATTTCTGTTTTGTATAAATCTTGTACTCTATGATCAAAACTTAGAGGAGACAAATTTTCCTAAACGTTTCTTATGTTAATATGTAATCTGACTCAAATCAAAATAAAAAAGTATGCAAGAAGTGATACGGAACTGAGTTGACTATATAATTCCATAAAAATATAATAAATAATAACTTTTTAACGAGAAATTGAACCGACCAGATACGGAACTGAAAATAAAAAAATGAAATTATCCTTCTTAGTCTCAATAACTAAGCTCCTAAACCAATGTAAGTAACTAATTTTGAGTCGGCGCCAAACGAACAATCAACGAAGATCATTAAATTACTTCAAAAAAATTATCAGGATGTCAGCGCGCAACTCGATGCCATCATTTTATGCCTTACCTAAATCTTTTGCTTGTTTGTTTGGCGCCGACTCAAAATTAGTTACTTACATTAGTTGAGGAGCGAAGTTATTGAGACTAAAAAGGTTTATTTTATTTCTTACTTTTCAGTTCCCTATTTCGTTGGTTTAATTTTTTGTTGAAAAGTTATTTTTCAATTTCATGTGGATGAAAAAGAAAAAGTTATGCCTGATAGAAACGGTCGATGGACCGAAATTCAGATGGGGAACGATCCTCAATGGGCCAAAATTCAGAGAGTGAACGAACGATATCCTCCATTTTGCTACCCTTAGGGTTGGCATTTTTTCCAATTTGAGATGGGACCAACTTTGAAGTACACCTTATCTATTGAAAAAAAAAATCATCGAAATCGGACTACTCTATGGAAAGATATGCGTGGTATGTTGGCTGAAATCCTGTAATTACTACCTACTCAATTTTTGATCACTTCCAAAATACTTACTTACTTCAACTATTGACTGTTAAATAATATGATTATCGACTTCAACTATTTATTGTTATATAATATACATTATTTTCGAAGGTTCTGGTTAGTTGATTCCATCACTTTGTATATGATTCCATTCTTTCATAGAATGTAATTATTATTGTGACGGATGTAGGAGGATCTGTCAATGTCAACTACATATGTGTGCCACTGTTCACAAGTGAATAATCAATCATCCTCTATTTTTCTACCCATACGGGTGGATCATTCCATCTCGAATTGGAATATGATCAACTATGAGGTATACCCTATCTGATAAGAGAAGAATCATTCAAATCGAAAATCCCAGTACAAAGTTATGCGGACCAGAATTCAGAGGGTGAGTGATCAATATCCTTCATTTTGCTGCCCTTAGGGTTGGATTTAATTTCTGAAATTCGAATGAGACCAACTTTGAAGTACACCCTATCCACTGAGGAGAGAGTTATCGGAATCGGACGTCTCAGTAAAAAAGTTATGCGTGATCATACATAAAAAAAAATGATAAAATTTTTTTTTATATACGCGTCGACTAGATACCTCCTCCTTTTTGGTTTCGTCGGTTAAAAACGACTGCAGTGTTGTTATTTTGGGATTTAGGTCTCAGATTAGAGGAAACTATATTTCTTGAAAGCCAACGTTTCGTCAATTTATTTTGACATCATCAGGGCACTGTAAGATAGGAGGGGTGTTTTATAATAATATTTATAAACAGTAAAAAGGAAAAATATACATATAAAACAATATCATCCCTCTTGTTTATATTTTTTTTTATAAAATAACCTTGTCGAAAAAAAAATTTTCCAGAAACAACTACTGAACTTGGTTGAGGTACTAACAATGAATAGTGCCAAATCAAACAAAAAAGAGAGAGAAAAAAATACGAAAATGTATTTTACTAACATAAAAAGAGTTTTTTGTGTTAAATGTACGGCGTTCAACCATAATAGGTCTCTGTATGGAAAGATGTACAAATACCCCTAGCTAAAGACAATGAACACAACCCCTGAAACACGTTGGAATTTCAATCAAATAATGACCATCTGATGTGTATTCAAAGTGGAACTGATCCAATGTCAGGATTGTACGTTTGAAAAAGCAAGGGAAATGAAAGCAATAAACTTTATTTATACTGAAGGTCTCAGTTTTTTGTTTATATTCTTGATATGAGACTGAAATACGCGCTGTTTGAATTTTCCAGATCTTTTCGATGGTTGACTGTGTCGTTTTTTATTGTGTTGATCATTTCAGAGAAATTCCTTCTGTATAAAGACGTTCCATAACCTAATATTGTCGTGTTTACAAGATCAAATTATTTGGTTGATTTACAATGTTCAACTAATGGAGTGGGGTTTCTTAACGTAACTTCCCTCTCAATGTCCCTCTCTTGTTCTTTGGGGCGTATTTTTGAGAACTTTTTGGTCTGACCTACATAACTTTTTTCGCAGTCAAGGTGAGGGATTTTGTATATGACATTTGATTTACATTCCAGAGGGGTTTTTTCTTTTATCTTACTTGAAAAGTGTTTTCTCAGTGTCTTTCAAGTTTCGAAAGTGACCTTTATATTTGAAGTAGAATCTTCTAGAATAGTACCTAATTTTTGAAGAAAAATTGTACATATGCTGTCTTGAAATATTTTTTATTTTCTAATTGATTGTTCTTGTACGACTTCTGTTCCGAATTCTATTAATCATTGTGGTCGGATAATTGTTTTTCATCAGATAATATTTCATTGTATCCGACCACAATGATTAACATAATTCAAAACAGTAGTCGTACCAGAACTGTCAAAGAGAACAATCGATCAGAGAATAAAAAATATTTCAAGATACCATATGTACAATTTCTCTCTGGAAAATTAGTTACTATTCTAGAAGATTCTACTTCAAATATGGAGGTAACTTTCAAAAAATAAAACACACCGAGAAAACCCTTTTTTAGTAAGATGAGAGAAAAAACCCCTCTGGAATGTAGATCACAAGTCATATACAAAATCCCTTGCCTTGACTGCAGTTATAAAAACTTGCTCAAAATGACCATCTCCAACCATTTGACAGAAATCAAGTCTTCGTTTCATCGTCCCATAGACTTGCGCAAGGGTTGAAATATTCCTGGTGTGTTTTGGATTATCTCGCAGGCTGCTATGATACGATTCCTCAAATCATTCACACATTCAACTGGGGTCGTATAAACCAAAGACTTCAGGTGACCCCAATTGCAAAAGTTCAAGGGTTTTTAGTCTGGAGATCTGGGAGGCCAAGGTTGGATCCTGCTCTGCCTATCCAACGATTTGGATAAACGTCGTCCATGTACTGACGAGCAGTTAAACTGAAATGGACAGGCGCACCATAGTGCATGAAGCACAATGGTG
Source organism: Gonioctena quinquepunctata (assembly GCA_018342105.1). NCBI lineage: Eukaryota > Metazoa > Arthropoda > Insecta > Coleoptera > Chrysomelidae > Gonioctena > Gonioctena quinquepunctata. The sequence continues at coordinate 1,011,445 of JAFIRS010000018.1, read as the reverse complement.
GTCGAATAGCTGATGGAACATTTTCAAGTGAAATGGGAAGCTGCTCCTGGAGAAAATTTGTATAGGTTACACCAGTTAGCCTTAACGGTAGAAAATATGGTCCAATAATATTTTCGCCAATAATTCCGACCCACACGTTAAGTGAAGATTCATATTGATATCAACCTTCTTCAATTGCATGTGAATTATATTCGGCCCATAGATGATTGTTATGGAAATTTGTAATCCCTTGCCTTGAAAAATTGGATTCGTCAGTGAATGTTACGTTTTCTGAAAATTGTGCATTTTAGGTAATCACTCGAAGACTCCATTGACAAAAGTCTACTCGATGGGGTTATTCTCGCGGCAAAAGTGCCTGGACTCGTTGAATATGGTGAGGATACAATTGGTGTTCGTTTAAAATTTTCCAGATTAGTTTATTGCTAATATTAAGTGGGTTAGCAATTTGTCTTGTACTTAATTCCGAACGATCTTCAATCCTTTTCTTCCAGTGCCACCGTTGTTATTACTCCTAAGACGACCACAATCAATTGGTCGTTTTTGAAAAGTCCCTCTTTCACAGAGACGTTGGTGAATATGTGCAAAAATTGTGTGATGAGGTATCACGCGCTGAGGATACATCTCTTCATAGAGCCGTCAAGCTTCCAAAGAATTCTCATTGGCACGAGCTTACATAAAATGCATATCGGCCATTTCAGCGTTAGTGTAATTATTCATATTGAAGATTCAGAAGACACAATTGAACTTTCAGCTACCCCATAGAAATCACAGCGACTTGACCACCTGAGCCACCTACTAGATTCTTTCGATTTTAAAATACTACGATTGAAGTCAGGAATTGTGCAAACAAAACGTGATGGCCGCCTACTAGATATTTTCGATTCCATTTACAGAAGATCCGTTCATGCACAATGTTGAATTTTATTGTTTATGAGGAAAATAACAGGAGTTAAAAAGTTTTGAAATGAATCGTTCATTTCAACACATATTTCTAAATTGAGAAATTTTGTTTCGTTAGAAAGTTCTGGTTAAGAATGGAATAGTGGTTTGCTTGTTTCACCCCTTCAACAGATCACAACAAAATGAAGATAAAATTCATATGTAGCTTTTTTATTGGTAGACCATGCCCACAGAATGCCATTTCTTGAACTCTTCAGCAATTTCAAGATTTTTTTTTTTTTCAAGTGTGTAACATTTCAAGAAAAGGTCTAAGAGTTTTATATATATATATATATATATAAATATATATATATATAAATATATATATATATATATATATATATATATATATATATATATATATATATAATATATATATATATATATATATATATATATATATCCGAGTTTGTCTCACTTCCCATGGGAACGCCCCCGTATCTTCCGTAATCATTGTAGTAGAATACTGTGATTTTCACGATCGTTGAAAATATAAGTCTTAATCTCTTCTGAGGTTAATCTGAGTGACAAACACTGCGCGCCAGTGGCGATGGATATACTGATTTCTGCGAAAAATAATATAATGGAAACGGCCCCAAGGATTTGAATAAAATTTCGTATTTAGATAGGGTTTTGCTTTTTAAGTTCAACTGTATAGGTGTATTTCCTGAAAAAAAATATGCGATTTTTCACAAAAAAATTATATTGAGGTAGGATAAGTTAAAAATGGCATATCCACCATATTCAACCAGTGGCGATTGATATATTGATTTTTGCTAATATAATATACGGGAAACAGCTTAACGATTTGGATGAAATTCGTATTCAGATAGGGTTTTGCTTTTTAAGTTCATCTGTATAGGTGTATTCCTAAAAAAATCGATCTCCACAAAAAAATAAAAATTATGGTAGGTTAGGTTAGGTTAGGAATATTGATTCCTGCTAAGGATAAGTTAAAAATGGCGTATCCACCATATTCAACCAGTGGCGATTGATATATTGATTTTTGCTAATATAATATACGGGAAACGGCTACAACGATTTCGATGAAATTTCTATTTAGATAGAGTTTTGCTTTTTAAGTCATCTGTAAAGAGGAATTTCCTAAAAAAATGTGATTTTCCACAAAAAAATATAAATTATGGTAAGATAGGTTAAAACTGGCGTATCCACCATATTCTACCAGTGGCGATGGATATTGATTTTTTAAAATTATATACGGAAACGGCTAACGATTTGATGAATTTCGTATTTAGATAGGTTTTGCTTTTAAGTCCATCTGTAAGGAATTCCTAAAAAATGTGATTTTCCACAAAAAAAAATTATGGTAAGATAGGTTAAACTGGCGTATCACCATATTCTACCAGTGGCGATGGATATTGATTTTGCTAAAATAATATACGGGAAACAGCTTAACGATTTGATGAAATTTCGTATTTAGATAGGTTTTGTTTCAGTTCATCTGTAAGGTGATTTCCTAAAATGGATTTTCCACAAAAAAATAAAATTATGGTAGGATAGGTTAAACTGGCGTATCCACCATATTCTACCAGTGCGATAATATTGATTTTCTAAAATATATGGAACCCAACGATTTCGATGAAATTTCGTATTTGATGAGTTTGCTTTAAGTCCATCTGTGAGAGGAATTCCTAAAATGTGATTTCCACAAAAAAAAAATTATGGTAAGATAGGTTAAAACTGGCTATTCACCATATTCTACCAGTGGCGATGGATATTGATTTTGCTAAAAAATATACGGAAACGCTTAACGATTTGGATGAAATTTCGTATTTAGATGAGTTTTTTTAAGTTCATCTGTGTAGGTGTATTTCCTAAAAATGCGATTTTCACAAAAATAAATTATGGTAGGATAGGTTAAACTGGCGTATCCACCATATTCTACCAGTGGCGATGGATATTGATTTTCTAAAATAATATACGGAAACGGCCTAACGATTCGATGAAATTTCGTATTTGAAGAGTTTGCTTTAAGTCCATCTGTGAGAGAATTTCCTAAAAATGTGATTTCACAAAATAAATTATGGTAAGATAGGTTAAAACTGGCGTATTCACCATATTTACCAGTGGCGATGGATATTGATTTGCTAAAATAATATACGGGAAACACTAACGATTTATGAAATTTGTATTTAGATAGTATTTTGCTTTCAAGTCATCTGTATAGGGAATTTCCTAAAAAATGGATTTTCACAAAAAAATAAATTATGGTGGATAGTTAAAACTGGCGTATCCACCATATTCTACCATGGCGATGGAATATTGATTTTTACTTAAAATTATATACGGAAACGGCTCTAACGATTTCGATGAAATTTCGTATTTGATAGAGTTTTGCTTTTAAGTCCATCTGTGAAGAGGAATTCCTAAAAAAATGTGATTATCCACAAAAAAAATTAAATTATGGTAAGATAGGTTAAACTGGCGTATTCACCATATTCTACCAGTGGCGATGGATATTGATTTTGCTAAAATAATATACGGAAACAGCTATAACGATTTGGATGAAATTTCGTATTTAGATAGGTTTTCTTTAAGTTCATCTGTGTAGGATTTCCTAAAAAATGGATTTTCCACAAAAAATAAAATTATGGTAGGATAGGTTAAACTGGCGTATCCACCATATTTACCAGTGGGATGGAATATTGATTTTGCTAAAATAATATACGGAAACGGCTCTAACGATTTCGATGAAATTTCGTATTTAGATAGAGTTTGCTTTTAGTCCATCTTGAAGAGAATTCCTAAAAATGTGATTATCCACAAAAAAAAATGTTATGGTAAGATAGGTTAAAACTGGCGTATTCACCATATTCTACCAGTGGCGATGGATATTGATTTCTGCTAAAATAATATACGGGACACGGCTCTAACGATTTCGATGAAATTTCGTATTTAGATAGGGTTTCTTTTAAGTTCATCTGTGTAGGGATTTCCTAAAAAAATGCGATTTTCCACAAAAATAAAATTATGGTAAGATAGGTTAAAACTGGCGTATTCACCATATTTCACCAGTGGCGATGAATATTGATTTTTGCTAAAAATAATATTCAGGAAACGGTTCTAACGATTTCGATGAAATTTCGTATATAGATAGAGTTTTGCTTTTTTAAGTCCATCTGTAGAGAGGAATTTCCTAAAAAAATGTGATTTTTCACAAAAAAATATAAATTATGGTAAGGTAGGTTAAAATGGCGTATTCACCATATTCTACCAGTGGCAATGGAAATTAGGAATTTCCTAAAAAAATGTGATTTTTCACAAAAAAATATAAATTATGGTAAGATAGGTTAAAACTGGCGTATTCACCATATTCTACCAGTGGCGATGGATATTGATTTTGCTAAAATAATATACGGAAACAGCTTAACGATTTGATGAAATTTCGTATTTAGATGGTTTGTTTTAAGTTCATCTGTGAGGATTTCCTAAAAAATGCGATTTTCCACAAAAATAAAATTATGGTAGATAGGTTAAAATCCACAAAAAATAGAAATTATGGTAGGATAGGTTGAAACTGGCGTATCCACCATATTCTACCAGTGGTGATGGGAATATTGATTTTTGCTAAAAATAATATACGGGAAACGGCTCTAACGATTTCCGATGAAATTTCGTATTTAGATAGGGTTTCGCTTCTCAAGTTCATCCGTAAGGGATTTCCCTGAAAAAATGCGATTTTCCACAAAAAACTAAAAATTATGGTAGGATAGGTTGAAACTGGCGTATCCACCATATTTTACCAGTGGCGATGAGAATATTGATTTCTGCTAAAAATAATATACGGGAAACGGCTCCAAGGATTTCGATGAAATTTCGTATTTAGATAGAGTTTTGCTTTTTAAGTCCATATGTAAAGAGGAATTTCCTAAAAAAATGTGATTTTCCACAAAAAAATATAAATTATGGTAAGATAGGTTAAAACTGGCGTATTCACCATATTCTACCAGTGGCGATGGATATTGATTTTTGCTAAAAATAATATACGGGAAACAGCTCTAACGATTTCGATGAAATTTTGTATGTAGATAGAGTTTTGCTTTTTAAGTCCATCTGTAAAGAGGAATTTCCTAAAAAAATGCGATTTTCCACAAAAAAATAAAAATTATGGTAGGATAGGTTAAAACTGGCGTATCCACCATATTCTACCAGTGGCGATGGGAATATTGATTTTTGCTAAAAATAATATACGGGAAACGGCTCTAAGGATTTCGATGAAATTTCGTATTTAGATAGGGTTTTGCTTTTAGAGTCCATCTGTGAGAGGAATTTCTAAAAATGTGATTTTCCACAAAAAATATAAATTACGGTAAGATAGGTTGAAACTGGCGTATTCACCATATTCTACCAGTGGCGATGGATATTGATTTTGCTAAAATAATATACGGGAAACAGCTCTAACGATTTCGATGAAATTTCGTATTTGGATAGAGTTTTGCTTTTTAAGTACATCTGTTGAGAGGAATTTCCTAAAAAAATGTGATTTTCCACAGAAAAATATAAATTATGGTAAGATAGGTTAAAAGTGGCGTATTCACCATATTCTACCAGTATCAGTGGATATTGATAGTTGCTAAAATAATATACGAGAAACAGCTATAGCGATTTGGATGAAATTACGTATTTAGATAGTATTTTGCTTCTCAAGTTCATCTGTATAGGTGAATTTCTAAAAATTGCGATTTTCCAAAAAAATTAAAATTATGGTAGGATAGCTTAAAACTGGCGTATCCACCATATTCTACCAGTGGCGATGGGAATATTGATTTTTACTTAAAATTATATACGGGAAACGGCTCCAACGATTTCGATGAAATTCCGTATATAGATAGAGTTTTGCTTTTAAGTCCATCTGTGAAGAGGAATTCCTAAAATGTGATTATCCACAAAAAAATTAAATTATGGTAGGATAGGTTAAAACTGGCGTATTCACCATATTCTACCAGTGGCGATGGATATTGAGTTTTGCTAAAAATAATATACAGGAAACAGCTATAACGATTTGGATGAAATTTCGTATTTAGATAGGGTTTACTTTTTAAGTTCATCTGTGTAGGTGTATTTCCTAAAAAAATGCGATTTTCCACAAAAAAATAGAAATTATGGTAGGATACGTTGAAACTGGCGTATCCACCATATTCTACCAGTGGTGATGGAAATATTGATTTTGCTAAAATAATATACGGAAACGGCTCTAACGATTTCGATGAAATTTCGTATTAAGATAGGGTTTCGCTTTTTAAGTTCATCTGTGTAGGTGTATTTCCTGAAAAAATGCGATTTTCCACAAAAAAATAAAATTATGGTAGGATAGGTTGAAACTGGCGTATCCACCATATTTTACCAGTGGCGATGGAATATTGATTTCTGCTAAAAATAATATACGGAAACGGCTCTAACGATTTCGATGAAATTTCGTATTTAGATAGAGTTTGCTTTTATGTCCATCTGTGAAGAGGAATTTCCTAAAAAATGTGATTTTCCACAAAAAATATATATTATGGTAAGATAGGTTAAAACTGGCGTATTCACCATATTTTACCAGTGGCGATGGATATTGATTTTTGCTAAAAATAATATACGGGAAACGGCTCTAACGATTTCGCTGAAATTTCGTATTTAGATAGAGTTTTGCTTCTTAAGTCCATCTGTAAGAGAAATTTCCTAAAAAATGTGATTTTCTCCACAAAAAAATATAAATTATGGTAAGATAGGTTAAATCTGGCGTATTCACCATATTCTACCAGTGGCGATGGATATTGATTTTTGCTAAAAATAATATACGGGAAACATCTATAACGATTTGGATGAAATTTCGTATTTAGATAGTGTTTTGCTTCTCAAGTTCATCTGTATAGGTGAATTTCCTAAAAAATTGCGATTTTCCACAAAAAAATAAAAATTATGGTAGGATAGGTTAAAACTGGCGTATTCACCATATTCTACCAGTGGCGATGGATATTGATTTTGCTGAAAATAATATTTGGATGGAATTTCGTATTTAGATAGGGTTTTGCTTTTTAGAGTCCATCTGTAAAGAGGAATTTCCTAAAAAAATGTGATTTTCCACAAAAAAATATAAATTATGGTAAGATAGGTTAAAACTGGCGTATCCACCATATTCTACCAGTGGCGATGGGAATATTGATTTTGCTAAAATAATATACGGGAAACGGCTCTAACGATTTCGATGAAATTTCGTATTTAGATAGGGTTTTGCTTTTAGAGTCCATCTGTGAAGAGGAATTTCCTAAAAAAATGTGATTTTCCACAAAAAAATATAAATTATGGTAAGATAGGTTGAAACTGGCGTATTCACCATATTCTACCAGTGGCGATGGATATTGATTTTTGCTAAAAATAATATACGGGAAACAGCTATAACGATTTGGATGGAATTTCGTATGTAGATGGGGTTTTGCTTTTTAAGTTCATCTGTATAGGTGTATTTCCTAAAGAAATGCGATTTTCTGCAAAAAAATAAAAATGATGGTAGGATAGGTTAAAACTGGCGTATCCACCATATTCTACCAGTGGCGATGGGAATATTGATTTTTGCTAAAAATAATATACGGGAAACGGCTCTAACGATTTCGATGGAATTTTTTATCTAGATAGAGTTTTGCTTTTTAGTCCATCTGTAAGGGAATTTCCTAAAAAAATGTGATTTTCTACAAAAAAATATAAATTATGGTCAGATAGGTTAAAACTGGCGATTTCGATGAAATTTCGTATTTAGATAGAGTTTGCTTTTTAAGTCCATCTATAAAGAGGAATTTCCCAAAAAAAATGGGATTTTCCACAAAAAAATATAAATTATGGTAAGATAGCTTAAAACTGGCGTATTCACCATATTCTACCAGTGGCGATGGATATTGATTTTTGATAAAAATAATATACGGGAAACAGCTATAACGATTTGGATGAAATTCGTATTTAGATAGTTTTGCTTCTCAAGTTCATCTGTATAGGTGAATTTCCTGAAAAATTGAGATTTTCCACAAAAATAAAAATCATGGTAGGATAGGTTGAAACTGGCGTATCCACCATATTCTACCAGTGGCGATGGGAATATTGATTTTTGCTAAAAATAATATACGGGAAACGGCTCTAACGATTTCGATGAAATTTCGTATTTAGATAGAGTTTTGCTTTTTAAGTCCATCTGTAAAGAGGAATTTCCTAAAAAAATGTGATTTTCCACAAAAAAATATAAATTATGGTAAGATAGGTTAAAACTGGCGTATTTACCATATTCTACCAGTGGCGATGGATATTGATTTTTGCTAAAAATAATATACGGGAAACAGCTACAACGATTTGGATGAAATTTCGTATTTAGATGGGGTTTTGCTTTTCAAGTTCATCTGTATGTGTGTATTTCCTAAAAAAATGCGATTTTCCACAAAAAAATTAAATTATGGTAAGATTGGTTAAAACTGGCGTATTCACCATATTCTACCAGTGGCGATGGATATTGATTTTTGCTAAAAATAATATACGGGAAACAGCTATAACGATTTGGATGAAATTTCGTATTTAGATAGGGTTTTGCTTTTCAAGTTCATCTGTATAGGTGTATTTCCTAAAAAAATGCGATTTTCCACAGAAAAATAAAAATTATGGTAGGCTAGGTTAAAACTGGCGTATCCACCATATTCTACCAGTGGCGATGGGAATATTGATTTTTGCTAAAAATAATATACGGGAAACAGCTATAACGATTTGGATGAAATTTCGTATTTAGATAGGGTTTTGCTTCTCAAGTTCATCTGTATAGGTGAATTTCCTAAAAATTGCGATTTTCCACAAAAAAATAAAAAGGTATGGTAGGATAGGTTGAAACTGGCGTATCCACCATATTCTACCAGTGGCGATGGGAATATTGATTTTTGCTAAAATAATATACGGGCAACGGCTCTAACGATTCCGATGAAATTTCGAATTCAGATAGAGTTTTGCTTTTGGAGTCCATCTGTGGAGAGGAATTTCCTAAAAAAATGTGATTTTCTACAAAAAAATATATATTATGGTCAGGTAGGTTAAAACTGGCGTATTCACCATATTCTACCAGTGGTGATGAATATTGATTTTTGCTAAAAATAATATACGGGAAACAGCAATGACGATTTGGATGAAATTTCGTATTTTGGTAGGGTTTTGCTTTTTAAGTTTTTTTTTTTTATATTTCAAAATTTAATTTTCATTTCGATACATTTTATAGTTTTTGGTGAAAAAGGAATAGACATTATGAGTTGTAGATTTCTCCTAAGATATCAGTATTGGGGATTGAGACGATTACTGACGCTGCGTTACCACGAGCTATCTCAATACTGAGGCGTTGCATCAGGAAATTTCTTGACCGCTTTTCTCCGGTGATATTTGTTATCTTTCTGCCAATTTCTTGAATAACTTGAAGACAATTTGGTCCAAAACTGTATAGGTGTATTTCCTAAAGAAATGCAAAAAAATAAAAATGATGGTAGGATAGGTTGAAACGGGCGTATCCACCATATTCTACCAGTGGCGATGGATATATTGATTTTTGCTAAAAATAATATACGGAAAACGGCTCTAACGATTTCGATGAAATTTCGTATGTAGATAGGGTTTTGCTTTTTATGTACATCTGTCGAAGGGGTATTCCCTAAAAAAATTTGAGTTTTCACAAAAAACTATAAATTATGTAGCATAGGTTAAAACTGGCGTATCCACCATATTCAACTACGAATTCTGGTAGAACGGGAAAATTGGCGGTTCTACCAGATTCAACTACGACTTCTGGAATACCCACAGGTTAGTCAAGGTTATAAAAAAGATGTAGTTTTTCGTATAAAATCGTTTTTTTTTCAGGAATGACTAAGATATGGGATGACATACACTACGTGGCGATGGATATATGGATATATACCCTACGTGGCGATGGATATATTGATTTTTGCTAAAAATAATATAAGGGAAACGGCTCCAACGATTTGGATGAAATTCCGTATTTAGATAGGGTTTTGCTTTTCAAGTTCATCTGTATAGGTGTATTTCCTAAAAAATGCGATTTCGCACAAAAAATTGAAATTATGGTAGGATGGGTTGAAACTGGCGTATTCTTCATATTTAACTGCGACGTCTGGTAGAACGGACAAATCGTCGGTTCAACCAGATCCAATTACGACTTCTGGAATACCGATAGGTTAGTCAAGGTCACACATTTTTTCATTTTTTTTTGTAAAATCAATCGTGTTTTTTCAGGAATGACATCTATATGAAATGGCGTTATAACATCATCCGATTTCAAGTTTATCTAAATGAGTATCTTCCAAAAACACGATTTTATATATGGTTCAATTTTATTCAGAAACAGTTTGAAGTGGTTTTGAGAAATGGTAGCGCAATAATGAAACTGAAGTTACTACAAGTTTTCGGAAAATGATATCCGGATCATTTTGTAATCGATAGCAAATAACTTAGAAATATTCCCAATCAGATGGATTCAGGACACGAACTCACCAGAATTTTTTGGATACTGGGCAACTCAAGGGCACACAACTGAATGCACTGGAAAGCAAACACTTTTTTCTATATGTGCGACATTTGTAAACAATAAATAACAGATTCGAAAGCTTGCCGTGCGAAAGATTCAATTTGAATAAGAAATGAGTATTTAATGCGAAAAGTTATTCACTGATGGAACAATAAAATAACTCAGGTACACGACTGAATAATGCTGTTTTGAGTACAAACAAATAAAACTTTGTCTTCGAATTATTTCTCTAGAAATTATATTCGAAAGCGGTCTGTGGTTTCGTTTCAATTCTTCTCAGTGGGTCCATCAATTCCGCATTCTCTCTCTGCGATGTTGGAAGGGGTGGGAACACTTCCTCGGTGCTCCATGTAATTGTTGTTACAGACCTTGAATAAACAAGAATCCGTTGTGTTTCATGTATCAGTGCAATTCGATAGAACAAACAGGTTCGAGTGCTATGAACACAAGTTCATATTGTTATCTGTTCGATGAACGCATTGGGTGGTTGAAGATATAAATTATCTCGTTGCTTATAATGCTACACTTCAACCAATGCTTTGCTATTGCCTCCATTGGGAAGGATCGGATGTATCCGAATAATCGATAGGGAAATAGGATTTGTAAGCATAAGAGGGTTATTTACATTTTCAACACACTCTAAACTTCAACTGAAGTTTGTATGGAATGGTGGGTTAAATAGTTCCCCGAAGGTAAAATTTGGGTTGGGTTCATTTTCATGTTTGTTTTCCTTTCCCGTAAATGAAATAATTCAAATGAATATACGATTTGTTCAAAATATTTGTGAATGTGTGAATTGACGTGGAGATTTACAACAAAATAGGAATACTTGTTTTGCAATCAGCCTGCGATTTTCAAGTGTGCTGATATTAAACGTCCGAGTGAGCTCGGTATGGGGATATCCAATGTCGGGATATACCCCAAAGCAAGAAATATTAGAAACACGTGTTTCGGGCTCTCGGCCCTCATCAGCCCGAAACACGTGTCTACGGTTAACGATTCTCTTTGAGGGCTATGTCCATTGAATTTCTTTCGTTTTGTTTACCAGTCCCCTCGATATTCTTCCCATTCTTATCTATAATCCTGGACTCGGATGTCACGCAGGTAGCTATAGCTGCCTCCGTGGTGACGTTGGTTGTTGCCCTGGAATGCAGGGTCTGCTAACCGAAACCACAAATGTGCGGCTGGCTTCTTATTGTTGACTCCGTTGATTTGTCGTTTTCTACCAAGTGTTGTTCATCCTTGCACTTCTTCACCGTACTGATGAGGGCCGAGAGCCCGAAACACGTGTCTACGGTTAACGATTCTCTTTGAGGGCCATGTCCATTGAATTTCTTCCGTTTTATATATATATATATATATATATATATATATATATTACGTTACAAAAAGGCCCCGACTAATTTGTACAGAACATGATATGTATTTTATACTCACTAAACACTAGGTTTCTTTGTCGGAGAAATGAAATAAAATGTATAATTAATAGGGACATTTTGAGAGGAGTTTCATTAATTTTCTTCCTTTAAATAATATCGTCAGGAGTAAAAATTTAAATTTTTTTCCATATCCTCATATATAAATATCAATGTATATTCACCTGTAGTTAACAATGAATCATATTATATCCTATTCATCCGTATTTGTTGACTTTACATATGTATCTCTTTTGGAGAATATCCTGATTTTCTCAAAATTACCATTCTAGTTCCCTTACTGAAAAAATATCGAGAATCATCATCCTATATCTCTTATCAGTGTACTCTCAGAAAATGTTGAATAACTAAATTCACTCAGAATAAATGACTTCCTGGAAACATTCGATCTGATGAGTGGCAACATGGAATCAGAAAAAATAATTCGACAGAAACCGCAAACTCTTCTACTTAGGATTTCGAGGTAATATAAACCAGTTACTTGTTTCTTTTTTGACGAAAAGATGTTTCCAGGTTAAGCAGAAAAACGTTATATCAGATAAATTTCTTGTAACAACAGGTAACCCTCAATGTAGCGTTCTTGGACCACTAATTTTTTTATTATATGTGGATTATCTTCCTGATAACATAAGTTATGAAAAATATCACTTCACGCAGATGACACATCTATAATTCTTTCTAGTAAAACATCTGACGATATGACACGATTAGTGAATACAGTTCTAATTTAATTTAATGACTGGTGTAACAAGAACAGACTCATTATGAACTTAAACAAAACAGTATGCATGCAATTTGCGAATTCATCTAGAAGTCTAGATCTCACTGTCCAAAACAAATCTTTAGAATAGGCCAGTCCGACAAAATTCTTGGGAACAATGATTGACTCACTCTTCACATGGCATGAACATATCGATTTAACATGTAATGAATTAAATCAATCATTGATTTGTTGAAAATATAAACAGGATGTTCATAAAATCAGATGTGGAATCATCTGCGACTGAAAGATAAACCTTAGTCACTATCTTCCATCGTCAAGATAACCTCAACATGAATCAATCATACTATTTCATAAAATCTCTCAAGTGTAAGTTAGATACAAAATCACTAATATCAGTTTATTATGCTGAATTTCAATCGATTATATATCATAATATTGCTGTCTGGGGACTAGCTACTGAATCAGACATGATTCTTATGAAGCAAAAAAACTGCTGAGATTGATATTCAATTTGGATTATAGAACTTCCTGTAGAGAGACATTCCAACAGAACAAAATATTTATACATAAAATGAAAGTATGCTACAAATGAGAGCAGAAATGCATAATTTCAATATAAGGAGTGAAAATATGATTACAACTCGAAATCATCATCACGCAAAATATGAAAAATCTCCTAAATTTGTTTAGGTGAAGTGAAGTGAGCAATGCGCGATCATTTGAAAATTTCAATTTCAAATGTTCTTGTCTCGGTCAGTGTTTTGAAAATCGTTTTTCAATTTATATATATTTTTTGTAAATGACGATGTGTTGATTTAATTATTCTTATTGTGAAATGTCTTTCAATCACATTTTATCTAGACTTGGTGTATTTTATATTATTTTTTTCTAATGACGATTTGTAGATTTAATTATTCTTATTGTGAAATGTCTTTCAATTACATTTTACCTTGACTTGCTGTATTTAATATTGTTTTTTTATGAAGTTGTGATGATTTAATTATTTTTATTGTGAAATATTTCTTAATCACATTTTATCTAGACTTAGAGTATATTTTTTATGTTTGTATGAACCTATGCAACTATGACTTGTCCCATCCACATGATATGTAGCAAAACGTATTTTTAAAATATATCTTTCTATCTATCTATCTATCTATAACACTATTAATGTTCATGACTGCCCGGATATCGTTTTTACAAAAAATTTAATATGACTTTCATCTTTCACTGACGCTTTACAACATAGAGTGGGCTTGGCATATCATGAAATGATAATTATGACTGCTGTGACTCACATGAACTGTGTGTAGTCGGTTCTTACGATGATCCAATGAATATTATCTCTTCTATAAATAAACTTCCTCAATTTTATATTTGTAACATATAATATCCATCTCTCAAATTAATCAAATTATCGAACGTAACAATTTCCATTGTTATCAGGTATTCGTGTGGGATGCCGATGGGAAAATTCTTCCTTTGTTCGAAAATTTTTCAATTTCCCTTCGAAAGGCTTTTGTAATATCCGTTGTTTTTGCTGAAAATATTTATTTTCACCAGATCGCTTACCATGAAATTCAAGCAGTGTTGTTGGTATTTATCCGGAAACGAATGGGAAATTCATATTTCATTATATCGTGAGAATTAATTTATGCAGTAAAACATTTTTAACAAAAAATTAAACCGACGAAAAAATCAACTGAAAAGCAAAAAATAAAATGGGGCTTTTTAGTATTGATGATAATTGAGCTCCTAAACTAATGTGCGTAACAAATTTTTAGTCGGCACCAGACAAACAATTATCGAAGATCATTATATTACTTTGGAGAAGTGATCAAAACGCCGCTGTGCATTTGCTGCCATCATTTTACGCTTTACCTAATTCAATTGCTAGTTTGTTTGGCGCCGACTGAAAATTAGTTACTCACAGTTTAGGAGCTCAATTATCATTAAGACTAAAAATATATTTTTTTTGCTTCTCAGTTGATTTCTTCGTCAGTTTAATTTTTTGTTGAAAAGTTTCTGTGTTTGTGTTTGTTAAGTTGCAACTCATTCCGTTTTCAAAAGGGGCGGTCCTGACACGTCTTCTCAAGGAAAATTCATAATTGAGAGAATTCAGGAGAGAAATCAATAAAAGGAATAATTTTCATTCGATTGCTCTCGCGATTTCGAAAACGATTGGAGTTACAGATATGTTTGAACTATTTATGAATTTCGGAGCTCAGTGGTCTGTTCCCCAGTTTGCGATAAGAATATTCATTAACAATCTTGATTTGAAATATTCAATATTCTCAACATCAGTGATGGAAAATTATGAAAAAGCCGAACATGGTAAATAGAGTGAATCAATCCAATCCAATAATATGTTGTCTGTATACTCTTTACAATTGATGAAAACAAACCGGATTTCCAGTATCTATCTCTCAGTACGTAATAACCTTCAAATAGCTCTAGTAAATAATATCTAAATTTGGGAAAGATGGTGGATGCAAATTTTCGATATGGTGAACATATCAACTTTGTTTTAAAGAAATTACAGTTTGTACTCCGTAATTCCGACAATTCCACGATATTCCTGACTTGAAGAAAAAAAATCTGCGGTCTGAAACTGATCTCCGACTACTTGAGATAATTCAAAAACGATTGCTATTAATCACTGATATTAATAATTCAAGATCTCCAAGGGGTGGGTGGTACGGCAAAGCAGAAATATTACACTTGAGTTTTTATTAGAGAAACAGCAATATAAGGCAACACAATTGCAAACGCGATCTCGCGAAACTAACATAATCACCATATCATAGCCCTGGAAATCACATGCATTTTTCAGAGGCGATTTTTTCAAACTTGGAACAATATTCATTTGTTATTTCAAGTTGTGCTGGAAACAAAATGGCAATTCTGACCGTGGCTATGCGGTCGCTATTTGTAAGGTGAACAATGATGTTGAAGTTATAATATTTTTTTAATTTTTTTAATATATTATGAGTTTTTGAAACAATTCTGGGTAAAACCGATCGCAAATCAGTCTGGAAATTTTAGAAACTGAAAAAAAAAAATTTTTGAGTTATTTTTTGAAATAAGCTACTATCGGAAATGTTAATATAATCATCAATAACTATTATAAAATTTGTCTGGAACCTATTTGTCGGTATTAACATCGTCTGGCAAGTCAATCAATGTCCGCGCGTCATTAGATGCTCTCCAATCAGCTTTATAAACCTACATCCTGGGACTTATTTCTTAATAGCTTATACTTTTTCATATAACAATTGAAATATGTGTTAGTTATTAACCGGTCCCAATGTTGTCAGGCTGAGTTATAAGGTACCCCCGACCTCCAATGAGCTACATCTTTACTGTGTTGCACATAATCAATAATACATATTTTTTTTATTCATTTCTCTTGTAGCAATATGGACTCTAAAGTTAAAAATAAAATTATAGTTTTTATAAAGCGATGAAATATCCGAATAACAGCTTTGGTAATACCCGTCAAATCTGAGTGACTCTGTACCTACGCGACCGGGCGTTGTAAGCTTCCATCTCATGGACAGTAGGTATAAGATAGTCGCTGAGCAAAATTTAGGTTTAGATAAAATTTGTGTTGTCTGCCGGACACTGGCTCAAAAACTAATATTATTCTATCACTCAAAAATCCTCCGTTCTCTCCAAGGAGTAGGCAGTTCGAAACCTAGAGAGAACCAGTGGCAAAACCTAGAGTATCGGAATACTTAAGTAATAATATTAATATTTTCAAAGCTGAGGCATATCAATAGAATTACTTGGTCGAAAAATGTGGTATAACCTATATAAGTGTACAGTCAATTCACTGGGAAAATCTAAAGATGGGTTCATTTGTCATATTCTAGCGTTTGACTTCACAGCGCGCTGTTTTCTTGAGTGTTACTGAATGACACAGGATTAGGGGTTCATCATCAGTCGTCCACGCTGTAGCTCACCACTCACACAAATTTTTTGAATGTCTACATATACTTTGAGTGATATATACACTAGTAGTTAGGATATCAATCTGGATCAGTGTAAACTGGATTTCTTCATCCTGAACTGTATATTGAGATGGTTTCAATCATGCCCAAGAAAATCTGCACGAATAAATAGAACGACCCTCTATTTTAAAGCATTCGTTGGTAAAAAAATAAGAACAAGAATAGCTCGTTCAGAAATAACCCAGATTTCATCAGAATTCTTATTCACACAGAGAATATATAATTTCAATGGGAATTATTTTGAAATATAACAAAATGTCAATCTCTATTCGTGGAACACACTTTCTTCTATTTAAATTTGTATCGTGTTGGGTTCGTTTGTAATTTCAATGAAAACATTGTTATTTTTCAAGGATCAACTCGAAAGCGTATGAAATCAACGAAGGATTATATCAGAATAGTGAGGAGAAAAGTTTTGCTATATTTTTTCTCAATTCGGAGTTTACATCAAACATGGTAACAAGTTGGTGGGTGAATGAACTCCAAGTTGGCCAGGAAAAAGTTCTCTAGTAACTCCAGCACTAACGCGGGGATCAAACAAGGATGCTTTTTTAAATCCGTAGCTCGGATTGTTATGAAAATGCCTATGTAAGCTTCGAATTACATATATTACAATGAAATGAGCTTTCTGCTTCTCACCTTCACAGCATTTCAGACGAGTCGCCAACATAAATTGCTTTCGTTACTGAAAGACCATGGCTCATATCTGAAATTTATGATATCACTAGTATAATAGACAGTTCTCCTGATTCACAACTATCCGAATAGCCTGGTCTCTGTGACGATGAGACGTAAGTATGAATATATTCCTCGAATAATAATGCAAATATGATTGTTTAGAGTTATAAAAATATCGCCATATGCAAACATTGCTCGAAGTTGACGTTATCAAGCATAATTATTGCATAGTGGATTTGAATAGTAGTATGGTAACAAAACATCGTTTTCTATCATTTTCAAGAACACCTGGCGTGTATTGAGAATCAAATGTATTAAAACGAAACAAAAAGTTTTGTTTGCAGTTTTTGAATAGACATTCTATTTCAACTTCATACTCGCCTTGGCCTTGGCCGTAGTTACGATAATTTTTGGGAGAATATCAAACCCAAAATTGATAAATGAAAAAAATTTGATTCATTCAAAAGCAATGCTCAATCATTCTACACAAACTCGAGGAAAAAATCAACACAAAGTTCATTGTACAGGTTATGCAGGAATTGGTATTTCTATACCCAGCGAGTGGAAAAAAAATCATTATTAGTCAGTGAACTCCAAACTGTACCGCAAGGTTGGTTATAATTTCAAATGGTGTCTGAAAAATATGATAAATTTCCAGAGAGTGTTCTTTGATGATAATACAGATCTCCAGGGAAGTTATGTTCGACAAAAAACTAGTTCGTTCCCCTAAATTGTATATTCAATTGAATATTGTGAATGCTATATTGTAATTGATTAGATTGATCATGAATTCACTTTCATTGACTCCCGAGGGTTGTTTATATATATATATATATATATATATATATATATATATATATATATATATATATATTGTGTAGATTTTCTTGAACCAGAAGTATTTATGAATTTTTTTTATTCTTGGGAATTTGTATTGAAAGTTAGGATCCTTTAAATATGTACTTTAATTCATTCCAAAGTTCTTCAGAGTTTATTTCATATATCTCTATCTTTACTTTTATACATATATCTCTATCATACTATTATAAATTTGAAATTTATTGTTTGTTTGTTCGAGAATCATGCAAAAACTACTTAACCGATTTTGATACAATAAGTAAACCCATTTTTTCACAACCAAGTGAGTTCCCATTTCAAGTACATCTTCCGTTGTATAACGGGATGTTTGGATAACGGCATAACGTGATAACGGGGTTACGGGTTAACGGGAGATTGGCACAACGGAATAATGGGGAAACGGGATAATGGGATAACGGTAAAACAAGATAACATATCAGGATACGGCAATGGTACGGGATAACAAGGAACGGAACACAATAAAGGATAACGGGATAACAAGATAACGGTATACGAATAACGGCAAAACGGCATAACGTGATATGGGGTAACGGGTTAATGGGCTTCGCAAAGGAAAATGGGAAACAGATAATAGGATAACGGCAAAACGTTAAACAAGGTAACGGATATCAGGATAACGGCATTATGGTTTGACGAGATAACAAGATAACTGCATAACAAGATAACGGAACTCTGAATGAAAGGATTCACGATAACGGGATAATGGGATAATGGGATGACATGATAACGGGATAACGGAATAACGGGATAACGGGATAATAAGATAACAAGCTAACGGTCAGAGATAAGGCAAAACGGCATAACGTGATAACGAGGTAACGGGTTAACGGAATACCGGCAAACGGAATAATGGGAAACGGGATGATGGGATAACGGCAAAACGGTGAAACAAGATAAGGGATATCAGGATAATGGCATAATGGTTTGACGGGATAACAAGATAACTGCATAACAAGATAACGGAACACTGAATAAAGAGATTCAGGAAAACGGATAACAAGATAACGGTAAAACGAGATAACGGCAAAAGGCATAACGTGATAACGGTAACGAGTTGATGGGACTGCGGTAAAACGGAATAATGGGGAAACGGGATAATAGGATAACGGCAAAACGTAAACTAGACAACGAATATTAGGATAACGTCATGATGGTTTGCCGGGATTACAAGATAACTGCATAACAAGATAACGGAACACTGAATGAAGGGATACATGATAACGGGATAACAAGATGACGGTATAACGAGATAGCGGCATAACGTGATTACGGGTTTACTTGGATATCGGCAAAACGGAATAATGGGGAAATAGGATGATGGGATAACGGCAAAATGGTAAAACAAAATAACGGATATCAGGATAATGGCATTAAGGTTTGACGAGATGACGAGATAACTGCATAACAAGATAACAGAACACTGAATGAAGGCATACATGATAACGGGATAACAAGATAATGGTATAATGGAATAACGGTATAACGTGATGAAGGTGTAACGGGTTGATGGGATATCGGCAAAACGGAATAATGGGATAACGGTAAAATAAGATAACGGATATTTTCGGATAACGGCATAATGGTTTGACGGGATAACATAACTGCATAACAAGATAACGGAACACTGAATGAAGCATACAAAAAGGATAACGGATAACGGATAACAAGTTAACGGTATAACGAAATAACGGCAAAACAGATAACATGATAACGGGGTAACGGGTTAATGGGATATCGGCAAAACGGAATGATGGGGACACGGGATAATGGGATAACGGTGAAACAAAATAACGGATATCAGGTTACCGGCATAATGGTTTGACGGGATTACAAGATAACTGCATAACAAGATAACGGAACACCGAATAAAGGGATACAGGATAACGGGATAACAAGATAACGGTATAACGAGATAACGGCATAACGGCATGACGTGATAACGGTGTAACGGGTTGATCGGATATCGGCAAAACGGAATAATGGGGACACGGGATAATGAGATAACGGTAAAATAAGATAACGGATATCAGGATAACGGCATAATGGTTTGACGGGATAACAAGATAACTGCATAACAAGATTACGGAACACTGAGTAAAGGGTTACGGGATAACAGATGACAGCAAACGGTATAACAGATAAAAGACTTGGATTCCAATATGTCAGAACAACCCCCTGAATATTTGAAAGATTTCAATCTATGTAGTTGTTGATGAAAAAAAAAAACAGCAGAACACTTCAGTTTTATGCTCAGTTTTGCCCAGGGAGAAATTCTTTCATTTCTGAAATTTGGCATCCATAAAGTATCATGAAACAGGTTAGGTTATATAATAGAGGAATGAAGTTTTTCACATTCCAAGTATGAGTGAGTACTGAGAAAGGATTCTTCAAAATTCGAATCACAAGCGATTGAAACTGCTCTCTGAACTTTTGAATAATTTTTATTTTTCAAATAGTTAATTTTTTAATGTATTGTTTCAAAGTTTCAAATGAAAACCAGAAAAATTCAGTGTTAATACATAAAGAATACATTGTGTCAAAAAAAATAGTTTGGCTAAACTGACGTCGTTTTGACCTTCGAATAGGTCGGCGCTGAATTGAGCTTAGTTGAATGTCATGTCATATTTACGTCAGATTAACCAGTATTGGAAAAGAGTCATTTAGGAGTAGAAAAATGGAAGACATTCACCCTGATAGGTCAAATTGCCTAAATGATGGTCGTTCAAACTATGGGGACTAAACAATTGGAAGTTGACGGAAGAAATTAGAGATTTTGATTGAAATTTCATTTGCACTAGTTGATATGGCTTTTTCTCAACAACAAATCATGTTAAGGAACGCGTAGTGTTGACATGGCGTCATTTATTGAAATTTATTTTCACAAATTCTGGAATTGAATCAAAATATGTCATGAAAAAGTGAAATTTTCCTGAAAACCACGCAGGCATATAAACGAAAAAAAAACATGTCAATTTTAATCTACCAAACTATTAATTTGAAAAAATCGGCAAAATGCGTAATATAATTTTTTGTTTGCTGTGATTAATTTCATGTCATGCCCCTGACCCTATGTCGCTGATAGGTTGATTCAATTCTGCATAAAGGTTACATTGCAAGGGTACGGCATACCAAAAAAATATCTGTTTTTTTAATTTTCTAATAGATTTCCCAATTTTTTTTTGCGGCAGAGGGTTGAAAATTTCTCCAAAAAATAAAATACAATTGAAACATAATATACAATTTAAAAACGAGTTCAGTTTGCCATTTGGAATATCGTTATCAAAATGTTGAGGAAAACATAAAATATAAACACTTCACCCAGAACTCACTGTTTTTGTGACACCCTCCACTTTGTTTTCTTGTTCACTAATCTACGAAGTTTCACCATCCCAAAGTAAACACAAGTGTAGTAAACTCACATAAATCCTTCCAAAGGGCAAGAAGAGAAATTACGATATGTATATTTTGCAGATGTTCCTTTATGAGGCAGCAAGTAAACTATTCTGATTTGCATATTGTAGAGCTCACTCATTGTTCGTGTTTGGTTGGGAATTAAGTGAACTTAACGTTCTGTTATCAACACTCGATGAAGTGGCTATAATAAATTACTCTGGGATTAAGAAGTTGAGAATGCTTTGATGTTCGCAACTTGGAAAATTATAGAAAACCCTTTGCAGCCTCATGCCAGTAACTTTATTTCTCTACCGATTTCAAAGAGTTGAAAAAAAATCATATCAATGAAGCCGATAATAATCCTATCTTTGGAACCCACAGTTGAGTTCCATTTTATTGAATATATGTTTCATGACACTTTTTAACATGGAAAACATTTCGTGTTTTTGGAATCACAAGGTGCCCAAAATTCCCGAATTCGATGAGTTATAGACAAAAGATGAAGTATATCGGAAAACTGCGTATCATACCAGTAATATACTCAAAATATCCCCTAAAATTGAAATTCAATGATAATGTTTCCTTAGAATAGAACTCTAGGCATTTGAATTGTCTCCTTTTCTTTTTTTCAATAATATGGGATATCTTGTCATTCAGTAATTCTTCGATATCACACACCTATTTACGCCGGAATTTTTTAATTTGTCTTTGAAACGTTATCATTTATTTTTATTGATATCCTTCAACTAAATCGGTTCCAAAGAAAAATTAACGAATTTTTCAAAAAAGTTAAAGGCCCATATATGGTTCTGCTAGGCACTCCATTGGTTGAATAACTTCACGATGAAAAAAAAATCCTTGTTTTGAATGTTTTCATTCCATCATACAGTGCAGAATCCAGCACCAACTACAGCAAAAATCACCATGGATCTATTTGAAATGAGAATCCTCAACAAAAGTATGCAATATCGAACTTGGTATTCATTACACATTTTTCTAACTTTTTTGGAACAATTTGAAGCAGCACATCGCTTCTTTGCCCTCTGACTGAAATTACGTAATAATCAAGCCTATATTGTCTCATGTTAGCAGACACACGTAGCAATTCACCACAGGAGAAGATGGTCTACCACCCTGACCTTTTCAGCAAGGTTTGACAACAATTATAATTCGATGGTTATTTCCTAGAATATACTACAAACTACTTACCGTAATTTGGACCAAAAATTTTTATACATTGCACAATTGCACTAAAAACAAACGCTGAGCTGAATCTCAAAATACGCATAACCACTGCTCTTAAGTACCTTATCTCACATAATAACGCAATCTGTATTGATTCAGATTTCTCTTGTCCATGCCTGTACCTAATAATCAGAAAGGGGTTGAGAGGGTCCATACGGGCCTGGTAGGCGCTAATGGGTTAATTTAAATCTTCAAAATAACACAATGTAGGAAATAAACTACTTTTATTCAACTGCTTCATTGGATTTTATATTTTATTTCTCCTTTTACTCTATTGAAAACTACAATATTCAAAAACTATCCATCACACAGAAGCCAACGTGTCAAAATCGGTGACAGCACTAGCTGTTCTCGCGAAATTTCTGTTGGGGTACCACAGGGCACAGTTGTAGGTCCGATACTGTTTTTAATTTATATCAGCAATCCAGTTGACATTAGACATATCAAAGGTCACCCCATGCTAATACGTGGCAACAGGCATACAATGGAGCAGAACAAAGCTAAGAACACATACAGATATGGTTGAATGACAATCTCCTCAATCTAAATGTTCCAAAAACTAAATGTATAACATTTTCTCTTCAAATAACCAACAGCCCCAGATGCAAAACATTCAGATACATCAGCCAAATTGCCTCAAAATATCTTGCAACTGCCCAAATATTGAGAAAGTGGCGAAAATAAAATATCTAGGTGTATTTTTGGACCAGCGTATGACTTGAGATGAACACGTCTCTCATATGGTCAAAAGACTCAGGCAACTGACATATAAAATATACAACCTTCGTGCTGTTCTCACTAAACAAAACCTGATGATAATTTACAATTCCCTGGTTGAATCATTAATTAGATATTGTATAACAGTATGGGGTGGAGTATTCGAGAATGTACTGAATAATATTCAAGTGACCCAAAATTCAATTATGAAAATAATCTATGGAAGACCCAAACATTTAGAGTCCCAACTATTGTATAAGGGAACTAATTCACTTGACGTCAGAAGTCTATACGCGTTCTAATGTCTCGTTTGGATCTATTCCAACAAAATAACTCAGAACACGATTGAACCTAAGAATACCAGATAAGCACAGAATCTGTCCGTACCATTCTTCAAAAAAAGTCATACGCAGAGAACAATATTTCATTTTGGTCCAAAACTATATGATATACTACCAGGCGGTATAAGAAAAACTTTCAAAATATATAAAACAAATATCAAGAATTTCATTATTAATAACAACCAACTTATAGTGACTTTCCTGAGGAACACACTTTATAATATAGAATCCGTTACCCAATAAGAATCTTTTTTAACCGAACTGAATATATATTGTAAATATAAAACCATGGTTTCACGTTGCACCAACCTTTTTCACTGTTTCATCATGTCCTCATAGTATACTATAATAGTATCACTACCATGATCTCGCTCTACCAACTATCTCTGTTATATCATATGTTCTCGGCTTATTATCTCATATTATATACCTAATCACTATTATATCTGTCCTACCATGTTCGATTTATAAAAGTGTCACCATGAGGCGGAAGATGGGGAGCGAACCTATCTCCAAATGGTCCAAGTGATATATGTTAAACAAATGTATAACCTTTTCAAATGAACAAAACTTCAAACTCATTTGTCAACAACCATATTCTGATAATAATAAATTATATTTTTTTCCTTCCGCAATTTAATATCATTTTCATACGAAATGGATGGATAATTCAGTAGTATTGTCCGAAATGCATAATTCAGTCTCCAGG
Source organism: Gonioctena quinquepunctata (assembly GCA_018342105.1). Lineage (NCBI taxonomy): Eukaryota > Metazoa > Arthropoda > Insecta > Coleoptera > Chrysomelidae > Gonioctena > Gonioctena quinquepunctata. The sequence goes on along the minus strand of JAFIRS010000018.1, from coordinate 986,812 downwards.
AATCTGTATTCTTATCCAGCATGTGTCCTTATGTGAATTTCCATTGATGTTTTGATCACTTCATTTTGTATTTTATATATTTTGGTGAATTGATAGTGGATCAATTTTCGGTTGGATTTGATTGAATGCCCAAACTTGCCGACCAACATATTGGAACCTTCATCTTGGAATCACCAGATATCAAGGAAAACTCAAGAAAATAAAAACTTTTTAACAAAAATTAAAACCGACGAAAAAAGAAACTGAGAAGCAAAAATTAAAGGAACCATTTAAGTCTCAAACTAAGCTCCAAAACTAATGTATGTAACTAATTTTGAGTCGGCGCCAAACAAACAATCAACGACTTTGGAATACTTTGAAAGGAATGATCAGAACAAAATAACATAACGTGAAATTTCCAGCGATAAACAACAACATTACAGATGAAAACTTCTCAACAATAAATGAAACCGATGAAAAAATCAACTGAAAAGCAAAAAATAAAATAAACCTTCTTAGTCTACATGATAATTGAGCTCCTAAACTAATGTGAGTAACTGATTTTGAGTCGGCGCCAAACAAACAATTATCGAAGATCCTTATATTACTTTGAAAGAAGTTATCAAAACACAGCCGTGCATCTCGCTGCCATAATTTCACGCTTTACCCAATTCAATTAATAGTTTGTTTGGAGCCGACTCAAAATCAGTTGCTCACATTAGTTTAGGAGCTCAATTATCATTTAGACTAAGGAGGTTCATTTTATTTTTTGCTTTTCAGTAGATTTTTTCGTCGGTTTAAATTTTTGTTAAAAAGTTTTTATTTTTCAATTTTTTGTTGCTGAAATCTACTATTTACTACCTACTTGATTTTTGATCACTTCCAAAATACTTTCTCACCTAGCTTACTTCAACTATCAACTATTAAATAATATGATTTTATATTTTAACTATTTATTGTTATATAATATAAATTAATTTTGGAAGTTCTGGTTACATGATTTTATCACTTTGTATATAATTCCATCCTTTCATAGAATGTAATCATTTTGACGGATGTAGGAGGGTCTGTCAATGTCAACTACATATGTGTGCCAAGGTGCACAAGTGAAAAATAAATTATCCCCTATTTTTCTACCCATAGGGGTGTATCATTTCATTCCAAATTGGAATATAATCAACTATGAGGTATACCCTTCCTAATAAGGAAGAATCATCGAAATCAGAGAACCCACTACAAAGTTATGCCTGATAGAATCAATCAACGGACCAAAATTCAGAGGGTGAACGATCAATATCCTTCATTTTGCTACCCTTAGGGATGGATTTTGTTGTTCAAATTGAGATGGGACCAACTTTGAAGTACACCCTATCCAATGAAGGAAGAATCATCGGAATCGAATTGTCTTTGGAAAGTTCTGGTGATCATACATTAGAAAAAAATATGCCCGTCGAATAGAGAACCTCCCCTTTTTTGTTTTTGTCGGTTAATTATAGGACAACCTTTCTTGGAGCTCTAACTTAAGAACGACACCCGAATGGAATAACGGCAATCCATTTTTACTAATCGATTGCTGACAAAAAATTGACTTCCGAGAGCCGCCATTGTGCATTTTTGAAATTCGTCACAGATCGCAGTAGATGCTACCGAATTCGATTATATCCAATATGGGAGTTCTATTCCGGAAGACAGAATAATTCAATATCGTATAGTGTATTGATTTGTTCGATGGTATGGACAGGATGTTCATAAAATCAGATCTGGAATCATCTGCGACTGAAAGATAAACTTTAGTCACCATCGTTCATCCTTCAAGATAACTTCTTGGGAGGAATTCATTTTGGAAGGGAAAACATTTTCAATTGAGAGTTATATAGAAATATTTTTCTGATTATTGAAAAATCCACGACCATAATGAAGTTATTTCTTGTAACATTCAACAGAAAACAACTACTTCCCCTGCTGAAGCCACGCTGGACATTGAACCACACCTGATAGATATTGTGAAAGGACCCTTACTCAAAAAAAAATAATTTCATTTTCAACAATGGTGTAATTTCACAGTCGCAGATCTTTTGCAACGCACCAATTTTCATCTGGAATAAAATTTTGTGATAGATAAATAAAAATAAAGTTTTCCATATGGTGCATAGTTTTTTGAGCTCACTGTATATGAAGATAAAGTGTCAACAATACCAACACACACATCATCAGATAATACTGTGAATATTTAGAAAAATTTATAAAAAACATTAGTTGTTTTATTCTCTAATAGATAAAGTCATATAAATGAAAATAAAGTAAATAAATAATATATAAATATATAACTTTGTCACAATTATAAAAAATACATTTTTCACGAAACAGAACAACAGTTACCAGAAGGAACAAATAGATATCATCAAACTTGAGCGGTTGAGAATGAATAAACTATCTAAGAGGATTCAATAGACTTTCACATCTAAGTTAGCCATTCCAATCTTTGTCAAGAAACTCTTGAACACTATAAAACACCTCATCTATGAGTGATATTTTTATAGATCTCCTGAAATGAGGTGGAGATACAATGTTTCTGTAGATGGGTGGGAGATGATTGTATAGTTTGACTGCACAATAAATCAGAGAGTTCTTCGTTAAATTTGAAGTTGGAATAGGAACTCTCAAATTCTTATTTTGGCTAGTGATACCGATAATTGCCTCGTATGATGCTTCATTTTTGTGTACTAAGCACACAGTTTCGAGAATAAATAACGAATGAAGGGTCAGATTTTTTGTTGAGAGAACAGCGGCTTACAAGATACTCTGTGTCCAACTTTACAGAGGTAACGAACTGCACGCTTTTGAAGAACAAATATACTACATATTGAAGTTTTGTTGACTGCAGATACCCCAGAAGGGTATGCCATTCTTAATATGAGAATCAATCAGAGCACCATCCGCAGAGCATAGCACCCAAATTTTTATGCTTCAAATTCTATCAATCCTATAAATACTACATTCTTTCACAATATTTTTCTCTTATTCTCCCTCTTTTTTCCTCCTCTCACAGCCGTTTCACTCACAAATCAAAGTTCAGATTGCCAAACCAGTTTCAATTCTGATACGTGTAATGAGTTGCACCCACGATCATAGAGAGACAAGTGGTATGAATAAAAAGTGAAATATGAAAACATAATTGGGTTACTCCGTCAGAACGGGGAAAAACCTGGTTGAGAAAACGTGGGAAGCAGGATGGAAAATAAAAAATTAGGAGATATCGATGGAAACCTGGAATCAAAAAATAGTTTCGATTCCTGTCAAAAAGAGTTGTAGATGAAAAAAAAATCGCATTTATACAAATTTTCACTTGCCAAATCAAACTTATAACTGAATCAGATGGGAAATCATTCAGCTGACAATGGCATCATGGTATGGATATTTAAGCTCAAAAATTGCAATCATACTCGATATGATGAAATATTTGATCACTTTGAAATATATTCATGGTTTTCTTGATATAGAACGTCGGCTTATGTCCTTATTCGCTTCATCTATCGAAACGACCACATTTTATGATCATCGAAGTTTTATCTTTCTGCAAACCCTTCCCGAGTTCATCAAATACCTTGTTCTCCGGTTCGGAGACGATATTTTATCCTGATTATCAAATATTTGTCTGGATTATAATCTTTTTATGCCTTGTCGACTGTGATATACCGGAAGAAAAATACATTTATGAGATCCCCGCTTCTGATATGATGGTATCAGAATATGGGTTGTGAAAATGGGGTGGATTAACTTCTCTGCAAGGATGGAATGGGCCAGAGCTCATCTGGAATTTTGATTACATTTTTTGCGGCAGGAAGTTTGATTAACCTCTACTGGGTCTTAGAAATTATGGGTTTGGATACCGACGAGATGAACATTATACAAAATGAGAATCTAATGATTAAAATACAACTACAAAAAAAACGAATAAAAGAATTTCGAATTCCCACCTCTTATCATTTTTATTTCTTCTAGATGCATCTCATATTATAGAAAGAGTCGCAGGTCGGTCGGATACGGATAATTAGATTTGTATACGCTAGTCGGAAAAATTGTTCGAAGGGTCAAATATATAGTGCTCCACTTTCAAAACTTCAGAAAACTATCGATTTGATGTTATTCCAATGAAAACTGAAATCGATGTAGTCTTGAGGTGGAGTTTGCAATGGGTAGTAATTAAATGAAATCAACCTGAAAACAGATCAAGTTTCATATAGGAGTTATTCTTATTTTTCTCATTCTTATTTATATTTTTCCAGGAAATCTTCTTAAAGTCCCTGGAATATATCAAATAAATGAAATTCATTGAGTAAATGAATTATTCATTAGAATGTTTGGGTCAAGACAAAATTGTACTCACTGAGGAAATCCCATTCCAATAATGACGTTCTGATTTCCGATGAAATTTATTTTACAATGTATTATGTTCGTTAAGGAAAATGACACCAGCAACAAAAAGAACCTGACAACTCCGTACCACATGCCGAAATTAACGCAGCAAACAATTAATTATACGTTCCTAAAGATTTCCAACAAACTACCAACCACGCTGAAAAATGTCACAGCCAAGCAACTGAAAGCGCCCATGACAACACTTTTATTGAATGAAGCGTTCTATTCAATCGAAGATTCTTTTGCATTTTCGTTCAATGGGACACTACCGCGAAACCCGTTCTACATATCTCAATTGAAAATGTTTTTTACTTCAACGAGGAATATTTCTAATTTTCCTCGGCAAATGTGTGTATGTGTTTATGTATACATGTGTGTACGGTGCTTTCTATTCTGTATTTTATTTTACTCTTACTCATTTCTCTGTGACAACCTTAAATGTATTTTACATAGCTTGGGCTAATGAATTATTACTATTTTTATTATTATTATACAAAAATCAATTTTTAGTCCTTCTTTGAAACTCCAATACATCCCAATGGATTGTTTTTTTTTTGTATTATAATAAATTGTTATAATATTTCATTCCACAATGAAAAAAATATGAGTCCTATAACATTTTTAAGAGATTGAATGAATGAAACGTCAATATGAATTGAGTTGTCATTGGGATGGATAGTGAATATTTCCATCTTGGTAATATCAATTTCTTCAGGCTTCACTTCTGAACCATTCTGTTCTGCGACATGCCTCACAAGTTTATGATTGAGTCAAGGCAGTTGAGGTTTTTACTTCTTAACCATGAAAACCGGTCTTATTTCTATTTTTTTTTGTTGAAATGTCTGTCATATTAAGTTCCTCAAAATCAGATACATTCTGAGTTGGACACTTCACTTTTTCTATGGAATTTCAAATTGAAATAACTATTTATAAAAATTCAGAATTAAGAATAATTTTTCTAAAATCTTTCAGAGGGAAAAATATAATGATCAAATGTTTTTCCATTTCCAAATCGAGGTCAAACTCCAAATGTTTCCGTAGTAAAGTAGAAAAAATCGTTCGATCCAAACAAACAGTACGAAACAGATTATAATTTAATTTTCGAATACGAAATGTTGCAGTAAATATAATAATTTTTGTCGAGTTAGTAAAAAGGTACATTTACTTTCTTCATCAATTCATATTGAAACAAGTTTTTTCCCGTTTTTTGCAATTAGTGGAATATTTCATATTTCCTAGGAAAATCTGAAATAGAACTCATTTTCACATGCTTCATGTTCTCCATGACGGCAAGAGCATTTTTTAACGACCGCCTTCAAAATTCGTATTTCGATTCAATTCTATAGAAAGCTGCTGGCTTCATTAAATATACCTTTTTCTTCAGCTTTGACAGTATTTTATCTCGATCATCAAAAATATGTCGTGATTATAATCTCTTTATGCCCTTTTGACTGTGACATACTGACAAGAAAATACGTTTCATGAGATTCCTGCTTTCACGAGAAATGAAGGATATATGGTGGATTAACCCCTTTACTGGGACACAATTAAGTGGAGTTCATTTTGAATTCAGATAGGATTCTTTGTGATTGAAAATCCTCGACGATACGTAGAAAAGGGATGTCATTGGGGAAAATAATTCGAAAAATTGTTCAAAAGAGGGATCTTAAAACCTCTTGGTTACGGTGATTCTACAAAGTGAAAGGTTAGATTGGAAATATCGGAATAGTTGACCCCAGCGGAGTTCAGAAATGAGATGAAAGAACGTCAATAATTCACGTGAAACCTCATTCATATCTACGTGGCTACTCCAGAAAACGAGAAGAAACTCGTTCTACTCTGTTCATGTAATCGAGAATTGATATCAAAAGAATTGTTTGTAATGATTCCTACACTGTTTTGTGTTATTCAAGCATTCTGTTGTGTTGCTTGATTCTAGTTCTGAAATTTAAGCCAGTTTGACTAATACAGACACAATTTCAATGAACGAGGAAGTTTATATGAATCTAACTTTTCCATTAAAGAGATTTTGTCTTTATTGTTGATCAGTTTTTCTCCTGATGAATTGTTAGTGTTGTATGAAATTTTTTGAAAATATTGTGAATCTCATAAGATAATTCTTCTAGAGGAAGAATGGAATTCAAGTTAAAATATGTAGCCAAATTAAGGGGTTTTGATTGTTCTTTTTTGAAAAATAACGTTGACAATTTTTTTCTATCAAATGAACAGGAAAGCCATTATTGAAACCTATTTGTCTAATGATGTTGGGTTCTTTTTTTGTGTCTGGATGGAACGAATCAAAAGGGATCATATTATCCGTATTGGTTTGCTTTCTTCAGATGGAAAATTCAAATTCATGGTAATTTTTGTCATCAATAATTCTAATCAGGCCAAACAACTATTATGTTCTATTTACATGGTGAATTTATAGCAGAATGAAGGGAATTCATGGAAATCAAAATCAGTTGAGTTACCATAAATAAAATCGAAGTATCATCATCATCATCATCATCTATGGCAAAAAAAATCTTGAATTTAGGGTATAACAAACATTTCTTTTTTGAATCGTAAAAAACAAATCGGCTATGAGGGAAGATAAATTTGAGTTCATAACATATTTAGAATTTTGGTGATAGAAAAGTTCTGCTTGAGAACCGTATCTGATAACAAACAAATATGCAAACAATTGTGAAAATCAATGTTAGTTTCAGAAAGTTGGAAGGTGGGAATCATTGTAAGAGACAAATGATCTTGTTAGTATGTAAGGTTCATGTATTTTTAGCAAGCCATAGAAAAGAGGAGACTGTTGATAGAGATGAGTAAACGTTCGATTCATGAAGAGTAATAGTATATAAACTGATATCCAGAATATATTTCATGTATAGAATAATTTTGGTGTAGTTGGATTCGAAGTGACACTAGAGAAATAATTTTTATTAAAAAATGCAGATTCCTTGCTAAAATAATCAAATTAATTGAGGATAGCTAAGCAATTTCCTTTGCCGGCCTCAGTAATCCTTGGTTATTGTTGAAACTTTTGTTTTTGATCTTTTTGAGGGTTTTTTTGTCAAAATTGGTATGTTTGTTTCTGTGGTGAAGATAATAATCCAGAATTGAAAATGAAAAGTGTCTTTTTCCTCAAGACAGCTGACTACAAAAACCTGTACAATGATTGATCGCATATCCTTTGAAAAACAATAGGTTCATCAGACCCCTCTTTTTGTGTAAGGGGTCGAAAAAAGACATTAATATACACTTTCCTCGATTGAAAGTGATTTTTCTGTATATTCCAAAGAGATATGTATATTTATAGTTCTACAATTTATTGAGTTTCATTCATCATGAAAGCGAAATTTTTCTCTGTGAATCACTCAGGGAACGATATCTAGTTGATCATCAACTGTCGCACTACTTCTCTCCAATTTTATTTTGATGAAAAAAGGAGTATAATTTGATTTCTCAGTAGTCCAATCTCCATGTCCAGTTAACAGGCTTTGTCCGTGACAACTCTTTGACGTTTTTCGCAATTAAAAATTTGTTTGTGAAGTATTTTCACACGTCATTCCTGGGTTAATGGAAATGAATGGGAAACCCTTGTCGACAGGTTGATTGAAATGGAGTTCGATGTGGAATTGGGGGAGAAAGTTAGTTTTTTATACATTCTTGGAAAATCCAAATATGATTCGCATTGCTGTGCGGAATCATCAACTCTTGTATATAACGGGAATTTATTATACTCTACAAGAAAGTTTGTTAGTGAGAAATGGGTTTGCGATTCAAGTTTCATTTACTATATATATATATATATATATATATATATATATATATATATATTAAATTTATTTTTATAATGAGACGAAAATTACATTTATTTAGACGTTTCGCCCTCGTTCGGGGGAATCTTCAGTAAAATTTATTAAAAACATTAAAAACATTTGAATCTTGGTTTTACCATGCTTGTGTTTTGTTACCAACAATAGTTGGATTTCGGGGTGGTATTACATCTTGTTGTATCATTGTTTTAACAGAATTGTTTTAACTTACAATATTGAAAGTTTTCTGTTAAAACAATGATACAACAAGATGTAATACCACCCCAAAATCCAACTATTGTTGGTAACAAAACACAAGCATGGTAAAACCAAGATTCAAATGTTTTTAATTTTTTAATAAATTTTACTGAAGATGCCCCCCGAACGAGGGCGAAACGTCTAAATAAATGTAATTTTCGTCTCATTTTAATACAATCGAATCTGAAACCCAGGAAAACTCCAAAAATACAATCACCAAGATTCAGGAACCCACTATACCCAATATATATATATATATATATATTTATATATATTGTTATGAAACGGTATATATATATATATATATATACATATATATTTATATATATTGTTATGATACGGTATATATATATATATATAAATATATATATATATATATATATATTTATATATGTCAAATGAAAAAGTAACAATAGGGCCCAAATGCTATTGATAAATAACTGCTATGATTTTTTTCATAATTTTTTTCTGTACGGTTTGCATCTTGAAAACCTTTAGCCATATTCTGGTGGACGCAGATAATTCAAGAGGGTGGCAGTAAAGTTTTTCTATTATCATCATTATATTTGATCAGTTCATATAATTGGAAGAACCTACAAAAATACACAAATCTAAATTTCGAAACAAACATTCACAATTCAACTAAACATTATATATAGATACAAGAAACATCCTGTATACAAATTTAGAACCAAATGGAAACATGACAGGCAAATGTCATATTATTTTTCTTCTAAATTATCAAAATAGTAAATTTGAGCATAAAAACATGGAAAATGTCATCTTTGAGGAAATATTTGTGAATAGTAATATGTGTGAAAATCAAATTTTTTAATTAATAACTATAAGAGGTAAGAAGTGCTTATAGTGAAAATTGATAACAGATAAAAAAATTGATGGTTACCAAGGAAAAAGAAAAATAAGTGGAATCGAGAAATGAAAAAAAATTAAGCAGAACTGTAAATTTCTATGATCAATAAGGAAAAAATGCTTATAACTGAGGCATTTGAGAGACATTCATGCATACAATCAGCTTTGTAACAAATCAGGAGCGAAATCTACTAAGAAACCACTCACCAAGAATTGGAGGTTAGAGTCCCAACTTTTCACTTCACTAGCAGTGAGGAGGCCAAATTTTGCAAGACGTCCACTTCAAACTAACCACAGAACATTCCTGCATTCGTGTGAGTGCAAGAAATACTCATAACAGGTATTGAATCTTCATGAACTCAATCAAGTGGGGATATTCATCGAACTGTCATATTCTTGGTTTGATTACAAAAAACACATTATTTTGAGTGAAAATATTCTTCTTCTGTTTATCAAAAAGACTGAGAATAACCTATAAATATTTATTTTGGAAGTTTTTAATTTTGATTGGTATATATTGCAGGCATAGGTTGTTTTAAGTGATATTTCAATAAAAAACAAGTATGTTACTATTTTTGGACACATAATTTATTATTTGATAATTTTTCAATCAGTCTTTCTAACATAAACAATATATTGACATCAAGAAAACAACTAGATGGCGCAGCTGCAATCCTCCTGAGATTGAGGGAATCATCTCTACATAGGCGTACCGACTGAGCTGGAAAATTGTAAAATAAAAAAAGGAGAGGTGAAGTGTACAGAAAAAAAAAACATCATAGCCGGAGTTTTCTTTTGTTATGATCAGTATATGTCACAAAAATCTGAATGAATAAAAAAAACTTAATAACAATCATATACAACATAAAAATATATATATATATATATATATATATATATATATATATATATCAATATATGAACAGTATCAAATTATAGATAGCGACACCTATAATCTGTGTTATAGGTGTCGCTATCTATAATTTGATACTGTTCATATTTCCGTACGTACCGATTGGTAATAACCTACGAGATATCTGATACGAATTTGAAAGAGACCACAAGCCGTCCTGATGATTGGGAAACCATGAAACAGGCTGTAGACGGATGGTGATCTCCTTTGGATTCGTAACAGATTTCTCATTTTCTCGTTATATCAATATATATATATATATATATATATCAATATATATATATATATATATATATATATATATATATATATATATATACATTCACAACCACTATTCGTATTTTTCTCTAGCTGAGACTACTGCCTACATGAAACATTTCTGCCAAGAAATAATTACCCTACACAATGTCAGCCTTGCTGAACCAAAATATGGAATTGAAAATGTCTTCGGCCGGGAAAGAAACGTATTTTATTACCAAATGGACTTTTATTACTACACGAATCGAATAACCCAAGAAACTCCCCAAAAATAATACAGAAGGATTCCAGAAAAAAACCAAATATATATATATATATATATATATATATATATATATAAATAAACATTCATATATATCTGTTCATATGATAATAATAATAATAATAATAAATAATGTTTATTCAGGTTCAGATCACAAAAAGTAACAAGAAGGTAAGCACATACACAGCACATACAAGCATCACATGTTGCTTGTATGTGGAGAAAATATATTCAAAGCAAAATTAAAATATTGTATAAAGTTCACATAAATATTGAATTCAATTATAGATACGAAATAAAATAAAGAGTGGTGAAGATGAATCCGCATATATAAGTTAATATAATAGCCTGAATATCCATTTTAATTTGTGTAACATAACATTTAAGATAGCAGACAGATAATATAAAAATCAAACACAAAATCCAAGTACAGGTTAGGTATATAGACAACATTCAGTCCAAATACAATTACATATATACATATACATTAAAAAGAAGGTAATTATAGATTGAAAGTTCCAGCATATGAAACACAATTTAAAATCTAACAAACTGAATTTTAGTTTGATAAACACGAGTGGACAAATTAGTATATGAATACAAATACATTTCAGAGTCGAACAATATAGCAAAGTTACGTATGGTTTTTCTCATCTACACAAATAGATGTAGAAGTTCATGTCTTTGACTTTGAAGAATATGTCTTTTCAAATCTTTTTCGAAGCGATTGATGTTTGTAATGGATTTTATATTTTCGGGAATGTTGTTGTAGACTTGAGGCGCAAAATAATTATATGATCTTTGTGCAGTGACCTTGACCTCTAGAGGTGTAATGTATTTTCTGACGTGTTAGGTACTGGTGTGAAGGGAGCAACGCTGTATGTTAACTTGTATGATAGTGCTAGAGCATAAGAAGTACAGCTGTCTTATATCCATCGTACAAGTTTTGGTCCTCAATTTATTGACGGTGTGTTTAATATGGAGGTCCCATTTCAAATGTGTGTCTAGAATCATTCCCAAGTATTTGAGTTTCTTTTCAGGAAAAATGTGGAGGGGTGTATCAGTTTTTATCGTTGTTTGATCGAATGGGGGTGCTCCAGCTGTATGACAACAGAATGGTAAGTAGTGTGTTTTATCAATATTCACCGTTAGTAACTTTTTATCCAGCCAACATTTAATAGGGGAGAACTCTGTTTCTACTTTGAATTTCAAGGAATTCCAGTTGTCCACTTTATAAAAAATTGCGGTGTCATCTGCGAAACCAACTATGTTTCCGTTTCCCAATGTAGAAAGTCCGTTGATTTATATATTGAATAATGTCGGTCCTAGCACGGAGCCATGAGGTACTCCACAGTCGATCCCCTTATAACTGCTCAATATATCATCAATTTTTACTGCTTGGCTCCTTCCTGTTGAGTAGCTTCCGAATAGTTTCAAGGACTGAAGTAGGAGATGATGTCAAAAGCTTTCGAAAGGTCTATGAACACACACAGACAGGTTTTGCTTTCATTCAGAGCTTCAGTTATATATATATTTATATATATATATATATATATATATATATATTTATATAAATATATATATCATATATATATTCATATTTTTTGAAGGATATATAAACAATTTTGGAATATTTTTTTCTGGAAATATGGCTGAAATTCCATACCTTTTCCTAGTCCGCATTTTCGCTTTCCTAATCACTCATCATATATTATTTTTGGAATCAACACCTGACTTGTTTCTGACAAATGCATCATAGATTTGAAACAAAACTGAAAATAGAACCATGGTTATCATTTTTATAATGGAACCCTTAAATTGCATTGAACACAATTGATCGAAAATATAGATATCATTCAAGAAATTGATTGTTTCGGAACCCACTTTCACTTGAATATGTCGAAGATTGTTTAATAATAGGTGGTATCATCGTTTAATTGCGTTATTTGTAGGTATTTGCAACATTATGGGGAAATGATGAAGACTGGAATTACCGATAACATTACATAATATTCCGATGATTCAAACTGGCAACCTAAATTCGAAATCTTTGGATGCTAAGAAGATATGGGCAATCAATATAATGTTGAATGTAATCAATTGGTTTCTGCATTGATGGTATTTATCCTAATCAAAATAATTTGAGAATTATCAATATTTTAGATACCTCTGCACCATGATATAACACAAAATCAAAAATGGCGTTAGTTCTACCGGAAGAAGTTTTTCCCTTTGTCCAGCGATTACAACAAATTTCTGAGTAAATACATTGCTTTTCAGTATCGCAAGATGAAAAAGTGGCCAAGGTTCCGTAAATCAGCCCCATAAATCCATTCACTGATACTGAAACTCCCTAAAAGCTAGGGAGCGCTCGACGAGAGTGTTTTTTGAGTGGAGCGGATGCCTGTCTAAGAGTTTTAATAGAGGTCTAAATAATAAACAACCTTACCTTCTGCCCGATGAAATATTCATCAAGGAAAAACTGGGCTTCACCGGAACACCTGTATGCTATATTCATTCCAGCTGTGTTCACGGAAACAGCATTCGACGATGCTATCAAGTTTATGGATGCTCGACCTAGCTCCATCGTCTCGATGAGAAACTGTTATACAGGGCCGTTTGATTTGAGAAACGAAACATTTTGGCGAAGGTGTATCAACACATTTCCGGACTAAGAACTCCGGGGTTTCCTAGATAGCGTATTGAGAATTCCAGAAGGTGGAAAAAGCAGCGTTCGACTGCTAGTTACCTTGATATGGGACTGCCTCAGGAAAATTGAAATGTCATCTACGGGTGAAGCCAACATCTATTGTACTTGAAATTTCAGGAATTATGATGGGATTCCATGTGAAAACTATCAAAGAGTAACGAAATGTTTTTTATTTCGTTACGATATCACGAATCCTGATTACCAACTTCTATAATTTTTATGTCGCACTGCTACTAAATAAATTCATTATTATTATTATTATTATTCAGAACACTGAATAAACAGTGATGCTTGTTTTTTAGTCTACACTTTCCTGATACTTTTCATATCTTAGATCGCTTACTGATAACATCTGCTGGTCCCAAGCCTGGAAAAAATTATGAATTCGATAAGAAAATAAAGCAACGAATTATGGAAAATTCAGTTCCATTATGATTTTTTCGGTACATTCAACAAAAAACATATTTAAACAAAAATAGGCAAATAACCCCGCATGAAAACATATGGAAAATTGGCTTTCGGTAGAATTGGCTGAAATTTTATTATGTTATTGTAGGATAGGTCATAAGCAAAGACTGTGAGTTCAAATAATTTTCTTTGTTTAGTTTCTGAGATATAAGCGGCCAAAGTTCGTAAAAACGTCGTATTGGGGTAGGATTGACAAAGAAAAAAACGTTTTTTTTTTAGTCGAAATAAGACAAAGTAAGGTTGAAAATGTATTGATCGGAACTCATAAACATGTCCAATTATAATCTTATTCATGATAGTACATTGAGATGTATACGGGACATAGTCAAAGAAATCATTTTTCCGGATTTTTTTTCCAGCACTATTTCAAAACCAACGAATTATATTTCGTCAAAATATCATAGTTTCAGTCTATAGTAGGCGAAGAAACGTGTTTTGTTTCTTGATGATTCTCTCTCTTTGAAATATATATTTTTTTTAATTTTCGAGTATATCCCTATACTGAAAACAATTGACAGATCGTTTTTGATCACAAAAAAAAAGAATTATTTGCTACCGCCCAACGAATGGAAGGTAGGGTAACATTCTGATAAACTCAATCGTTCAATATTTCCTTTCATTTAGATAAAGGGTGCGTTACATTTTTTTGTAGGTCATTTGAAAGGCTTTTATCGAATATCTAGGAAACTGTTACATCAATTCAGACCATATTTTACTCAAAATATTTTGAAAATATCTTTGAAGTTTACGGTATTACGATATATGGGGTAACCTATCGATTTAACGAAATTTTATGGAACCTTTCGACACATTCAATTCTTGATTACTCTCGTTTCGGACGTCCATCGTCTCAATGGATTTGAAAGGTTTTCACGACGTTTCGAATACTCGTATCTGCAATCGTCTTCAGTATTCACCTGAAGACGATTGCAGATACAAGCATTCGAAACGTCGTGAAAACCTTTTAAATCCATCAAGACGATGGACATCCGAAACGAGAGTAATCGAATTACCACATCATCTACAACTTTCAAACAAACATTCAATTCTATTATAAAACTTTTCGAAATCAATTATTTGATACTATAAACAACACGAACCACACTTAACCGACAATGTGAAACTTATCAATATAGATTTAAAAAAAAACGAATTATAAATAATGACTTCTAACATGAGAAGTCAAATAATATTATGGAAATTATAATATAATATATCGAAATTGAAACTAATTAGTTATAAACAACATAATCAACAATTTTCATAATTGAACTCTCAAAAAACGAACAATAACCAAAACCCAAATTCAAATAAAATTATTAATATTGTTATTGATTAGTTTTTTTCGCGTAATCTAAAACATTTCTCAATAGTTTATGGCTAGGGTACTTCATTGTTTCTATTTGAAATTGATATGCGTATTCCTGAACCTGGACTATTACGCTGCCGTATAGCGTCCAGATTTAGTGCTATAAGTATCAACTGTGGATATCCTTCAGTATTATTCCTGATGCCCCTGAAAATGAACGTATTTTAGGCTTCTACTGTACCTGCAAAAAGGGAGCAAGAACAGTGGGGTGCTGTTACCATATTTGCAGAGTACTTTGGTATGCTCGTAGTCAAGAGAAAATAAAGTACCCTAGCCAAGAAATATCGAACAATGTTTTAGATTGCGCGTATAGACCAATAAATAACAATATTAATAATATTATTTGAATTCAGGCTTTGTTTAATGTTTGGTTTTTGAGAGTTCAATGATGTAAATTGTTGTTTATGTTGTTTATAACTATTTATGTAGATACAATTTCAATTTAGAGTTCACTACTTCAATATACTATAAGATTTTCTATACTCAAGGGTTCACTGAATTACGACGGGTGTTCCGCTAAACAATAGCTGCATCAGGTTGATTTCAATTTGTTATATTATAATTTCCATAATATCAATTGACTTTTTATGTTAGAAGTCGTTATGTATAATTCGATTTTTTTGAGTCTATACTGTTGAGTTCCAAATTGTTGTAGAGTGTGGTTTGTGTTATTTATAGTATCGACTGATTGATTTCAAAAAGTTTTATAATAGAATCGAATGTGTCGAGAGGTTCCACAAAATTTTGTTAAATCGATAGGTTACCCCATATATCGTAATACCGTGAACTTCAAAAATTCATATCTTAGAAACGCAATATACAAAAATGATAAAACTATCGTATATGATTATCAACATTTTCAAAATATTGTGAGTGAAATATGGCCAAATTAACGGAAGAGTTCTCAAATATTCAATAAAAACACTTAAATGACCTGAAAAAAAAAAAAATAAATAACGCAACCTTCATTAAATAAAAGGAATATTGAACAATTGAGTTCATGAGAATGGACCCTATCGTTTGTTAATGGGCGGTAGCAATTAATTCCTTTTTTTGTGATCAAAAACGATCTGTCAATTGTTTTCAGTATAGGGGTATACTCGAGAATTAGGAAAAAAAATCAAACAGAGAGAGTCATCAAGAAACAAAACTCGTTTTTCCGACTACAATAGACTGAAACTATGATATTTTAACAAAATATAACTTGTTGGTTTTGAAATAGTGCTGGAAAAACCGATTCTTTTGACTATGCCCCGTATACACCCTAATGTACTATCATCAATAAGATTTTAATTGAACATGTTTATTTCGACAAAAAAAAACATTTTTTTCTTACGACGTTTTTACGAATTTTGGCCGCTTATTTCTCAGAAACTAAACATAAAAAATCATTTGAGCTCACAGTTTTTTTTAAAGACCCATCCTAATATAACATAATACAATTTAAGCCAATTCGACTGAGAGCCAATTTCCCATATGCGGTGGGGGGGGTTCTTTACGTTGGAAGTAAAAAAATAAATCTCCTCCTATGATCAGCATATCTGGCCAAAGCGGTCCAGTCATGTTTTTCTCGAAATTATGAGCCCATTCAACTGAGAATGATTGTACTATAAAGAAAAAAGTTAAATATGATAAAATAAGGTGCCGTATGGTTGACTGACAATATATCTTCATACAATGAAAGAATGAATCATGGAGTCTTTCAGTTATCGAGCTCTTCGAAAAAAACTAGACCCTTCCCCCTTCAAAGTTTTCTGGACGTCATTTCAAATCCAGTGAGCCATCGCACATATTTCAATTCGCATCATCCATAATCAACAGGTTTTTGAGGATATAAATAGCTATGGTACATCGATTAGCACATTTAACACTTTTCCGGTGAAATTTTTTTTGTGGAGTGTCTCCATTTCTGATATGAAATATGAAATGATGTCTGGAGATAGATGTGAAATAGTTATATATGCAACAAGTGCAAAAAGTAGTGTTTATTGCACTTACGGGAAAAACACTTTTTGCACGAGGTGCATACAATATTTCTTCTACGTTCTGCAAAACCAAATAATGTTTTATTCAGATGGCACTAAGTGTAGGAAAAAAAAGCGTACTAAAAATTCGTCAATTTGACGTTATGTTTGTCATGATCACAATGACAGATGAGTGCAATAAATTTTATTGCACAGTGCAATAAAGAACCACTTTTTCCACTAAATATGGTTCAATTAAGTTTTGTCTTTTGCATGAACTTAGGAAAATACAATTATTTAGTTTTATTCGAATTGTTCACCGACTCTAGGATTATAACAGATGAAAACATGCATGAAAATATTTCTGATTTCTGTATATCCTGAATAGTCATCTTTTCATATAAAAATTGCAATAAAGAATGTTTTAATAAACACTCTACTTCCTTTCCATGTGCTAGTTTCATGATTGTGTGGTAATTCTCGAAAAGGAGAAGGATATTATAGTTGAAGGACTGGTACAAATCCTTTATCTTGCTTCAACACAACGAAATAATTCTCTCTTCGCAGCGACCATTTTCAAAGACTCGTGTGAAAGATAGCCGCTAGCGTGCCACCGTTTAGTAATTGAACATAAACGGGGCTAAGCCCCTCGTTCATTAAATGGACCGTTTTATCGTTTGGTAAATTTAGAACAAGCCATTCACGAACTATAAATTAAAGCCGATAAGCTGAACTAGACGGTTTCCTAGACTTGCCATAATTGCAATCAATACTTGACTACAGTGAACACCAGCAGAATACACAATATATAACAATAGAAATAACAATGGAACGTTTCATGCATAGCACACATTTCCCATCGTGGTCGACAGAAGATACAACACCTGCCTTCGCATTGTTCGGAGATTAATTGTTCAAACCGAAGTCATGTCAGCATAAATTCTGCATTAATTGAGGAAAATTTGCTCGGGCTCGTATTTTTTCAATATTATTATATATTTATTTATCCAATATGACGAAAACATAAACACTCATATAAACAGTCGGAATTGAGCTACCTCAACCCATCGATAATGATAATGTTTATTTGCATATACCTGGTGATTCTCTAAGGCGGCTACCCCATAACTTTTTTATTATTGAAGATAGAAAAACTAAATTCGGGGGTTGCGTATTATAGTTTAATTTGAATATTTTGACATATGACCCCAACTTCAATTTTTAATGGACATCCTATATATTTTTACTTATTTCGATCGAGAATGAATGTTGGACTGGAAGAAAAGTTCCAAAATAACCCACCCACCTTTCATTGACTGGGCTTACTGAATACTGAAAGGGCATGAAAGCCAATATCCACAACGTGTTGCTACTAACGTAAAACGATCCAGAGCATATGTGTCCCCCGAAGTGATTATTGCATTGTGACGTATTTTACTAGGGTCTGTTTTAATAACCCTCAAACTCCTAGAATATCACGTTACTTATGACGCCAGAATTTTAGGCAGGAAATATTTTCCTTTCTCTATTTCAAATCTCGGGCGCCAGATTTCATAGTGGTTTCCTCCACGCACTAGGGTAGCTACAGATGGAGATACGAAACGTCCAGGGGTCTGGTATATTGACACTTTTTGAATCTTTACAAAATACTGTAGCCTTCAAGTACAAATTTTGGATACCGAACGCCGATTGCTTCTATGTCTCCCAAAGAGACAGACCGGCAGAAATGCCTTTGTTTTCTTTTTTTTTCATTACAAATTTCTTTTTCTACAGCTTGACTGAATACGTCTGTTGCGTAACTTCAATAGAAAGAGTTTTTTTTTCAATGTAAACACAGTGTGTGATAGGTATTGAATTAACTTGTATATTCAATAAGATTTGGCACAACAATTTTCGTAATACAAATAATTTTGCTTAAAAGAAACCGGTCTGGCACATTTAAATGGGGGTAATATATACACCGATATATATATATATATATATATATATATATATATATATATATATATATATATATATATTATATATATATATATATATATATTGTTATGTTATGTTTTGCCAGTTGTAAAAAATAAATTATTTATTTTTTTAATAACTTTTGGAACACTATGTATATTGTGAGCCTAGGTATGATATGGATAGATAATGATGTGAAAGTACTATAAAACAAACAATTTCATACACTGTCAAAATTATTATAACCCATATTTGCTCAAAAGACAAGAAAAAAGTCCAAATGTACAAAATTGTCATGAATAAAAAGTAATCAACACATTTATAAATTTGAAACATACAGTATATGAAATTGTAGCTAACTAATAGTAGCCAATGAGTGAACAGCAAACATCTTTATGAAAATAGCCAATCAGGGAATAGATGGTCAGGTGTGAAATTGAAAATTGTGAGGGAATAGCAATGAGATGGTATCAGAAGCAATTATTATTCAAATTTGTAAATAATGATGAGAATGGAAAAATAATTGTATATATAAATTATGCAATATAAACATAAACAGTGAAAAGTGACAATGTAGTGCGCGAATTTGAAAATTCAAATAGAAAAACAAGGGAGAAAAGAGGTATCTACGCGACAGAAAACAAAGTATTGTGGAGATCGAAAATTTTTTCCAAGCAGATGCCACGCACAAATTTCACTAGAAGAAAAATGGAATAATCCCATCATTTGGTAAACAAAACCAATATTACCTTAATGATATAACATAACCACGGATCCAAATGCTGATTTCCACATCTACATAGTTCCTGATTCATGGTATTGCAGTCCTGACAGCGATTGGAGAGAGGAGACATCCTGATTCATGGTATAATTAGAACACCAACAGTTCTAATCAGGTATAAAACTTCGATAGTGCTTTTCCGGTCCAGAACTATTTCACAAATAACCAATTTCACATTCGAAGAACGTTATTTCACCTTATTTTGAACAATAACAGAAAACTATCATTCACGTAAAAAGTGAGGTTCTGTTTATCTATCCATGATCTGATTTATTATTATTATTCGTGAATATTTGTTTGATTCACCCTAATATAAGTTATATCTCGTAGGCCAGGTAATTTTAAGTCTTCCTGAATAAAGGAGATAATTGTTTTTTGATATTTTGTTGTCTGTTTTCTCACAATGATCGATAACATAACAAAGATCATTCAATAAACTGACGTTAGCCACCAGTGGCAGTGTCTCTATTGCTTTGAACCGGCCACCTTGAGATAAGGGCGTACCTACTGTTGCTTAGCCGTGGTAAGTGAAATAATAATTGTTGGTAACGTGACGAGAGAACAGTGACGTTCGCTGGTAATTATTATTACAGGGGCAGAAATATCTATTTATATTATATCAATTTGGCTCTCAAAGAATACCAAAAATCATTAGCAATCTCACTATACAAAAACAATTTGTTATATATATTTTTTCAATACAAACCATAACAATTGGCACCCAAAGTGTGGGGCGAAATAATAACAAAATAATTTGTTAATTTATCATAACATTACAATATATATATATATATATATATAAAATATATATATATATATATATATATATATATATATATATATATATATATATATATATATATATATATATATATATATATATAATCCTATCGATCCAATAGTATCGAAATGATATTTACCTTCACGCTATATATTACTGGCCAAATGAACAGTAATTTTCTGACAATGTAGGGAATAAAATGAACTACTCTATAGAGCAAAGAAAAACGGTTCCTTCCTGATTACGGTTATCTGACTGACTCAGAAAGTGATTTCTCAAGTTTGTAAGCAAATGGCTTTTAACATCCCGATTTCCCCTTGCTAACCCTAACACAAAATTTGAATACTGCGTGTCACTTGTATATTACCTAAGCTTCATGTTGGTAATAATCCCGGCTGTGATATTTTTTCTCTGTTCCTTAAAATAGCCCTTTTCTTCTACGACTTTTCTCGTTAACAAGAATTATATTTCTGCCTTTGTTTTCCTATTGTTTATGCCCGGCGATTTCCTGAGCTCAAACAATATTAACTGGACGTGGATACAGACGACGAAGCATCACCGTATTTTCGTGTTATAAAATCCCTTATTTCCCCCTAATGTAATCATAAACGTTTATTTACCCAAATCACCTTCTCAAGTCGCTAAATGAATCATTCCTCCTTAATATGACTATAACTTGTGAAATTCGTGAATTTTGTTTTGCTCGGCTCGTATTTTCAGGGACAAATAAACTTTTCAACGCATTTATCGCGGCTGATGTTCCGATTTGGTTAGTGCCTGAATCGAGACAGCGGGGAACAATAATTATTGTTATGTAATTGGTTTATACGTCAATTGCTTATATTCGGTGTTTTCCCCGAACTTAAGACAATAGAAAATTAAAATTCACTGATTTAAGTGATGTAAATATTCGCGTCAATTGTTTGCATTCGGCGTTTTGCCTGAACTAAAATAACCGAGAGCATAACTCAATAATTTAAAAACGGGCAAATAAAAGAACTATTTATGTAAGATTTCTCTTGACAAGAAAAAGAAAACACCCGCCAGAGCTTATGTGAAAATTGTTTTACTTTATACTGTTCAATTAGGCAAATGAATCATATATTTTAACCCGTTAAAATAACCAACAATTGACTTAAATGTCAATACTACCCAAAATTAAACACTCACTCGATTTCACAAAAAAAGTTCGATTGAACCACCCAAAAATAAAATAAATCAATATTCACTCTGTAGTCTTCTGACTAACTTAAACGTTTCGGCAAATGCTCGAATAAAGGAAATTAGAATAATACAGAAAATATATTTAACTTCTCAGGTAACGAATTAAATCAAATGAAGAATATTGTGGCAGAACGAAACTGTAAATGCCACGGCAGATAATTAACTAAATGAAATAATAATAATACATATAATAATATTTAAACTCCCGGAAAATTAATTGAATCAAATCGAATAATAATAAATGTAGAAATAATAAACTTCAAGTGCCTCAGCACACGGAGAAACCCAGCTCAAATCCAAATTATTCACTATTTCCACTTACGGATACCTCAACGCTTCTGGACCTCGAATCTCTTTTCACACTTTTATACTTTTACTTCGAACCGGACTTCGTCTCACCACAGGACTCAAGTAACAAGTAACAAGTGTTGATGCTAATTTTCATCGTATCTTTTATAGATCCCGAATGTATGACCAAACTAGACGAAAAAGCCCAGTAAGAAAGGGGCGGTTTTTTGTCCGATGAACTGAAACTGGACCGAAAATCTGAAGGATGATTTCGTTCCTGATACAAAAAATGATTTGGTTTTTCCTATCGCGATCTTTATTTCTTTCTAGTCTTTTACCAAAACTATCACCGGAACTTTTCACCCTTTTTATAAGATCTAGAGAAAAACTCTGTTATGTTTTATGCATGATGTTGACGTGAATTCCAGTAGCTTTGGGTATGTACCTTGATTTCTAACAGGGAATGAAATATTTTGCCAGACCGGCACCAATAAAAACCCCAAATAGGCAGGGACGTACCAAAGTTGGGTTAAATATACTTTAGCCGTGCTTCGTAACGGAGCTCTGAAAAAATGCTCCGTTACAGCATATTTCGAAAACTTGAAAGAAACTATAAAGGACATACTGCGCAGCCATTCCAATTTGAGAAACGACATAAAAAATAGGGATCCATAGAAGAGGAATCTAATACCCTGAAATTGCAATGAATTTTTCCAAAACTGCCACTATTATCATGCTTTACGGCTCAGCAGATGGTTTTTTTCTGCCTCCATACACATTATGTAGAAGTCAATATTTCTACGATACAAAGAAGGAAAGAACTCCCAGAGATCTTACATGCTGTGACGAACCATACTGTTCCCAAGGATCTAGAATCAATAGAACAGACAGCGGATGGATTACCTCAGTAACATCTAGAAATTGGTTTGAAAACTCGTTTCTACATTTCAAGACTGTGTCGAGAAAATTATACGGAATTCGTATGCTTGGTTCCCAATCCCACGCATCTTACCCAACCTCTGGATGTGGCTCTTTTTTTCCCGATGAAGTCAGCGTGGCGTCAAATATCAACTTCGTGGAAAATATCAAACCAAATGCTAACAACTGTGCCTGAAGATAGATTTCCGTATTTTCTACCAAAGACTATTGATAAAATGAACAGAGTGGCACCAAAGCCCTCCATTCAAGACACAGCTTCAGAGATAAAACGATGAATGCATTCTGTGCAACACGTATCTATCCTTTGAGTAGGGATGTAGTTTTGAATCCATTAAAAGAGGAAAATGAAGATTTAAAGGCCCAGGAAGTTAATAGTACACCCACAAGTTTTTCAACTGCGGTTTGAGGGCAATGGGGGCAACCTGCAGGAAAAGCTAATATTATAGTTGATGCTCTCCAAAAACCCTATAAATTCAATCTAATAATTCCGGCTAAAACTAAAAGCTTCTCAATATTGCTCCAGGGTTGAGTATCCTGATAAAACAAAAAACTCAGAACGCTAATTACAAATCTAAGATTGATGATCAGGCAACGACAAGTCAGGACAGAACATTAGATCGAGAAGAACAGATTGGAACTGATATTGCTGAAAGTAGGACCATCCGTAAATGAAAGAGAATGATGAGACTGATTTATTTTGGCCAAGTTTTATTCCGCGCGTGGTGAAGAAACTCATAAATATATCTGCCAAATGAAACAACTAGATCCTTTATTTCTTGAGGGTTTGACAAGAGTTTGGGTTGGAAACAAAAAAAAAATTAAACGACATTTCTGAAATCGAGTAGTCTGATATTGTTGCATATCTACCAAACTGAAAACAGAGGATTATTTTGTATTTCTCTATGACATTGGAATTCAAGAGATTGTGTTTTTTTTTGTGCTCGTTTCTATGCTCAATGAACAATGATAATTGAACTTGACTTTAATTCAACCTCAATTTATTGGTTTTTGAATTGTTTAAGACTGAAAATAACTGTGAAAGTTGAAAATAAAGATAATCTAATATATAAAATTCTCGTGAACCGGTGTTTGTAATTGAACTCCTCCGAAATGGCCCGACCGATTCTCATGAAATTTTGTGTGCATATTGATTAGGTCTGCGAATCGGACAACATCTATTTTTCATTCCCCTAAATTCTAAGGGTGGTCCACCCCTTGTTTTTTTTTATTTTTCAGATAAAAATATTTTTTATGATACAGCATTCAAAAATACATACAACCCCGAATTTTCACCCTTCTACGATCAACCCCTCTTCTTCCATCACAAAAAACGGGATAATGGGATGACAGGATAAGAGGAAAACGGGAAAACGGGATAACGGGATAAAGAAAAAACGGGATAACAGGAAAACAGGATAACGGGACAACAGGAAGCGGAAGGAGTCAAAAGCATAGTCTAGATGAAACAACATGAAGGAAAACATAGAAAAAAAGAAATTCCACGCGGACGAGAGTTTTCGGGAATAACATTTTAGGGAACATAGAAATGTCGACAGGACAACGTCTGTCGGGTCAGCTAGTTTATTCTATATAATTCTTTCATGAGTCGAAGTAACCCCAAAATCACAAATTACTCCGAAACTTTTAAACCTGCAAACGAATATTTTGATTTTTCGAGTATTGCATTTCAAAACGGGTTTATTTTATTTTGTTAGTTAGTTTGTTAGTTTGGGTCAAATCTTGCAAGTGAATTTTGACCAACTTCTTATTCTGAAATTTGAAAGATGTTTATGATTCCGATCACAATGCATTTTGGGATTTTTTTCAGAGGAAGGAACAAAATGGCGGCTCTGAGATGGCGAACGAGATTTATAATTATGGTCCGATTTGATTCAAAATTGGTACGTGGGGGTTTTCGGGGTCGGAGATTATGAATTTTTTGTCGAAATTCCTAACCTTAAGATGGCGGCTCCAAGATTGAGGACGAGTTTTCTGATTATGGTCATATCTTAGTCAAAATTGGTTGTGGGGGTTTTCAGGTTCACACATAACGAATTTTTTATCAAAATCTATGAATTCAAAGAGGTGGTTTCAGCATGGCGGACGAGTTTTATGATTATGATTCTATTCAATATTGGTGAGTAAGAGTTTTTGGGGTCGGAGATCATGATTTCTTCAAGCATAAAACCTCAGAAGGGAGATACCTTATAATAACGATGCTCTATTTGAAATGAATAGATCGAGGCGAACTAACTAAAAATTAAAAAATAAAATAACTATTAAAAACAATTTTTATAGACAAGCTTTTATTCAAGCTTTGTACTAAAAATTGTTCTAACTTACCAACCATTCACTGCCCACTCAAATCAATTGGTACCTACTTTTATGAAAACTTCGCGCGACAAGCTTTTCGAAACCAAATTATTGAACAAAAAATAACTAAATTATTCTCATCGATGACTCAAACTTATTCTATACGTTTCAGTACACGGCTCAAATGAAAGCTTGTCTTCAAACAGTTTTTTTATAGTTATTTTATTTTCGAATTTTGATATGTAACTTTCAGGAATCACAAGATTTAAAATTAAAAAATGCATCAAATTGACCCCCGTCTACGGTGATTTTTCAATATACTGTTTCCTCGCGAAATTGTTACTTGAAACTAGAAAACGTTATGTGTCTATACATAAAGTATACATAATTCCAACAAACAGGTAAAATTGTCGTCACGATAACTTTCAGTAGATCAAGGTGAGTTGAATGTCGTAGTTTTGTCAGATTCACCAGCATTGAAAAAACTTTATGTTATCTGATAGTCGAGGATTGGGTTATCTGGATGTTTTGCTAAACAAGTTGAAGGCATACAATAATAAAATATCCATAATGATGACCATTTCAACAAATTCATCACCCAGAATCATCTTTGAAGAATAGCAAAATTGATGGAAGAGATTGTTTTTAAATTCCCCCTTCACATATATGGATCATTTTCAATTAAATTACGTCGAAGAATTCTAAATGTTAGCGTGGTACCATTTTAATAAAAATTGTGATAGATATTTTTTTCATCGAATCAAAAAGTATGATCTTATCGAAATATACGCCACAAAGCCATGGGTATCTAGTTCAGTAAAATGCTGATGAATGACTTCCATAGTTGTGTTTATCAAGAAAACAAACTTCCGGTTATTGTTTCTATTGTCAGTCATGCACGTGAATCGAACTCCTATTAGGGATAACGATTCAGCAAGTTGTTTAACTAATCTGCTTTGATTTGATAACACGTACGTGCCTCATAATTCGGGTGTAAAGACCCATCAGCTGTTATCGAGTTATAGTTTCCCAATGAGCCTACCTGATTCCACTTGGTATTATCATTCGTGGTGAATGTATTCGATGCCTGAGACGATAAGCGGGTAGAGCAAGTCAA
This sequence comes from Gonioctena quinquepunctata, assembly GCA_018342105.1. Classification (NCBI taxonomy): domain Eukaryota; kingdom Metazoa; phylum Arthropoda; class Insecta; order Coleoptera; family Chrysomelidae; genus Gonioctena; species Gonioctena quinquepunctata. The sequence continues at coordinate 960,128 of JAFIRS010000018.1, read as the reverse complement.
TCACGATGGTCCGATATTGTGACCTTCACATTGTCCAGGAAATGAGCGAGCTAATTGAACATATTTATACCGGGTCATTCTCCGAAGTGGCTCACCCCTATTACTTTTTTATTATTGAAGATGGAAAAACTAAATTGGGGGGTTGTGTATTGTAGTTCAATTTACATTTTTTGACATATTTACTTGCTTTGCCGTACTTCCGGTTTGACCGGAAATTATCCCAACTTTTACTGATTTCGATAGCGAATGACATTCTAAATCCAACAACACCTCACTTGTCAATATTTGACAAATGAAGTCATTTTTATGCCAATTTTTATTTTTCGATCTAGAATGCCATGGATCGTGTAATTTGCTTCATTCTTGATCAAGTAACATGGGAAAAATATGACTTCACAGTCGTTTTAAGAATTATTTAGAAGTCGCAAATATGAATTTTTCCAGTTAACTTGATTTTCTCAAATGGAAAGGGGGTGGCTCGCTGGCTTTTTGTGGAAAGATTATTTTCTCACCAACAATTTTATACCACACACTTTCACTTTATTTCCACTATTTTTCTGCATAATTGCAAGAAGCGATCATACCTAGTAACAAATAATACGTATTCGGTATACTCATGCACTCAGTCCTCTTATTCTAGTAATCCGTGACAAACAATTGAAGCTGTTGCTAGGACTATCTAAACAAATAGGCTAATGAATATGCTGTCACTTTTGGAAATTTATTTGTTGCGTAGTTTATAATTTGATATTTTACTAAAAACGAGAAACTTGGGTTTGTTCAATCGGAATAATAGAAGGTTCTGGTCTCAAACAAATTCACATCGGATGCAGAAAGGAAATTTTCGAAAGCGAGTTGGTTTCGATTGCTGGATGGGTATTATTGGAGGAAAACTTTTGGGGCTAATAATTTTCGACGGACAACTTACTACAGTTCCTTAGAAATCAAATTAATGATTTCATTGGAAATTTGCCACTGGCTAACCAAGTTGATATCTATTTTCAACAAGATGGAGCGCCACCTTACAATTCTCAAGTCGTAAGAGAACATCTGAATGACACCTTCCCAGAAAAGTGGATTGGCACTCATGGACCTATTCAGTTGCCTGCGATTTACATTCTGAAGTTGTCATATTTTTAACCGATGAAACCAAAAAGGAAGAGGTTATCTAGACGACGCGTATTTTTTTTTATGTATGACAACACATAACTTTTCACTGAGATGCTCGATTCCGATAATTATTTTTTCAATGGATAGGGTGTACTTCGAAATTAGTCCCATTTGGATTTCAAAGATGAAATCCACCCCTAAGGGAAGCAAAATGAAGGATAGATCACTCACCTTCTGAATTCTGGTCTGTTAACCGATTCTATCAGGCATAACTTTGTACTGGAATCTTCGATTTAGATGTTTTTTTCTTATCAGATAGTTGATTAAATTTGGATTTCGAATGGAATTATCACCCTAACGGAAAGAAAAATAGGGGAAAATTGATTTTTCACTTGTGAACATTGGCAACATATGTAGTTGACAATGACAGATCGCTACCGTCATTGTTTTTGTTCTCCCACATCCGTCACAATCATTATGTTCTACGAAAGGATGGAATGATATACAAAGTGATGGAATAAACTAACCAGAACAACAAAAATAATTTATATTACAACAAATAGTAAAAGTAGATAATCATCTCATTTAACTGGTATAGTTGAGTAAGGTGGTAAGTAAGTATTTTGGAAGTAATCAAAATACAAGTGTAGTATAGTAGATTTCAGCCACAAAAATTAAAAATAAAACTTTTTAACAAGAAATTAAATCGACGATATACGGAACTGAAAAATAAAATGAACCTCCTCAGTCTCAATAACTAAGATCCCAAACTAATGTTAGTAACCAATTTTGAGTCGGCGCCAAACAAACAATCAACGAAGATCATTAAATTACTCAAAAACAATTATCAGAATTTTATGAAGAAGAAAAACTCGAAGTCGTCTCCACAATATAATATTAACAATCGATTAGATAAAAACCATCGATTAGGTGAACATGTTTCGAACCTCTATAGGTTCATTATCCGCTGATGATGAACCTATAGAGGTTCAACATAGTTTAACGATGGTTTTAAACCAAAACTTTTGACGACTTGATTTTTCTTCTTCTTTCAGTCCCGAGATACATGACTTCTCCCAGGTTAATTATCAGAATGTCACCCGCAACCAAGCCTTTTTATCCTTATGATCATTGCTTGTTTGTTTGGCCGACTATTAGTTCCCCAAATTATTTAGAGCTTGATGAACTAAGAACTATTTTGTTTCTTCAGTTCCGATTCTTCGTTTAATTCTAAAAAGTTTTATCATAAGATATTTCTTTTATATTCAGAACATTCATGGGACCATACGTGAGCGTATGTCAGATCAGACATCAATCCGGAACAGCTAATCAATGTGTTGAGCGCAACAATTGAAAAAGTTGAACTTTGCCGTGATCAAGAAGAAGGTCTTTTCGAAAATTTAGAATCTTAATGGACTAATTTGCAACTTTTGAATAATTCTTGAAACGACTGTGAAGTCATAAGCCTTAAAGTCGTATTTTTTCCCATGTTACTTGATCAAGAACGGAGCGATCTACATGAATGGTGTCAACGGGAAGAAGGTAAGTGTGCTCGAGACAAAGAGTGCAGGAAGAGGAACAGTGGTCCAGTTGACTAATTGATTCTCCATTGGGCATATTTTTTATATCTTGTGCTGGTCGACTATGGACACCTTTTAACATTGGAAATCGTATATAGCGGTAATTTTTCTCCAGATGTGTATATGGGCCGCTAAAATCATTACCCTTCCTTTCAGGTAGTGCCGTAGTCGGGGAAAAAGACTGAAGTGGGCGTTGAAATGTGAATATACCTCATTTTCGACAGTTCTTCTGTCTTTATATCGCGATAAAAAAAAGTTTTTTGGACTTCATCCAATTGTTCAGTACTCTGGGTGACGATTCTTCATTTCAAAAAAGCAAACATAATTACAAAGAGTTGTTGTAACGATATATCTGTTACATTTCTTATTGATATGCTCAGAGATACAAAATAATAAGATTAGCTCAAGTTATCTTATTAACTCAATCTGAGAATCACAGTTGAAAATCTTAGCGCCATCTTAAGGCAACAGTCATTGGAGTTGAGAGGAAGATGAGCAAACGCATGGATTCTGACAGGACGATCGTATTGAAAAGAAATGCAGCGTCTATTCTCGGCCCTTATCTGATCAAGCTATCGGAGGTTCTGGAACTTGTCAGCCATTTGAGTAATGAAATTGGAATTTGTTCATGTTAAAATAACCGATGAATTAGTCCATCTTCCTTTCTTCTGCGAAAGTGATTTCAAATCAGTGAGTTCAGTGTGATATCAAGGTATGTAAGAATAATCTTTTGGCCATTTTTTTAAATATGTCACGTTCAGATATTTTTAACGAGAACGTGAAATATTTCTTCAGAAAGACTGATATCTCAAATCATCTATCCATGTTGTTGAGTAAACAGCGATTAGATTCATTTAGGTCAATCCAATAATTGATTACAGTTTATTTATTTTTCCAAATTAGTTCAGGCTGAATTACAAAAATCACATGTGATATAACGAATTGAACCAAGATATCAGTGTTTCGTCTCATCTGATTAGATTGCTTTCTCTGACAAGGCTTCATTGGGGTTCAAAGAGGGTTTCTCAAATATATGGTATTTCTTACACCGTATTTGGATATATTTTTGGTGTCAATCACAATGAGTATGATATAGTTGAATATCATATATTTTTCATGATCTTTTGGATATATCTTTGGTATATTTTTGTATTTGGTGATAATTATCACAGAGCTGTGATTTTGCTTCTGACCTAGGTAAAGCAATATATATATATATATATATATATATATATATATATATATATATATATATATATATATATATATATATATATATATATATATATATATATATATATATAATGGAAGACCTGTAATGAACATAGCCCTCAAAGTGTAAAACCGTTTACTACCAAGTGTTGTTCATCCTTGCACTTCTTCACCGTATTGATGAGGGCCGAAAGCCCGAAACACGTGTCTACGGTTTACACTTCTCTTTGAGGGCTATGTTCATTACAGGTCTTCCATTTCGTTTTTAACAGTCCCCTCAATATTCCTCCCTTTTATCTATATATATATATATATATATATATATATATATTGTTATATAATGATGAATGTATAAATATATTTGTTGTTTATTTTGTCCCACTTTGGGAATATAAGTTGTTATATAAATTGATATGATATGAGATAGATAATTGTTTGGGCCCTGTATAATATTTTGTATGATGTAATAATAATTGCTAGCTAACGTCACTGTTCTCTCGTCACGTTGCTGCCAATTGTTATCACTTTCCTTACCACAGCTAAACTCAGTTGGTACGCCTCTTGTCTAAGATAGCCGGCTCAGGCAATTGAGCCACTAGCCACTGCTTAATGTCAAATTTCAATCTATTCAATGATCATAAATATGATTGTTGATCATTGTAGAAAACAAACAACAAAATATCAAAAAGCAATTATTTCCTTTATTTAGGAAAACTTAGATTTACCTGGCCTACGATAGATAACTTATTCTAGGGTGAATCTACGAATATTCATGGAAAATCATGAGAAACAGGTCATGGATAAATAGACACAACCTCACTTTTACCTTGAAAGTTGAAATTCAAATGAAATAGAGTTCTTCTGATGGGATATGAGTTATTAGTGAAATTGTTCAGTTCGTGATGTGCACTGGGAAAGTTTATACCTGTCGCCGGAACTGTCGCTGTTCAAGATACACCCAGAATTTGGATTCCCTCTCAAACCAATGCTCTCAGGAACTCCAATACCAGAAGAAAGAACCATACAAATTCAGAACTCAGCTTTGAATACTTGTATATGGTGTACAAATGAGGTAATGTTGGTTTTCTGCATATTATGTTGAGATTAATGAATTTTTCTTTCTCTCCCAACAAAATGTGGCATTCGTTTTCAAATTATTTTCGATCTCCCCGTGGCTTTGTTTTCCGTCTCCTGGATACCATTTTTCCTCATTCCTTTTGATTTGAATTTTTGAATTCGCGCACTATATTGTCACATTTTCACTGTTTGGGGTTATTTGTCAAAACTTATAAATACAACTATTTTTACTTTCTTATAAACTATATACAATTTCAGTGATAATTGTCTCTGACACTTTCTCGTTCTTATTTTCTCACAATTTCAAATCTTACATTTGACCATACTGTTCTCTGATTGGCTATTGCCATCAAGAAGTTTGCTGTTCTCCCTTTGGCTACTTTAAGTTAGATACAATTTCATATACTGTATGTTTCAAGCTTATAATTTTGTGGATCACATTTTATTCAGGATGATTTTGTAAATCTAGACTTTTTGATGTCTTCTGAACAATTATGGGTTGTAATCATCATGACAGTGTATGAAATTGATTGTATCATAGTATTTGGATATTTTTATCTATTCATATTATAAGAGGTTCATAAAGAAATAGAACTTCAAAAATTATGTAAAAACAATATCTTGAAACTAATAGCTATTGAGTTTTTATAAAAATAATTTAGAGTTTTTAAAATAATGATATTGGTGAAGATTATTCTCATGAACTTGCTCTGGATATCATCGAAATTGAAGTCATTTTCGTATATCAGGTTCTGATTTTATTCTTTGCGGTTTATAGTTTTGGCTGATCGAATTCAGAAAAACTTTCCTTTCTTTCATATAGAGCAAAGATCAATTTTTGTGTAAATCAAAATTTGATCTCGAATCTTCAAATTCAGTATTGAATATCAATTACAAATCTCAGCACAAGCTGATTTGTATGTTCAAATAATTTTAAGCAATAATCTCTTGATGAGAGTACACTCAACTGTAACAACTGTGCGTTGAAGAGTGCATTGAGCAATTCCAAATTTTGAGAAGTTGAATATTTTAGTAAAACAAATTCTGACACAAGCAATATTGTTTTTCATGTTGTGTTGCTGAGAACTATCATTCCATGGACAAGAAGCTGATGCTTGTATATTCCACCTGATTGGTCGCCCAGCAGCCATAGGTACCCCCTGATTGCGAGCCACACGACTACGTGAAGTCTAGCTACGAGCTACACGATACACAATCAGAGGTACATCGTCGTCGATAAAACGGACAGGTTCAGCAACCAAAAGCAATATTCCTTTTTGTAAACCGAAAAATTGTCATACAGCAGACAAATGATACATATATGTTATACAGCAGAAACTTATGTATATTTGTAAATAGACTAATATAAGTTTGGTATTCGTTCTATTGTTGTAGTTATTTATAGAAGGAACATTATTTGATTTGGAATTATTATTGAATAGGAGATTTGAATTCTCATCCCAATTTAGCAGAAAATTCTGGCGTCCATTCAAATTCAGAATTTCTTAAACCTTTGCTTGAAACATAAATAAATTTGAAACTAGCAAGGCGGTCCGAAGAACTCCACACCGTTCTTCACTGAATAGTCTGGGCATTCCATTAACAATGTATTTACTTGTTTTCTTCTTCAAGGGAGAGTTTGAATAAAAATACCATTCATTAGGCTGAAATCGAAAAGTTTACTAACCATCGATCATGAAGTTCGGAATGGAGCAATAGTTTTGTTGTCAAGCTAGAAATTAGACTGCTTTACGGTATCGAAAAGCGGATTACATTGGTGAACAGACATATTCCGATGATAAATTCCAGCTTACCAGAATGATTAATAGTGCTTTTGAAAATACATCCCCTGTTTTGAACAAGAATTTTGTTAATTAATAACTTAAAAGGTATATCCATAAATATGGATAGTTGCTGTTTGTGTTGTTCACTCGAAAGCTCGGCATCCAGTTCGCAATTTATGGGATTCTGCGCCATTTTGGTTTACATCCATATTATGCCTGACCGAAAACAGTAGTCGTGGACACAAATACACGCTTTGTTGCACAATATTTACCTAGTTTATTTGTTCGGAAAATGGCATCCATATACGATAAGCGGGATAGCGTTGCATTCGCTTCACGAAATGGAAAATAGGGTTAAAAACTACCAGAATTAATGAGCAACAATGGGCTTTCTGATGGAATACAGTCAGTTAGAGTACAAGATGTTCATGATTTCCACTATACTTGTGAACAGGGTACGGCCCGAAACACTTTCGATATAATTAGAAATGCAATGCATAAAGTACACAAAGTCGTCTCCACCAAGGGTTCTATATAAATTGAAACACAATTGGTAGACCACAGGCGAAAAATAACTACTGTTCCAGCAAATACCACGCAGAATGGTAAATGATATTCACCTGAGAATCTATACAAACTTCCATATAAATGGATATTGATTGCAAATGTTTTTTTCTGATAAGCTCGATTATGTTTAATTCATGTCGTGTCCGCATAACAATCCGCATACCGGTTTCAGGCTCTTTGGCCCTCATCAATACGGAGTAGTCACCAGCCAGAGATCCGGAGAGCTCTGGCCGAAGCGAGACACAACATAAATTAAATCACCATCGTGCTAACAACATCTTTAGGTACGTCGGAAAAGATAACTTTCAACCGGCGGCACCTAGTGACAGGAAGAAACACTCCATATTTCCTACCTCGATAGGATTCTGAAGTGAAAGATTTCTTTTCGATATCTTAATGAGGCAACGCCGATCAATTGGTTCTTCGTTAGGGCGTCCAATTGCCTTCCACGGAATATTCAATTTACCCCCTTCAACTGCAGCATAGTAGCATATCCACAACTGGCAGGTTATATCAATGGGCACAGGATATAGCAAGAGGTATGTTGTCTTTTGAAGTAAGTGTTAATATGCCGGTCTGTAGTAAGATACCTAAAAACCCTGGTGTATTTACTGATTTGATTTTGTTTAGATTTTTTGGGGAAACAAATGAATGTAGTTAAATGCCGCTTGGTACTTCATCATTAGATGGCGCGCCAAGAATGTTTGTGTCCGTGCTAATGTCAAACTTCAAACGTATGAAATTATTTAATTCTCTGTCAACATTGCATAGGTATTTCTGTGCCTAGATTGTGATTTGAATATTTCACAAATTGATCGATCATTGCAGTTCGTAGTTTAAATTTGTTTCGGTTGTTGGTTTTTCCTGGTATTCAAGTTGTGTTTAAGCAATTGATAGTTTTTTCAGTGTGTGTATGGATACTCAATTATATCGAATGGTTTCCTTTTGCATATTGTGTACTTAAGTTGTGTTTAAGCAATTGATAGTTTTTTCAGTGTGTGTATGGATACTCAATTATATCGAATGGTTTCCTTTTGCATATTGTGTAAACATTCCGAAGCTACAGATCCCAATATTCATCTACATTTAGTACCAAAGCTCGTACAGTGAAAGCTCGTTCAAACTCTTCCGAATAAATGCAATTTTTTGCGATTTATAAATCGCCGCATGAACGTTCCATATTTATACGGCAAATTGCAATTGATTATGTATCATAACATACGCCATTTCTCAATATTTGATGTTGAAGTTGGTATTTTTCTTTGTTTTGAAATATTCCAAATACTCAAACATAGATTCAGGTGATTTAACAAAGAGCACTTAGAGATATCACAGAACGGATCAGACACAGGCAGAAAAACCCTGTATGATCTGTAATTGCAGTTTACTGAATTAAAACAAGAAACGACGTTGGCACCATCTGGAACTCTACATAATCTTCTTCATCAAGAGGGCTGGTCAATCTTTCACAGGTGTAAGTGAATACACCATGGTTTATAGACATCTAGTTCGGATATGATGGATGTGGAACTCGTCAAGAGTTCTTAATCTACATTTTCGATAGAAAGGTTCGTAAGCTCCTCCTTTTGTGATGTCAGACTAGGTAGCCATTGGTTTATAATCATTCTATTCGCAGTTTTACAATTTTTTTTCATTAGTATGTTTGGAAATAACACCCTACACCTCCTAAATTGTGTACCATTGAAGATCATTTTCAAAGAGCTCTCCAATGATTCATCACCCATAGGGTGTTGCTATTTGAACTTTTGATGTGGGGGTTGATTGGGCGGAAAGGTGTGAGAGCATCAAGGTTTGCTCATATGCTATTTTGGTTTTCCCTACTGTAATGTTCAGTATATCTAGATTGATTATGAAATAACAGAGGCGTTGTACTTTCCACTGGCTCTTAGTTTGAATACTTTTGTACAAGACATACAAGATCTCATTAACAGTTTCTGACAATATCTATATCACTGATATTCCATACAGGATGTGATACTAGAATATTGAATACATAACACGCCCTTTTTTTGCAAGGTGAAATCAAAAATTAAATCTTTCAGTGATTTTATGTCCAAGTAATTTCACAGTTGATACACATATTTTTGATATTTTATTTTTAATTATATTTCCGGGATATTTCCACTGGAAACTCTTAAATTGACACACTTATTTCAGCAACCATATGCTTCGATAGAGATATACCGGGTGATTCTCTAAGGAGGCTCACCCCTATAACTTTTTTATTATTGAAGATAGAAGAACTACATTGGGGGGTTGTGTATTAATGTTCAATTCACATTTTTTCAAATATTTACTTGCTTTGCCTCACTTCCGGATTTTTGAAAGGGACATCCTATATATTTTTACTTATTTCAGTCGAGAATGACATTCTAAATCCAACAACACCTCACTTGTCAATATTTGACAAATTTAGTATTTTCATTCCAATTTTTATTTTTCGATCTAGAATGCCATGGATCATGTGAATCGCTTCATTCCTATTTAAGTACCATGGGAAAAATACGACTTTGAGGCTTAATGACGTCACAGTCGTTTTAAGAATTATTCAAAAGTCGCAGATATGAATTTTTCCGGTTAACTTGATTTTTTCAAATGGAAAGGGGGTGGCTCGTCGGCTTTTTGTGAAAGATCATTTTCTTACGAATAATTTGATACCACACACTTTCACTTTATTTTCACTATTTTTCTGAATAATTGCAAGAAGCTATCATATATATTGTGTTTGACAGAGACGTGGTCGTCTGACTGTTCGTTACGATCTTATTGCCTATATGGCTTCCATTTGACAAGTTACTTCAATAGAACACAGATGAAGGGTTGTGGTGTTGCAATATTATCAAGAAATGTTTTACATGCTGTGAATTTGGATTCATCGAAATATTGTCTGGAGCAGCATTTCGAGATATGTGGCATATCATGAACACTGAACCATCGACCTACAATAATATTGTGTATTCACAGAACTCCTTCTCCTAAGGGGGATCCAGATGTTTTCCTAGAGAAATTATTTGTTATTCTTGAAATTCCGTATCAACCAAATGCAAACTTTATTGTGGCAGGAGATTTCAATATGGATCCAACAGTGAATTCGTGATACTCTGAAAAACTGTCCAGTATGATGTACTGCTTCAATATGAAGTCACTTGTAAAGTGGCCAACCAGAATATTATCTGGAGGTAGGGCCTCAGTAATTGATCACATATTCAGTAACAATTTTGATGACGGAGTATGCCTTATATCCCATAATTATTTCTCTGACCATCGATCAATCTCATTTGACTCCGTACTTCCGGTGGATGAGCCGAAATCAATCGACACATTGAGGCGAAATTTTTCCGAGAATGCAATAACCTCATTCGAACTCGATATCCGTAATGAAACTTGGGAGTGTCTTTTTACCATAAAAAATATGAATGGTGCCTTTCAATACTTTTTAAATATTTTCCTGTTTTATCCTATTTTGATTAACACTCTCCTGAAGTTAAACCATATGAACATCACCGAACTAAACAGCCTGATTGCAAATGGGTCACTGACGATATTAAGAGGTCCAGCAGCAAATTAAGGGACCTGTTTGCGCTTGGAAGCCAACACCCATTATTGAATGATTTCTATGAAGCAGAAAAGAAAAAGCACAAAATCTTAGTACATAATTCAAAAAAACAATACTTTCAACAGAAAATAAATAATTCCGAAAACCCTACCAAGGCAGCTTGAAGTGTAGTGAATGAATCAACTAATAAATCACGTAAACAATCAGTCTCCTCCATAAAATACGACAATAAAATATACGAGTCACCTGAAGAAATCTCTGAGATATTCAGCAGTTTTTTCAAAAATGAACCCCTTAAACTAATCTCACAAATTGAATCTGTTGATGAAGATGTAGCTAATCAATTTTTGAATAATATTGAAATACAGTCTCGGTCTTTTAATCCCCCTTTCCTATAGTGAACGTGAACTATTTGTAATGCTCAACAGAAAATTGGAAAATAAATTTTCCTCGGGATCTGATGAGGTACCTCATTTGATAGTTGAACGTGTTCTTGAACACCTTATGGCACCACTTGTGCATCTCATGAATTTATCATTTGCTAATGGAATATTTCCGCAAGCTCTGAAAACTGGTATTGAAAAGGCGATTCTTTCCTAATGAGTAACTATCGGTACCTTCTATATTTTCCAAAATATTCGAATTATCATTCCTGGAGAGATTGTTATTTTTTCTCAAGGATTTTAATATCATAACAGAAGACCAGCACGGTTTTGTGCTGAATTAATCGACCACAACTGCAATTCACTCATATGTTCTTAAAGTTATTGAATGCATTGATGCGGGCGAGTGCCCTGTTGGGGTATTTTGTGACCTCAGCAGGGCGTTCGATTGCATTAGTCATGGTATTTTATTGGGTAAACTGTCCCGATACGGAATCCGTGGTGTCACTCATGAATGGATAAAAAGTTTTTTGAGTAAATGTAGTAACCATGTTACTATTGGTAACCATCTGTCATCGTGTAGTGGATATTCTGAAGTAGGAGTTCCTCAGGGTTCGGTCCTGGGAGCCATCTTATTTTTACTCTATATTAACGATATTGTAAAGATTTGTAATAACTCAATTATTGTTTACGCTGATGACACATCAGTTATTGTATCAGATAGGGATGAATCATGTATACGTCGGAAATGTAATAAAATTTCTTCCGATATGGACCAGTGGTTCAGAGCTAACTTTATCTGAATACTAATAAAACAAAATATATTCGCTTTCATAATAGACAAAAAGAAATCAGTGACATTGATTTTGGTGACTCACAGTCAGTAGATGAGACCGCTCGATTTCTTGGTTTATATATATATATATATATATATATATATATATATATATATATATATATATATATCTATATATATATATATCTATATATATATATATATATATATATATATAGACGAACATATATCCTGGGGAGAACACTGTCGAATTTTAATCGATAAATTGAATTTTGTTTCCTACCAGTTACGTAATTTGAGAACAGTTCTGTCCAATGATCAGTTGTTGATGCTCTACTACGCTCAAGTAGACTCCAGACTTCGATATGGTATCTGCCTTTGGGGAAGGTCTTCGGGAGCAAATGATGTATTTGTTGCGCAAAAGAGAATACTCCGAGTAAAGTTCAGCTCACCTCCTCGACAGAGTTGTGTTGATGTATTCAAAACATGTAGAATTTTGACGCTACCATCACTCTTTATCTTTGAAGTTTGTGTTTATGTATTCAGACACTATAACAGCTTTCCAACCAGATCTATCATTCATAAACATTACATGAGAATAAAATATCAGCTGAATATACGTTTTTCCAGGGTTCAGATATCTAAAACCTGTCCTAATTCACTAGGTCCTCTATTATTTAATGAATTACCAGACCATGTGAGAAATAGTCAAACCTTAACAAGTTTTAAAAAATGTCTTAAACAATTTTTAATTGGAAGATGTTATCATTAAGTCGATCAGGCACTATAATAAGTATTTGTAAATCCACTGTGATTTGTCTGTTATATACATGTTACACAATTAACTGAGTGTTATCATATATTATTTACTATTTACTGTTTATTTTTTACTTTAGATGAATGACTACTCAGGCACTATAATGAGTAGTTATAAATCTACTGTGTTTTGTCTGTTATATACATGTTACAATGTTACAATTAACTGAATGTCATCATGTTTACTGTTTACTTTTACTTTCACTTCAGCTGAACGACTACTCCTATACAATACTTGTATTGTCCTTCCGGAGAATAAACTTATTATTATCATTATTATCATTATTATTATTATACCTACTAACAAATAATACGTATTCGGTATACTTATGCACTGAGTTCTGTTATTCTAGTTATCCGTGACAAACAATTGAATCTGTTGCTAGGACCACCTACACATATAGGCTAATGAATATGCTGTCACTTTTAAAAATGTATTTGTTGCGTAGTTTAGGATTTGATATAGAAAATTATACGAGAAACGTGAAAATAGACATTTTGCTAATGTACGGAGAAGCAAAAAAGAATGCAACCGATGCAGCTCGAATTTATGCTGAGAGATTCCCTTATCGTCACCATCCCACTCGGCATTATTTTCCAAAACTGGAAAGGAAAATGAGAAATGAACCAGAAGAAAATGCCAATAACTTCATCGTCAGTGAAGAAAAAGAAGTAGACGTGTTGGCCTATGTTGAAGTGAATTTTACGGTGTAAATTCGCCAAATTATTTCTGAAAGTGATATAAGTTATTCGTCCGTTTGGAGATTTCTTCACAAATATAATAATCGATCATTCGAGTACCAACTATACCAACATCTCTATGATAATGACCACAACCGAAGAATAACTTATTGCAACTGGTTTTTGACTAAATCCAGAGAAGATGTACGTTTTCCATTCAAAATTGAAATCGGAATAATAGAATGTACTGGTCCCGAACAAATTTACATCTGATGCAAAAGAAAATTTTCAAGAGCGAATTCGTTTCAATTGCTTGATGGGTATTACCAGGGGAAAACTTTTGGGGTCAAAATTTTCGACGGACAACTTACTGCGGAAAAATATCTAGAGTTCCTTAGAAATAAAATTAACGATTTCATTGAAGACTTGCCACTGGCTAACCAAGTTGATATCTATTTTCAACAAGATGGAGCGCCACCTTACAATTCTCAAGTCGTAAGAAAACATCTGAATGACACTTCCCCAGAAAAGTGGATTGGCACTTATGGACCTATTCAGTGGCCTGCGAAGGTACGTTATCAAGTTGTCATATTTTTTCGTAATGTATTATTTCTTTTCCATATTCTAGATCACAAGATCTTACTCCGCTAGATTTTTTTTCTCTGGGGAACGATTGAAAATAGGTGTATATTACAGCATCAGCTACTCGCGAAGAACTGGAGTGAGGGATGGCATTCCAGAACATCACTGCGGAACAGCTTATCAATGTGGTGCAGGCAACAATTGAAAAAGTTGAACTTTGTCGTGATCAGGGAGGAGATCATTTTGAAAATGTAGAACCTTAATGGACTCATTTGAGACCTTTGAATAATTCTTAAGATGACTGTGGAGTCATAAGCCTCAACGTCGTATTTTTTCCATGTTACTTGATCAAGAATAAAGCCATTTAAACGATCCATGGCATTCTAGATCGAAAAATACAAATTGGAATGAAAATTACTTTATTTGTCAAATATTGACAAGTAAGGTGTTGTTGGATTCAGATTGTTTCGCCATGGAAATAAGTAAAAGTATATGGGATGTCCCATTTGAAAATCGAAGGTTTGGGTAATTTCTGGTCAAACCGGAAGTACGGCAAAGCGAGTAAATATGCCAGAAAATGTAAATTGAACTATAATACACAACCCCCAAATTTCATTTTTTTCTAACTCCAATAATAAAAAAGTCATAGGGGTGAGCCACCTTGCAGAATCACCCGGTATAATGATGGCAAATTTTATGGAGATATTTGTTGTAAAAAATCTAGTTGATCCATCACTCAGCGAGTTCGCTTCCATTTTCCACCCACAAAAAAACCTCTCAAATCCGAACGTGTCCATGAACAATCGCACAAATCCGTTTATATTTTCATTCGACACGCATTCGCTTTGAGAGGTATTTGTCTCCGAAAATAATTACGATAACCAGGACATAATTTTATGTTTGAACTATTCATTGTATTAAACATTGTTTGGGTTGTTTCTTGGAATTGGAGTTGATACCTAGATAGAATTATAAATCCTTGACTCTTTGAACACAAAACGGAAATGTAAACGCGGTAGACTTTACAGTAGAGCAAATTTTAATAGATTTTATCACAACTGCCTCAAGTTTGAGTGGGAGGGTGTTTTGTTGCAAAATGATCCCTTTCTCACTTTTCACACTGCGCTACTGAATATATTCGACAAATCATTTCCTATACAAAAAATTAAAATAAAACAAAAAAAACCCTGGGTTACATTAGGATTGAAAATTTCTTCAAAAAACATACGTTCATTGCATACCATACGGAAGTTCACCGATAATCAAAGCTTCCATGTCTTCTTTAACACCTACCGCAGAATATATAGATCCACCATCAAAAAAGCAAAGGAAATCCACTATTCCAAAAAAATTGATAAATCAAGCAATAAAATGAAAGAAACTTGGTCTATTATTACTGATATTACGGGAAAAACCAAGAAGAAAAATGTTGTGACAACTCTCAGTCCCGATAAAATCAATGACTATTATTGCTCTATTGCACAAAAACTGAATGAGAAAATAACTATTCCATACGATCCCATGATGAATCTAGAAGGTATCAATATTGACGAGAACCTAATTCTATATGATACAAACATCGACGAATTAGTCGAAATTTTGAGGTTTATAAAAAACAAAAACGCAAGTGGTTATGATGGAATTTCGATTAAAATCATCCAAAATCTTCCTCTCAATGCTCTCAATACACTTGTGTCTATAATCAATAACTCATTTCATGAAGGACTTTTTCCTGACTTCCTGAAAACTTCAGTTGTTATCCAACTATACAAAGGTGGAGACTCATATGATCCCTCAAATCTTCGCCCGATCGCCCTCATACCAACTTTGGCCAAACTCATCGAAAAACTGGTGAAAATACGTTTAACCGCTTTCTTAAAACGCCACTTCATTTTAAGTGAAAATCAGTTTGGTTTTCAAAATAATAAAAACACGAATGATGCTATTTTTTCATTTCTATATGACACTTACTCAAAGCTGAATGCCGGTAATGTAGTTGCTGCAGTCTTTTGCGATCTGTCAAAGGCGTTTGACTGTGTCGACCATAAAATCTTACTGATAAAACTCCACCAGTATGGTTGCAGAGGAACCACGTACAAATGGTTTGAATCTTACCTTTCGGGTAGGAATCAAATGGTGAGAACAACAGAACTTTCTGAAAGAAAGGAAATCAAGTCCGGAGTGCCTCAAGGATCAGTTCTCGGTCTCATTCTGTTCTTGTTGTACATAAACGACCTAACCAACTTAAACATATCTGGAAAACTCACCCTATTTGCGGATGACACCACGATATTATGGAACAGCAAGAATTCTAACACCTTACCCGACTTAATATCTACTGATATGAAAAAAATTAAGGAATGGTGCGATGCAAATTTATTATCCTTCAATACAACAAAAACAAACATCATTTCATTCAGATGCTCTCTTGACGACCTTACATTTAGTAATAACATATTGATCGAGAACAAGCCTCTAACTAAATTCCTAGGTATCGATATTGATAATAAGCTCAAATTCGACGGACATATCAAGCATCTCAAAAGCAAGATTTCTGCTGGATGCTATGCACTGAGAGTAACTTCGTCGAATTTGGGATCTAAAATCGCCAAAACTGTATATTACGCCCTAATAGAGTCCCATTTACGTTATGGAATACCTTTTTGGGGTGTTAGCAACTCATCGGCACTTCAATCAGTCTTGGTACTGCAGAAACGTGCTTTAAGGTACTTGCGTAAACTAAAACCCCGTGATTCTTGCAGGAACATATTTGTTGAAGAAAAAATACTAACAGTATTTGTGTTATTCATTCTAGAATCAGTTTGTCTCATATACAAGAATGTGTCTATGTTCGAGGCTTCAGGTAGTCATTACAACACCCGCTCTCACATGTTGAAATTGCCAATTCCCTCATCAAACATGATCAGAGATTCGATTTACTACAATGGACTTGAGATGTACAATCACCTCCCCTCGCACATAAGGGATGCGAATATGAATATGAACATTACAATCTTTAGAAAAATTATTAAAAAGTTTCTGGCAGATAGACCCTATTACAACTTGCAGGAGTTTTACAATGATAAATTTGATTGACAGGGTGCATATTTGAATCCATGTAAGTTTTCAAGTTGACGTCACTAAGTTGTAGATGTGTTTGTGTCTATATGTAAATTGTTTATGTGTGTATACATCTACGTGTTTATATGTATATACATGTCTATATACGTATGTTTTGTGTATATATATGGGCGTGTGTGTACGTATATATATATTTTTATATTTTTTAACAATACTGACAATCTTATTTTTAGATATTTTTTATAAATCTTGTAATCATCAGTAATACTTCTATATTCAAGCTTTGTCCACAAGATTGACTCTTACCGACATTAAAGTATATTTATTATTATTATTATTATCATTATTATTAATAGAAAATCTTCAGGTATTTTTATCGGAATATAATCCATTCCAATGATCTTCCACTTGAACTCTCCAAGAGATTGAGCATATATTCGAAAATGTTGTGTGGTTTGTCAATCGCTTTGAATTAATCCATCTTGGTTTGAAAATATAAAGAGGATGTTAAGACATCAGATGTAGAATCGTCTGGATTCAAAGATAATCTTCAGTTACTTACTGTCATCGTTCAAGGTAACCTCCTGGGAGTATCCTGAATTGAAACATACACGATGAAAATTAAGTTGTTTTTGTGAATCTTCAACAGAAAATAACTACTCTCCTGGCTAAAGCCACGCTGGACATTGAACTACATCTGAGAGGTATTTTGAAAGGTCTCTAACCCAAAAGGAAAAATCTTTAAGTGAAAATTTGATTACACTGGTTAACACATTGTTGCCCTTGATATTAGTGTGGTTCTGAGATGATTTTATGTTAACAATCATGGAACTACGAATGGTTTTGTAAGATGGGCTCTAAATTTTTAAATTATCGTTTGAATAATCTCAATTCAAAATAGTTGACGATATCACCTGATAAACCTCTTCTAGGTTGTTGGGAAGTATATCCGGGAGGCTGTGGAGTGTATTTTTATGCTCATATTAAAGCTGGCATCTTTCATCTGTATTCGAATTTGAGGGCCGACAACAATTCCAGC
This sequence comes from Gonioctena quinquepunctata, assembly GCA_018342105.1. Classification (NCBI taxonomy): domain Eukaryota; kingdom Metazoa; phylum Arthropoda; class Insecta; order Coleoptera; family Chrysomelidae; genus Gonioctena; species Gonioctena quinquepunctata. Next base: position 941,843 of record JAFIRS010000018.1, on the reverse strand, counting down.
TCATAACTTTCCATATTTACCCAAAGAAATGTTTTGCAAATATATTCGAATCATTCAACGCAACGAACTTCTTCATCATCCAAGCTTCATGTGAAGTGACGGAATTATGATTTTTTCTCTACTCAACAACGACGCTACAATTTACATGTCCTTTCTCTTTGTTCGACTGTTCTGGAGACAAATGAAGCAAATATGTATTGTGTATCTACTTTGTTGATCTAATATTCCCATATTTTTCTTCGAGTTTGGTTGAATAGGCTTATCGGTTTCCATCCTCTTTTTTTTTCAAATATTTCAACCTTTTTTTTGCAGTTTCATTCCAAAGATAGGCGTACTTCTCATTTGTTCCCTTTTTTCTGTCGTACTCTTCCTTTTTTAATTTTGTTTATTCGTCGATCAACTTCTTTAGTGATATTTTTTTTCGCTATATAAATGTTGAAAAACGAAAAACAGGCTGAGTGAGTTGAAGAAAAGTTGAATGTATAAATGACAATTCTGAATGAAGATATTATATTATAATATTACATTAATCGTTCCCCCATACAATCGTCATCACATAATCTCAAATGCTTTAGTATTTTCTGTATACATTTTACTTCCCAAAATAATATAAAGAATCAAAACATATGCATATATACTATTTACCTTATATACGTACAGTGAAGGAATGCCAGAGACCAATGTAATTTATAGATAATTTCAACCAAATGCTTTCAGCACCAACTCATTCACAAATCTTATTCAGAACGATAATGAATCGAATATTTGTAACACACATACACAAATTATTATCTGTCTTATACCACAAATACTCGTAATGCAATAAAAGCTTCGACATACACTCAACTTTCATTTTCGAATATTTTGGTGATATATAATCAGTAATAACATTGTTATGTTGGACATGAACAACTTTTTTATTATTGAGAAAAAAGGGAAGAGAAACTCAAAGTCATCTCCACATTCTTTATGAATCGAAATGTTGAAGTTGTCAACTAGGCATGTTTTGGGGGCTTAAGCACCCATCATCAGTAGGTTACAAAGAATATAGTTATATAGTAAACGGTGAGAGTATGAGAATAGAGGTGAGGTGAAGACGCCATTTTTTTTGTCCATAAAATAAATGATTGGCAAAATAGGAATTGAAAGTGAGTTAGAATGAAAGAGAATCGAAAAAATGTATACTGTCAGAATTAATTTGTTCATTTAGGCCCGGTATTTTCACCTCCGGTTATACTTGGAATAAATTAACCAACGGCTGAAATATGCTTTTGTTTAAACGTTCATTGATAAGCAAAAGCACAATCTAACCATTGGTTAATTTACTCCTAGTATAACCGCAGGTGAAAATACCGGGCCGTAAGGAAATAACGTTGTTATATTTTTCAATGGAATTTATAGCAATTTTTTTTAGAACATTCATCAAGATACCTTTATTAGCATGATGAAATATTCCAAGGTTTTCTCAAGATCAAAATTGTGGTTGGCAGTAGCAATGTTATTCGCAAATGAACTATTAGAGTTGATTTCGTAGCTCGAGAAAGTGATAAATTGGTTTTCAAATTTGTCAATGATTTTAAGGTGTTCTTCTGCTCTAGTTATGATTTTCCGACCGCTCTGACCTATGTTCTTGGCATTACAATCAGAGCAAGTTGATTCATAGATACCTGATTTATGTAAAGGAGAAGTTTTATCTTTAACATTGACTAGTTGTTTGCCTATGGTGTATCTAGTATTTAAACATACTTGAATATCCTTGTCGTTACGATGAAAAATATTTCTAATATCCTGTGAAACTCTGCTCAGATAGGGGGTAGTGATATATTCAGTTGGTAAGGAGGGATTGTGAAGATTTCTGTTAGTGAACCTGAATAAATGTTTATGAAAATTGCAAAGGGAAATTATTATTTAATTCAATTTGGAAAAATTTCTAGATCTTGATGAATGTTCTAGAAATAGTTGCTTCAAATTCCAAAAAAACTATAACAACGTTATTCCTTCAAATGAACACATTAATTTTGACAATATAACATTTTCCGATTCTCTTTCATTCTAACTCACTTTTAATTCCTATTTTTGCAATCACTTATTTTATGGACAAAAAAAATGGCGTCTTCACCTCACCTCTATTCTTATACTCTCACCGAATACTATAACTATTCACCTTGAGAGGTCGCCACTGTTATAATTTCAACCTTTAGTTATGTTACTACCACCACTAGAAGATGTCACTAAAACTAATAACTTTCAATCACATATTTGTTCGAGCTCGAGATAAATTACAGGTAAAACAATTCAAAGCAGAAAATTTTAAACCCGAAAAATATATATCAATGCTTTTACTAGTATTTTTTGAGACAAGCACTTCTCTGAAAAATAGCCACGAGACTTCAAGGCACTCAACAAGGAATATCAACATTTAAATGCTAAAAAATATGATTAGAGAGAACGGTGAAGGTGCCAGTGACTCTCACCAAACTGCGAAGTTATTAAACTTGAAATCACTCCTTCAAATTACTCATCTTATCATCGCACTAGAAGAGCCATCATGATTCATTACTCTACATTCACGAATATCGATACTCTAACAAAGAACCATTAGTTTTTCTGAAACTGAACAGAATGTGACAGAAAATGTTTTTATATTTTTTATATTTCTCAGAGTTTTAAAGCAAGTCCTACTCCTCTGATAATGAAAACTTCTACTCAGAATGGAATCCTGAAACAACCGTATTGCCCATTCTATGATAAATGTAGGAAAATACATACAAACGATATAAGCACTTCGTGGATTATCATAAGAGGATAACATCAACAAGTTCGTGGAGATGGAGTCTCGATGTGGCATTAATATTCCGCGAGTATTTCTTGTGAATGTCCTTCTCGACGCTTGAGCTTCGGTGCAGTGTGTTGGTTACTTCGAAAGTTTGATAAAGCCGTCCATTCAGCTGTCGCTCTATTATTCCCACATTGAGGGTTGACATCGGTACGTTTTTGATGTGGTTACAGTGAACATGAGCATGTCTGTGTCTGAAGATGAGTTATACGGTTAACTATTGGAGTGGTTGTCATCCGAATGAACTCAGAACGTGGATTCCTAATTCATTCGGCAAAGTTGAAATATTGATAAATATCAGGAGATATAGAAAACCTTTCATCTTGTTAGTGTTCGTGTAATAACCATTCCATAATTATCCTGATCTCTACTGAAAATGTGATGTGGATTGATGTTTAAAATGCTAATTTCTGTATATTAAATTAGCGAGCACCAGCTAGTCGTGTAAGAAGGGTTATAAAGTTTTCCTCTTCATGAACCATTGAAACCCAAGAGGAAAATTTCTTGTGTGGCGATATAATCTATCCAATTCATAACTGATATAAAAATATTAACTCTTCTTATTATATTGGAATGAGACCTCTTTCTCAAACTCCCAAGTACATTCGAATGAAAGCTTATATTCAAAGAATATCTCATTAAGTTTCCTCAACTTTTGAATCTTCTCGAAACTCGATTGATTTCAACTACATATTTAATGACTGTCTCGTAGCCAAATTTTGATCATTCGATTCCTGCTTCCCAATTATCCTAGAGCTGAGTGCAGATGATAAGGATGATGAAGAGTTTGTTAATTACATTGGATTATCGTGTTCATTACGGTACACAAGATTTTACCATCTATAATGAATTATTCATCCAAAAGAAGATCTCGTCACTTAATTGATTCTCTCAGAACTTTCAAACTAGTATCGAAATAACAATCTCCCCAATGTATCACAAAGTTGAGGTGCAATATGGATGGGTTTACGAAATTTATTTAGTGGCAGTGACCGGTCTTGTGCTCACCTAGATGGAAACGTACAACAATAAGTCTGCAAGCGATGCATTATAAATGAGTGCCATTGTTTGTTGAGTGCTGACTTCTTGTGCATTTTGAAATATTCATTTGATTCAAAGTTGAACGTGTTTGGAAAACATTCATTGTGACCGAAAGCTATGGAGTTTGTTCTTGAATTCAGATTTCATTGAAGTTGGGAATAACTTTTTCTATAATTCTGTAAATTTTGTCCCATAGCAACGCCGTCTTTTTTTATAAATATATATTTCAGCTCATTATGATCAATCAGCATATTGAGAGCAAGCTGTCATTATTCCAAAATTATTCTTGGTGAATTGGTGAATGGAATTTTCTAAGGTAATAAAAACGCTAAAATCCCACCATTCGACATTCTCGTCTATAATTGCACCCCAGTAATTGAATATTTTCACTCCTCTTACTTTGGCCTTCCAGATCGATATTATGTGTTCTTTCAATAATTGATGCTTTCCCCATTGTCTATGATATTTGTACGTGTATTTTCATGTTTATTCTTCTCGACTCTTCGTTCACTATGTTTTTTGGAAGATTTCAGTTAGAAAATGTCATATGAATATATGTCCCAAACGGCTTGGTTCTCGAGGTACAGGGTGATCAAAATAAAAGTTTTTGGATTTCACTTTGACATTTTCGACAATTATCAATTCAAATTAGGCAAGTACAATCCATTCAACAGTGCGCACGATACAAAATAATTCATTTCTCAAATAATTCAACGAGTCCTCCATTTTTCAGATTTTTTTTCCCACCGCCATTGACAGATTATGAGAAAAAAATATTGAATGTTGTTTCATTTAACATCTTTTTGTTTTCCTGAAATTTTTCATTTACTTGTACGGTTCAGAAGCTATAATGAGAATATCAATGCAAACATCTACCAGTATCGCATGACACATCGAAATTTGAGAGGCAAACTTCGAGGGGTGATTCTTTAAAAGATTTCAGGACGAAAAGTTCATATAAACATACGTCCCAAATGACTTGGTTTTTGGGGAACAGGGTGATCAAGAAAATCTTGAAAATAATGTATTTTGATCTCACGGTACCTCGAAAACAAAGCCGATTGGGACATATGTTTATATGATCTTTTCGCCCTGAAATCTTTCGAAGAATCACCCGTCGAAGTTTCTGAGAATGTTTGCTCCTCAAATTTCGTTATGTTATGCGATACTGGAAAATGTTTGCATTAATATTTCAATTGAAGCTTCTGAACCTGACAAGAAAATGAAGAACGTCAGGAGATCAAGGTCAATGAAGCAAAATTGAATATTACTTTTCCATAATTTGTCAGAGGCGGCGGATTTTTTTTCTGAAGGATTGAACAAGGCTTGACTCTAAAAAAAGGAGGACCCTGTGCACTTTTTTGTATCGTGCGCAATGTTGAATGGATTGTACCTGCCTACTTTGAATTGATTATTGTCGAAAATGTCGAAGTAAACCCCAAAAACTCTTGAAAAAAATGTCTTTTGATCACCCTGTACGTCGAAAACCAAGCTGTTTGGGACATATGTTTATATGAACTTTTCGTCCTGAAATTTTTCCAAAGAATCGCCTCCCGAAGTTTGTTAACGTACTTAATTAACACCCTGTATATTGTTATGTTATGAAAAACCAGTTAGATATTTTAAAAAGAAAAAACCCATAAAAAAGAATAATTATTTATTAGCTATTAGTTTCAAGAGATTGTTTTTACATAATTTTAGAAGTTCTATTTCCTTTACAAGCCTATGTATGATATGAATAGATAAAAATGTCGAAATTATATAACACAATCAATTTTATACACTGTCAGAATGATTACAACCCATAATTCTTCAAAAGACAACAAAAAGTCTAGATTTACAAAATTTTCCTGAATAAAATGTGATCCACAAATTTATAAATTTGAAACATACAGTATATGAAATTGTAGCTAACTAGAAGTAGCCAATGGAAGAACAGCAAACTTCTTGATGACAATAGCCAATCAGGGAACAGATGGTCACATGTAGAATTTGAAATTGTAAGAGAATAAGAGCGGGAAAGTGTCAGAGGCAATTATTATTGAAATTTGTACATAGTTAATGAAAATGGAAAAATAGTTTTATGTATAAGTTATGACACATAACCATAAACAGTGAAAATGTGACAATATAGTGCGCGAATTCAAAAATTCGATTCAGAGGGAAGGAACAAAAATGGTATCTAGGTGACAACAAACGAAGCCACAAGAGGAGATCGAAAATAAAATTTTAAAGGAATGCCACGTTATATTTTTGGGAGAAAGAAAAATGGAATAATTTCCACATTATAAGTGGAAACCAAGATTACCTTATTTGTACACCGTATAGAAGTATCCAAGGCTGATTGCTGAATTTGTATGGTCCTTTTCTATTTGGTATTGGAGTTCCTGATAGCATTGGAGTGAAAGGGAATCCAAATCCTGGTTGTATTGAACAGCGACAGTTCCAGACAGGTATAAACCTTCCATAGTGCACATTCCGAACTGAACAATTTCACTAATAACGCATATTCCATCGGAAGAACTTTATTTCAATTGATTTCGAACTATTAAAGAAATTTTCACTTTCAAGGTAAAAGTGAGGTTGTGAAAATTTTACCAATGATTTTTTCTCATGATTATCCATGAATATTTGTAGATTCACCTTAGAGTAAGTTATCTTTCGTAGGCCAGGTAAAATTAAGTTTTCCTGAATAAATGAAATAATTGCTTTTTGATACTTTGTCGTTTGTTTGCTACAATGATCAACAATCATACTTAAGCCATTGGATAAATAGAAATTTGACATATCAAGCAGAGGCTAGTGGCTCAATTGCCTGAACCGGCTATCTGAGACAAGGGGCGTACCAACTGAGCTTAGCTGTGGTAAGGAAAATGATAACAATTGGCAGCAACGTGACGAGAAAACAGTGACGTAGCTAGCAATTATTATTACATTGCAAAATATATTATACAGGGCACAAATAATTATTTATATCATAACAATTTGGCTCAAAGAAGAATAGCGAAAAGTATTAGCTATTTTCATATTATAACAACAATTTATATTTACATTAAATATATATATATATATATATATATATATATAAATATTTATTCATTATTGAAATCAATTTCTTCATTTTGCCAATCATCTATATCTCTATTTTTTTTATAATTAACTCTAGTTTGGTCCATTTCAGTGTACGTATATTGATAATGAAATGTTATTCATATGAATATTTCATAATATTTCCCATTGCTGAATTAGCGGTTTTTGTTTTATGTTGTCAATAGACAGATCCAGTATTCATTCGAATTCTTATCACAATTGCTGACTATCGTAGAAGTTGTGGACAAAGTTGAAACTAAGTTTGAGTCAATCTGGTAAGCGTCGTCCTGCTCATCCATCATATCAATCTGTCATATCGGTTATTGATATCATGTTCAATTTTGTACACATCACTTCAAACTCCAAGTGGATATCATTGTTGATTTCATATTCACTAGAGCTTATTGTAGGTTGATCAGGTATTAATTGTCCCGCAACGACATAAATTCGGATAGTTATGAGAAAATGGTTGCGAGAGAAATTAATTCCTAACTTACCTCCTGAATTTTGCCAATCAGAAACAAACGGATGTGTGACCTGCCAAGGATGACTTGTGTTGAAAGCCGCTCACTACAGCATAGTAGCATATCAACAAATGCGATCAATATATCAATAAGCACGAGATATAGAGATATATATGCCGTTTTCTGGAGGAAATGTTATTGAATATGGAGGTCGTTGAAGATCCCTACCTGATGATTGTCTGCGGTTCCTGAATTAAGCCCACGCAAAATGAAAAAGAGAATGCATTCTCACCAGCTTCAATTGAAATTTCAAACGGAACACGCTGGATATTTCAATATTTCCGAAACTCTATGTACATTAATAATGTAATAATAATAATAATAATATCGTTTTATTCATTCAGAAAAAAGAAGTGGATAACAACTTTTTTGAAGTGTTGGCGACATTCGGCTATAGCCGTTCTTCCATGCAACCAACAAAAAAAAACATGGCTATAAACTTAAGTGGTTTGCAAGCAACAACAAAAAAAATATTTATATATATATATATATATATATATATACTGGTGACAGTTATGAGATTCCGTTAAGAATTGCGATAGAGTTTCAATAATACAGTATGATTTTAATGTAATTGCGTTGAAAAAGGAAGAGATAAGAACAATTCTCAATATCTCCACTACTTGCAAATACAGCGCAATTCCGCGACAATATAAATACACTAAATGCCTCCTTGTGAACAAAACATGATTTTCACATATTTATTATAATTGAGCTACTAATTGTCTATTAGAAAGAATCCAGGACTTGATATACTTCCTGAAGTTATGCCAGTTTTGAAGCGACTTAATGTGCGCAGGAATAATATTGAAAATTTTATACCAGTCATTTTCAACCAATCAAATGCTTTATTTCGACATTGTTACTATGGTATCCAGCAAATTTTCTGGGAATTTTTCATCCACATTAGCATGTAGACGTAAAATTAATAATTGGAAATTTCCCGGCACATGACAGCTTTCAGATAATTAGACAAGAATAATATTGAAATAAAATTGACAATATTTTTTATTCACTTACTTTATGAGTTGGAAATATTACAACAATTATTTACGTGAACATTCTATAATATCATTAATTAATTTTAAATTCTTCAAAAATTCCACTTCCACCTCCTCTTTCCTGAGTGGTGAGTAAAACACGGAACCGGTGTTTTTTTTAACAATATGCCTGTGTTTCATAAAATAAAAATAATACTGAGTCACCAGTTTATTTCTTTGAGTAATAGATTTGTGTCCCAAAGAAGGCACAATATCACGCAGAAGGTTGCCAATCTCTTTAATTAAGTTTTCTTGCTCAGGATTTAATCCAGATTCTTCCAATAGGTATGTTAGATATTTCACATTTTTATGGTACATTTTAATGTGCTTTGCAAAAGGAACACAATTCATACGATTGAAAGTTCATTTTATTTTCACTTTTTACTAACTTATGATTGTATACAATGTTATGAGGAACTTATAATGCCACAAATAAAATATTGATTGACAGGAGTAGTGAATGTTAAATCCATGGCTAACTCTACAAAATATTTTTTTAACCGGCAACATACGCCACAACATTCTATTTAGAATGAAGAATAAAATATCCCGTCTTCCTGAATTATTTGAAAAACAAATTATTACCGCTAATATTAATTTTTCTCAGAATTGAACCTAAAAGAATATGAAAAATATATAAGTATATATATATATATATAGGTATAGTTATATATTTTTCGCTGTATATCACCTTTGTTTGTAGTCAATATTGATATTTTCCTGAAACTTAGTAAGAAAATTATATGAATTCAATTATTTTTATATAATAATGTATCTGATATTATAAATTTTATTTCACTAGGGCACGGGAAAAATAAAAAAAAATATCCCGCAATACGAACATCCACTTTGATTTTTAGTCAAAATTGACTTTCCTGAAACCCAGTGAGAAAATTGTATGAAACAATCAATTTTATATAAAAATGTATCTGATATTATATATTTCATTTCACTAGGGCACGGGGAAAACAAAAAATATCTCCCGCAATACGAACGTATCCACTTTCATTTTTAGTCAATATTAACATTTCCCTGAAACCTTGTGAGAAAATTGTATGAAATCAATTCATTTTACATAATAGTTTATCTGATATTATATATTTTATTTTACTTGGGAACGGGGTAAAATCAGAAAAAAATCTCCCCCAAAACTCCCATTACACACAGCCCTCTATTTATTTGTGAATAACGTCAAAATAAATATTGACTCAATGTTTTCTATTTGAATATGATTCAGGTATGAAATTTTCTTACCGAATCCCCCACGTGCTTGAATTAATTGCGGGAAATTTGTCTCGTACATGAATTTTCAAAGAAAATTACCCTCGTCGCTTCGCGATAATTTTCAAAAAATTCATGTACTCAAAATGGGAGATTATAAGTGGAAATTTTCACTGCATTGTGTGAAAAGCTCCACCTCAATCGTGTCGAAGTGTTCTTAGGGATACAATAGAGATCTCTAGCTTTCGTCAGATAGTTGTGATAGACCCCAAGTTTCATAATTAAGTTTGTCTAAGAGGTAGCCCGGTGTTTTCAAATGATCGATTTGATATACGAGTCCAGCTAGTCTGCTAGAAACTTCTGTTAAAAAATTTCATATTCTCATAGGTTGAGGAAACATGGTCATATTTTCTCATTCCACATGAGTATCTCACACCAGAGTTTTGTAGGTTTTGTGATGTTTTGCTAGAATGGAGGGCCAGTATATTTCGGAACAATACGCCAAACGAGACATAATCCAAGTCTCGCATAATATTAGCTTAATGTCATTTGTTAGTTAAAGTCTATTCATATATAATAATTTTTGGGTAAAATAGAAAATAGCTATGTCTTACCAGTTGTGACACATGTGTATTGAATCTCAATGTCGTATCCAGATGAAGACCAAGACTTTTACATTGTGTCACAATGGTCAGTGTTTTCCCATTTCCCATTTCGAAATTTGGGACGTTGGATATTACATTAGTGTTTTGACCAAACAATATTAGTTGGGTTTTCGATTCATTCAGCAATAGATTATGTGATTTCGACACTGAGGCAATAGTTGACGAGAAAACTTTCAGATGTTGAGAATGAAAAATCAATTGCGTGTCGTCAGCGTATTGATGAGTTTGACAATAGTTTGAAAAGGAAGCAAAATCCGCAGAATACGCTGAAAATAATAATGGTCCCAGGATGCTTCCCTGTGGAACCCTCCTAGAAATATTTTCAAAGTAAGACATTTTTTCCTCCATCATCACCCTCTGTTTCCTCCCACTCAAGTAATTTATAAAGAAACATATTGACTTATCATCTAAACCGGAATATTTAAGTTTTTCAATAATATACTGTGGTCCACCGTGTCAAGTGCCTTGCTGACATCGAGTAGTATTGAACTTGTAATTTTTTTATTGTCTATAGATGTAGAAATGTCATCTGTTACTTTGAGCAACGCCGTGGTGGTACAATATTTTTGTCTGAATCATGACTGTGTTGCTGGCAATATTTTATTCTACGTAAAATATGATAATTGGTCAGATACTTACCTTTAAATTATTTTTGAGATAGTGGGTAAAATACTAATCTGTCGAAATTGTAATATATCATTCGGGTTTTCAATTTTTGGGATGGGTATGACATTGGCATATTTCCAAGATTTCAGAAAAGTGCCTTTGAAAAGCAATTATTGATTATATGAACTAAGAACGGGGTTGATGTCGGGAACACAATTTATAGCATTCTTAGATTGATATCGTCCGATCCCTGTACCTCTGTTGTGATTCTACGAAGAGTTTGTTCTACCCCATCGTTCCACTAGATTTGGAGAAAAAGTTTCACCTTTCAACTCTGAATATATTCCATCATATTCACTCAAAATATTGTTATCTGTTGGATGCAAATCTGGAACAGAGTTCAAAAAAGTATCATTGAAGGCGCTGGGACCTATATCAATATCGCAGCCATGGGATTTTTTCAAAATATTTGAAGACTTCAGGGATTTTCAAAAAAGTTTGGGGTCCGACTTGGATTTATGCTGCAAAACTGCTTTTTTCTCAGCTTCAAAACATCGATAGGGTTATAAAAAAAAATCGAGCACTCTCGAAAAAAAAAACTGCATTTCAAATGGAAAGTGTCTTATGGAAACAAAAAACCAATTCGACAATTGAAAGACTCATGTTCATTTCTATATCTTTTTCTAGATAGGAGGATATTGCTTCTTATGATTGGAAGTATTGGAAAAAAATTAACGGAACAGTTTGGAACATTCAGCCAAAATGGCAAGTTGCAATGATATTCGCAACTTCGCATAGAAAAAATTTAATAGAATCGCCTTCTGAAATATAGCTTCATGTGTAGTCTGGAGGAGACTTCCTTCCATAATTTGTGTAAATGTATGATTCGTTGTAACAAAAGGACTCTTTTTACGATGAATCATGTTTCCATTCACATACATTATTGTATTTCAGTCTGACTGGAGAAAATACTTGTTTGGAATATCAAAGGATCTGCCAACCCTTCTCAGCATTCCACTGCAGATTCATCTGATCATCATAAAAGTTCCGAACATACGTTGAAATCTGACGATTCAAGGATAAAATTCCCAAATTACTCTCTTTCGCATGCTACAATGTCTTTTCTTGGATTAATGCGATGGGTCAATATAATCCCATAGGGGGAGAACTGTCGGAAGAATTGTAATAGATTTCTACTTCAGTTCTTTGAAAAACTGTGATTTCAGCTATAGATGAAGGAGCGAGATTATATTTTCTATTTTAATAACAGAGAAAAAAAATTCAATGAAGTTCTGTTCATAAATATTGGAATCCCCCTTTGGAGTTGGAATGAAGCAAATATGAGCATACTCTGAAATTTCCACCAAAAAAATACTACACAAAATTGGATTTGATAAAACTCTTCACAACGAGCATTGAATTTCATTTTCCAAAAGGTCTCTGGATTCAAAAACTAACAATTGAGAACTGCAAGTATTTTTTTTGTATATCGAGTGTCAATGATTACTGGAACCCTCCTTTGGAAAACGAAGTTTATTGGGATTAATGTAGCATAAACTGGCATTTTCAACGGAAATCCATTTTCCACAAAGTTCTTGGACAATAAGGTCATTGGTATAACCAGTTTTTCCAATTTTCCATTCCATTCCATATCGATTTGCAAAGTATATGAATCCGAAGCCATTTGAATCATTCTCAGCTTGAAAATATAATTCCCAACGAATGATTATCGTGAATAGGATGGATTGAAAACATACAGGAATATCGGAGACGCTTACGCCACAAGCTCCTTCTTGCTTCCGAGAACCTGTGACTTATTCAATGAAGGTACCATAAATAGATCCCTCCATTATTACTGGAATTCGGATGGCTTTCTCCATCATCCCCTCTGGAAATCTGAAGAATCGAAATATCATGCAAGAAACTATCTATTTGAGTAGAAATGCAAGAAGATGGGCAGAGTTCCTCGCTCAACAGCTTCCGACCTTTTCATCAGATATTATGGCCCAATGATAACCATGTTAGGCGGGTGAATGGTGTTTGGAAGTTCGGCAATCAAATCGAGATAAACTTGTGCAAGAGGAGATCAAACGCACGTTTATGTGTGCTGTTTGCAGCATCTGCCCTCTGGAAAATGGAATAATTTCGATTCCTGACGGATTTTCTATCACGGTCATTTGGTGGAATATGCGAGGTTGGATATTTTCACTTCCCTTCGATTGATGGGAAAGGGTGTGGTGATGTTTTGAAGTTTAATCACTCGATACGTTGTGCTTTCATCATATGGCGAATAAAAGTTCAAGTTCAATAAGGTGAAATATCATGTCTCCAGATCCTTGTTGGAGTTTCAAGGTTTCGACCTCAGTGAATTGCTTCGGATGTTACTTGAGTTCGAGAAAAGGCTGATTCCTGCACATCTGACGATTTCCCAAATATCGATTGCTCCTTCAAATCTGGGGATTATACAAACTGTTAACTGCAATTAAAATACAAAATGGTTATTTCATCCCCGCGATAGTTGTGAAGATATACCCCTCAGAATGATATGTAGATTATCCAAACTCCCACAAAAATCATTGTTGTGATCTACATTCGATTTAATCATTATTTCCATGAACAAATAACAAGGCTGTAATTCAAGTTAGACATAATTTGATTTCTCACATTTTTTGTTCTCTGACAGTAGAGCCACATATGCCAATATTAGAAATATATATTCACGCCCAATAGATTCCGATATGGTGGGTCGAAAGAAGAAGTATTCGTATCAACGTGTCAACCGTTTCGCAATATTTCCAGCCAACAAGTACGGCAGGCAGGATATATAGAACTTTTATTATCATTCCTGCATCGCAATTCTCTATTTCCAAATAGTTAAGAAGTAGTTCAATTTCAAACGTGGTGCTACCAAAGAATTTTATTCATTTGCATATGCAAAATGCAACATATTAATAAAATCTCAGAACTACCTCAAAACTGTAGTGGAATTGTAAGTCATGAAACAGTTATGTATCAACAACTTTCCTGATATCACTCCCGTTACAAATTGTAATCGAATATGAAACTGAAATGTTTTGGCAAATGAATCTCTTATATTCATATATTATAGGAAGTAAAAGGAGTACAATGCATTTTTAGTCACATCTCTCAAATATGCCTTTGTTTTTGTCTATGCAAATCCAAGCAGCATTAAAGTGGCGGAAACTGATACTGCAACTTGGACTCGGTGGTTATCACGTAATCACCACTGAATCTACCACTATATAGTAAGAATAACTGAAATTTTATATATGTATGGTTGTAGTCACGTAATTCCCATCTATGGTAGCCACTCCACAGTTCTATAACATATTAGTATCATTTGAGGTGTCTGAAACATCATGGCCACTGAACAAATCACTTTAGAGGTTTTCAAACTCAAGAGTAGAAAATAACCGTTGCGGTAACTATCCTGAACCACTTAAATATCACTTAGAAATCACTTTCAAGAGAGTATGATAGTTTCGGTGACGTTTTGGTAACTTCCATAAAACCTTCACTTGATTGTGATATGTGGTGATGATTGCCACATTCTTGCCATCTCCATTAGTGATAACCACAGTTCGCATTTGATAAAAGTCACTACAAATTACAATAACCTTCAAAATTCACCATTCCGCACGATGACAAAAGCTAGAACCTAAGTTTTCACAAATTATTTTATTGTTGCTTACAAAAATTTGTTCAACCTATTACGTGAAAGATGAATGATTTTATTCAATATGAAATGAGTTATGCGTTTTCAATAGACAATTTTCCATGATTTTGAAGTGGATTGGTCCGTGCGATGACGAAAACTTACCCTAAATTTTCCTTGGTTAAAAATTTTAAAATATAATTCACGTTTCACGTAACAACGTGAAACGTGAATTATATCCGTTGAATATGAAATGGGTTATGCGTTTTCCTAAATTTTGAAGTGGCCGTGGATTGCGTTTCCAACAGAAAATGTTTCTTGATTTTGTATAAAAGGTTAATTTAAATAGATCGGATCTCTGACTTGTGCTCCTGCTTAATATTTATACTTTAATTGTTAATTCTGTTTGCATAAATGCCATCATTTCCGTTACTTGTTGATTGATAATTGTTACTTGATACTTGATAATTGTTGATTGGAGCTGCATAAATCCACTATATTTGCTACATGTCCTTTTTTAATAATGAATGAACATGTACCTGCAATTTTGAGGTTATAACTTCAAAGTGGCAGGTTATAACAGCCCGACGTGTTCACCCCTTTCAAGGGTATAAGACCTATTGTAATTTTTAGGTTATAACTTTGAAGTGGTGAGTCAAGGCTTGCGACGTGGGTGCCACTTTCCAGTGGTGAAAAAGTTAATAATTTAATTCCACCGGGCACTTCATGATGGGAGGAGCTTTGGAGTGGTATATTCACACTTTCTGCCACTTTGAAGTTATATTCACCAAAAGACGCCATATTTACAGAAATATGCTGGGTCGCCATTATTAGGGAAATGATCGAAATATTCAATAAAAATATATTTGTCATGAGCACTGCAACAAACCTAGTAATTTGTTAGGTATTTGTTTCAACTAACCAAGACTGTCAAATGTGTTTGAGTGATTCAAGAACATAATTTCAGAGTCTAGTTATTTCCTTAAATAAAGTGTATTCAGATGGCGCGTGCTCATAATGTAGCTACAACACCCATATTTCACATAGAACTTTCAATCTTTTTAATTTTCTCCCGATCAGAAGTATCCAAGTTCAATATTCTTACTCATGCGTTTGTATGTTTATATGTTATATATTTTTATAGTTGATCGAGTGTTAGAAATGAATCAGGCAAAATGAAAGGATGAGGAACATTTATCACGAAAATATGTTGAGATAGAGCTACATATTATTCACACAAACGTCATTGGTGTAACGTGTCTAGTGTCGGCCACTACATATCCACGTTTTTACCAGGTGACCACAACGTGGTTGGAATGTGGCTATCTGAGATCCAGGAACGTAGATCGGAACGAAGCAGCCACCAAAAAAGTGTTCCCCATTTTGGTAGCCGCCGCGTGATAGAACCGTGTATATTACGTGGCAGTGGTTGTGGTCAAACACTTCAAAGTTTTCCAGAATCGTGACTGCTGCGTTTCGTCATCTTAAAATGCTTCTTGGGAATATATGTCTATGGTCAGGACTCAAAATTCTGGCAGAAATTTGAATTTTTGAATCAAGAAGTGATGCTTGTGCTCGGGTATCAGCAAATCAATATTGTGGTTGACAGTGAAAACAAACATTATGTTAACGGATTTGATGGACAATCGTATGGAAGGCGGCGCCAATATGGCCGACAATCTCTTTGATTATGGTACGATTCTATTCAAAATTGTTAGTGGGAATTTTCGGGGACGGAGACATGAATTTTCTGTCAAAATTCATGAAGTCAAGATGGCGGCTCCAAGATGGCGGACGAGTTCTGTAATCATGATCCGATTCGATTCAGAATTGGTATGTGGGGGTGATGGGGGTCGAAGATTATGAAGTTTTTGACATAATTCAATGAATTATAATGGCGGCTCCAAGATGGCGAACGATCTCTTTGATTGTGGTCCGATTCTATTCAAAATTGGTGAGTGCAGGTTTTCGGAGTCGGAGATGAAGGACGAGATTTGAAATTACTCTCCGATTCTATCCAAAATTGGTGTGTGGACGTTTTTGGCGTCGAATATTATACATTTATTGTCAAATTACAATATGGTGGACGGGTTTTGTAATTATGGCCCATTTCTATTCAAAATTGGTATATCGGGGGTTTTGGGGTCGGAGATAATGAATTCAGTCGAAGATAATTCATTTTTTTGTAAAAATTCATTAATTGACGATTGCAGCTTCAGGATGGCAGACAAGTTGATCTTTTGATGGTCTCCTCATTGGAGAACTAGATAGCTTAGAACTTACAGGAAAAATAATAATAATAATAACGATACTCCAACAGAAATGCATAGATTAAGGCGTACTTACTGAGAAGCACAAAATAAAATTATTCAAATGCTCTGAAAAGTTAAAAAAATGCTTTGGATGCATGACGTGAGTTATTCCGTGAGTTATAGATTGATATTCGTTTTTTTTTTCTCATAATCATCCTACTTGGAGAAAATCTGGCACGATTTAAGTTATGGTATTGTTCGCAATTTTTCTTGATGCAAAGTTTTTTTGCAATATACCATTTATTCATAAAAATTATCAAAAAACTTCCATTGTACAAACAACAATTTTCCGAACTTTTCTATGAATATGTACATATTCCACAATGTTCAATAAAGAGTATATATCTTGTAATGTGTTAGTGAATTGCTGAGCGAAACCCATTTTCTTCAATAAAATCTGGCTTTTGACAAGCATTTAATTTTCTTGACGATACTTATTTGTGCACATTCGACTTGACAATCAATATAAACTTGAATAAATTTTCACAATAATAAAAAATGTTTCCACACCAATGTTTAAAAAATGAATTCACGCCTGGGGACTCTAATGAAGGTAGCCTGATTGATACGTTACTGGATATCAAAGTTTCAGAGAGCTGTATTCCGAAAGTTATCAGGTGTACAAATATTCCTCCAGGCTCATTCGGCGCGAATTCAATTTCAGTTGAGATTGAAAGAATAATTCCATTTTCCGTGAGACCTACCTCCTGGAAGATATTCCACACAAAAAAAACAGAATTACAAGAATAATTTTCAATATTACAGCGAGAATTTGTATATAGCAATCAAACTCCCATGGTAATAGCTTCTGTTTTACGTTCATCTGACACTAAAAAAATAAAATTTTAAAAAGTATTTAGTCATCATTTTGGTGAAGGTCAAGAAAATGAGATTACCTAGTATCTTCACGAAATTTTCACAGGCGCTTCAGAAGACGATAAAAACAGTATAGCAATCGTAAATTTAGCGCGGAAAAAATAATTTTAGGAGATATGGGCCCCCGAAGGTCCATAAAGAGAGGTTATGATATATCACTTTTGGAAACTACAAACTGATTTGAAGAATAATTTTGACACTAAAATATTAACTGTACACTCATTTAACGTTCAAGTAATATTAACATTAGTGATGTTCGATAAAGTCGTGAAAAAACTACCATTACATTTAATTAACCGACGAAACCAAAAAGAAGGAGATTCTCTAGTCAACCCGTATATTTTTTTTCCATAATTTTTTTTATGTATGATCACGCATAACTTTTTACTGAGGCGTCCGATTCCAAAAATATTTCCATCAGTGGATAAGGTGTACTTCGAAAATAGTTCGATTCGAATTTGAAAGATGAAATCCACCCCTAAAGGTAGCAAAATGAAGGATATTGATCACTCCCCCTCTGAATTCTGATCCGTTAACCGATTCTATCAGGCATAACTTTGTACTGGGTTCTTCGATTTGGATGATTCTTTTTTTAATATATAGGGTATACCTCATTTTCAGATTCCGAATGGAATTATATACCCTTACGGGTAGAAAAATAGGGGATAATTGATTTTTCACTTATGAACATTGGCACACACATACGTAGTTGACAATGACAGATCGCTACTGACATTATTTCTGTTCCACATCCGTCAAAACCATCATATTCCATGAGAGGATGGAATGATATACGAAGTAATGAAATAAACTAACCAGGACAACAAAATAATTTATATTACAACAATAGTAAAAGTAGATAATCATATTATTTAACTGGTAATAGTTGAAGTAAGGTGGGTAAGTAAGTATTTTGGAAGTAATAATAAAATGAGTAGGTAGTAATTAGTATATTTTAGCCATAAAAAATTGATAAATAAAAACTTTTTAACAAAAAAGTAAACCGACGCAATACGGAACTGAAAAGTAAAAAATAAAATAAACCTTCTTAGTCTCAGTAACTGAGATCCTAAACTAATGTAATTAACTAATTTTGAGTCGGCGCCAAACAAACAATCAACGAACATCATTAAATTACTTCAAAAAAATTATCAGAATTTCACCGCGCAACTCGATGCCATCATTTTACGCCTTACCTAATTCATTCGCTTGTTTGTTTGGCGCCGACTCAAAATTAGTTCAGGAGCTCAGTCACTGAGACTAAGAAGGTTTATTTTATTCTTTAATTTTCAGTTCCGTATTTCGTCGGTTTAATTTTTTGTTAAAAAGTTTTTATTTAATTTTTCACATGAAATGTCAAAAATCCAATATTGCTGGTTGCATTGTGCTTTGATCTAGGCGTTATATGGACATGCCACGTTGCCAACTATCCAATTGAATTGGGTCAATCCGGATTTTCGCAAAATTTTCACGATATTTTCACGAAATAATCACAAAATTATCACAGGTGTTTCAAATCTCGATAAAAAGACTTATGCAATCGAAATTTCAGCGCGAAAACTATAATTTGGAAATTATGGCCTTTTAAAGTAAAAAAAAGTTCAATATTAGACTGGTCCTTCTGTTCGTTAGCAGCATATTTGCGTATTCGTTTGCTCATTGAATTTTTTCCGCAAAATATTCTTGGTGTAGACAATGAAATGTACATTACATTTTTTCAAAACTGAGTAGTTTTTTGAAATTAGCTGGGAGGTTATACGATCCCCGAAAACAGGTCGACAATTTCATCCATATGAAGATGAACAGAGTGAATTGGAAGATCATTGAATCACTTTACTTCGAAAAAGAAGGACCTTTACAGGGCCACCAATATTTTTCTAAAGAATTCATACCGCCAAAGACATGGAAAGAGCGCAGCGAAGCGTCGCTTCGTAAGGTTAATTGGCTTTCATTCAACTTGGATGTTAGCCAAGTAAGGTTAGGTTGTGTTCCTCCTTTTTAAGTAACTAATTGGTTGGAGCGAGGCGTCGCTTTGTGATGTTGATTAGCATGCTTTCAAATTGGATAACAAGGTTAGTCAAGTGAGGTTGGGTTGTATTCCTTCTTTTTAAGTAAGAAATTGGTGGTGATAGAAATGTTCGCGAGCGGAGCGAAGCGTCGCCTTGTGAGGTTGATTAGCTTGTATTCAACTTGGGTGACAAGGTTAGCCAAGTTAGATTAGGTTGTGTTTCTTCTTTTCACGTAAGATACTGATTGGATATTTTCTCGTATGCCTGGCATACGAGAACGCATCCAAGTCAAATGCGTTTCTTAGTGCGGTTTACAATTACTTAAAACAAAATTATCACATTATTTTAATATGTTTGGTAACTTTCCAAATGCGGCACATCAAGTTCATGCTTGATTTCCAAGAGCTATTAGACACTCCCAAGAAGCGTGGTGATATATTATTTGCATTTCAAACTTCTATTGATACATACAGAGGGTGTTTCGTTAGGTTATTTGACAAAAAAAAGTTTCTATGAACATGTGTCCGGAGTTGCTTCGTTTCTGAAATACAGGGCGTTGAAGTATAAAAAAAGGTGTTAATAAAATATCCTGAATATCCTAAAACCGATGTGGTTGAAATGTGGTACAGCTATTTGGAAGTAATAAGGCAATTATTTGGCCCTAAGTGGGTCCAGTGGCGTCTCAGTGGGCACCACAGCCAACAATACTGAGAAAAAGATTTTTTTCTCCTTTTCAGTGCATTTGAATATGAGCGTGGGTTCTTAAAAGTTTTTTATAAGCGTGGTGAAAATACAACTTTTTGGCCTCCTGTGTTTTTCATATTAAGCTTAGTTTTCTAGAACAAAAAAAATGAAGGCACTCTACAATCATGATTACCTGCTATAGAGACCAGCTGACAGTGATAGTATTGTCATATCAGTAAAAGTCAGAGTTGTCAATTAGCAGTGATTCCATCATGAATACTTTTACTAACGCTGAAATGGCTGACATGCACATTATTTATGGATTAGCAAATGGAAATGCGGAAAAAGCACGGAGAATCTACCAGGATAGATATCTTAACAGAGTAATTCCATGTGCTAAAACATTTGGAACGCTAGATTATGTGAAACTGGAAGTTTTTAATAAAAATGTAAGTGGTGGAAGACCAGAAACTGTAACAACGCCTGAACTAGAAGAAGCTATACTTGATGCGATAGAAAAAGATCCCTCAAATAGTACCAGGAAGGTTGCACTGCAGCTTGAAATAAGCCCAAAAACCGTTTGGAAAGTTCTAAAAAGAAACCTCCTATACACATATCACATACAGCGGGTCCAAGCTCTACTGCCTAAGGATTTTCACCCAAGATCAATGTTTTGCAGGTGGTTGATTCATACGATGGCACACAATAATAATTTTTCACCAAATATTTTATTTACGGACGAGGCAAATTTTTCACGAGATTCTGTTAAGAACTTTCACAATAACCATTTCTGGGCCGACGAAAATCCCCACATTATTAGAGAAAGTCATTTTCAGCAACAATTTTCGCTGAGCGTTTGGGTAGGAATTATTGGTGGCTACCTAATTGGACCCTTTTTTTTACCAGCAAGATTATAAGGTCCATCCTACACGGCTTTTTTGCGGAATCATTCACCCATTTTGTTGGAAGAAGTACCTGTACTTGTAAGAGGCAACATGTGGTTTATGCACGACGGAGCTCCAGCTCATTTTAGTGTTCTTGCTCGTCAGCATCTCGACATCACCTACCCTAATCGCTGGATTGGACGTGCAGGACCTCAACATTGGCCCGCTCGCAGTCCCGATATGAATCCTCTAGATTCCTATTTATGGGGTCATCTGAAGGCTCTCGTTCATGAAACCTCTATACTAGATGTGCATGACTTGAGGAATCGAATAAGTGACAATTGCAATGTCATAAGGAATACTCCAGGTTTTTTTGAACGTGTCAGACAATCAATGTCACATCATTGCAGTCGTGTATTTTATCAGACAGTGGACATTTTGCTCATTTACTTTGAGGTCGAAATTGTTTATTTTTTACTTTAGGTTTGTATTTTATGTTGTCCATGGATAATTTGTAGAATAAGTTAAAGTATTTTTTTCTCGAAAACGAAGCTTGATATGAATAAAACACTAGAGACCAAAGAATTGTATATTCAGTTGTTCAATCTGAAAAAATAAAATACTACAAAAAAAGTACTTTTTTTTTCTCAGTATTGTTGGCTGTGGTGCCCACTGAGACACCCCTGGACCTACTTGGGGCCAAATAATTGCCTTATTACTTCAAATAGCTGTACCACATTTCAACCACATCGGTTTCAGGATATTCAGGATATTTTATAAATACCTTTTTTTATACTTCAACGCCCTGTATCTCAGAAACGAAGCAACTCCGGACATATGTTCATAGGATTTTTTTTTGTCAAATGACCTAACGAATCACCCCCTGAAGTTTCGTACCGTAGTTAGGAAACACCTGTATATCCATCAGAACTATCAGATCGTCTTTTCATGCTGTAATAAATATAATTTATAAGCTCAAATATGTATGTCGCGTTGAATTTCAGTACTTTTTCTTTCTGGTAACATAGGCAACGTCGCATATCAATAAACTTCAAGATCCACGAGATTTGGATAAACATAACATAATCACCAACGTTTGATTTTTGACATTTCTTCTGTTGAATTATATGAAAAGTAATCGAGGTTTTTTCATTTCTTTATGTGCAGTTACTATTTCGGTGTAAGAAGAAATTGTTTATATCAGTTTTTAATTTCCAAAAGTGATATCCCATAACCTCTCTATATGGATTTTCGGGGGCCCGTATCTCCTGTTATTATCTTTTCCGCGCAAAATTTTTCATTGCTATACTGTTTTTACCATGTTTTGAAGCACCTGTGAAAATTTCGTGAAGATACTGGGTGATCTCATACTCTTGACCTATTCCATATATTTTCTGTTTTGCGTATTCAAATAAGAAATGTGTTAATCGGAAACCTAAACTTACTTTGACGTTCAATAAATAGTACAAGTGATTCTCTGTTCTCAATGTTCTCCTCATAATATGAAACAATCAGTACAAGAGAAATGAAAATACTGACAGTCTGCAGGAGAATGGGGAATGTCAACAATTTGCCAGTGAAGCGATTGGTACTGAATTCTTGGGGTACGTACAATTTACTACTACTACTACAATTCGTGTAAAAAAAATCAGAGAAAACATAAATATCGATTGGTGGCGTGTAACCTACACGAGTAATTAAACGAGAAAGATATTGCAATTGGTAAATACAAGTTGACAACAATAACTTTTTCAACGTTTCAATAATATTTTCAAAATATGATTCTTGTAAAAATCTTTTAATGTTAGTGGCCCATCTTCTGAGGTTGACGAAAATCTTTTGATATCTGAAGTCAAGAAACACCGACCGCAGTCCGTACTCAGAGGGGCGACCCACCTGCCAGGGAAAACTTGCGTTAATGGCCCGTACAACTGCAGCGTAGTAGCATATCAATACAAATATGGTTCCTGTCAGCGTAGCGAGATGAAATACCAGTTTAAAGTCCAATCATAAGCTTCAATGGATCATCTACAACTATTTCACATTACTAGAAACACGAATAACCATTATTCAAAATAAAAACCAAGTATAAAGAACATTCAACTCATACATATAAAATACATAAAAAAAATAACACATCACTTTATCCAAACACGAAAAAAGAAATCAACATAAGTTTGACAGTAACAACTTTGCAATTTCGACCAAAGAAAGAAATCCAAGAATGAGAACATTTCTCGAAATGATACATATAAAAAAGACCCCAACAGTGTTAACAATAGAAATTATATCGAAAACTCAAGCTAGATTTATAACAAACTTTTATAATCTGTAAAAATGAAAACTGATTTCTACATGTTGCCATTAAAGTACAGTAAGGCTCATATAAGTTGATCTTCCAAATATTCCAGTCTTATCCAAACACGAAAAAAAAATCACCATAAGTTTGACACTAACAAAGTTGAGATTTCGACCAAAGAAAGAAATGCCAAGGTAAGAACATTTCTTGAAATGATACATATAAAAAAAGACCTCAACACTTTTAACGATATAAATGATATCAAATATTCAGGCTGGATTTATAACAACCTGTTTTATCTTTGTTTATAGTACTCAATAATGAAAACAGATCTTGACATGTTGCCATAAAAATACAGTAACTTCTTCAACAACATTCGTACAATACGAAAGTAGAAATATCAATAGAATATTTGTGTTTCAACCTGAAGATGACACAAACTATGTCGAAACGTCGTTAAAAGGAATGTCACAAATTGAGTAAATCACACCTTCCTTCGGAGAAATGGAACCCTTTTTTGGTAACACTTGGTTGTGATGAAATGTGGTTTTATTGTTTGTAACATACCAGTTCCTAATTCTAAGCATAAGCTTTCAAATAAAAAGAGTTTCATCACAATCAGTTCAGTACTCTTTGCGTGATTTTCGAACAAACAAACAATCGGACAATTACAATTTTATAATAGTATATATATATATATATATATATTTATATATATATATATATATATATATATATATATATTATATATATATATTTATATATATATATATATATATATATATATATATATGTGATTCGATAAAATTCTTGACTGTGAGATATTCAGTGAAAATTATGTTCGGGAATGCAGTCAGTAAAGACCAGTTCAAATTATATTCTTATACCAACTCTCGAATACCAAATTCATTGAATAATAACAATAGTAATCGAATATACTACAAAAGTTCGAAAGTTCGAAAATTGACACCAAAATTGATTAATTTGCTGAAGAACGCAAATATTAGAATAGCAAAAACCAATTTGAAAACCATTTATAATTTTTATTCCAAATTGAACACTCCAATACCAAAATTTTTTAAATCTAATATCGTTTATGAAATTCCATGATCAAGTGTACATCGGTCAGACCAAACAGATGCTCAAAGATAGAATCGCAGGCCATAAAAGTGATTGCAGAAGGTGCATAATGCTTTGGCAAATCATTTTATAGATAGAGATCATCGTATTGATATCAAAATTCAAGATGTTGAAAAGGACCTAACAAAAATACTTTTTTTAGAAATGGTCCACATTGATAAAAAGGAATGAAAAACTATAAATAAAAAAACAAATATTAATGAACTGACATAAACAAGGAGAAATTGATCAAAATAATCGTCCTACATAAAATTATATTGTTTAAAACTATTTTGTCATCCTGTATAATGAAATTGTCACTGTCTGAAATATTTTTGCACTCCAAAATGAAAATTCCAATGTTTTCCCATTGTACCATGGTTCTTTGATTATAAAACATTGTAGGTAGTCTTGAGAAAGAAAATAAGGATTTTCGAAAGCTCGACTTAATAACGAGAATATAATTTGAATGGTCATTACTGTGTGCATTCCCAAATATAATCTTCACTATATATATATATATATATATATATATATATATATATATATATATATATATATATTATACGAACTGGAAAATTGCGTCTGTGAAAATTGTATGAAAAGGGAAAATAGTGTCATATCAGACAAATTATTAAATTAAAGAAAAAAACCATCCCCAAGTGGGAGTCGAACCCACGACCTCCTCATCTCTAATCAGACGCTCTACCAACTGAGTTACTTGAGGACATAGGAACCGCCGCATATTTGTGAATCATTTTTTCCCATCATTCTATTTAATGTTAGTGTAAGAACAATAGAAAAGATCGCGAGTACTTATCAATGGCCATATATATATATATATATATATATATATATATATATATATATATATATATATATATATATATATATATATATATATATATAATATATATATATATATATATATATTAGCGATGCCGGTGAGTACACTACCCCAAGTGGAAATTTCTGATGTTTCCAACCACCTCAAAATTCAGGAACGGTATATCTATCGCCATATCTCGTGCTCATTGATAAGACTCTCGTCCACCTGCCGAGTTGTGCCCTCGTGAAATATAATTATGTCTTCACCGTTTATACCGATGACTCTCTAACGCATCTGAAAACATTGTAGGAGAAAAAAGTCCTCAGCAAATATTCAGACGCTATAAAAATGTGTGTTATGCGAATTCAATAAATTCATGTCGACACCCCGCAAAGGATGTGAAATATGATCATTTATATTTCTTTCTTCAGCGTTTCACCGAACTGTATATTAAACCATATTTTCAATAAGTGTCTCTCTCCGTCGAAAAAGGGGATCAAAAAGGCGTAACAGCTTGATTTCTGTGGCAAAGTAAAGAATAACTGAATAGGTTATTTGATATTCACGAGAGATGGTTCTGGATGTGAATTTGGCTCGTAGCGATATATTTGTCAACGTGGCTCTGATATCGAATTTATCCGGGAAACCCTTGGAATACAAGTGGTTGGTTTACAATGATGAAACATGTCTGGAAAGGTCATTCTCACTAGAATGCCAGTAGAAAATTTTTTTGTTGTTGAATGGATGACCATACAAAACCTGTTATCAAAACTCGATGTGTCAAAGGGAAATCAACTGTTGTGAAATAGCATCTAGAAATTAATTACTAACGAACACATCTCATATAAAAGGGGTGCACGGGGCAAATTATTAGAAAATGTGTATACTATTGAACAGCATTTTCTTGTTGTCATGTAGATCTTTGGATAGAACATCCCGAATGAAATATTTTGTGCTCAAAAAGCTCAATTAAAACATTTTATCGTATACCGGATGACCCGGAACCAATTTACCCCCCTGTATCTTCGTTATTATTTTATATTGATGTTTCAAATTCGGTTCTTCGATTTGATGTTATGAATGTACAATTTAACAAGTATCAAACCAAATATGACTTCGCCGGTTTGACCGGAAGCACATCCAGTTTTTATATTTCAAATGGAAAGTATATATTTTTTTTGAAAAATTACGATTTGGTAAAGAATTACCTTCCCAATCATATATCACAATTATACTTCCAATTCACAAATCTGCTGATATAATTGAGAATTTATAAAAAATTACTTTTTGTATTCCCCTCGTAACGGAACATTTTCACGAAAGTATGCTATGGAAGATTGAAAAAATCATGTAAGTAACAATAATTCATGGCCAAACTCTACGTAAGTAACAATAATTCTAACATAGGAATTTTTAAAGTTGGTTGGGTTAGAAACCTCCATATTTTTGTTTCATATTTATTTTTTATGAAGATAATTTCCATGCAATACCTACATTTGTATTGAACCTTTCAACTTCATGTCAATTGGCTATGATATTGAATTTCTTCTATAGGTCTGAGATTATTTGTGAAACTGCAAAATCGGACGCAACAAAATATGTATTTTGATAATTTTCCTACAAAATAGTAGACATATGGAACATGTAAATTTTTTTAAATCATTTCAAAAGAAATTCAACACCTATGACAGACTCAAATGATCTAATTGTTCAAAATGTCGCCCGTTAACGTCAATGCATTTTTGTATTTTTTCGGAGCATGCCAGCATAACATTCACTAGTTGAGCCAGGAGTAATTTCGTTGATGACTCTCCTTACCCTGTCTTCAAGTTCCTCGCGATTTCGAGGTCTATTATGAGCATAAACTTCATTGTTCAAGTGAGCCCAAACGAAAAAAAACCCATTGGCGTGAGGCCTGGTGACCTTGGTGGCCAACGAACTGGACCATGCGAGTACCAATCCAATTGTCTCTAAAGGTTCTAGTAATATGTCTTCGGACTACGTTCGAATTATGTGGAAGTGTGGAGCACTTCCACATAATCTTGTTGGAAATACATAACGCGACGTGTCGCTGAGGGAATGTCTCCAATAA
Source organism: Gonioctena quinquepunctata (assembly GCA_018342105.1). NCBI lineage: Eukaryota > Metazoa > Arthropoda > Insecta > Coleoptera > Chrysomelidae > Gonioctena > Gonioctena quinquepunctata. The sequence continues at coordinate 914,040 of JAFIRS010000018.1, read as the reverse complement.
AATTTTGGATTTCATCATTTAAAATTTGAAGGTACCGTTCACCTGTTGAAGCTCCATCAAAAACTATTGGTCCCACTATTCTGGTTCCAGAACTTCCTAGCCAAACATTGAATCCGAATCTTTCCTGGTATCTTCCTTCTCTGAACGGATGCGGACTTTCTTGTGCCCTATAACGTAAATTATTTTTATTGAAATGACCATTGTTTGTAAAGCGTGATTCATTACTGTATATAATATTGTAATGGAAATTTTGATTTTCTGTTTCTTTTCGCATAACCCAGTTACAATACACAATCATCCTCTGCGTATCATTTTCATAAAAATATTGATGAATTTGATATTTGAATGAACGATACCGGTGTTTTTTCAACATTTTTCTTGCTGTTTTTCTAGGTACCCCGACCTCATATTCGATCTGCCTCAATGATGTATTTGGATCAATTTCAACCGCTGCTAGAACAGTGATCTCCGTATCTTCGCTTACAATAACATGTTTCCTATCATGATTACTCCGCTCTTTCCTGAACTGTGACTCCAATATTGCAAAATAGTTTGTACTACTAGGTTGCGGACTGTTAGGATATCTCTCCTGGTACAGACGCAAGACTAAACAGGAATTTTTCCTTGCTTCTCCATAACTCAACAACATATCAACTTTTTCAGTTTGGGTAAATCGGTAGTAGTTGTTCATTTCACGAATGATGATCTTAGAAAATTCAGAACATTCGAAATGTCAACAATTTGGCGTAAACACAACGACAGAACAATTCAACAAATTCAATTCCTCAGCCAACAAACATGAAGTTGAAAGGTTCAATACAAATGTAGGTATAGCATGGAAATTATCTACTTAAAAAATAAATATGATACAAAAATATGGAGGTTTTTTCATGTTTGTATTTCAATATGTATTGGAGTTTCTAACCCACTTCAAAAATTCCTATGTTAGCATTTAAAAGAAATCAGTATGTTGATGTTGCAGAATGAAGAGAAACTAAAATTGTAAAAATAGTAAGTCTGCATGAGACTTATTGTGTAAAAAGTTTGGCCATGAATTATTCAATCTTCCATAGCATACTTTCATGAAAATGATCCGTTACGAAGGGAATACGAAAAGTAATTCTTTATAAAATGCCAATTATATCAGCATATTGTGAATTGGAAGTATGATTGTGATATATTTTTCATTGAAATCGTAATTTTCAAAAAAAATACTCTCCATTTTAAATTGGATGTGCTTTCGGTCAAACTGAAAGTGTCATATTTGGTTTGATACTTGTTGAATTGAAATTCATAACATCAAATAGAAGTACCGAATTTGGAACATCCATATAAAATAACAACAAAAATACAGGGGGGTAAATTGGTTCCGCGTCACCCGGTATATACCAATTTTCAACCGACGAAAGAAAAAAGGTGGACGTTCTCTAGTCGACGCGTATATATATATATATATATATATATATATATATTTTTATGTTTGATCACCCATAACTTTTCACAGAGCAGTTCCATTTCGATGACTCTTTTTCATTGGATAGGGTATACTCCGAATTTGAAAAAAAAATGTCACACTTAAGGGTAGAAAAATAGGGGATATTTATCGTTCGTCCACTGAATTTTTACCCGTTTATAGATTCTACCCCTCATAACTTTGTACCGGGTTATCCGATTCAGATGATTTTTCCTGTAGTGGACAGAATATACAGAAATGGACATTTCCGGATTTGGGAAGGAATAGTCCACCCCTGAGGGTAGAAAAATAGAGAATTATTAATTTTTCATATGTTACAATGCTTCCGAATATCAAATTAGCCAACATTATAGTAGGTCTTGTTATATTAATATATGAAAAATATTGATATCTTCAAAAAAATATACCTATGAACTTCACGATCAAAAGTTGTTGGTTCAAAATTTGAAATCTAGAATGCAAAACAGCGAGTGAAAATTGAATCTCTCAATGTGGATCGACATGTGAAATCAGTTCTGTGTTCTTTAATCGAAAATACTTTTTCCATGAATAGGTACTTGAAAAAGTTTAACTTGGCGACTCAGTTGTTGATTTCACTTTATTGTGTTACATACTCGAACTTGACATTTTTTTATCAACAGTACATATGGTGAAACTGTCTTCTTCAATCTATAAAGAAATTTCATCCTATTGTCTATACAAAGTGCCAGGAATGGCATGCTGCTGTAATTCGTCTTTTAAGTTCATCAATATCAGCAAGTTGTGTTCTATAAACAACGGCTTTGTGATGTCCCCAAAGAAAGAAATCTGAGTAAGTTGAATCCGGTGATTTCGGATGCCATTCAACTTCTCCACTTCTGCCAATCCATCTATTCGGGAATCTCTCGTTTAACCACCGTTGGACGGGAAAAAAGTAATGTGGTGGAGCACCGTCCTGCTGGAAATGTAACAGATCCTCCTGCAGAAGTATAGTACCTTGTGCATCAATTTGAGTGGCTAGTTCGTGAGTTATAAGAGGATCGATAGTCTTTCCAAGCATATCAAGGTACAGATTGCCAGTCGAATTTTCTTCAAGAAATATGGGACCAATAAAGGCATTTCCAAGAATACTAGCCCGAACATTAAATTTTTGGGGGTGTTGTGTATGACCTTTCGAAAAATATGAGGGTTTTCGTCACTCCAATAGCGACAATTTTGTCTACTAACATTGTCATTCAGAAAAAATGAAGATTCATCGCTGTAACATATGTTTAACAGAAGATCAGGGATGGCATTGACTCGATGAGACATAGTTTCACAAAATTCTATTTTTCTAGCATACATCTTCATGGAGCTCTTGAAGAATTTGCGTCTTATATGGATAAAATTCAGGCATTTTCTGTGCTTTTCTCAGTCTCGCGTGACATTCCCGTCTGTTCTGCTACTAATCGTAAGGAGCTGGTGGGCTCAGCAGCAAATGTTAACAGAACTTCAATTTGAGCTTCTTCATTCTATACTCTCAGTTTCGTAAAACTTTATCACCAAATCAAGCACGTACCGGTGACTTACATCACAATTTGGATTTTTTCATTAAAAAAAAATTCTGCCCTTTGTGCGCACTTTCCAACCTCTCCATATATTGAAATCATTTCAATTCTTCTTTGAGGAATGTAAACCATTTTCACACTTTTATACGCTAATTGAAGTTATCACAGCCCAAAAAGTGGAACTGCATTAACAATACTATCAAATCGTTGAAGTTTGCTGAACAATTTTTGGCTTGAATACAGAAGCTTCTCACAGCAGAAGTAGCAGAAAGTGAAAGCTTTCAGTAGAATTTCAGCGATGAGAATTAAAAATCCAGCATTTTATATACGCAACTCACCTACCCTCTACATTTTACTATTATATTGCATTTTGATGTAAATTTTTAGGAGCTAATGGCTAATGTTGCCCCTGATAAGAGTTTGGAACGGTTCCACCCAATCTCCTGACCAGAGACTCAAAACAATAATTTTTGTTCAAATAATAACCTGAAAACCATGCATCTCAGTGCAAGCAATTTCTGTAAGTTCAGGACGCAATTTTTCGGAACCAGCTCATCAAAAAATAATGAGTCAGAGAACCATTGAAAGGAGAATTAAACGCCCATCAAAATGATGTGCCACTTGACCCCCCCTTCCCATTTTAGATTCTAAGGGTAACATCTACCCCTCCTAAGGGGTTGAATCACGAGGGTTACAAATATTCATGCGGAAAACAGGTCGAATTATTGACTTGCATTCGTCATTTTGATCGTAGAATTCAACAAATAAAAAGTATTTGATTCCTCACTCTACAACTTCGTTTTATATGAGTATAATGAGCGTTCTAATGATTTGGTTGTGCCGCCACTGCTTGACATGGCATATTATTTTCCGTACTCACCTTCCGTGGCTCACTATTGTAGTAGCTCTAGTGCTGCGTGACCAAATACACAAACGTAATTTTCTGATCGACTAAACGTGTATCCACTCGGAACTGAATTTGTTAATTCATTTCGGAGAGTTGGACAAGGGTTTTGGAGTTCCTGAATACGTGGCAACTAAAAATGAAACTGATGGAAAACACATTTTTCCATTTATAAAGATTTTCTGATTTTATCAGAGAAAGTAAAGGAGGGTTCAAATTGTAGGTTATTCCATGAGTTATAGACTCAGAAGCTTGTCGCTTTCGAATTGGAACTGAAAACTTTCCACGACAAGCTTTTGAAACTATGAAATCTTTATTTGAAATTGGAATTCCTAATATAAATACAATGGTTGTTGAGATTATACTAATTTGAATAAAAAAACAACAATATAAAAATACAAAAAAAATAAATACACAAAGTGCAGTTGATTACATGACATGACATCACAGTTGAATACATTTTTGACCACATCTTGAGACATCTGAACATAGTAAAGGAAGTTAATAGAAGTTGAAAGAAAATATCTCATATAAAATGTATATCTCAAAACTGTAATCTTAAAACAAATATATCCCTGAAGAAAAAAGTATATCTGAAACACATTGAATATCAAATCTGCACCAAGATAAACTACAACATGTTGATTAATGAGTTGAGTGACATAACATGGCTCTCAAGCTGGTTTTGGAAGAATGTAACGTGGCTGAGTTCTTCATTGGTTTGGGAAGTTGATTCAAATCATCCAATCCCTTGAAAAGAAGCGAGTTCATAGAATTGTTTGTTCTTGTTCTAGATATGTGAAATTGATTAGTTGTCCTTGTATTGTGCTCATGGATCTGATTATTATAAGTGATAAAGGAATCAAAGTATTTTGGTAATAGGTTTTTGGTCATTTTGAAAATGAATACCATAGTTAAAAAGAAATATATTTTCGTTACATCATACCAACCAAGAGTGTTAAGCATATATTGAATCGGAGTATACCTGTTACACCTCAAAATAATTCTCATATCCCGATTTTGAAGTTCCTGTAACATCTGCATATTGTTCACATCTAACAGATATAACAGGCTTGAGCAATAGTCGAAATGGGGGTGAATGATGGTTCTATATATGGTAATTTTTGAAAATATTGAGATTTCGGATGATATCCTAGAGAAAAAAAATAGTTTTTTTGATATTTTTGCATATGTAATCACAATGCTTGTTAAGTTTTAACGATTCATCAAGCATAATCCTGGGTATTTGAATTCAGATACCCATTCAATTTTGTCATCCTCCATTTGGAGTCTAAGGGATTGATGATCCACTGATTTTGGTTTGTATTTATTACTGATAATCATTGCCTTAGGTTTTTTCGTATTCAGTTTCAGTTTATCCACCTCTAGATATGCCTCAAACTTTGTCAGGACTTGGTTCAGAGTGTCGTCTGCAAATAAGTTGACGAAATCGTGACCCTGTATGTAATTTATATCATTTAGATATATTTTAAAGAGTAGAGGTCCTAGTACGCTACCTTGGGGTACACTTATGTTATTGAGAACCTCATTAGAGAGCGATATACCCCCTTTGGATGCTTGCTTGTGATCTATCAGTTGGGTACTCTTCAAAACACTCGAGGACAACTCCCCCAATACCATAATATCTTAGTTTACGCAGTAAGATCCTCCTATCTATTGTCTCAAATACCCTTTTGAGGTGGAGAAATACAGCTACTATATATTTACCATTGTCGATTTTTTTTTCCATTCCGAAATTGTTAGCTGAAGTGCCGTTTCACACGAATGATGCTCTCTAAAGCCGGATTGATTTCCCATGAAAAGGTGGTTTTCATTAAAGTATTGAATTATTTGTTCATAAATTACTTTCCCTAACACTTTTTCGATATTCGACAACGTATTTATAGCCCTAAAGTCTGACATTTCACCTGCGTTACTGATTTTGGGAATGCGGGTAATTGTACTTTTCTCCAACCGTTGGGGAAAGTTTCTATTTGAAAGTGACGCATTCATGAGATTCAGCATAGCAGAAAAGATCGTAGAGAACGTTGCCTTCAAGCATTTGGCACTCATAACTTCTTCAACACTACCTTAATAACTCATCCAATAACCCATTTCACACATCCAAAGCAATTATTTTTAACTTTTTAGTGCATTTGAATAAAAGCTTGTCTTTAAAATTTTTTTATTCATCATTTTGCTTGGTACTTTTTGATACTCATTTTCAATTTCATTAGCAAGGGCTCTAGGTACCAATAATTAGAAAATATTCATTCAATTCATTTGCGATTTCATCATTGTCAGTTACTTTATTGTCTCCAATTTTGATTTCCTTCATTTCTGTTTCGTTCGGATTTTTTCAATTGTTCTCAGAAGTAATTTGCTTTAGCTCTGCTGAATATTTATTGGGATTTGTTTCATTATTTATATTAATTTTCTCTATAATCATTCTCCGGATAATGTGGATGAATAACATTAAGTTTTTTTTGCAGATTCCATAATACTTTTGTTATCCAGACATTCCCTTTTTTGTAATATTCCAATATATAGTTGAACAAATCAGATGATTTGAGGCAAGTAATGATTTCTGTGAATACTTTTCAGATATGACTCAGAAATAGAAATATTATGATTTTTATTTGAACAGTTGCCTTTTGGATATACTTGAATTGTTTTCAGGAATTTGGTATTGATGACCTTATCAAGTTTCGATTGGACAATTATATTGGCTATACCTTATTATCCGTCTATAATTTTCATTGCAACTCACGAATAGAATCAATGCATTCATATGAAAACACAAATTCTGTATAACCCAAACTCCTCGCAAAAGTTCAAGAATTTCCGTTCCAAGGATCTAGTCAACGAAAAAGGATATTGCACATTTTCTAGAGAAGAATCTCAACAATATTTTGATTTTCCGTAATGCCAAATCTCTACGAAACTCCAAATCATTGTTTTCAGATATATATGAGACTTCATAGTTGAAGCCGAACTCAACATGGAAACAATCCAATTTCAAACATGTATTCCAGCACTCCAATCTATTCACACAGCTGGGGAATACTACTCCAATACTCAGAACTTCACAGATCTTTCGATTGATTTATCCACTCAAAGTTAACACATCCAATACACGTATGAACCGTGGCATGCAATCAATAACAATTACGTAGTCTGTTCGATTCGAAATCACATCGTGCATTGAATAGTTCTCTGCAATCTAATCCGATGGGTTCAAAAATGAGAGCTAAATAATATATACAAAAATATTTTTCCGATAGAATACTCGAGAAACTGCGAGACAATTATTGTTTCATTTCTCCAACTCGGAATAATAACTAGAGAACATAGAAATATCTCAGATATAATTTGTACTTTATATTTGGAAATATTGATTGGAGAAATCAAGACAATCGAAATAAAATTAGTTTTCGAAAACAAAATTATAATTGTTCCACAAATAAATGTGAAATTGTATACGGGTGTTGTGATTCCCATAGTGTCGTACGAAGAAAAGCCAACTTGTTCTTATGGAAGGTTCAGGCATTTTCTAATCGATTCATTTTTCAGTTATCCATCATATCTCTCTGCTGCAGTTCTCACAGAGAACATTTTGAAAGGTTAATTCCAAAGACAATACTTGAAGATAATTTCATTATTGCATTATCAATATCGTTTCCTGAAATGGAATGTGTAATTCAGTATCGTTGGAAAATATCATTGAAACAATTTGTTTGAAAATATAATCTGATGTAGAATCATCTGAGACTGAAAGATAAACTTTAGTCACTATCTTCCATCGTTCGAAATAACCTCTTTTGGGGTATTCAAGTTGAAAAGGAAAACATTCTTAATTGAATATTGAATAGGAAGATTTTTCTGTGTAGTGAAAACTTCACGATGAAAGTGAAGTGATTTTTTGTGAATGTCTAACAGAAAACAACTACTTTTCCTGCTAAAGCCACGCTGGACATTGAACTACATCTGTTAGATATTCTGAAAGGACCCTAACTCAAAAGAAAAAATCTGGAATGTTTTCTGGTGAGTATTTTTCTTTGTGAAAAACATTCTTCTCTGCCTCATTCCTCTATATGGACTCTCAATTGATACCGGAATAGAAAATAAAATAATTATATGAATAAAAATGCAAATATTCAATTTCAGATTTTTTCTTTCGAGTAAGGGTCCTTTAAGAATATCTCTCAGATGTAGTTCAATGTTCAGCGTGGCCTTAGCCGGGAAAGTAATGTTTTCTGTTAGACAATCCCAAAAAATGACTCCACTTTTATCGTGGATTTTTCACTACAAGAAAAATCTTTCTACTCAATATTCAATTGAGAATGTTTCCTTCTTCATCATTGAATTGTTACCGATTTACCTGTTGAATGAAGTTGTATATTCTTGCGTAAAAGTCTAACAAGGGTCAGTACGGGAATATTATTTGATGAAACAAATTGCTTTGAATTACAGGCCGACCTGAGAATTCTTGAATTTCATTCGTGATTTTCATATAAGCACTTTTCAGGAAGTTTTTGAAGATAACGGAAGGAACTGATGATCCATGAATTTCGGCTGAGGAACTGACGGAATATTACTTTGTTTTGTGGACTAACGGAAAATAGTATCGAGAATACATGAAGCTTCATTTCCATGTGTAAGATCTCCAGTGGAATGGAAGGGAAAGTAGCTAGCAGGCGCCTCACTTTCCAAATTTTATTATGGAGCAGTTTCTTATAGTTATCAAGTGCAACCTTGTTTTTTTTATAATCACACAAGATCGTGATGAAAATGCTGTGGATTCAAATAGCTTGAGAGTACCCCAATCTGTTTCAATATGAATTGTTCCATAGTTTGCACATATTTCGCAGGACTGTCATTTTAGTGCATCATTATGTACTAATGTATGTTTCCTGATTTTCCAAGTGTTTCTATGATTTTTACCCGTATTTCTTCAAATCCTGTTCCATGCACCAGCTGAGCCAGATTCCCTATCAGATGTTACTCGAACCACATTCGAAATTATCAAAACAAAAATCCATTTAAAACCAAATACAACGAATTTTCTGGAACGCGTGTTCCTTATAACAGAACCCCATTATTACAATGTTTTTGACAGAAATATAAGAGTATGTCAATCAATGATTCTTGTCATTATCCCCAAATTCTCCAAGGAAGTCGTGATTCACATTTTGGTTTCAGTAAAATAGTGAAACTATGTAGAAATCTCGCAGGCTTGATACTCTAAAAGAAAATGAAACCATTTAATTGAGCTTGTGCAATTCTGTTAGTGCACTAATATATTAAGATCCCTTGAATTTAATTGCGGGGTCTCTTCAAACCTCAATATCAAAAGCTACCATATCCCATAAAAATAAAGTACATGACAGATGAGTACAGATTATCGACTACCGTATCCATAGAGAATGTATGATCAGCCCAGCGACCGACCACCTGGTTTTTTCCATTCGGATAGGTCTATTCATATTAGTAATACAAAAGGCTAGGTAGTGAGTTTCACTTGCATCCAGAGAAAAAAGATATGCATTTAGCAATTGTTTTACTGCTACCATTCCATGTTTTGCTTTATCTTTCACGTCAGACCAGGAGTTACCACTGAAATGAACTCTGCTATGGATAACAAGAAGGCATCACTGTCAAAAGCTTTCGACACGGTTAGCCACTCACTCCTCCTCAAATCACTTGAAAATGTAGGTATAAGAGGAACCACACTGAAACTGTTCCAAAGTTACCTGCTAAACAGAAAACAATGCGTCAGAATTGGAAAACACAAAAGCGACTACAAGAAAATAGAATATGGTGTCCCACAGGGAACCATTCTGGGCCCAACCCTGTTTAATATATACCTCAATGACTTATTCTCAATTCCAACAACAGGAAAAATATTTACATATGCTGATGACACAGCCATTTTTTATGAGGACACAACCTGGATTTCCCTGAAAAATAAAGTAGAGATGGATCTTGGAAACATCAAAAACTGGTTTTCACATAGACTCCTCACAATAAATTTCAGCAAAACGTACTACCTACCAATTTATGCTTCTGCGCGTTACTCACCATCTTTTACTTCCCTCAATGTGTCAAATTCTTTCACCATCACATCTGTAAAACAGATCAAATATCTCGGCATTATTATAGATGACAAGCTCAAATGGGAATCCCATATAATATACGTAATAAAAAAGCTGCAATTTCTTATGCATCGTTTCAAAGACCTACGAGATATGCTAGATAACAAAACACTCAAAACGTTATACTTCGCTCTCATTCAAACGCATATTACTTATGGGATACTGACTTGGGGATCAGCTGGAAAGACTACTATGAATAAACTGATAGTGACACGAAAAAGAATCCTTAAAATAATTTTCAAAAAAAAGAGAACTCATCCAACAGATGCTCTCTATCTCGAAACGAATATATTTGATCCCGTAGAGCTCTTCTTTTTACATACTAATATCAAATGTTTCAAATCAAAACACAAACATCCTAGAATAAAACACGAATACAACACTCGAAATAAACAAAATAATTTCAAAATACCTTACATGAATAAAGCTGTAGGGCAAAAAAGCCACAGCTACCTGAGCCTTAAACTATTCAATACCCTACCAAATCAAATAAAAATTTCAAAAAATCAAAATGAAATCAAAAGAAGATTAAATGACTACATCACTAGCTTGCCTCGTACAGAGATAAATAATTTATTATATTCCTAATCATCCCAACAGAAACATTTTTCCGTTTTTTATATAAATATCCCCTATGACATAACAACCTTCCCAAAAATTTCTCATTTTATTATATCGTAAATGTAATTTTATTTTGAAGAACAAACAGTTCATATATATGTTTATATTAATGTAAGTGTATAAAATTGTTTTTTTTATTGGTGCCCCTTTTTATCCATTTAAAGCACGCCCCAGCGTGTTTAAATCGAACTTTAAAAAACGCGCGTTTTTTAAAGGTAACCATGACAACATCAACAAATCGAGAAACGTGAAGTCTAAATGACAAATTTGTGATTATTGATCTGACTGACACCTTGTAACGTCAAATAAAATATTACTCACGATTCGTTCATTTATATGTGCTCCTCCATCCATTTGATGAACTTTTCATATTCTTTTTTATATATATCACTGGATTTTCGCGGTATTAACCGCGATTCTGCCTCACTATTCAAAAAATCGATATTAGAATAATTCATTTTTGAGCTCTGGTGACAACAAATATTGATCTTTGGTAACAAATTGCAAATGAATGTTTTTCTCATTTCCATGACAACGAAAGGTATACTGATGTCACATCACGAATTCAACCTTCTTGCATTATTAGTTCTTATATCTATTTTTTGTAGTAATAATACCAGTATATATGATTTCAAAGTGCACCAATAAAAAAAAATAACGTAAAGTATTCGTGGATAACTGGTCTTAAAAACACTTGCTCTATTTCGAGCACTCCGGCTGCGCCGTCGTGCTTGAAAAATCGCGCGTGTTTTAAAGCCCTTTTTATCCACTTATACTTTAATATACTATTTTTTTATTGGTGCCCCTTTTTACCCATTTAAAGCACGCCTCAGCGTGTTTAAATCGAACTTTAAAAAACGCGCGTTTTTTAAAGGTAACCATGACAACATCAACAAATCGAGAAACGTGAAGTCTAAATGACAAATTTTTGATAATTGATCTGACAGGAGCACCTTGTCAAATAAAATATTACTCACAATTCGTTCATTTATATGTGCTCCTCCATCCATTTGATGAACTTTTCATATTCTTTTTTATATATATCACTGGATTTTCGCGGTATTAACCGCGATTCTGCCCCACTATTCAAAAAATCGATATTAGAATCATTCATTTTTGAGCTCTGGTGACAACAAATATTGATCTTTGGTAACAAATTGCAAATGAATGTTTTTCTCATTTCCATGACAACGGAAGGTATACTGATGTCAGATCACGAATTCAACCTTCTTGCATTATTAGTTCTTATTTCTATTTTTTGTAGTAATAATACCAGTATATAAGATTTCAAAGTGCACCAATAAAAAAAAATAACGTAAAGTATTCGTGGATAACTGGTCTTAAAAACACTTGCTCTATTTCGAGCACTCCGGCTGCGCCGTCGTGCTCGAAAAATCGCGCGTGTTTTAAAGCCCTTTTTATCCACTTATACTTTAATATACTAATATCTATGTTTCGCAAACACCTAGTGTTAAATATTAATATTGTATTTTATTATTTTACTACATGATACATTTTTACTTCCTGTTTGTAATTTCCACAGTCACACACAAACTGGAAACAGTTTATGTGACTTCTCTCGTTTATTAACTTATTCACTACTTCTGCCTATGTTTATATATTGTACCTGAAGTTAATATAATTATTTTATTATATATATAAAACTCGTGTCGTCTGCATACGAGATTATTTTGGCATTGACTGTTAATTGAAGTAATGAGTTTATGTAGGCCAGAAATAGAAAAGGACTCAGGACAGTACCTTGAGGGACACCAATTTGTACAGTCCTTGAGTGGCTCAAGGAACCTTTCACTTTGACTTCCTGTTGTCTATTTGCTAGATAATTTTGAAAAACATTTGAATTGAATTGTATATTGATTCAGTATATTAAGGAGTATGGCTCACCGTGTCAAAAGCTCTTGCCAGATCTAAAAATACAGCACTGGTTTTTTATTTTCTTTGAAGTTTTCCGTGATTCCTTTCACTACTGTGTACATTGCATCTAAAGTTGACTTTCCCCTTTTGGAAGCCAAATTGACTTTTGTGTAGTACTTTGGTAGAGGTGAGAAAATTCACTAATCGTTCTTTCGAACATTTTTCAAATAATTTAGCGAAGTTGTTGATCCGACTGATGGGTCTATAGCTAGAAATGTCCGATTTGTTATTGTCCTTGTGGATGGATGTTATTATAGATGATTTGAATTGCCTGGGAACGATGCCTGTTTCAAAGATGAAATTGATGATGTGTGTTGAAATGCATTAATGTGTAGATTTAATGGTTTCAACTGTGATTCCATCATTTCTTGGTGAACTTTTACTTTTGAGTGAGAATATGTTGTTTTTTATCCCAGTGGAGAAACATGGTGTTAGGATTCTATCATCAGTTAGGATTCTGCAATATCTTCATCTGAATGGATGATTTTCATGGATACTTCCAAACAGGCCATGATTCCAGTGAGAATACAATTTCAATTTTATTCATGCAATACGCCTGAAATGAGATAGGTTTCTAATATTATTGTCGATATACTGGGAGACAGTGCATAAGCATAAGATTCATTCCATTCATTGATAACGAATGCCATTGTTGGCTATGGACCAAGTTTGATTTTTTCGAGTGGGTCAATTGTTGAGCACAGTTCAGAAAGGGGACTAAGTGATTTTCGAAATCACTGTTTATTTATTAATAAAGATACCTACTTGAAGTTTTTAATCTTCAGAATCACTGTTCATCTATTAATAAAAGTACCCACTTAAACCTACATATACAAACACCACATGTGAGATTTCACAAAAAGTTTCGAAGAATTTTATAACAGAAACAAAATATGGAAACGCATTTCATAATAACAAACGAAATCATCGGATATTCTTTGGCATGCGCTATAACGATCCAATAATTTCGGACGATAGAAATGAAAACGATTTGATGTTGCTTTATGAGTAGAAAAGGGTCAATAATTATTTCTCCTCCCAAAACGATCAATAATCGGTTGAAATGAAATATAGGGTCAGTTACCTGCCATACTTCATGGTGAACACTCACGCGATTTGAACATTCAATATAACGGATGTTTGTTGATTCTGATAATTTTTTTGATCCTACATCAAAACAATTTTGGCAGCAAAAGTTTTTACTTGCGAAACACCGTCAATTTAGAAATAGAAGCCGCAACTGAAATGTCTCTCGAATGGAAAAATTTATTCGATTACAATATTGTACTCTTAACAACTTCAAGGTGATCCATATAGAAGACGGTCGACTAAATGAATAATCAATGAATTCATTTCTCGATTAATACTCATTAAGACAATATAAATGAGTATGGGCAGCATGGCTTGGAAAAATGTTGCACTGGCTGCTAGTAGTAAGGTCTAGTCGACTGATTAAAGAAATTAAAATATTGGTATGAGTAAGAGATAGAGCACAATAGATATATGAATCATATTCAAACCACATTATAGATGAAGCAATTGAATTGTATGTTCAAACGGAAGTGATAAAATGATTTCAGGGTGATAAATAGTATGGAGGTAAGATATTCCATAGGAAACAACATCCTAGATTAGAAGGAGCTGCGAGATATTGTATTAAAGTTATCGTAAACAATTTTTTGTATACGAAGGACACGTAATGTGTTTCATCAGAGTTAATGGTCAGAAACCTGGTGTCAAACTATTCTTACATTTTTGAAAAATCTGTTTCGGCCTTAATCAATATGTTGGTCCAATTCTCTGCGTTGTAAAAAACAGCAGTATCATCTGCAAAGCTTACAATCTGGCCTTCGATTCCGAAGAAAATCAGATTATTCAGGTGAATATTGGAAAGGCAGGGACCTAACATAGTGCCTTGTGGTACACCATACTTGATGGTTTTGAATTCACTTAAAGTTCCTTGAATATCGACACATTGACTGTCGGCTAAGTAACTTTTCAATAACTCCAGGCATGGTCTTCTCATTCCCAGATCGTATGGTGTCACAGTCAGTTTGTCATGGCTCACGGTATCGAAAGCTTTAGCCAGGTCCACGAAGATACAAAGTGATGGTTTTCCTTCATCAAGGGATTTATAAATTTTTGAGGTGAGGGTTGCTATTGCATCTTGAGTGGACCTAGCCTCTCGGAAACCGTACTGCAATTGGGAAAGGATATCATATTTTTCAAGAAATTTGCACAAACGTGTTTCAATTACAGTTTCTATTATCTTCGCAGGTCAGGAAATTGAAGATATAGGTCTGTAGTTCAGGCATTCCACTTTGTCACCTCTCTTATAAATTGGTTCAATTTTAGTTTTTTTTTGACAGTACTGGGAAACGAACCTTTCCTTAAAACTGTATTCGAAAGAGGACATATTGATTTGCATATACTATCACATATTATTTTTGATGTGTCCGAGTTTATCGAGTCCAACCCGGGTGCCTTGTTTTTTTTTGAGCTTGTGGATTATTTGTTTTATCTCTGTTCCGGTGCATTTTTCCAAATATATGGTGTTCGAAATGCGTTTCCTCTTTTCTTTGAAATTTTTTGGTTCCATAATTTGCTGGGCTAGATGTTTTTCCAGGTTGGTGTGTTCATCAACAAAGTGATTCGATATTTCCGAAGGATTATTTGTAACCACGTTATTTTGTAGGCAAATTTCTCTTATTTCAGTTTTTTTATTATTTTGATTTGTAGATGCTCTTAGCGTTTCCCGTAATTTTTAATGGTTGTTTTTGATAATTTTCAATTTTGTCTTCGAAAATTTTTGCTTTTGTTCTCTTTATGAGCAGATTGAGATCATTCCAGTAAGTTCTGTATTTGTTTTGCAGTTCAACATTTTCCCAATCTCTGTGCCTCTCTTTATTCATTCTATTCCTTTTATTGATGGATGTTATTATACCATTAGTAATCCAGATTTTTCCCTTGCGTGTTTCATTTTAACCATGGACTTTTTGGCACACGTTTGAATTTTCTGTGTTAGACTATCAGCCAAGATTTCTACATCTTTGTTCTGGAGGAAGTCATTCCAGGACTCCACATCGATTAATGTTTTAATTTATTTATAATTCATCGTTTGCTGGTTCATCAGACTGCAATTTGATAGTTCGGAAGTATTCTCAAATTTAACCATTGTAGTAAAATGGTCACTAATAGAGCTCATCAGTGTGATTGGGATGGCAGTGTTAACTATATTTTCCGTGGATAAAGGGTCTAAACATGAACGTGCATGTCCTTGGATTCTCGTATATGTGTTTATTTGTAAGATGAAATTGTTTTCATTCAGAATGTTGAGGGAATCATTCGAATCTTCCGATTCAGAAAGTATATTTATATTTATTTTTCCTCAAAGTATGGCCTGATTACTGTTATCATTCAAGTGTTCCCCAATGAAATTCTCGAGGCACTCATTGAACGCTGGTATATCTGTTGATGGTGACATATATACCCCTATGATAACTAGATTACTTTTCTCCAATTTAACTGTTAGTTTTATTGCTGTGGATTCGTGTATTTTGATATTTTGTGTACTTTAGTTATAGCAACTCTTTATGAAAATTACCACTCCATCATTTTGATTGAGTGTTCCTCCGCTGTATATCAGATCATAACCTTTCAGCCGGTATAAATCAGTATTTCAAATTAATCTGGTTCTGGTCAAGATCACGCAATCAAAATCTTTATCTATTTTATGAAAATCAATCAGGACATCCTTTGAGATGCTACAAATATTTTGGTTGTAAACCGAAAAACCCTTTATGGATTTGAGTTTTCAGAATATCCAGGTGTCTAGTCAGATCTCCAACTTTGAAATTTGATATCTGGTGTAGTCTCAAATCACCAATGCAGTGGCGGAAAGCTTGGTATAACTTCTAATGCTGCAGTGATTCCCTGGCAGGATAACCGCTGCACTTTCTGCAACTTGATTTGTGCCTCGTAGAGTTGGATTTTTGGCCACCATACTGATGATGCATAGGTGAACACGGGTTTGGTGATTGATTGGTATGACCAATATATCAATTTTGGCTTCAAACCCCATGTCTTGCCAAATACTCTGCGGCACTTCAATGTTGCCGCTGTAGCCTTAGAAAGGAAGAGATTGATGTGAATTTTCCATATTAGTCTGTGGTCGATTATATCGATCACAGTTCAGGTAGTGTGCACATGTTCTAGAAGATCTCCTGACTGTATATCAGGTGAGCTCACTATAAGCTCACTCATACCAGATATTATTGAAGTGGGTCGAATAACAATCAGAATAACAATCACAACAATCACTCCACAACGAACTTCCAACTGTATCATCTCCACCAATGAACATAATTATATGGGGTTGATTATACAAAAAACTAAGTTGTTATAACAAACATAGTGATGTGACTCCATCATCAGTATTCTACCTGACAGAAACTCTCAGTGAGTCCAATTTGAATCAACGTCAAACCAGGTCGTTGAAATAAATTAACTGGGAATTCGAAATGGGATCAATCAAACTGGCTAATTGTTCTCGATCACATCCGCGGGTTGAACGCGTGAACTCCAGGTCGGTTAATCAGTATCTTTGTTTTGGGTTGTCATTCCGAATCACAGTGAATACATCAACTCAGAAACTCCTGGAAGTTGGAACTCTCTAATTATGCCCATCAGTGCCCTTCAACATTTATTCATGAGGAAATGGCCGATGGTTTTTCAGGTTTGCGGTCTGTTACTGATAAAACTCATAAGTTTTTTAGAATACTCAATATTTCCAAAATTTTTTATTAACTGCATCAGGAGACGACTAAAAACGATGGACATATTATCAAAAGTTATATGAACAATTACCAGAATACTCACAGACCGCAAACCTGAAAAATCATCCATACCGCAACTTATAGTACGGTCGAAAAAAATAACGTTATTCATTATATATATATATATATATATATATATATATATATATATATATATATATATATATATATATTGTAATATAATGATGAATTGAATAATAATAGTTGTTGTTATAATATGAAAATTGCTAATAATTTTCTCTATTTGTTGAGAGCCAAATTGTTATGATATAGATAAGTATTTTCGCCCTGTATAATATTTTGTATGATATAATAATAATTGCTAGCTAACGTCACTGTTCTCTCGTCACGTTGCTGCCAATTGTTATAACTTTCCTCACCACAGCTAAGCACAGTTGGTACGCCTCTTGTCTCAGATAGCCGGTTCAGGCAATTGAGCCTCTAGTCACTGCTCAATGTCAAATTTCTATCTATTCAATGGTCATAAATATGATTGTTGATAATTGTGGAAAAGAAACAAGACAGTATCAAAAAGCAATTATTTCCTTTATTCACGAAAACTTAAATTTACCTGGCCTACGATCGATAACTTATTCTAATGTCAATCTACAAATTTCCATGGATAATCATGAGAAACAGGATATGGATAAATAGACACAACTCACTTTTACCTTGAAAGTGAAAATTTCTTTATAGTTCAAATTCAAAAGAAATTAAGTTCCTCTGATGGGATATGAGTTATTAGTGAAATTGTTCAGTTTGTGATGTGCACTAGGAAAGTTCATACCTGTCGCTGAAACTGTCGCTGTTCAATGCACACCAGGATTTGGATTCCCTTTCCCTCCAATGCTCTCAGGAACTTCAATACCAAATAGAAGGAACCATACAAATTCAGAGATCAGCTTTGGAATACTTGTATATGGTGTACAAATAAGGTAATGTTGGTTTTCTGCTCATTATGTTGAAATTAATGAATTTTTCTTCCTTCTGAACCAAAACGTGGCATTCGTTTTCAAATTATTTTCGGTCTCTCCTGGCTTTGTTTTTCGTTTCCAGGACACCATTTTTCCTCATTCCTTTCGATTTGAATCTTTGAATTCGCCCACTATATTGTCACATTTTCACTGTATGGGGTTATTTGTCAAAACTTATGAATAGAACTATTTTTACTCTTTTATAAACTATATACAATTTCAGTGATAATTGTCTCTGACACTTTCTCGTTCTTATTTTCTCACAATTTCAAATCTTACATTTGACCATACTGTTCCCTGATTGGCTATTGTCATCAAGAGGTTTGCTGTTTTCCCATTGGCTACTTTTAGTAAGATACAATTTCATATACTGTATGTTTCAAGCTTTTAATTTTGTGGATCACATTTTATTCAGGATGATTTTGTAAATCTAGACTTTTTGTTGTCTTTTGAACAATTATGGTTTGTATCATTATGACAGTGTATGAAATTGATTGTATCATAGTATTTGGATATTTTTATCTATTCATATTATACAGAGGCTTAATAAAGGAAATAGAACTTCAAAATTATGAAAGACAATCTATTGAAACTAATAGCCATCAAATAATTATTCTTTTTGTGAGTTTTTTCCTTTTAAAATATATAACTGATTTTTCATAACATAACAATATATATATATATATATATATATATATATATATATATATATATATATATACTGAACAATTAGACCTAAATCTACCTTTGAGAAATAATACGTATAGTATTCAAACAACAACGAAAACAAAATACCTAGGATAATTATTGATAATAACCTAAAATGGGATCTTCAAATTCAGAACTTGACCAAAAATGTAAGATCATTAATGTACCTATTCAAACAAATGATATTCATACTAGATGAAAAAAATCTGAAATGCATGTATTTCAGTTTGGTCCAATCACTCCTGAACTATGGCATAACCGGATGGGGTGGTGCATACACTAATAATATAAAACCTCTAGAAATAGCACAGAAGAAAATAATCAAAATAATGTATGAACTCAATAGCCAGTATTAATCGATTCTGCTTTTCCAGAATTCTAAATTATTGAATATTAGAAATCTATTCGATAATTTAATAGATATGAATAAAACTCACATTTTTTCAACAAGATTTCGAGAAAATACCAATATAGTGCTCCCTAAGTCTCAGAAGTCCATTGGACAGCGAAGTTTCCTTCACGTGGGACAGAAATTATACAATCATCTACCTATGAGTTCAAAAAAAAAAATTAACAAAAAAAATTCAAAACCATAGTAACAAATTGGCTACTTACATCAACAGTCAGAATAGTATTATAAACACACCAATAACAGAACAGATACATGTATATACAATCCAATCTGAAATCTGCTAATCAATCACCATTGCTATTAATATAAGTCCAAATTCTATACTTATATATTATAACTACAATATTCAATCATCAATATGGTAGTATTTTTATTAGTCTGTAATATTTCAGACAGTCTTAATTTTTCATTATGTTAGAAACACTCAATCTAGCTCAATCTAGCTATAAATACTATGAATATTTTTATTTATTTTACTAGTACATAAATTTTATTAATTAGTTATTATATATTTCAAAGATCAAAACCGCTTTGTGTCTTGGACCATCTAGCCTTAGCTAAGTGAACCTGACATAGAAATTTGTCATTTGAAATATCTGATATTTCATTGTTATTCAAATTTTATTTATCCAAAACTGTTTATGTTACATCGAATAATCATTATGCAAATTGAACTGAATGAAATATTTTATTATTATTATTTATAGTATATATATATATATATATATATATATATATATATATATATATATATTATATATATATATATATATATATATATATATATATATATATATATATATATATATATATAGAAGTGAAGGGAGATTATAGCATAGCAGACAAATTGAAGAAAAAACCATCTTCGAACTGGATTTGAGTCCGCGACTTCTAGACTAGAGATCTAGAGGTCGCGGGTTCAAATCCTGCTCGAAGATGGTTTTTTCTTATCTGATATGCCACAATCTCCCTTCACCTATATTTTCACAGACGCAATCCTCATTTCGTATATATACCGGGTGTCCCAGTATACCCGTTCCAATGGATTATCTCAGCCATTTCGAAAGAAAAAAATTTGAAAATTTCATGATTTCGAATTCGTTCAAGGAACCTTCAACTGAGAAAACCAGAAATTGAAAGTCACTTCTGGTTTGTATCACACTTTGTATTTGATTTGATGGAGAAAACGTCAATTGAAATTTCTAAGTGAAAGAATTGCCATAGGCTACGATATTTTGTCGTAATATTGATTTCGACTTCAATAATAATTGATAATTTATGAACAATTATACTTTATTTTTATAACGAGTTGCATACAATATTTTTTCTACCTTCATGCAAAAACCAAAAAATGTTTTATTTCTCTTTTATAATCGTCATCAATAAAAAAACCTTCCTCAAGTTGAAATCAACTATGTATTTTACCGAACGCCAAACAAAGAATGAATAGTGGAAACAACAGAAAATAACGAAGAAATGAGGCACAAGAATATAATAACTAAAGCATATGTTCGAAATGTTGACCAACTGCTTCTACACATCTTTCAGCTCGTTGGAGTCAATCAATCAATCAAAATATACTTTATTGTCTAAGATAGTTTCTTGTTGACAAAGCTTTGTGGAAGGGACATAAACAATTAAACAATTATTAATGATTAATAATAGAAATACTTACTCATAAATACAAATAATACATCACATATACAAACACAACTAATAACACTTCCAAAACATGGTAAAATGTTATTAGTTGATTGTCATACTACACGTTTAAATTTTAACAATAGTCAACAATTAAAAATAACATTTATACGATATATAACCTACATTCAGTAGTCAGAGGAATTCCAATATAATAAAATAAATAAATGGGTGTACAGTGCTAGTCATACATAATGATCTAACTAAGGTTGTCACTATAGAATTCCTGAAGGTTGTAATATGCCTTTTTGAGAAGGATATTCTTAATAATACTAGAGATTGTACAGACTTTATTTTACTAGATAGATGTGACACCACTCAAATCCCAAACTCCGTTTCATTAGAAGCATGAGTTCAATAAACTACCTATGACTAATGAAAACTGTGATAATTTGAACCAATTCAAAAAGCTTTCGGGAAAATTTGATCATAACGGAATGTAAGCGTGTTTGCCGTCTTTCATTTCAGCCTTAGAGAAAAAAATTCCAAAGAATTCAGTATCAAAAATTGTTTTTTTTTTCCATTTTTTTTCAACGTTGGCAATTGGTTTTCCATATTCCATCTCTATGTATATTTATACTCAACTGTAATATAATTTCGAGTACTTTAGTGGATACTAGATCCAAAACACTAATAACACCAAGTGGCACTTCTGAAAAAGATATTTCATCTATTATCATGTGCCCGCTATTAGCTATTGTGGATGACATATTTTTCGCGATAAAGAAATAACGGAATTACTTTCTCTAATCGAATCAGTTATCCCCTTTTCTCACTGACAAGTCTTTCCACTTGACCCAAAACACATGGCTCACAGGAAATGTAAACAGCAATAAATGCCTGGTGGGGTTGGGTCGAGACCTAATGTTCGAATGAAGAGCAAATATTGGGTTACTGGACAGAATGTGGCCAACGCCAAATACATTCTGAAGAACTGAAGGATTTGGAATAAGTCGAGATTAAGACGTAGGAAAATAATCGAAATGAGCTTGTTGTTTTCACGTCCAATATAATTTTCATGTTCGTTCCAGTTTAACGAACTAGGGTCTACAGTTTTGATGCCAACGTTTCGGCGATGCAACTCGCCTTCTTCAGGACTACACAATGGAAAATAAATGAATACAGGAACTTTTGGAATTCGCAAAACGTACAAGTAATGTACATAAAAAATGACGCTACATATACAGAATCAAGTATAAACGCAAAATGACCCAAAAGAGGTATTCACCGTGGAGTCCATTCTCCTGAACTGTTACTAGAGTGGTTTGTCAAGATATAATCAAAAAGAGGAATTTTTCATGAAAATCACAAAATTGTTGAGAACATGGATTGAGCCGTTGTTGAAATCAAAAGAAACATACTTCACTTAACTTGATATATATATATATATATATATATATATATATATTTTTTATATATATTTATATATATAAGAGGTATGAGGTCCGGTGATCGAGCTGGCCATTCCGTTGAACCTCGTCGTCCAATCCATCTACCACGATACTCCTCATCCAAATACCGTCTTACTGCACCGTAATAGTGTGGAGGAGCACCATCCTGTTGGAATGTTATTTCCTTATTGCCGAATTCATCTGGATTATCTTCCAAAATTACAAGGATTAACGGTTCTATTGCGTTTTGCAACAGCTCCAGATGAACCTCACCAATTAAATTAGTATTTAAAAAAAAAGCCCAATGAAGTGGTTTCCCTCGATACCTGCCCAAACATTCACCTTCTGGGGAAATTGGGTATGTGTTCCACGAAACTGGTGAGGATTTGCGTCACTCCAATATCTCACATTTTGTGTATTTACATTTCCATTTAGATAGAAAGTACTTTCGTCACTGAAACAAATTGTTTTGACATATTCTGGCTGTTGGTTGATTTTAGTTTCCATATTTTCACAAAATTCTAGTCTTGGGTCTGGGTCGTCGTCTGAGAGTTGATGAACCATTTTTAATTTGTATGGATGGAATTCGCTTTTTTTCAACACCCTGGGTAGTGTACTTCGACTTACTTCACAGGTAGATGCAACGTGAGTTGTTGAAGAAGTAGGATTAACTATTACTTCTGCCAGTATATACATTTTTTTCTCAACAGAAATTTGTGGTCTGCCAGATCGTTTCGCATCATTAATACTACCCGTTGTTTCAAACTTACGAAGGAGCTTCCTCAAATAAGTCCTCGAAACGGGGCGATCGGGAAACCTCTCATTGAAAATGCGTTCTGCTGCATGACTATTTCGTCAAGTTTCACCATTTCGCTTCTTGAAGCACTTAAACGTTCGACTCACAACAGTTTAACAAATTATGAAAATGTACAAAAATATTCAAAAGTACCAAAAGCTGCTGAAACAGTTGAACGTTCGATCAACAATACACAAATTATTGAAATGTACAAAAACTTGGACAATTCCAAAACGTCGAATTAGGAAGACTAACGAAAACGTCAGCTTATTTGACAACTATCCAGAGGCGGAGCTTGAATTTGGAATTTTAGTATTAACTGATTCAATTCATCACAGCTTCGCGTTTTTTGAAAGCGAGTTGCCAAAACTGCCATAAACACAAACAAAATTAGTATCATTGAATAGGGTTTTTTGGATACCTATTGAAAGAGGTGTCGCTTGCCGTAGGGTTCCATTCAAAATTATTGGTCACAATGGCCTTGTGACTTCATCTTTGACGATTTCGTCATCTATCATCACTAGTGGGGAAGTTTACAACCTTCAATATCCAGGTTCCAAATTTCACTTTTATATGTATAATCGTTCCAAAAATAAGAGGGGGAGAGGGGACTTCTGACTTCTGACTGTATATGCATACTTGCTAGCGCGAAAGAGGGCCATTTTACGGGTAGCAGGTATAGAAGTACATAAAAAACTTTCTCACTTACGTTGAACTATCGTAATGCGTTCGACAATTGATATCGTCCAGTTGGTCAAGCTGTCTAAGGCGCAAGGTCTGAGCTCTGATTTCCTGAACTGGCGAGGGTTCGAATCCGTCCACCTGACGAATTTTTTTTTTTCCATAGAAATTGAGAAATGATTTGTTTTTTTTAATTTGAATATTCATCTCAGAACTAAATCATTTCTCAATTTCAAGCTAGCAAGAAGGCATACGTTCTCAACTACATATCACACTATTCATACTGAAAATTTCAGCTATGCTGAAATGAGGTAGGTTTGCCGGCTCTGGGATCTTACTCTAAAAGTATTATGTTTCTCAAAGATATGGAACCAAAAAGCACCCATGCTTGTCGGCATAGTCGTTGAATATTGAAATTATTTTTTTATTTTTATTCCGTTAAAAGCGTGTTTTTTTCCAATATATATTATTATATTTTCAATGGAATGCATTTTCAACTGGAAATTCATTGTTCGAAATAACCTTTCGGAGGTGTTCATCTTGTAAAAGGAAATACTTTCAATTGAATATTGAATAGAAATATTTTTCAGAAAAAGAAAAAATCCATGATAAAAATGAAGTAATTTTCATTGATATCTAACAGAAAGTTACTTTCCGCTAGTGCTGACATTGGTATTTTTTTCTAGTTAGGATCCCTTCGAAATATCTCTCAGATGTAGTTCATGTCCAGCGTGGCTTAGCGGGAAATTCAGGTAATTTCTGTTGAATATTCACAAAAAATCAATTGAAATTCTTGTACATTTACGAAACAATCGATTCAACATTCCACATTATTCAAATGTTTATTGGATCTGGCAATTGCCAGTGTTTTCTCACGGATCTGAGCAGGTCAGCTGAGGTTAGGCGGACAGAGAAAATATTTTTCAATTTTGTTTTTTTATTTTTTAGCTACTGTAATTTGTTATGAAATGAATTTTTACACCTGTCATTCACGGGTGTGCAGGAAGTTAGATTACACCCTGTACGTGTATCATGGAACGTGTCTAGCAGAATATCGTATCATGAAATCAATACCCCAACAATTGAATAAAACCTAAAATCCTCTCATTTCTCACTCACAGTCTGAGATTCGCGGTAACCTATTCTGGCAAGCGATTTAATTTCTCTTCTATTAGTTTTACTCTACCCACTTTCGTGGGGAAACAATCCGAAGAAAATAGTTGAATCGTTCGAATGTAGGGAACGAGTCGGCAGAGTTAATTACTTCTGCGGAAAGACAAGAAACACTCTGATGGAAACAATTTTCCTTTTTGTGTAGCAGTTAGGGGGAATTTGGTGAATCTGGAGTTCGGGGAAATCTGATAATTTCCGGTTAGCTGCTTCTTATAGGTATCATTCGCGGGATTTATTTCCAAATCAGTATATTACAAACATCATTATATTGCAACATCATTATATTGCAAAGCTTTCATCTTGTTTTCATTGTATGCGTTGCAGAAATCTCCAATTTCCAATAAAAAAATATTTGTTTCAGACTGTTTGGCAAATAGTTAGTGTGTGCCATGGTTTACTTCACTCAATAAAAATCATGTCGATGATGCTTTGCCAACCAAGGATATTGAGGAATCAAAATATCAAAAGTACTAACATAAATATCGTGTGAGTCATCACATGAAACCCCTCTCAGGGGGTTC
The DNA here is from genome assembly GCA_018342105.1 of Gonioctena quinquepunctata. Classification (NCBI taxonomy): domain Eukaryota; kingdom Metazoa; phylum Arthropoda; class Insecta; order Coleoptera; family Chrysomelidae; genus Gonioctena; species Gonioctena quinquepunctata. The sequence continues at coordinate 888,233 of JAFIRS010000018.1, read as the reverse complement.
AAAGATGAGTAGAGAAATTTAAGGGACACGGTACGTGCAGTAAACATAATATATGACGCGACAAATGATCCCGTTCCTGAGCAAGCTTATGAACTGATCAACAAAAATATTGAATCGAAACAAAATGCCTGCGATAATTTTATCAAACTATCTGGCAATAAATCAGAGATGCTGGAGGCTGATCAACTTTGAAAAAGGGGTACCTTCTCTTGCATCTGACGTGATCACACCACATGATTTCAATTCATATTTCACCACCATTGCCGAAACCTTAATGAGCGAACTTCCACCCAATGTAAACACTTTAAAATAACTGGATAATAAACTCAAACGTACCTCGACTGAGTCTCTATTTTTCGAACCCCTCACTTCATCTGAAGTTTCCAATGCAATAAATGATCTAAAAAATAATAGTTTGAAAACTAAAGAACACGCTTTGATAGAAAACTGAACTGAAAAGTAGAAAATAACTTCAAATGAGTTTGAAATAAGAATACAGTGATTAACAACAAATTTATTTCATCGTTAAAAATCGTGGGGTGCTTGATGTCAATTGTTGTTAATATTTCATGGACAGATATTGGTAAATGTAGAATCATTATGAAAATATCTTTAAAAGCACCCCAAGCTTTTTTACGATGAAATAAATTTGTTGTTAATCACTGTATTCTTATTTACAATAATAATAATAATAATAATAAAGGTCTCTATTGATTACATAACAATTTTCTTAACACATTATAAGATAGTAGGGCGAGGTTCAATTCATTCAGTGGCTAAACTGAATGTCTGTTCGTCCATCTAACTCTGAAAACGATAGACAAAAAAGCACAGAGAAGTAACCTATACTGAGGAGTTCAGTTCGGTTCAATACTTGAGAAAACAAGATATACATTACTTACTGATAAAAGAGATGCTCGAGGAGTTTAGTTTTGAATAACATGGTTCCGACGGATATTCTAACGTTTGACGGGAGAGAATTGATTACTTTGGCGATGTCGTAGCTGAATGATCGTTCGAACTGTACTGTATTGTGTAGGGGAAGTGTAAGCTTTCCCTTGAATCTTATATTCAGGTTATGAACATCTGTGCGGAAACTGATTTTTTCATAAAGATAGGGTGGTGTTTTATGATTCAATATTTTGCGATACATACATGCAGTATGTATACAGTGCTTCTCAGAAGTCCCTCCCCCCCTCTTATTTTTGGAACGATTTTACATAAACAAGTGAAATTGGGAAACTAAATATTAAAGGTTGTAAACTTCCCTACTAGTGATGATAGATGACGAAATCGTCAGAGTTGACGTCACAAGGCCATTGTGACCAATAATTTTAAAAGGAACCCTACGGCAAGCGACACCTCTTTTAAGAGGTATTGAAAAACCCTATTCAATGATACTAATTTTGTTTGTGTTTATGGCAGTTTCAATGACTCATTAGTAAACATTAAAACTAAAATTCCATTCAGTATGATATTAATTAAAGATTTGAGAATCAGTATCTACTTGAAGAAATTGCTCGAAGTGACGTCCAATCACTTCCTGACAGTGAAATATCCTATTTTTAAACTCTTCTCGTACTTTTGCAAATGTGTCTGCGGAAACAGCCTCACATTCTGCAATAATACGTTGTTTTAAAACGTCAATATTGTCAGGTTCAGTGGCGTAAACCTTCGATTCAAGGTACCGCCACAGAAAAAAATCCAAAGGTGTGAGGTCCGGTGATCGAGCTGGCCATTCCGTTGAACCTCGTCGTCCAATCCATCTACCACGATACTCCTCATCCAAATACCGTCTTACTGCACCGTAATGGTGTGGAGGAGCACCCTCCTGTTGGAATTTCATTTCCAGATTGCCGAATTCATCTAGATTATCTTCCAAAATTTCAAGGATTAACGGTTCTATTGCCTTATGCAACAGCTCCAGATAAACCTCACCAGTTCAATTAGTATTCGAAAAAGAGGCCCAACGATGTGGTTTTCCAGGATTCACCTTCTGGGGAAATTGGGTATGTGTTTCACGAAACTGGTGAGGATTTGCGTCACCCCAATACCTCACATTCTGTGTTTTTACATTTCCATTTAGATAGAAAGTACTTTCGTCACTAAAACAAATTGTTTTGACATAGTCTGGCTGTTGGTTAATTTTAGTTTCCATATTTTCACAAAACTCTAGTCTTCGGTCTGGGTCGTCGTCTGAGAATTTGCTATTTTTCAACACCCTGTGTACTGTACTTCGACTGACGTCACAGGTAGATGCAACGTGAGTTGTTGAAGTAGGATTAACTATTACTTCTGCCAGTCTATACATTTTTTTCCCATCATAGATTTGTGGTCTGCCAGATCGTTTTGCATCATTAATACTACCCGTTGTTTCAAACTTACGAAATGGGTTGATCGGGAAACCTCTCATTGAAAATGCGTTCTGCTGCATGGATATTTTGTCCAGTTTCACCAAGAATTAGGATCGCTGCTACTTTATCAGCTGAAGCACGTACCATTTCGCTCCTTGAAGCACTTAAACGTTCGGCTCACAACAGTTTAACAAATTATTAAAATGTACAAAAATATTAGGAGTACTAGAAGCTGCTAAAACAGTTGAACGTTCGATCAACAATACACAAATCATCAAATGTACAAAAACTTGGACAATTACAAAAACGTCGAATTAGGGAGACTAACGGAAACGTCAGCTCATTCGACAACTATCCAGAGGCGAAGCTTGAATTTGGAATTTTAGTATTAACTTATTTAATTCATCATAGCTTTGCGTTTTTTAAAAGCGAGTTGCCAAAACTGCCATAAACACAAACAAAATTAGTATCATTGAATAGGTTTTTTCGATAACTTTTAAAAGAGGTGTCGCTTGCCGTAGGGTTCCATTTGAAATTATTGGTCACAATGGCCTTGTGACGTCATCTTTGACGATATCGTCATCTATCATCACTAGTAGGGAAGTTTACAACCTTTACTATTCAGTTTCCAAATTTCACTTGTTTATGTTAATCGTTCTAAAAATAAGAGGGGGGGAGGGGACTTCTGAGAAGCACTGTATATCTACGTTCTTTCATTCTCACCTATTTGATTTCTCTGTATGAATGACTGATATGACAGTACTTTCGAACCCCAAAAATGAGTCTTATACGAGTTTGCACTTTTTGAATCCTTAGGGTATCCACGTTTTCGAGACAGTTACCGTATAAAACATCACAGTAATTTAACTCTGACAACACCAGCGTTTCATATAATAGAATTTTCATGGATCTAGTAAGGTACTGGCGTATTTGGTGGATTAATTTTATACTAGCATACGCTCTATGCAGACAGATAAAGACGTGCTTAGTGAACCTCAAGTCTTGGTCCAAATATACACCTAAATTTTTTACACATTCTTCACTTTTCATTATTCCATTGTTGATCACTATTGGATGATCTTCACTTAACCCAGTTATTTTTAGCCGATCTTTGATTCTTCCAAACAATATGGCAGTAGACTTTTTTGGGTTCAACATCAAGCAGTGCTGTGAAGAATGTTTGAGTAAATTTTGAACATCAAAATTCAGAGAAGTTATAGCTTGTGTATATTCGTCAGGCTGAAATTATATATATATATATATAACTGAGTATCATCTGCGTTAAAGTGATGATTGCATGATAAGAATATTTTTGTGAAGTTGGAAATATATAAGGAGAATAATAACGGACCAAGTATTGAGCCTTGTGGAACACCAATGCTATTGATTTAGTACTGAGACAGTCTGTTGTTATAACTCACTACTTGTATTCTGTGACTCAAATAGTCCATAATAAGAGTAGAGGAACTCACAGTCAATCCACAGAATTTCATTATGGCCTCATTTAAAATTATTTTCTGCTTTTTAGTTCAGTTTTCTATTAAAGCGTATTATTCATTTTGAACTTTTCAGTTTTGTTTTCTATTAAAGCGTGTTTTTTAGTTTTTCAAACTATTATTATTATTTAATTTTTTTAACTATGATTCTCCAATTTTGAATAAAATCGGACCATAATCACAAAACTCGTCTGCAATTTTGGAGCCGCCATCTAGAATCCTTCAATTTTGAAAAAATAATCATAATCTCCGACCCCAAAGACCCTCACATACCAATTTTGAATAGAATTGGACCATAATCACAAAACTCGTCCGCCATTTTGGAGACGCCAACTAGAACTTTCCAATTTTTATAAAAGAATCATAATATTGGACCCCAAAAACCCCCACATACCAATTTTGAATAGAATCGGACCATAATCACAAAACTCGTCTACCATTTTGGAGCCGTCATCTTGAATTTTTCAGTTCTGCCGAAAGAATCATGATCTGTGACCACGAAAACCCTCAGATACCAATTTTGAAGCGAATCAGACCGTAATCACAAAACTCGTCCGCCATATTGGAGCCGCCATTTCGTTTTTTTTTTCAAACAAAAATTTCTTGATGCATTTTCACCGGAATTATGTAAACCTACCACATTTCAAATCATTCGTACGTCTGGAAGTGGGTCAAAACTCCAATTGCCTTGGTGTGTACAACCTCAATAGTAAAATAATCAAGGAAACATGTACATATTTGGTAGAATCACCTATGCTTCCATTCAATACATGTATCAGTGAACGAGCTTTTCCTGATGAACTTTAAAATTAGTGAAGTCATTCCAGTTTTCAAAAAGATGACCAAACTCTCATCGAAAACTACCGTCCCATATCTATCGTTTCCACTTTTGGCAAAATATTTGAGGTTATACTTGAAAAAGGCTATACCGGTATTAAGAAGGGAATAATCTACCGAATTCGGACTAATATGATTTCCGAAAGTACTGCTGAACTGTTCAAGCAGTATCTCGAGTTGTGAGGGATATAGTCGATGGCTTTGAAAAAGGTCAGCATAGTGCTGCGAAATTGTATGACCTAAGTAAAGCATTCGACTCTCTCATACCATTCTTTTACATGAACTGGAAAAATATGGAGTAAGAAGCGTGACACTTTTTTCATCCTATTTGATTAATAGAAAACAGTATGTCGATCTGAAGTCGATTGAATTCTGAGTTCCCCAAGGATCTGTTCTGGGTCCGCTTCTGTTTATAGTTTACATAAATGATTTTTATTATGATCTTCTACCCTACAAATGCGTTATCTATGCTGATGACACATCTATCCTGTGCTCAGACGACAACTGTCAGAATTTACTCGCCTGCATGACACTTGCAGAAAGTCAAGCTGAATCGTTGTTCAACTCGAATCTTTTCAAACTAAATGAAGAAAAAACACAAAATTTGTTTTTCCAACCAATCATAATATATCTGTGGGAAAAACTGTCAATTTATTGGGAATCACACTTGATGGCGCTCTGAACTGGTGATCTCATGAACAAGCATTAAGCCGGAATTTCTCTAAATATCTTTTTTTGCACCGGCAATTGAAAAACTTTGCTGGTATAGAAACTCTTCTCCCAGCTTACCATGCATTCTTCCATTCTCATCTTAGCTATGGAACACTGCTCTGGGGAAACTCCTCCCACATTTCAAAAATGTTCATGCTTCAAAAACGCGCAGTTAGAATTATATAAAATGCGGGTTACCGTGATTCCTGCAGGCCCCTCTTCAGAAGTCTGGGCATCATGACGTTACCTTCTAACTTCATATATCAAACTCTCCTGGAAATACATAAGCATAAAGATGAGCTTCCGACCAACTTCCAATTTCACGGGTACTCGTGGGACTAATCTCCAGTTCAATTTACAGAAATCTTCAAAGAACTCACTCGATGTCAATCTACCCAACATTTTACCGTCTGCTATCGGACTCCTACCATCGGCAATTTTCAAAAAGCACATCAAGGAATACCTAATTGAATAATGTTTCTGTAGTACAAAGGAATATGTTGGGACAACCTCAGTGAAAACAATTTTTCAACTGTCCCTATGTATTTGATATGCTGAAGAATGTATTGTATATATTATATGTTATATCTTATGTATTGTATATAGATTTTAACCATTTATATTTTTTTTTATCTTTGCTTGTTTATTGTTTACTTTTTTTACTATCTTCTCTTTCAGATTTACATTTGTACCACTGACTTGCTACTGATGTATCCTTATATACCGTAGTCAATAAACATTCTTCTTCTTCTTCTTCTAACAGTTGTTCAGTTCAACTATTCTAGCGATTTTGGTTTATAAAACAGATAGGGTAAATAAAAAAGTATGTACTCGTTGAGTGTAAAACACTTGTGTCGAGACATGTCAAATATCGATTATTCATTTCCAATAAATATCAATATATCAATTGAAATAAGTCAAGTATTGTACAAACACTATGAATATAAATATTGATACCATGTTATAAAAATGTCTCAAAAAATAACTTGATTTGCTCAGATTTAATTTAATTGGTTTTGATTCATACTTTTTGGTCGTGGGGAATATAAATTCTGTTACTCGGTTAGAATGAAAATGATCGGTTCCTCCAATTTTTCACACGTATCGAATTTTTTCATTTCTACGTTGTTACAGAATATACACAAGTGAGAATCCAGTCATATTTTTCATGTAGTGTATATAAAATTGAGTATTGTTAGTCTTTTGAGTTCAATCCTATTTCAAAGACATGGGATTAAATGGAAAAATTAAAAAAATATTACAAATTGAAATGGGACAATTTCTGGAATTACTACTGAAGTTCAAACTCCATTTTATGCTCACAATTAGACAAAATATAGCAACAAAATAGAAATCTGTGAAAAAATCATTCACTCACCATCTAGACGTTACAGCTATTCATTGATGCTTATAGGGAAACCATTCGATGAATTTATCATTACCTGAAATAAAAAATTATGGATTATTGGGTATATAATAACAATTGACTTTTTGTAATTATGTATCCATTAATGCTAGTGTAAGAATTATTGAAAAATTTCAGAAAATCCTCGAGAAAAGAGACAAATTTTCCAGGAAATTTTTAACATGTGGTAGATTTGTGGTTCTGATCACAAATATGAATAGATATCCATGTATATGTGTAATATATATATATATATATATATATATATATATATATATATATATATATATATTACCAACTTTCTATTTCTATCAGGACAGTTTCTTTCTAGTATTTTCACGAAAATAAAGAATCGTTATTAAATACCATCAATATTTTTCAATTAATGCATATTATTGTTCTGTATATTCAAACACATATGAAAATCGCTCTTCCGTTCACCCAACGTCACCTGACTTCAGTTTCTTCCTTAGCAGAATGTGTGCTGAAAAGCAGCTTTAATATGTCAATTTGATTAAGGGACGTCAGCCATGTGTTGGCAATGAATTGTGCATAGAGAGTTCACAAATATTTTAATGAGTGTTGAAACCCACTTTTTTCCCCATAACCTTTGCTCGTGAAAATTCCTGATCAATTCTTTCATTCCGTCATGTGATAATTCAAATATCTTTTGATTTGAATCTTGGCTGGATAGGGGAAATGCAGCTGGAAAAATCAGAGGACATACAGTGCTCGTCTAAAGTCCGTTTCCCCCCTACTAATTTTTGAACCACCTGGTATATCACAACAAAATTTGTAGGGCTAGAATAGGAGATGAAAACCCACTTTTCAATGGGAAAATCACATCTGAAACTTCTGACATGGCGGCTGAGCGCCATTTTCAATAATTTTTGTAAACAGAACACCCCGTATATCATTCCATTTTCGAAATCTGCTCATAATTTTCAACAGTTTTCTTCAATACACTTTACTCCAAAATTCAATTGTTTTCGAAATATTAACGTTTGAAAAGTGACATTTTGGTCATTTCAAACCCAACCAAAAACACTAATGTTGCAATCAAGTTTGCATTGGAAGAAATCGTTGTCGCGGTAACATCTTGTTTACTGTCAAACTGAACTGCTAACTGTCAAATAGTCCGTTGAGCGCCTAAATCCTTTTAGAAAAGTGTGATCATAACTCGTAGTTTAGACGATAAATTTGAAGCAGTTTTGATATTTGGAGAAGCTGGAAGAAATTATCATTAGCAGTCCATATGATAGATTTCCCGAGAATCCTATTTTGAGGTCATATTTGCGCAAACTTTCAAATAAGCTCCGAGCAACTGGTACGCTGAAAGATGCTCCAAGATCAGGAAGACCGCCTCTTTCAGAAGAAAAAAAGGTAGAAATTGTTGCTGAAATGGTAATCAATCCGACTTAGTCGACGTCTGCAGTTGCTGAATGTGTGGAGGTAGTTCAAAAAGTGTCCAAAGAGTCCGAAAAAAAAAGTTTCATCCCTATAAAATGGAAATCCTGCATACTCTCACGGAGGATGATCTAGACCGGAGGGTTGAATTTTGTGAGTGGTTAACAAGAACAATTGAGGGAGAACGGGGCTTCCTAAAACGTGTATGTTTCGCAGACGAATTCCCGTTTTGTTTTCAATGGAAAAATCAACAAACAATGTACGATACTGAAGCGATACTAATACGCATATTTTCAGAGAGGGACATACCCAGTTTCCAAAAAGGTGGATGTTTGAGCAATCGCGTTGATGGACTGATTTCCACCAGAGTTCTTTACAGAAATCTTTCAGAAACTGAAATTGAACCTAGAATAAGACAAGTTGAATTAAACAATCAGGAAGAGTTTGAAAATCGTGAAATCATATTTCAGCAGGATGGGGCATCTCCCCATTTCTATAGCATGGCTAGAGAGTTCCTCGATACAAACTTTCCTGGGCGATGGATAGGTCACAGGGGAAGTACAGAATGGCCACCAAGATCTCCGGATCTTACACCTCTAGATTCTTTTTTTGGGGTATCTGAAGTCAAAAATCCACGCCACTGAATGTCAAACAATAGAAGAGTTGGAACTCAGAATACTAGATACATGTGAAGAAATAGATGAACAGTTTTTCATAAACGTGAGAGAAGCTATCTATAATGGGACACTTTATTGTCAAGATTTAGGAAGGTGCCACATTGAACATTCGATGAAAAAATTGTTGGGGTTAAATAGAAGTATTATTCAAAAATAAATTATAATTTGTTGTGATTGTGAATTCAATTGATTCTCGTTTCTGAAAATTTAAATCATGTAGTTAATCAACACATCGATAAAGTGAGATTGCTTCTTAAAAATGTGTTTCCCATTTCTTCCGGTCTTCCTGATGATCGTGGAAGCGTGAAATAGATTTTTGTCGCCAAAAATGTATTGAAGACCTCGTGAATGCGATATCTCTCCTGCATCAATGTTACGAATGATTTCTGGTGAGATCCCCCTTTTGGAAAACATTCTTCTTTGCCTCATTCATCTTTATGAGTTCTCAATCATGATTGGAATAGAAAATCAAATAACTATCTGATTGAAAATGCAAATTTTCAATTTTAGATTTTTTCTTTTGAGTTAGGGCCTTTTCAGAATATCTATCAGATGTAGTTAAATGTCCAGCGTGGCTTTGGCCGGGCAAATAGTTGTTTTCCGTTAGATATTCACAAAAAATAACTTCATTTCAATCGTGGATTTTTCAATTCACTGAAGAATATTTCTATCAATATTCAATTGAGAATGTTTCCCTTTTCAACATGAATACTCCACAAGAGGTTATCTTGACGATGGGAGATAGTGAATAAAGTTTATCTTTCAGTCGCAGATGATTCCACATCTGATTTTATGAACATCCTGTTTATATTTTCAACAAATCAATCTATCATACCCCATGACAGGTTTTATTATCAGAGAACACTAATTTCAAAGTGTCTCTCCAAAATAAATGATTCTAACTTTTTCCATCTACGCAAAGTGAGATTGCTTCTTGAAAATGTGTTTCCTATTTCTTCCGGTCTTCCTGATGATCGTGGAAGCGTGAAATAGATTTTCGTCGACAAACATGTATTGAAGACCTAGTGAATGCGATGTCTCTCCTGCGTCAATGTTACGAATGATTTCTGGTGAGTACTCTCTTTTGGAAAACATTCTTCTTTGCCTCATTCATCTTCATGAGTTCTCAATCAAGACTGGAATAGAAAATCGAATAACTATCTGAATGAAAATGCAAATTTTCAATTTCAGATTTTTTCTTTTGAGTTAGGGCCTTTTCAGAATATCTATCAGATGTAGTTCAATGTCCAGCGTGGGAAAGTAGTTGTTTTCTGTTAGACATCCACAAAAAATAACACCATTTCAATCGTGGATTTTTCAATTCACAGAAAAATCTTTTATCAATATTCAATTGAGAATGTTTCCCTTTTCAACATTGACACTCAATTGGAAGTTGGGTAGCAACGACCTTTTCATCTTGATAATTTCCAGGAAATAATTATACAGCAACGCTAGTTTTTACAGATGGCTCTGGATGTGAGAAACAGTAGCCTTCATTAGGTTCTATGTTTATTGAGGAATGTTTCATAGGTTGAAGTATCCGTATGTCCTTTCTTTCAATTTCAAAGAATAATTGCTGTTAAGGTGTTTATTCATTCATATTTCACTATCTGTCATTCAACACGATTTCATTGTGTACTATTGGGTAAATACTTTTTTTGAAGTTCCAAAAATATTTCAATATTTTTTTTTTTTTTATATGTGGGTTGTACTTTTCCATAAAAAGAATCAGAAGCGGTGGTTATAACTTGTTTGTTCCAGATACAGCTAGGATACAATCATTAATATATCTTTCGTTAATTTAGAAAAAACAGTATTTTCTAATTCTCACACTATCATTTGTGCAACATCACTAGAAATATGTCAACCACTGCACAACAATTTATTTGTTAGCATGAAAAATCTTCTCAAGAATATTCAAATATTTGGATATCTTCCATGGTTAACTGGTCGTACATTGATATTCATGAACACCACAAAAAACGTCGATTTTACCAAAAATAACCAACATACTGTTTTGATTGATCACATGTTGAACCACTTGAGAATCCAAAATAAAAAAGAGATTTTCTGGACTTCCGGTAATCCTCTAATAAAATTCGTTTTTGTATTCCCCATCAAATTTTGAAACACACTAATGTAACATGGATTCTATGGATATTTCCAACCATTAGATAATCACGGAAACAGTAAAATGCTTTGTCAATACTCCTAATTCCATGATACACGAAATCACTTCAATTCCGCTGAGTCAACTTTGAACTGATCGAAATCCCCACAGCAGCTGATTATCTGTTCACTAATCAGATGCATTTCAATAGTGGAATTCGTCAATGCTATGAGCTGGTCGATATACTGCATATATTACAGGAAATTCACTGATAAAATGGCACTGATGTATTTTGCTCGGTGGATTTTCTACAAGTTGCGATTTCAATATATATTTGTATGGACTTGGAGCATGTAGGCCAGTAGAGAGAGACATGATTTTCCCAGAATTTAATAATACAAAAGTTTCAAAACTTCAGTAGAGTGGAAGAGGACTTTCATATGATACGAAATCTGATTTTGCAACCCTTTTTCCTGAACAGAGGATGTTGAAAATCAGGATTAAATGAATTTTCACATTAGTAGCGCGGAAAAATGTGCAGAAGTTCTGCAAACTTTCGAAGTTTTGATAACTAGCAATTCACATCCCCTGATGAATTTGCAATCATACAAAAGAAATGTCTGTTTTATCGAAAAAAAATTGTTGTTACTCCTAATTTTTTGATGAAAATTCCAAAAGTTCTGGAAACTCGAAAAAATAACTGAAATAATGTTTTTGACAGGAGTTTTAATTTGCAACCTCTTGCGTTAAACGGAATAGTATATTGTGCAACTAGTGCGGAAAATATCCAATTCCGCACGAGTTGTACACTATACTTTTCCGACGACCTACATGAAAAACATAGGTGTGTCGGATTTTAATTTCGCATAACTGTATTACCTACTCACAAATCATTTTTACAGGAAACCAATTCAATTTCCTGAAGAAGCATATAAGAAAGATGTATCACAAAACGAGAACAAATTCAATTGAACAAAAATATTTGGGTACATTTTGGTCTGTATTTATGAAATATTGGAAAAATAATTATTGATGGTAATATTTGAACAATTGTTCAGTACTAACGGAATACTATTTTTTTTTTATCAAACCTTGAATGGCTTGATTATTAATTTCCGTCATAATATTATTATTAGTTTCCAAAACTGTAGTGGAGGTTAATGGTCTCGCAGTAGGGACTGATTGTGATTTCGAGCTAGTTCCGAATAGTTCTGGTGTGAAGGTTGTTGCATGTTCAATGGATTGGGTTATTTGATTGGATATTTCAATTTTTTTATTGATTGATTCATCAATATAACCGCCGCCATGCCTTCCCAGAGTCAATAAGTCACTGCCACTATCCACTAATATTGTGGCTGAAGAACGCCTAAATGAATGGCCAGTGTAGTTTTCTGGGTTGGGTAATTTCAAGAATGTAGCGATTTCTTTGGCCATTGCACCAAACTTGTCAATTCCCACAAACTGAGAGGTACATTTACCTTTCTGGTAATTAATGAAAAATCTGTTATTATTATCCACCATGGTTTTGGGTCTTAGATCAGCGTTCTTTTTATATATTTCATAAAATGTTCCTGTTAATATAAAAGTTCGTGGAACTTTATTTTTGGTGTCCGGAACCTTTACAATTAATGCAGTTGTTACATTATCCAGATCGTTTATTTTCATATTGGCCAATTCAGCTCGTCTCAGAGCTCCGTTTATAGCGAATGCTAAGGCAACCTAAAATGATTAAAATACACATTTGTCTTGACAAAAAAAATTATAATTTAGACAATTTGTATAATATATCTACTATAAAATGAGATTTTAAGTGACATGATTATCACAATTATGAAACATTCAAATAAGAAAAAAAAAGGTACTACGTCAGGATTCGAACCAACGTCATACATTCTATATTGTGTGTTTGTCGATACATTGACGCATTGAGCTACTGAATGACATTAATATTATTTGTCATAAACAACGATTTATTGATACAAAATATGAGTAGTAAATTAGTAGAATTTCAATATTCTTCAAAAAAAAAACCTCATTCTAAATCAACTGTGAATGCAAATCAAAACATACCTTGATTAACAAATATTTCTCATCCGGAGCAGTCTCCATAAATTGTTTGATTTGCTGGGAATTTAAAATATTTGATTTTTTTGGTTTATATCCGTCTGAGCGTCTTTTGAGTACCGCTTTCAGTTTCAGGTAATTTCCAATGTTTATGTTATGTTTAGCTATCAAGGATGTTCGTAACATAGAATATATTGACCAGACAGTACTTGGCTTGTACTTATTTCCCAATTCTCCTATGTAAGCCAATAAAACAACCTCGGAGAAGCTTTTTGCGTTACTTCTTTCTTTCCATGCCATAAAATTATCGTACGCCAAATCATACTTCTGTTTTGATTTTTCTGGCAGCAATTGCTTCGTTGCTTCGTTTGCTAAATTGCATACTTCTGGGAAAGTAGAATGTACCATTTCATCGTCGGATGACATTGCACCAAAGAAAACTGAACAAATCATACGATTCGGTACCTATCTACTTGGTAAATCACATTGACACTATAATGTTATGAATTCGTTTGTAGATATGTCATTCTCACAGCTACCTATGAGTGAAAATCAGAGTAGAGTCAACTATATTAGGTAGTCGCACCAATCGCAGAGCGTGGAGATGAATATTTCATTTCGCCCTAGTGCGAAATGAAATATTTCGCACTAGTGCGAAATATCTTATTTTGTGTACTAGTTCACAGTGCGAAATGATATGTATTTCAGGTAGGTCGTCGGAAAAATATATTTTTTCATTAAATTGCTTTTTTTTTATTGAAAAGTATCGAAATTTATACGAAAGTTTCAAATGGAACAACCTGTATGTTTAATGTTTTTCCTTTGGTTTGGATGGTTTATTTCTCATATTTATATAGATAATGTGATGTTGAGTTCAACCAGTATAGAAGCCTCACTTTCGAGGGAAATCTCACGTCTTCCATCGTTCAAGATCACCTTGGCAGGTATTCATGTGTTCTGTTCATGAACACCTTTCAAGAAAATATTTTGACGGAAGAGAGTAACCAAACGTCGTCCTCCAATCGCAGACGATTCCTCAACTGATTTTATACTTCCAAACAAATCAGTTCCACTTACACTTCCCAATATAAATAATAGTTTAAAAAAACTAAAAAACACGCTTTTATAGAAAACCAGACTAAAAAAAATAGAAAATAAAAAAGTATTTCCTCGGTGTGTAATGTACTATATAATTATTGATACCATGCACCCCACGCTTTTTTTTATATAAAATATTTTTTTTTCTTATTTTCTATTTTTTTAGTCTGGATTTCTATGAAAGCGTGTTTTTTAGTTTTTTTAAACTATCATTTATTTCCTACTTTTTAGTGTGGTTTATTTATAAAAGTGTGTTTTTTTAGTTTTTTTAAATATTATTTTTATTATTTTTTTGCAAATTAAAAAATGGAATAATCTTATCAAATTAGGTAATCATAATCTCCGACCCCAAAAGCCCCCACATACCAATTTTGAATAGAATCAGAACATAATTACAAAACTCGGCCTCTATTTTAAAACCGCCATCTTGAATTTTCCAATTTTTACAAAAGAATCATAATATCCGACCCCGAAAACCCCCACATACCAATTTTGAATAGAATCAGACAACTCGGCCGCCATTTAAAACTCGACCGCCATTTAAAAGCCGCCATCTTGAATTTTCCAATTTTTACAGAAGAATCATAATATTCGACCCCAAAAAACCCCCACATGCCAATTTTTTGATAGAATCAGACCATCAATTTAAAACTCGGCCGCCATTTAAAAGCCGCCATTTAAATTTTTTAGTTTTTACAAAATAATCATAATATTCGACCCCAAAAAACCCCCACATACCAATTTTTTGAATAGAATCAGACCATAATCACAAAACTCGGCCACCATTTCAAAGCCGCCATTTCGAATTTTCCAATTTTTACAAAAGAATCATAATATTCGACCCAAAAAACCCCCACCGGAATTATGTACACCTGCCAAATTTCAAATCATTCGGACGTCTGGACGTGGGTCAAAATCGAGCCCAAAGGAGTCTTTTACAAACAAACAAACAAAAAACAAACATACAAGTGAAGCTAATATAAAGCGTGTAAGAAAATGTCACCGATACATTTTCTTTCAATTGTATTGAAGAAGTGTTGAAATATGTTTTCGAATCATCATAGTTCCGTTTCAAGCCTCCGATTTATCCCTTCGCTTCGATTTATTTTCACCAGTTCCTCACAATGAATCGACCAAATTGATCGACTGGACCTAATTCCTCAGGACATGGAAACCATGGTAAAATATTTTGTTTGATTAATATTGCTGGATTCCAACTTCCATGACTAAATGACATGCCATCAGTCTCGAATAACATGCTTTTTCCTTCAATCAAGGTGCAATATAGCTCAACCGCTGTCACATCTATATTTCATTTTTCGGAAACCAGAAACACACCGCGATGACATCGTCCCGGAAATTACAACAAAGTTAGGATTAAATAGCAGAGCCAACCCGGTGAGAAGGTTATTGGAAAAGATCATTGGGCAGTTGTCGTCGGAATTCTAAGATTGATTGGCCAATCAAACGATATTTTTTTACAAGCTTCTGTTTAGTTTCACTTGTTAGTTCGTTCGTTAGGGTCAAATCATGCATCTTGCTATTGACTTGAAATTTGTCAGTTTTTCATAATTCCGGTGACAATGCATTGAGGAATTTTTATTAGAGAAAAAAACGAAATGGTGGCTTCAAGAAGGTGAACGAGATTGGTATGTATGGGTTTCTGGGGTCGGAGATTATGAATTTTATGTCAAAATTCATCAATTAAAGATGACAGCTCCAAGATGGCTGACGAGTTTTGTGATTATGCTCCGATTCGATTCAAAATTTGTAAGTGGGGGTTTTTGGGGTCGGAGATTAGGATTTTTTTGTTGAAAGTCATGAATTCAAGATGGCTGCCCCAAGATGGATGACGAATTTTGTGATTATGGTCCAAATGGATTCAAAATTGGTATGCGGGGGTTCTAGCGGTCGGATATTTTGAATTTTTTGTGAAAATTCAAATATTCAAAATGGCGACTTTAGGATGGCAGACGAGTTTTGTGATTATGGTCAAATTCTATTCAAAAATCGTGTGTGGGAGTTTTTGGGGTCGGAGATCATGATTTCTTCCAGCTCAAAACTCACAGGGAAGAGACCTTGTAATAACTATGAAATAAACAGATTAAGGCAAACTAACTAAAAAGCAGGAAATAAAATAACAAATGAAAACTCTTTTTAACCGACGAAACCAAAAAAAATTAGGTTTTCTATTCGACCCGTATATTTTAGGTTTTTCCATGATATTTTTTTATGTATGATCACGCATAACTTTTCACTGAGGCGTCCGATTCCGATAATTCTTTTTTCAGTGGATAGGGTGTACTTCGAATTTGGTCCCATTTGAATTAGGAAGATGAAATCCACCCCTAAGGGTAGCGAAATGGAGGATATTGACCCTCTGAATTCTGGTCCGTTAACCGATTCTATCAGGCATAACTTTGTACTGGGTTCTTCGATTGGGATGATTCTTTTTTTAATAGATAGGGTATACCTTATATTTAGATTTCGAAAGGAATTAGCCACCCTTACGGGTGGAAAAATAGGGGATAATTAATTTTTCACTAGTGAACACTGGCACACACATACGTAGTTGACAATGACAGATCGCTACTGACATTATTCTTGTTCCGTCAAAATCAGTATATTTTATGAGAGGATGGAATGTTATACAAAGTAATGAAATGAACTAACCAGAACAACGAAAATAATTCATATTACAACAAATAGTAAAAGTAGATAATCATATTATTTAACTGGTAATAGTTGAAGTAAGGTGGGTAAGTAAGTATTTTGGAAGTAACCAAAAAACAAGTAGGTAGTAATTGGTGGATTTTAGCCACAAACGTTTGAAAAATAAAAACTTTAAAAAAAAAAATTAAACCGACGAAATACTTTTAAAAAAAAAATTTTACCGACGAAATACGGAACTGAAAAGTTAAAAATAAAAACTTTTTAACAAAAAATTTAAACCGACGAAAAAATCAACTGAAAAGCAAAAAAAAAAATAAACCTTAGTCTAAATGATAATTGAGCTCCTAAACTAATGTAAGTAACTGATTTTGAGTCGGCGCCAAACAAACTAGCAATTGAATTAGGTGAAGCGTAAAATGATGGTAGCGAGATGCACGGCTGGTTTCGATGACTTCTTTCATAGATAATGATCTTCGATAATTGTTTGTTTGGCGCCGACTCAAAATCAGTTACTTACATTAGTTTAGGAGCTCAATTATCATTTAGACTAAGAAGGTTTATTTTATTTGCCGTTTTTCAGTTGATTTTTTCGTCGGTTTAATTTTTCGTTGAAAAGTTTTCATTAAAGATAAGCTTTTATTCAAGCTGTGTACTGAAAAGTACAAAATAAGTCATCGCTGACCATGATTAAATTATTTTTCGTTGAATTATTGGATTTCAAAAAGCTTGTCGAGCGGATTGTAATTAAATTAATACTTCGACAAGTTGTTACTCACCAACCAATCATTGTCCTGTGATATTGAGTAGTACCCACTTTTATGAACACTTCGCGCGAAGAGGTTTTTGAAAACAAATGATTCAACAAAAAATAATTGAATCATTGTCAGCGATGATTTGAACTTATATTATACGATTTAGTACACGGTTTAAATGAAAGCTTTTCTTATTAAATATTTTTATTGGTTATCTTATTGGGTAATCGATTATCAGTTTCATGTTCGGAGATTGCTAAATATTCTTATTTGTACATTCCAGATGGGTGTCAACAGTGATTGATGATGGTTCATTTCATTATGAACTGGTTCAGTTTCATCAACAAAAAAGTACCAACATGATGTTACAAATTATTCTGGTAGCCTGTATCTTGCCAAGTTTTGATTTGAGCTGTCAGTTTGGAGTCGGACATCATGATGTTTCCGTCAAAATTCATGAATTTACTATGGCGGCTCCAAGATGGCGACGTGTTTTCAACCGACGGAACCAAAAAGGAGGAGGTTCTCTATTCGACCCGTATATTTCATGTTTTTTCATCATATTTTTTTATGTATGATCACGCATAACTTTTTACTGAGGCGTCCGATTCCGATAATTTTTTTTCAGTGGATAGAGTGTACTTCGACTTTGGTGCCATCTGAATTTAAGAGATGGAATCCGCCCCTAAGGGTAGCGAAATGAAGGATATTGATCTCTCACCCTCCGAATTCTGGTCCGTTAACCGATTCTATCAGGCATAACTTTGTACTGGGTTCTTCGATTTGGATGATTCTTTCTTTAATAGATAGGGTATACCTTATATTTGGATTTCGAAAGGAATCAGCCACCCTCACGGGTGGAAAAATAGGGGTGATTTTTCACTAGTGAACATTAGCACACACATACGTAGTTGACAATGACAGATCGCTACTGACATTATTCTTGTTCCGTCAAAATCAGTATATTTTATGAGAGGATGGAATGATATACAAAGTAATGAAATAAACTAACCAGAACAACGAAAATAATTTATATTACAACAAATAGTAAAAGAGATAATCATATTATTCAACTGGTAATAGTTGAAGTAAGGTGGGTAAGTAAGTATTTTGGAAGTAATCAAAAAACAAGTAGGTAGTAATTGGTAGACTTCAGCCACAAAAAATTGAAAAATGAAAACTTTTTAACAAAAATTAAACCGACGAAATACGGAACTGGAAAGTAAAAAATAAAAACTTTTTAACAAAAAATCAAACCGACGAAAAAATCAACTGAAAAGCAAAAAATAAAATAAACCTCCTTAGTCCAAATGATAATTGAGCTCCTAAACTAATGTAAGTAACTGATTTTGAGTCGGCGCCAAACAAACTAGCAATTGAATTAGGTGAAGCGTAAAATATTGGCAGCGAGATGCACGGCTGCGTTTTGATGACTTCTTCCATAGATAATGATCTCCGATAATTGTTTGTTTGGCGCCGACTCAAAATCAGCTACTTACATTAGTTTAGGAGCTCAATTATCATTTAGACTAAGAAGGTCCATTTTATTTTTTGCTTTTCAGTTGATTTTTGCGTCGGTTTGATTTTTTGTTAAAAAGTTTTAATTTTTTACTTTTCAGTTCCGTATTTTGTCGATTCAATTTTTTGTTAAAAAGTTTTTTGTTATTATGTTTCCATTGAAAATTGGTATGTGGGTTTCTTGGGGTCGGAGATTATCAATTTCAGCCGGAGAATTCAATAAAAATTGTTGAAAAAATCAAGACAAGCTTTCATACAAATGCACTTAAGAGGAAAAAAATAATTTCTTCGATTTTTTTAACCAGGTAATTCTGTGAGTAGCAGATTCAAAAGCTTGCCGCGAATATAAAATAGGTATTCTTGCGCGACAATAATTTTTTTTCCCTATAAATTGAAAATGTATTTAAATTTTTCAGAAACTGGAAAATTCTTTCAATTTGGTAGAAATATTATTCACCATTCTCTCACGTCTCAGAAACTATCGATCCGAGGAAAAAAATGTTGTACGTAGAGTTCCTATATTCTCCATGATAGCTATCCTTACGTATCTTCTTGCACTGATAACGATATTTTCACACATTGTTTTTCGGTACGTTCTTCCAATATTTTGGCACGGTCGGTGAAGAGTCAAGGTCGAAAATCCATGATAACACTTATAGTAGAGGAGCATTAGATAAAATAAATGTGTTATTTCGGAATTGGTCAAATCTACTTCAATTTTGATGGTGATTTTAGTTATGTCAGTAATTAGAAACACTTCGACCTTCATGGATTGAAAACTGACGCTCTAGTCGGAAAATTTGTCGAATTGCAAAAAGAAAAATGTTTTAAAAACCAAAACTCAAACCAAAAATAAAATATATTCAAAAAATGTATGTGTTTTTTCAACAAGTCTTTAAAAAAAACTCGAGTTTTTTCATAGGCCAAACAGGCAGAACATTGGAAAAACGATTATCAGAACATAGGAACTGTTTCGTCAGTGAAAAAACAAATTCAACTCTCGCTACCCGCCTGTTGACTGAAAAACATTGTTCCATCAACGATTTCAAAATATTACATACAGCAAAAAAATATAATGAACTCTACTTTCTAGAAAGTCTGGAAAATAATAAATGCAAAAAGTCGCACTTTTTGCTGAGTGACCAGATCTACCTGAAAAATTCTCCTTATCTATAAAAAATCAGGCTTAGCCATGGGCTCTAATCTTAGTCCCCTTTTAGCTGAAGTGTTCATGTCAAATTTTGAATCTACCATTTCTAAATATCCTAGTTTCTCTGAAATTTTATTCTGGCATCGATATGTCGATGTCATTCAGGCACTTTTCAAAGGCACTTTGGATGACCTCAACCACTTTTTAATTTTTTTAAATTATTTCATCCCAAGAATACAGTTCACCATGGAAATGGAATCTAATGATGAATTACCTTTTCTTGACCTGATTATTCACAAATCAGACACCCTTGAGTTCTTCATATATAGAAAACCTACCAACACTGATAATTTCATACCTTTTCACTCTTACCATCCGTACAATCAAAAATTTTCATCCTTTCATTAGCTTTTCGACCGCCTTTTTACTATACCTCTCAATGATTTCGATTTCTCAACAGAACATAACATCATCAAACGAATTGTTTATAACAACGGCTTCCCAATCCTCACAATCAATAGATTATATCACAGATATTTTCCAACTTTAGATTAACACAAACTAATTCACCAAATAAACATTTTTCTTTGTCCTATTTTGGTCCTATATCTCATAAACTGAAGAATATCTTGTTTGATAAACTCAACGCCAATATTGATTCAAATTTTTCTATCTTTTGCAAAACTTCTAACAACCAGAAAGATTTTTTGTGAAACTCTAAAGATAAAATTCCATTGTTGGATGAATCTGGTGTTCATGAATTAAACTGTTCCATCCCTAATTGTAAAACATGTTATATTGGTCAAACAGGCCGCAAGATCAGAACACGACTAGCTGAACTTTACTCTGAAAAAAAACTTATTAGGTCTAATTCTGTTTTTTCTAACCATATCATGAACGAAAAGCACAATTTTGATCCCAACTCTGACGTAGAAATTTCACATATTTGCGAAAAAGGTAAAAAACTCAATCTCCTTGAAACTCTTGGAATTAACAAGGCAATCAAGAGTTCTAATTCACATTGTATCAATGAACAAATTGATTTTGATAGCCTAAAACTCTTTAACTCCATACTATTTTGATTTCCCATCTCTAGATCGAATTTCATAACACATATCTACACCACACTCAGCTACTTCTTTTTCTCGATTCCATGTCACAGTCACAAACATTTCTCTGTCACTTTGAAACTTACCTACCTAGTAATTATTCTTTGTTGAATTTGTTTCACTCAAGATTAAACAGGTAATGGATATAATATCCTTTCTACTTGGATCAGTGAAGTGAGTGTATTTTGTTTACTTCACATATAAGTAGGTCAGAGCAAAATATAAGAGCTACTCCACATTTTGCAAGGTGAAATCCACCTTTATTGAACTTTAATTATCAGTTATTTCGAAAAAGTATGTCAATTCGAAATGTAACTAAAAACAAACATCGAGTGTTTATTTTTCTCATTACTTCTATCTACCATTCCATATCAACACCCCGGAGTATCGATGATTAATTATATTTTTAATTGGCAACACTTCTGAAATCAGCTCTTTCCTTCAATCGAAACGTGACGTAGCCTAACCGTCGTCACATCAGTATTTCATTTTTACAAAGCCTGAAACACAGTGCGATGACATCGTCCCGGAAATCACAACAAAACCCACTCGGTAAAAGGGTTGGTCGATATGATTAGTGGGATCATCAAGCTGGCGTCCGGAAACCATTAAATCTGCCAATTTATCAGTTGCGACTGTTTTTCTGGCGACGATTAATTACCTAACAGCACACACAACACACACCCGTTTGTAATGGTTATGAGACTCGTATCGAATAAAGAAAATCACATTTGTTACCTTTCCCAGCAAATGAGGAAGTGTTGATCGTCACAGGAATCCGTAATCGGAGTCATTGATGTGGTCAAGACATTTGAAGATCTTTTCATAATTTATATACCAGTTGAGGAAGCAGAATATTCTCATTAGAAACTGGTTCAAGATGAGCCGTCAATTTTCATGATAGGTAAACTAGACAACTCGTCAAAAGTCATGGATATGCTGAGACCCTAATGAAAATATTGTAAGAACTTATCATGGGGGCGATAATAATGGAGCAGGCCGTGTTATTCGGCACATGGCTCCATTTGATACTATAAAAAAATAAATAATCAACGAAAAAAAAACCATTATTTTATTTGGTATACTCTCTTTAGAGGCGGCACCCGCATGCCGTAGCGGCGAGCGGAGCCCTATTTTCAGTATTAAATTAAATTTATAAATAATGGAGATAGAGTTCCGGACTATTTTATTGAGAATTGCCTCCTCTTCAAGAATATTTCCTACGATTTTTGTTATCGCTTATAGTTTTCGAGTGGTTCCCAAAAAACTGAATCCCTTTTTGTTTTCGTTTTTTGTCAATATTGTTTTTGTTTAATTGCAATTTTCGAAAGCAATGTGTCTCAGAATTGCATATCGAATCGAATGAGCTATTGCTTATATTGTTTGGGGACTTGTAACTATTTTTACACGCTTTATATTAGATTCACTTGTATGTTTGTTTGTTTGTTTGTTTTTTTGTTTGTTTGTTTGTTTGTAACCGACTCCTTTGGGCGCGGTTTTGACCCACTTCCAGACGTCCGAATGATTTGAAATTTCTCAGGTGTACATAATTCCGGTGACAATGCATAAAAAAATTTTTGTTTGGAAAAAAAACAAAATGGCGGCTCCAATATGGCGTACAAGTTTTGTGATTATGGTTCGATTTGCTTCAAAATTGGTATCCGAGGGTTATGATTCTTTTGTCAAAATTGAAAAATTCGAAATGGCGGCTTTAAAATGGCGGCCGAGTTTTGAGATTATGGTCGGATTCTATTCAAAATTGGTACGTCTGAGTTTTTGGGAACAAATATCATGATTATCTTGTGAAAATTGGAAAATTCGAGATGGCGGCTTCGAAATGGCGGCCGAGTTTTGAGATTATGGTCTGATTCTATTCAAAATTGGTATGTGGGAGTTTTTGGGGTCGAATGTTATGATTCTCTTGTGAAAATTGAAAAATTCGAAATAGCGGCTTTAAAATGGCGGACGAATTTTGTGATTATGGGTCCGGTTCGCTTCAAAGTTGGTATCTGATGGTTTTCGTGGTCGAAGATTTTGATTCTTTTGTGAGAATTGAAAAATTCAAGATGGCGGATTTGAAATGGTGGCCGAGTTTTGTGATTATGGTCTGATTCTATTCAAAATTGGTATGTGTGGGTTTTTGGTGTCGAATATTATGATTTTTTTGTAAAAATGTGAGAATTCAAGATGGCGGCTTCAAAATGGCGGCCGAGTTTTGTGATTATGATCTGATTCTATTCAAAATTGGTATGTGGGGGTTTTTGGGGTCGGAGATAATGATTACCTAGTTTGATGAAATTATTCCATTTTTTAATTTGCAAAAAATAATAAAAATAATAATAATAATAATAATAATAATCGTTTTTATTGATAGTAAGTGAGACATAAATCATACATGAAATGTGATTCTAGTACTATCAAAGGGCAGAGTTAGCGTTTACCCATGTGTTAGATGGGTAAATACTTTCTTACACTCAACCTTTATACTAATATACTAATGGAAAATAGAAATGAAAAAGAAAAAAAAATAATAAAAGCTAAATTACAATATCTAGCAATATATCTATATAATATTAATGTGTAAGGCTTAAAAAAAAAAAACAATGTAAGTAATGATATGTTAGTATGTCTGAACACGTAGAATGGGGATATATTAAACATGGATAATTATTTTATTTATAAGTGTAGATGTACAGCGGGAATACTTATAAATGTATATCATCCATCAACAGAAGTTTTTTCATTTTTTTCTTGAAGAGTCCAATGGAAGTATTTTTAGAGAGGTACCTTCGGGAATACTTATAAATGTATATCCATCAACAGAAGTTTTTTATTTTTTTCTTGAAGAGTCATGTAGGAAAATGAAGACTGATAGAGAGGTTTTATGCAAAGGTGGTGTCAATTTGGACTTGAATCTTATATTAATATTGTGGACGTCTGTTCGGAACGATACTTTTTCAAATAAGTATGGTGGCTTCTTCTCGAGGATGATTTTATGATACAGCACAGATGAATGCAGATAGATGCGTTTTTGGACACTTAGCCAACCCAGCTCGCTCAAAGGGGTTGATATATTATTTCGTTTCCTTAAACCACAGATAAGACGGACACATGAATTTTGTACCAATTGTAGTCTGTTTATATCCGATTTGAGTAAGGCTGGGCCGAAGACAACATCTGCGTGATTTAAGTGAGACAAGACTAGGGCTTCGCATAAGATTATTTTACTTTTTTTGTCTAGAAAGGATCTGTTAGAGTAGATAAGTTTCAGATTGCAAAATGCTCTTCTGATGATAGTATTCACATGTTTCGTGTACCTCAGAGTATAGTCCATAAATAAGCCTAGATTTTTAACGGTATCTATGACTGGAATGAGTTCGTCATTGATTCGGAGGTTGATATGTGGTAAACACCTGATTCGGACGTCTTTGTTTCTGCTAAACAGTATGGCATTTGATTTTGAAGGATTGATAGAGAGACATAGTTTGCTCGACATGTCGACTATAGCAGTCAGATCATCATTCATATGCTGAACCGAGAGGGCTAAGTTACTTTCGGTTAAAGGAAGATATAGTTGAACATCATCTGCATAAAAATGACTACTAGAATAATGTAAAGTTCTGTGTAAATCAAAAGTGTACAAAATGAAGAGCAACGGGCCCAAAATTGATCCTTGTGGTACCCCATTTTGATGTGTACGAAATCAGACTGTTGGTTATCGAGTTTGACTGTTTGATAACGATAGTATAGATAATTTTGAAAAACATAACAGAAGAATCACTGAAACCAATATAGTGTAGTATGGCTAGTAATAGGTCATGTTTAATTCTATCGAATGCTTTAGTATAGTCTAGAAATACAATTAACACCAACTTTTATCGTCTAAATATTTGAGAATATCGTCTGTCACCTTCAAAAGTGCTGTATTACAACTGTGATGAGTCCTGAATCCTGATTGGTGCGGAGGTAGGAGATTATAATCTTCTAAGTAGATTTTCATTTGTGCATGTATGATCTTCTCAAAGACTTTGGACAAAACACATAAAATACTAATAGGTCTAAGAAATTTGAGTTCAGTGGGATTACTGATTTTTGGTAAAGGGAGGACAACAGCATGTTTCCAAATAGATGGGTAGGTATTTTTTTTATACAGTAGTTAAAATGTGACAGAGATGCTCTAAGACAGATGGACAAGCATGAAGTAGCATATTCACACTTATAGAGTCCGCACCAATAGCTCGCGATTTTATAGAAAGAAGGTGCTTATAGATGTCAGTTTCACTGATAGGTGTGAACCTAAATAGTCCTGCACCAGGCAGATTGTTGTTGGAGTAGTGGTTGATAGTATCAGCTTCTAGTTGTAAGTCGCTCTGTGAAGAGCTGGTAAAATAGTCATTTATAACTTTAGCATTTTTCAAATTTGCTGGGATTGTTAGGTTTCTGTTTTTAGAGTGGATATTCATTTTGTCGAGTTCTTTCCATAGAGATTTACTGTCATTTCCACAATTTCTAGTTCTGAATTGGATATACGCCCTTTTTTCGCGAACTATTGCATGTTTAGTTAGGTTCCTGAGATCTCTATAGTAGTTCCAATCACGCTCTAGCTTGGTACGCTTATATTTAATCAGTGCTTTATCTCGAAATGACATCATCAATTTGATTGTATCAGTGATCCAAGGTGCTGGTGGCCTGGTTACTTTGACAGTTTTAAAAGGTGCATGATAATCAAATAAGGCTATGAGTGTATTATTGAAGCATTCTACTTTAGAGTCAATATTTTCAAGGTGGTAGATTGGGGAGAAATCAGTGTGAATCAAATCAGTTGTAAAAGAGTCATGATTAAATTTTTTGAAATCGCGAAATGTACGTAGATTGATTTCAGAGGACACGTCGCCAGTACCGATCGAACAGGATACAAGGCAGTGATCAGAAATGTCAGAGGCGTCACTGACCAGTACATTGTTGGCAAGGATAGATTCAGTGCATAAAATTAAATCGATGGCTTTGGCGCTGGTTTGGCAGAGTCTAGTTGGTTCAAGTATTAAATTCTTGAGATCATAACTTGATATGGTATTGCTCAAAAGTATAGTAGCATTACTTCCTACATCCAACATGTCTATATTGAAGTCCCCGGCACATAATAGGTGATCGTATTTGGGAGCAATCATACTCAAAGAGCTTTCAAAATCATTCATAAATTCGTTTATATTTTGCTTGGGTGGACGGTAAAGTTTGGAAAAATTAAAAAAACACGCTTTCATAAATAAACCACACTGAAAAGTAGGAAATGAATAATAGTTCAGAAAAACCTAAAAACACGCTTTTATAGAAAACCAGACTTAAAAAATAGAAAATAAGAAAAAAATGTATTTTATTTAAAAAAAAAGCGTAGGGTGCATAGTATCAATAATTATATAGTACATTACACACCGAGGCAATACCATGCACCCCACGCTTTTTTTTTCAATAAAATTTTTTTTTTTCTTATTTTCTATTTTTTTAGTCTGGTTTTCTATAAAAGCGTGTTATTTAGTTTTTTTAAACTATTATTTATTCGCAGGAAACTCACTTCTCGACTAGACTGAAACCAAAATAAATGGATAAACCAAGGAAACACATTCCGAGAAGTGAGAATCCATTTTCATATGAAAAACATGACATGAAACGAAATGAACTCATGTTTCGAGAGATTTAAAAATTGAGACAAATAAGGCGATTCTACTTCATTTCGTGTACCTATGTTTCTGGATGTGAATATATGACATTCCGTATGCGAGGTTTTTCACGTATCTGAATATATATCATATCCGGTGAAGGATTCATGGACTCCGGTGACTTCCCCTATATGAATTTATGTACTGTTTGCAGCAATGTTGTTCAAATATTTAGCCGAGTTTCATAACACGAACGAATTTCAGAATACGAATCCCGTTGAATGAATTTCCGATTGACATGCCGACACAGCCACTCACGCCATTGTAGTCATGGAGTAATACCGCCTGTTTGCTGTATTGCCGGGCAACAAAGCTCCAGTGTCAATTTCAATATATTGGATGATACATATTACTAGGCAGCGCGGTCTTTATTCTGTTCTGAAAATCCATTCGAATGATTATGGCATGGGTGATATCATACATCATACAGGGTTCCGTTGTGATGATTTTATGAGATTTGTTCCATTCTGGAGGTGTGTTTGGATGATTATTATTTTACTGTACTTTTCCTGCTTCATTTAATTGTTGTTTCAGAGGTAGGGTTCTTCAACGAGCTCAATATCTATGAACTCTTACCGTCCCCTCCGAAGGATGGCATATCTATCGTCTCATCACGTGCTCATTGATAGATATATACATAGATTTTATTGACAACGTTACACATTTTTCCAAGTGTTTGTAGCAGGTCAGATAATTGTCAAAATTATAGAAATTATAGAACACCAGTATATAAAATGATGAAACATTGTTACTGACAAAGAGGTACTTAGATTCACTTAATCAAGGACACACATGAGTTAGAACAATGAAACAATCTCTCAAGTGAAAGAGAACATGATAAAATCATATAGCTGAGTGTGGCGAAAGAAGACATGGGGAGGCAAATGGAGTTTCCAAATATTCCTCTATAGAGTTCAAGCAGTGGTATAATAGGTATTCTTTCACTGTGGATTTGAATGTGTGAGACTGGAGGGTTTTCCAATTTTCAGGTAGGATGTTATAGAGTCTAATATCCAGAGAGTTTTTGAACGATTTTGTCAAACAAAATCTGGGTGTTCTTATCAGGTTAACAGATCTTGTCGAGTAATTATGTACATCAGATTGCATTGTGGAATTTTCAATATTTCTATGGATTTCAAGTTGGGTACAATACAGTGCTTCTCAAAAGTCCTCTCCCCCCCTTTATTTTTGGAACGATTATACATAAACGAGTGAAATTTGGAAACTAAATATTAAGGTTGTAAACTTCCCTATAGTGATGATAGATACGGAATCGTCAAAGATGACGTCACAAGGCCAATGTGACCAATTTCAAATGGAACCCTACGGCAAGCCACACCTCTTTCAAGAGGTATCGAAAAGACCTATTCAATGATACTAATTTTGTTTGTGTTTATGGCAGTTTTGGCGACTCGCTTTTGAAATAGGCAAAGCTGTGATGAATTAAATCAATTAATACTAAAATTCCAAATTCGAGCTCCGCCTCTGGATAGTTGTCAAATAAGTTGACATTTTTGTTAGTCTCCCTAATTTGACGTTTTTGTAATTTGTGTATTGTTGATCGAACTTCCACTGTTTCAGCAGCTTTTGCTACTTTAATATTTTTGTACATTTTAATAATCTGTTGAACTGTTGTGAACCGAACGTTTAAGTGCTTCAAGAAGCGAAATGGTACGTGCTTCCGGTGATGAAGTAGCAGCGATCCTAATTCTTGGTGAAACTGGACAAAATATTTTTGCAGCAGAACGCATTTTTAATCAGAGGTTTCCCGATCGCCCCGTTTCGAATACACATTTAAGGGAGTTTCTTCGTGAGTTTGAAACAACGAACAAATTTCTGATGAGAAAAATATTGATATACTGGCAGAAGTAATAGTTGATCCTACTTCTTCAAGTACTCACGTTGCATCTACCTGTGAAGTCAGTCGAAGTACAGTACACAGGGTGTTGAAAAAAAACAAATTTCATCCATACAAATTGAAAATGGTCCATCAACTCCTAGACGACGACCCAGACCGAAGACTAGAATTTTGAAAAAATATGGAAACTAAAATTAACCAACAACCAGACTATCTCAAAACAATCCGTTTTAGTGACGAAAGTACTTTCTTCCTGAATGGAAATGTAGATACACAGAATGTGAGGTATCGGAGTGACGCAAATCCTCACCTGTTTCGTGAAACACAAACCCAATTTCCCCAGAAGGTGAATGTTTGGGAAGGTCCTGGGAAACCACATCGTTGGGCCTCTTTCTCAAAATACTTATTTAACTGGTGAGGTTTTTCTGGAGCTGTTGCAAAATGCAATAAACCGTTAATCCTTGAAATTTTGGAAGATAATCCAGGATGAATTCGGCAATTTGGAAATAACATTCCAACAAGATGGTGCTCCTTCACACTATTACGGTGCAGTTAGACGGTATTTGGAGTATCGTGGTAGATGGATTGAACGACGAGGTTCAACGGAATGGCCAGTTCGATCACCGGACCTCACACCTTTGGATTTTTTCTGTGGGGGTACCTTGAATCGGAGGTTTACGCCACTGAATCTGAAAATATTGACGTTTTAAAACAACGTATTCTTGCAGAATGTGAGGCTGTTTCCGCAGACACATTTGCAAAAGTACGAGAAGAGTTTGAAAATAGGATATTTCACTCTCAGGAAGTAAATGGAGGTCACTTCGAGCAATTTCTTTAAGTTGATACTGATTCTCAAATCTGTACTGAATATCATACTGAATGGAATTAAAATTTTAATGTTTACTAATGAGCCATTAAAACTGCCATAAACACCAACAAAATTGGTATCATTGAAGAGGTTGTTTCGATACCTTTCAAAAGAGGTGTCGCTTGCCGGATGGTTCCATTTAAAATTATTGGTCACAATAGCCTTGTGACGTAATCTTTGACGATTTCGTATCTATCATCACTAGTAGGGAAGTATTCAGTTTCCAAATTTCACTTGTTTATGTATAATCGTTCCAAAAATAAGAGGAAGGGAAGGGGACTTTTGAGAAGCACTGTATGTGTATAGTATATATGTGTACTCTTTACCCTGTATCTGACGTTACCGATGTTTCACATGACACCCATGGCAATAAAAAAATATTATTATTATTACTATAACTAAACGCTCCCCACGATCACGAGATCTGTCTCCCCTATATTTCTGTCTGTGGGTTGTTTGAAGAGCAGAATTTAGGCTACTTCAACTGCTTCACGGCAACGAATCACAAATGAATGTCGCCAATTCACCCAGAAATGCTCCAAAATGTACGAAAACGATATCAGGACAATCTGTATTATTGCATGGGAGTTGGAGGTGCGCATTTTGAGTAATTCTCAAGATGAGACTAATGTAAGTTAATTCAACCCCACACTTGAAATGGTTCCTCCCAATTAAAAAAACATGTACACCGTACTTAGGAGAATTCAAGGGGCTTTCAAACGATGTGCCACTCGACCCCAATTCTCTATTCAAATTTTAGGGGTTGTTCACCCCACTGCTCCAAGGTTGAAGTGACTAGGCTGCACGTAGAACAACAAAATGTCCCTATCGAAACTTAAATCGGCCTATCCGAGCGTTTTTCTACATCTACAATACTATTACTTCCATGTCAAATTTTCCATGGGCTACCCTGTACATTTTTTTTATTTTGGCTCACCCCTTTAACTATTTTATTATTGAAGATAGAAAAACGAAATTTGTCTTGCTTTGCAATTACCCCAACTTTGCTTTGCAATTACCCCAACTTTCGATTTTTAAACGGGACATCCTATATATTTTCACTTATTTCGATCGAGAATGACATTCTGAATCCAACAACACCTCACTTGTCAATATTTGACAAACAAAGTCATTTTTATTCCAATTTTTTATTTTTCGATCGAGAATGCTATGGATCAAGTAAATCACTTCATTCTTGATCAAGTAACATGGGAAAAATACGACTTTGTGGCTCATGACTTCACAGTCGTTTTAAGAATTATTTAAAACTCGCGAATATGAATTTTTCCAGTTAACTTGATTTTTTCAAATGGAAAGGGGGTGGCTCGTCGGCTTTCTGTATTTAATCTAATTATACAGTGACTAGCTTAGTAAGCACCACAGTGACAATAAAAAATTGAGAAAAATAACATTCTGATTCTGGTATATTTATGAAAAACGTGTATTTTTTTGAATAATACTTCTTGTTAGGATGAAATATGATACTTACTCTTGTACTCATTTTTCGTTTATTGATTTGAGATTCAACAGATGCAGATAATTTTATAAATATTATTACTATTATAAAATTATCTAAGAAAAGAATAATGAAATTTCACATATGATAGGTACTTTCAACGGGTCACTGTATAATACAGTAACAGTAAACACGATGGCAAATATAAGGACAAATTGAAATTTCTTACACAATACAACTTCCATGATTCTGAAATCCTTCAACTTGAATCATCTCGATATTTTCGGTTCGGTTTTTTTCGCCTCTTTTGTATAACTCCTATACAGGAATTGGAATCTCCATCACTTTCCAAATCTTACGAATAATTTGATACCACACACTTTCACTTTATTTTCACTATTTTTCTGAATAATTGCAAGAAGCGATCATACCTAATAACAAATAATACGTATTCGTTATACTTATGCACTAAGTCCTGTTATTCTACTTATCCGTGATAAACAATTGAAGCTGTTGCTAGGACTACCTGAACAAATAGCCTAATGAATATGCTGTCACTTTTGAAAATTTATTTATTGCGTAGTTTATAATTTGATATGGAAAATTATACGAGAAACGAGAAAAGTCACATGTTGCTCATTTATGGAGAAGAAAAAAAGAATGCAACTGACGCAGCTCGAATTCATGCTCAGAGACTCCCAAATCCTCGCCATCCCACTCGGCATTATTTCCAAAACTGGAAAGGAAAATGCGAAATGAACCAGAAGAAAATGCCAATAACTTAATCGTCAGTGAAGAAAAAAAAGTAGACGTGTTAGCCTATGTTGGAGTGAATTGTATGGCGTCAATTCGCCAAATTGTTTCTGAGTGTGAGATAAGTTATTCGTGTGTTAGGAGAATTCTTAACGAATATAATTATCGATCATTCAAGTATCAACTACACCAACATCTTTACGATAACGACCACAATCAAATATTAATTTATTGCAACTGGTTTTTGACTAAATATAGAGAAGATGTACGTTTTCCATTTAAAATGATTTATTCAGATGAAACTCGATTCACCAACTTGGGTCTGTTCAATCGGAATAATAAAAGGTACTGGTCTCAAACAAATTTACATCTGATGCAAGAAGGAAATTTTCAAGAGCGATTCGGTTTCAATTGCTGGATGGGTATTATCAGAGGAAAACTTTTGGGGCCAATAATTTTCGACGGACAACTCACTGCGGAAAGATATATACAGTTCCTTAAAAATCAAATTAATGATTTCATTGAAGATTTGCCACTCGCTAACCAAGTTGATATCTATTTTCAACGAGATGGAGCGCCACCTCACAATTCTCAAGTCGTAAGCGAACATTTGAATGACACCTTTCCAGAAAAAAGGATTGGCACTTATTCAGTGGCCTGCGAGGTACATTCTTGAGTTTTCCTATTTTTCATAATGTATTATTTTTTTTCATATTCTGGATCACCCGATCTCACTCCGCTAGATTTTTTTCTCTGGGGAACAATTAAAAATTACGTGTATAACACAGCATCAGCTTCTTGTGAAGAACTGGAGTATAAAGTAAGGGTGACATTCCAGAACATCTCTGCGGAACAGCTTATCAATGTGGTGCGCGCAACAATTGAAAAAGTTGAACTTTGCCGTGATCAATTTTGAAAATTTGGAACATCAATGGACTAATTTGAGACCTTTGAATAATTTCTAAAACGACTGTAAGTCATAAGCCTCGAAGTCGTATTTTTTCCATGTTATTTGATCAAGAATGAAGCGATTTACACGATCCATGGCATTCCAAATCGAAATAGTATATTAAAATATAAGTGGACAAAAAGGGCTTTAAAACACGTGCGAAATAGAACAAGTGTTTTTAAGACCAGTTATCCACGAATACATTACGCTATTTTTTTTTATTGGTGCACTTTGAAATCATATATACTGGTATTATTACTACAAAAAATAGAAATAAGAACTAATAATGCAAAATGGTTGAATTCGTGATGTGACATCACTATACCTTTCGTTGTCATGGAAAGGAGAAAGAGAGATATTCATTTGCAATTTTTCATCAAAGATCAATATTTGCTATCACCAGAGCTCAAAAATGAATTATTCTGATATCAATGCTTTGAATAGTGAGGCAGAATCGCGGTTAATACCGCGAAAATCCAGTGATATATATAAAAAAGAATATGAAAAGTTCATCAAATGGATGGAGGAGCAAGAGGTATCACATATAAATGAACGAGTTGTTAGTAATATTTTATTTGACGTTACAAGGTACTCCTGACAGAATAATAATAA
Source organism: Gonioctena quinquepunctata (assembly GCA_018342105.1). NCBI lineage: Eukaryota > Metazoa > Arthropoda > Insecta > Coleoptera > Chrysomelidae > Gonioctena > Gonioctena quinquepunctata. The sequence goes on along the minus strand of JAFIRS010000018.1, from coordinate 854,662 downwards.
AAAATCTGTCATTTAGACTTCACGTTTCTCGATTTGTTGATGTTGCCATGGTAACTTTGAAAAACGCGCGTTTTTTGAAGTTCGATTTGAACATGCTGAGGCGTGCTTCAAATGGGTAAAATGGGGCACCAATAGAAAAAAAATTGGAAAAAAAAATTACTTTTTTGACAAATATTGACAAATGAGGTGTTGTTGGATTTAGAATGTCATTTTCGATCGAAATTAGTGAAAATATATAGGATGTTTCATTTAAAAATTGGAAGTTGGGGTCTCTCTTGGTCAAACCGGAAGTACGGTAAAGCATGTAAATATTTATAAAATGTAAATTGAACTATAATAAACATCCCCCAAATTTTGATTTTCTATCTGCAATAATAAAAAAGTTATAGGGATGAGCCACTTCGGAGAATCACCCGTATGTCTGATATAGTTGTGATAATACCTATTTCACCCCTTTTCATAAATATTTGAAAGTAAATTCAAATATCACTGTATGTGTTTACTTTCGAAAATTGATTTTCAAATGATGTTCATATTTTTCTATCAATATATCGAGAAAATAATTGAAAATAATTTTCAGTTCGTCACTGGCCCAATTACAGAAATATTCAGTCATATGTCCCACCTTTATTCATAGTTTCCTAGGAGAATGATACTTATTCAACGAGAATATGAAGAACCAATTACCATCCTCAAATGAGTACTATAGAAATCATCTTCAAATTTGAAATTGAAATATCTTTACTCTTCGAATAAATCACGTTCCGTTCCATATATTAAGACAACCTGATGGGATGTAAACTACATCAGATGCATTGTACTGACTCCCGTTCTTTCCTCAGTATGTTTGATGACGTGATCAACATCGTCCAGATTATCACCTAATGACAAAAGTGGGGTGATTGAGGTATCAAATGGCATCGTTATTGCCTTTGTTTCAATACACAAAAGCGTTAGTTAATTCGATTATTGTTCTTCTATGGAAACACTCAAGGAAATATGATAGGATCATAAATCTTACCATTATGTTCACAAGATACATATGTGCCTTACCACTGTAATTAACGAATTTCTCGCTCAAGTGCTTCTACTTATAGGGGTGAGTCGAGAGTAATAATTTTCAGTTCTGATCGTGGTTAGACCTGTCGGCAATATACTAATGGTAATAATTATAATGAAGCTAGGGAAGATAAAAATGAACCTCCTGCAGAGAACGTGAACCAAGGATTGAATTCCACGACTGAAACAAAGAATTATTGGAAAAAGTGCAAGAAATTATCCAGGAAAAATAAAAATCATATATTTATAAGGAAAAGTTGATTCCAAATTCAATGTCCATGATGAATTGAATACAATATCAGGAGGTGCATTGAAAGTGATGGATGGTATATTTGGGGGTGATTCACGAAAGACTACCAAAAAGAAACCATCACATTGAAGGAAAATCTGATTTCAATGAAAGAATCTTCATCGGAAATTGATTTGGAGTCTGTGATATGATCATGATTTTATAATCAAACACGGGAAGACGTATGAGAATAACGAGAGGAATACACATTAAAAAACAAAATCTGAAAAACATTGTTATTGAGAAGGGATTGAAATATTCATATGTTTTATTTATTCCTCTAATAAAACCGCAGTCTTACAGAAGAAATCATAAGAATTATTAGATTTAATGTTGATCAATGGCACGATTGAACTCATCTAGGAATGTGAATGATAATAATTATGTTGGAAGTAGTTATGTCTCCTGTCGATTATGAATAATGAATGAAGGCTTGCTCGTCCAGACAGAGTGTAAATTGTCTTCTCCTGTAGACATGAGAAAACATTCTCTTCTCTCGATTTATCTCTATCTTTCCACATATGAATATCTTAGTTGGGAATTCGGTACCTTCCAGAAAAAAACCATTTGCTCGAACCAAACAGACAAGGAAATAGTTTGTTTGCGTGAGTTTACCAGAAAAAGATTAAAAAATTATAAAACTTATTCAAAAGATTTCAGTGCTTGATCGATGTTCATGCTAGTAAATTAGATTTGAGGTCTCATTGAAGTGGTGGGATGATGAGGTTTTCGTAATAGTTATCAAGCGCTTGACAGATGAAGCCACTATGTTTGCTGGGGGAGTTATGATGTGATCTAACGCCGGTTATTTCTCTGGCAGATACTTTCAGGAATAAATTTATATGAGAGTGTAAGATATGCATAAAACGTTTTTTTTCAATTTGCAAATGAAAGTTTAGTCACAGAAGTGTATAATGGTTAAAACCGTTATACTACTTGTGGTGACTGTATTAACAGAATCAAGGATTCGATCAAATTCACGATGGAAATGAAAACCAACAGTCTACGGAAAGAAGACACATACGGGGCAGTACCTCAGTTACAGCTCCAACCATCCGAGTTCGACAAAGAGAGGGATCGTGAGAACATTGGTAGAGAGAGCGACGCACATATGCAACGACGTGGAGTCACTAGATGCCGAATTAAACCACATCAGAGAGGACTTCCCCCGGAATGGATATCCAAAGAAACTCCTAGAAGAAGTATTGAAACAACTCCGGAGAACGAAGACATCTGAAGAGCAACACCAAAGCACAGTGATCTGCCTTCCGTACATCAGAGGTGTCTCCGAGAAGATCAGAAGGATCGGAAACAAGTTCAACATCAAGAGCTGCTTCCAATCCGGCAGTACTTCACGGAGTTTCCAGATCAAGACCAAACCCGACAACAAAAATGAAATCACTAAGAATTGCATTTATGGAGTACCATGTGAATGCGGAGATTCCTACATTGGAGAGACAAAGACACCGTTATCGGTGAGATTGGATGAGCGCAAGAAATGGACTCAACGTGGAAAAACATCAAAATCGGGAATCGCTGACCACGCCTGGACTGAGCTCCATCGAGTTCTATGGGACGACGCAAGTGTTCTACATAGAGAGGAGCATTGGTTCAAACGAAAGTCCTAAGAAGCCGCCTACATCGAAGCCAATGACGCCTTTAGTCAACCAAGCGTTGAGATCAAGAACGTATTGAAACCACTGATTTCTCTTTCTGGCGGGCTGCAGAGGCGCGAAACTTCACGCACCACCACACCGCGCGAAATTACACGCACCACTGCACATGGCGGAATCACACGCATCATTGCACCGACAGTCATATAAATTGCTAAGTAGCACCTAAACTTGTCAGTATTCACCTGAAGACGATTGCAGATACAAACATTCGAAACGTCGTGAAACCTTTTAAATCCATTGAGACGATGGACGTCCGAAACGATAGTAATCAAGTTACCACATCGTCTACAACCTTCAAACAAATGTATATGTTCTGATAAAAATTGAGTGATAATGAATGATGAATAATGAATGATGAATAATGGAAACAACATATATCAACAAGATCAAGGTTGAAATATAACTATACAAATCTACTAAAAATATTCACATAGAATGGTAGGTTAATAAAATAAAATATGATATAAACCCCATTAAAATGAACTAAGAGTAAACGTGCAATTCTGTTATGATTAACATTTCTATAATATAATATAAAATGGTTGAAGCCCAGTGAAACTAATAAATAATGGATACTCAAGCTATTATACAATGCCGAACAATACAAATGAGTCCTCACTTTCAGGAATTTTTATAGATTATTTTGATCAAAAGTCTTTTTTTGTTTCTCTGTTTATGATTTCTCGAGTTTTTTTTATTTCATAATCATTGGATAGGATTTCCTTTTACAAAAACCAAACTCTAGCTCTAACTTTTTGCAGTATATAACAGTATTTTTCTCGAACCTGTTTAGTATTTCGTTATCCACTACTCCACAAAACGCTATCAATTGTTTCTTATGCAAGCAGTACTTACGTATTCCTTTGGTTAACCAGTGCTTTTTTGTTTTATTTTTCACCAACTCAAGAGGAAAGCAAATTTCGAAAAAAAAATCTAGTACACCGATAAACTCATGGAATTTCAGCTCTATATCACAGTAAAGTATTTTTGTGTAATCATCAGATTCAAGTTTCCTGACAATTTCATGATTGAATTTATTCATATTTCTTTGGGAATAAAAACGTTTGAAGATACTTTTCATCTTTGTTGAAGCGGAGATCCAAACATATTTTCTGATAAAAATGATCGGATAGGCCATTATAGATATTTTACAATTAAAAACTTAAAGATACTATTTATCAAATAAATTAACTGTACAATTGTCTTTTTGTGCATGTTCCTGAGCAGAACTGCATCAATACCGTCAGGTCCTGGAGCCTTGTTCTTGGCTAGTTTATTTATGACTTCTGATACCTCTTCGTAGTTGGTGATCATGTCAGCGAGCGTTCTCGGATTTATTTTCATATGCGCCATTTTACTAATATCTTTGGAAATAATTGCTTTTTTTCAACATCCGTTGTGTCTGCTGGAGTGACATGTACATTGTGGAAATACTCGGCAAACAATTCCACTTTTTTCGCAATCGGACGTCGCCCGTATTGGACCACTCTCTATAGTTCGCATGGGCTCGTAGTTTTTCTCACGTCAAGCCTTTCGAGTTTTCCCTTCTACGTTCCATCATTGAATCGCTATAATAATCTCCTTATGACGTAGGCAATATTCTGATTGTTGTCTCTATAAACTGGGTTACATGTTCATTGCCATTTTTGCCTTCTCTCTTTTTCAAGGTTATGAAGATTCTTATATGTTGTGAAAAAGGATCCCGATCACCTTGTACCACTATCATTCTGGTAGTTTCGTCTCTAGACGTTTGAATATTGTTGATGAATTTATTTATCTCTGAGTCAATTTTATCTTTTGCAATTCTAGAGTTGATTTCAGTTTTGAAGTTCATCGATCTTCTGAACGCGACCCAGTCTGAGCTCTTGCAATCATAGAGTTTCCTGGTTACTCTAGGGTTACATCCATCGTTCAACAGGAACACGATTGGGTAGTGGAAGGAAGTTAGAGCATTGACGTTGTTTATTCACCGACATTTTTGTTTATTACCAGATCGATAGTGGTGGTTACCAGATCGATTGGTTGTTATAATGATATTGTTATTTCCCCAATATTTTCTATTGGACTGGTTGACACAGTTCTACTCAAGATGCCTAGCGTTCAGATCACCGGCAAGAATTACTTTTTGCCAACGTTCAATAGATCATCCAGATCTGAAGAATCAAATTCATTTCGTGGTTGATTATAAACTGAGAATAAGCAGGTACCGTCCTGTAGAGTAATCCCCGTGTTCTTTCGAAGTTAACCTAGCTTGAATTTTATTGTAGGGGATTCCGTTTCTGATCAAGATGGCTACGCCCCCGCCCTGTATGTATTGGACCTGTCAGCCCAAATTACCGTGAATCCTCTGAGTCTAAGGTCATGCTCCAATCGGAGCTTGGTCTCAGACTGAAGCATTATATCTACGCTATGGGTATAAATGGAGTCAACAAGAAGTAAATACTTATGACCCCATCGATATTTGGCATACATGCCTTTATTGGCATTGAAACCTATAATCCTTTCCCGTAACAGAATTGTGGGAAGCCATCAACTGTTTTTGTTTATTACTCGCGTTTTCTAAATCGTTTATCAAACTATCAAGCGCTTTAATCATCCTAGGAATACCTATCAACTGTTGTAGCCTTTTTATGTGGTTTCTTATACCATCAAGGCCACTGTTTCTCCACCAAATCTGCGAGGTTTATAAGAGCTCACCTATGTTTCAACCCACTGACCGCTGGACCACTCGGGAGTTAATTTGTTTTGGAACTATTACTAGTCTGTTGCTACTTTGGTATGGTTGTTCTTTTCGAATAAAAGCCATGTTTGTTGTATACTAACATTTTGAAAAAATTTCATTCTGTTATTCGATTGGCCAGGTTTTCTGCAGCCTGCTCCTAGCCTGTAACATTAGTTTTTGACTTGGGGTCATATAAATTGGTATTTGAGGTCTTTGTTACGAATTAACGGAAGAAGTATTTCAGTGTTTTTTTAATTTAAAACCCTAAAGGGGTCAAATGAGGGGTTGAATCGGAATTGGAATTGTTTTTTGAGGGTTCCGTTAGTTTTTAAGTTAATATATAATATAATATAATATATTTATTCACATCAACTTCACGAGAGGCTGTAAATAAATATGGAAAAACCACAGAAGGACAAGCCTGTGCGTGGCAATTAACTGACTTGAAAATAATGATTAAAAAAAACATGAAAGTATGTATATGTATGGGTGTGTATGTGTGTATATAGGTGTGTGTGTGTGTGTGTGTATGCAGGTTAGTTTAAAATTAATATATTTATTTATTTTTTATTTTTTTCATAAATTATAAATTATTTAAATTGATCGGGTGTAGAATATTTTATGTATTTCTTTGGGAGGAGTAGAGACAGCCAAATTTCAAGATGTTTTCTGAAGCGAGTTGGTGAGTGTGTTTTCTCATATTTGTTGGTATGATATTTATATTGTAGGTGCTAGGTACAGGTAGGACTCCATCATGAGAATTTTGTCCGGTGTGGGAACGTGAATTATTTCATGAAGCCATATTTTAAATTCATCAACATTTTTGCATATTTCTCTAATATTCAAGTGTAGAATTTTTAAATTCCGAAAGGATGTTTCCAAAGTGTCATTCAATATGTTAACATCGTTCAGTACTTTCGTTTTAACAATTTCTATTCGAAAATCATTGAATTACTTATCCTTTCTACTTAACAATAATAATTCCCACTATCAGATGATAAACACTAAATATTCACAATCACAATGAGAGAAAAAGAATAAAAGAAAAAAATATACGTAGTTATCTCGACAGAAGAATGTTTATTTCCTACTATTTTGTCTTGTTAGGGTAATAGAATTGGCATTTGAGGTCCTTGTTACAAATAATGGAATATATGTTTCAGTGTTTTTGGATTTAACCCCTAAAGAGTGAGATGGGGGTGAAAATGTTTTCGAGGATTCCGTCAGTTTTCGAACAAGGCAATTGAAATTGGCAATTGGCTCTGTATAATATAATACATCAATCGTGTTCAACCTTATTCGAAAATTCCGTATCAAAAGAGGTTGGTGAATTTGTAATAATCATCACAAAGCATTACTTTCGCTTTCCAAATCAATTACGCCACCCTAAGGGGAACGGGATAACAGGAAACAGGAATAACGCGATGACGGAATAACGGGCCACAGGCATGAGTTAGATGAAACAACACAAAGAAAAACCTAGGAATTAATAGAAATTCTACGTGGACGAAGACACGGGTACTAGCTGGTATTCTCATAATTATAATCCAACGTAACTAGTAGAAACATGTGTAATCGCTCAATATAAGATCAAATTAAGTTAACAACTGTAAAAAATGGAAACATCAACTGGATTCACGGTTATGTGCCAGTTGTAACTCGTATTCTGAAGAAATAATTATTGATTAATTGAATTCACTTTCAAAAGAACAAAAACGAACGACGCCGCAGGAGTTCAATCGATTCAAAGAGTGCATTATCCAATTTGGGAGCTCAAAAGAGAATACCGAATTAATTAGTTTGTCATTTTGAATGAATTAATGATTGATATAATTACAATCGATCTCTTCTCCGGAAAAGTCCATTGACTCTATACTAATTTCTTTCAATCAGAAGCTTTTGAGATTGTTTGATAATATCAGCGATACAATTCAATTCAATGTACCCGTCCTATATAATGAAATATATCCCTGAGTATTAGATTGAAATGAATGGAAAGTGCCACAACAATCAATCTCAGAAGTCATCACTTCCTTCACACCACCGTGAATTTTTCAGTACCAGAACTGTGTGTTCACCCACTACATCGGCAGCTTTTGTTAAGTGTCGGGTCTGATTTGAATTTAATGGATCATTATATATTCTACGGCTGTCCTTCTAACTTATTTACTTGGGGAAAATCGATTTTAATTTCGTTATGACTCATTTCTACTGAAATGTCAGTATTGTAAAAAACGCTGTGGTTGCCACCACGTAATCGTTTAGAAATTGATGATTTAACTTATTTTTCCTGGCAACTACGACCCTTTTTCTTTGAATAATGAGTCAGTTCTCGGTTAACAAGAATTTAATCATATTTTGTGAGAGGTCTCCTTGTCGATAACCTCATAGTAGTAATGGTCGTTTTATTGGACTATGCTTCATATATTTCCTTATAATCATGGCAAGTTAGGCAAAATACATACTGATAAGAATTAAGGGTAAATATATGCTATTCTGAGAGCTCTGAAACTGAGTATTGGTTTCATTCTTCCAAGAATGAAAATAAATCTTGATTGTTTCTGGCTGGATTGTAACTGGCCTACTAGTGGAGTACTATTAGATTTTAGCTTCAGAAAGTTAGGGGACTGCGTGTACATAAGTGATGATGTTGGGAACAACATATAAAAAGTAACCAACTCCCAAGAATGTCTTAATTTATTATTTAACAAATAAGTTGCAAAATTACATTGTTTATTGAATACCCTAAAAAATATAGATTTTTTTGGAAAACTGATTCAACTATTCGGAAGAATGGAAGATTCTACATAAAATGTGGAAAAAGTGTTTCTTTAAATGAAAACTGTAAGCTGCAGATTTTTCTTTCTAACGTAAGGAAATGTGAGGAGGAGACTTAATTTGTTATAACTTTTGATTTAATTGATCAAATTAATCTAAGAAAAATTCAAATGAAAGAAGAAGGAAAGTAGCTAACGAGGTGTCATGTTTTTATTTTATTTTTTAATTGTTTCTCCAATCTTTTTTTGTCCTTTTCGTCAACGATCTTCGATTTCCCTTTTGAAAACTTCTGGCATTGAAAAGCATGACTCATCTATCCAAAATAATTTAGTTCGATAATCAGGATCTAAATTCAAATTTTGAATCATCTCTTGGCAAAATTCTAGCCATTTTAAAAATAAAATGTTTCAAAAAAGTTCATTCGCGAATTAATATGGATAGGCTTTCCTTCGAATGAAGCAGTTATCTAGCTGTTCTTCCTAGTTTCCTTGAACTACACGCTGTTTTTTCTACTGAAACTGAAGGTATGTTTCACCTTTTGGTAAATATTTTCTGACGATGTTGGATGATTTGTATAGTATTGGTTGCTTTGTGTATATTTTAACTTTTTCTTCCTCTTCCATTGAAAATATGTCACTAAAAAACATAATATAGTTGTATTCCATAGCGTACTTTAAATGTTAACTTTCATAGCACAGGTATTTACAGTTACAACTATAACTCAAAAACGGTATAATATGACGGTAACATTTGATATATTTTTGAAATCAGGAATAAAAGATCATTACAAAAATCCAGATATATACAGGGTATCCCATGAAGAAAAACCCTGAAATCTGCACGCTACTATATTTTGATAGCATTTTATCAAAAGTCATAACCACAAAACTTTAACTTACTTTTTTTTCTATAGGCAATAATATAGATGAAGGGGTGTATAATGCATAGTGAATAACAGATACCATCAGTACTATCTGCATATTCCCTGTATATTTCAGCGTAATTATTTCTAAAAATATTTTCCTACTATCGCATCAATACTGATGATGATTTATTATTCATCGAGTAGTCGTTTATGATAATTATCCTTCCTGATGTAGATAGTGATCACATATTCCGACTGTAATTATATTTGCCTATCGATACTGTGTAAAACAATATAATGGTTATTGACTGCCGTCATTATTTCCATTGCCAGGACACACTATCGATTCAGCTCCACATTTTACGAAATTTAGGACGTAATGGAATACGTATTTTTTTCTCAATTAATTACTCCAAAAGGTAATTTTCCAACGTTTTTAGCAATCTACACTTAGTTGAAAAAAATATCAATTATTCATGATCTTCTGACAATGATGGTTGTTCGCAATGGAGAGAAATAGGAGTGAACGAAATAGAAATAATATTTCAGCATTTTATATTTGTTGGCCAAGTTCTTTTAGCTTCCGACAATTTTCGCATTGGCAAGGCCCGCATTGAATTCATTTTGTTTTATTCTCACAAAGTTTGAGGTAGAGTTTTCTGGATATTTTTGCAGTTTGAAAGTTGAGGGAATAAACACAAAAATAACGTTATGGTTGATATAGTTTATTTCAAATTGAATGTTTGAGTTTTCGCATAGAAAAATAACTACTTGGCATCAATGATTTGTTGATTCCAAATGATTGTCACAAGTTGAAAAGGACAACATTCTCATTGAATATTGAATAGAATTTTTTCTAGGAATTGAAAAATCCACGATAAAAATGAAAAATTTTTTGTAATATCTAACAGAAAAAACTACTTCCACGATGAAGTTTATTTTTGAGTCGCAGATGATTCCACATCTGATTTCATGAACATTCTGTTCATTGATTTGTTTGACAATATGAAAAGGATGATCATTAAATCAGATGTGGAATCATCTGTGACTGAAATATAAACGTTAGTCACCATCTTCCATCGTCAAGATAACCTCTTGGGGGTATTCATTTTATCGTGGATTTTTCATTCCACAGAAAAATCTTTTATTCATTATTCAATTGAGAAGTTTCAATTTTCATCATGTTCATATTTTCAAACAAATCAATTATCACTAGCTTCTTAGCAATGCATTGCTAGATTATTTCATAAAATACTGGGGAGTAGTTGAATTATGTTTTGAAGATATATTATATACGGAATATAAAAGTTTTCCAGCAGTTTTTTCGTGAAATTTTCGAGTGTTTGGGCAAACGACGATGTTTATTCTCATTTTTATATTTATATAAGTGGTCCATTTAATACCTCAGGTAAAGAATTTTTTTCCATGATACCTATAGAAAAAAAAATGAAAACATTCATAAGATCCTTTGTAAACAACGTTAGTCAAGAAAATCGGTCTGACCTTTTTCATATTGATAGTCATAAAATTGCTCATGCGATTCTTTTGAATTACGACATATGTCAAATATATATGTTTAAATTTCTTTGATATTTCATCAAAAAAAAACATCAATCAATCAATTTCTTTGATTCAGTTAGTAATTTATTAATTTTGAACTAAGAATAGAAGGACAGGAAATTTCATGACACTCTTCAGTTTTTTCAGTTCCAGTTAATAGCCAATGTACAATTTTGTGGTTCTGCTACCGCAGTGGGAATTTACAACTAATGGTATGAGCTTGTAACACTCCAATAGGACGATAGGGGCGAACGACATCGCGTCATCGATCAGAATTATGGTTTTCACATTATTTCATGAGCAGATTCGTTTTGGAGAACCTATGTTCAGTGGTTTTGATTTCACATATGCAATCTTCATCATCGATATTCTCAGTATGCCATCCTCCTGAAGTTAGTGAAGGAGCTGAAGAAGTAACCCTTGATCTTTGTTTTGCCATCAACAAAATATACTAGACAGCATACAACGAATTCATAGAGGAATCTTAAGATGCCTTTCGAAGGAATTTTCAAAAGTTAGTACCAACTGATGATTGGTACCAGTGACTGTCAAAGCATATGACAAGTGAATAAATAATTTTCCCACAATTTATAACCTATTGTACTTTTTCAAGATACACATTTTATTTTATATATATATATATATATATATATATATATATATATATATATATATATATTTGGGGGTCTCGAACCTTTATATATATTGCAGTTTTTTTGTAAAGACGTAGATCCTCTGAATTTTATTTCAAAATGTAAGATTTTTTTATAATAATACATATTGTTTATTTATAATATAATAATAATTGATTTTTTGCCTCTCAAAAAATACATTTTATGGTAAGCGTGCGAGTTATCATCAAACAGGATGAATAAGTGGATGTGTGTCAAACCTAATAGTTAATAATGATAATATTAACCCGATATTACAGTAAACTGGTAATTGATGCATACATAAATAACCATACATAATTATAACAAAGCAAGAAAAATATTGGGGAAGTACAATCATAAAATCAAGTAGAAAAAGAAACAAATATAGAGAAGAAGAAGTAGAGATACTGGTGATACTGGTAGAGATACTGGTGAGCACATAATAACTCAGGAAATATCGTAGTTTCAGAACGTTCCATAGGTATGTAGCAATGGTTTTAGCTTTATCAACTGAAAGAGTGTCGAAAGTATGGGCCGAAGCAGTCATATTTGTCAAGGAGTCCAGGAAAGGAGGTTTCATTACACACTATATTGGGCAATTAAAGAAAATGTGATCGAGTGTCTCCATCTGAGCTTGGTTACAAACTGTGCACAGCTCTTTGATTAATGGTATGAGTTGAACCATTGTATGTGAATTTGGCAGAAATGGAATTACATAGTCTTAGCTGTGCAATGGTTTATGTGTACTTGATGGGCATGGTCGAACAAATATATTTCTGAGGGGAATCATGTAGAATCGAGAAAGAGTTATACATGGTCAGGAATGATGACCGTTGCAAAAGTAATAGATCAGCCTCATACAGGTTTTCTCTGAATTTCTGGTTTGATATATTCCAGGAAAAAAATGATTTGACCTGCAGAATATATATGTAAATAGTAAAATGTATTCATATAGTTTCAAAGCTGTGATTTGGTGCCCTCTTGCTCATAGAAGAGGACGTAAGCCACTCCACTCAATGGATTTTGGTGATAGCGGTATTACTCTCGAGTCATTGTACTCGTGCCATTGTAGATTGGGGGTAGTCTTGAGATATTGGTTCAGAAACTAGGTGGTGGCCTTATATAAGTATTCATTCGAAAATTATTTCGATATTTCGATGAGGGACCCCTTATCTTCTCCAGGAACAAACATCAAATTGACAGTATTATAATGTGAGAAATTCTAGTTTGGTTAAGTGGAACAAAACGTTTTCGTATTATTTATATATATTTATATATAAATTATATATATATATATATATATGTCTACGGTTAAACTTTTCTCTGAGAGCTATGTCCATCAAATCCTCCATTGATATATAAATCTTCGAAATAATAATTGAAGTAACACCTAGCAAAAATTATAAAATAATTGAATTTTACAAACAATAATTGAAGAACCAAATAAAAAAATATTCCAATTAGACCAATTAGATTTAGATTTGGAATAGAAAAATTATAATGTATTAGATATGATGCTAAGATATTTTAGAATATCAAAATGAAATAAAATGTACGATGTTTTAGTTTTGGCCATTCTACTAAGCAATGTAATAATCAGGAATTTGTATGCTTGTACTGTTCTGAAAGTCATAAACCTGAAAACTACCTACCAGTGTGGCAATTTTTTTCCCGATAATGAATTTGAAACAATGCAATTCAAACCACACCTCAAATTCAGATAAATGTCCGGTTTACAAGAGGAAGTTGAAAAATTATTACTGGGTACTGAGTAAATGGATATCCCTCCCTTCTTGATTTCACGAAAAATCAACAAAGAACACTATTATTTATATGAATGCTAGTTCAATAAAAAATGAATTGAATGAATTGGAAATTTTAGTCAAAGAAACAGAACCAAACAACATCATAACGGTAACTTGGATAAATTAGATGGAAAATGCAACTATAATTCGATAACTTCTAACTGTGTATCATCAAGAATCATAGAGAAGGAGGTACTAACTTGAGGAAGAAAAGTATGAAATAAGTTGAAATTTCGAGAAAATATCCGAAAGCAGATCGTCACTAACTTTAGTAATATAGAAATCCATTTCAACCACAACTGCTGAAGAATCGATAAAACCAGTGATCAACGCAAATATCACAATTCGAACTGATATAAGTTGATATATTTATGATGTAAATTCCAGCCATACTTTGGCTATCTCCTCAAAATCAATATATCTTACAGAATCCCTGTGAAAGTACTCCCAAATAAATCAAATGCTCTATCCTCAGCTCAGTAATTGCATTCTAGATACGATACATTGAAATCTGCTCCATTTGCATACTTTATCCGTTCGCACATCCACTTCCGTTACTCGAATTATTGAAATTCCTGGTCTACAAGGTCTTAGTGTCGTATATATGACGCAATACAATTACTTGAAGGAGTAACGTATCACAAATTGAATCAGAGCCCGAATAGCCACAATACAAAATAGAACAGGAGATATCATCTAACCTTACACTCAATTACCCGAAGGGTCTGAAATCGAAAACACATTTGCATAAGCATACCGAGTTGGGGCATTCCTGAAACTGAATCCATTCATCCAGTTATCTAAAAACATCAATTATGTTTTCAGATATTCCCGGGGCAATCGAATCTGAAATTATTTCATGGAAGTTTTTGGGCAAACGATGAATATGAACGCAATTATTGTTAGAAAATGCATAGAAACAGGAGCAGAGCTTCGAGTGGGTTTAAACTCAAGAATCCTGGTTTTTACTGATTAGATTTGTTTTTAAGAATTTTTGGGGGACAACAAATGCATGGCGTTAACTTCTGCTCAGAACTTCATCAGTAGGTGGCGCACATTACTTCAAACCAATGAAATTCAAGTTTTCTGTCAACATTACATTATTGCATTTTTTTTTTTTGCAAAAAATTGTTAATTGATCGTTTACAAAGAACAGTTGGCGCGAAAATGAAATGAAAGCCTTGAAATTTACTCAATGTTCACATCTGTCAGTCAGAAATCAGATGAGATTTTACTTGAAGACTACCTGTCAATTTTTTCAAAGTGATTTCTTCTCAAACGGTCTTTTTGGGATCATGGAAACTTCCACGAAGGATGGATAAAAGGTAGGAGAGTGGACTGATGCCTCTAGACGATGAATTGATTCGAAAGTTGAGGAAAAGCCATTTGACCATAATTTCCCCAGACAGTGACACCTTCTTCCATTGAAAACTTCGATAACAAATCATTCCCGAGATACTAAAATCTCTGTCTTGGTTGTACCAGGCACCTCAGCACTCCTTCTAGCAACCTTCTAATGACTCTGGAAGATACCAAAATTCAGGAAGTAATCATTGATACTGAATATCCCAATTTCAAATATCTGTTGATGAAGTTAGAAATTGATGATCTGTTCGAGTCACCTTCGCTACTTGAAGATTCTCCAAGTGATACTTACAAAGGTTAGGGACAGATAATAATTTGTTGCTATTTCAGGAACACATATTGAGTCTCAAACAAGCTTTGGAGAATAACATCCAAGATGATAAGGCAATATTCATTCGGAAATTATAATTTTAATCCAGTTTCAGAATAATGGCTTTTTATTTAAAACGGTTGTGAAAAAAACAAATTCAAAAACCATAAACAAATTATAAAATGGTTTTCCATCAAGCTCTCTCAGACGACGACCCAGACCGAAGACTAAATTTTGTGAAAATATGGAAACTAAAATTAACCAACAGCCAGACTATGTCAAAACAATTTGTTTTAGTGACCAAAGTACTTTCTATCTAAATGGAAATGTAAATACACAGAATGTGAGGTATTGGAGTGACGCAAATTTCCACCTGTTTCGTGAAACACATACCCAATTTCCCCAGAAGGTGAATGTTTGGGCAGGTATCCTGGGAAACCACATCGTTGGGCCTCTTTTTATAAATACTCATTTAACTGGTGAGGTTCACCTGGAGCTGTTGCAAAACGCAATAGAACCGTTGATCCTTGAAATTTTGGAATTTAATCCAGATGAATTCGGCAATTTGGAAATAACATTCCAACAGGATGGTGCTCCTACAACACACTATTACGGTACAGTAAGACGGTATTTGGATGAGTAGTATCGTGGTAGATGGATTGGACGACGAGGTTCAACGGAATGGCCAGCTCGATCACCGGACCTCACACCTTTGGATTTTTTTCCGTGGGGGTACCTCAAATCGAAGGTTTATGCCACTGAACTTGACAATATTGACGTTTCAAAACAACGTATTGTTGCAGAATGTGAGGCTGTTTCCGCAGTCACATTTGCAAAAGTACGAGAAGAGTTTAAAAATAGGATATTTCACTGTCAGGAAGTGAACGGAGGTCACTTCGAGCAATTTCTTTGAGTAGATACTGATTCTTAAATCTGTAATGAATATCATACTGAATGGAATTTAAACTTCAATGTTTACTAATGAGCCATTAAAACTGCCATAAACACAAACAAAATTAGTATAATTGAATATGTTTTTTCGATACCTTTTAAAAGAGGTGTCGCTTGTCGTAGGGTTCCATTCAAAATTATTGGTCACAATGGCCTTGTGACGTCATCTCTAACGATTTCGCCATCTATCATCTCTAGTAGGGAAGTTTACAACCTTTAATATTCCGTTTCCAAATTTCACGTGTTTATGTATGATCGTTCCAAAAATAAAAGGGGGGGAGGAGACTTTTGAGAAGCACTGTATACGAGTCATTTTGTTATGAAGGTAATTTGAGTTTCTGCGATAAAATAGTCGAGTTGTCTGCCAAAATGGTGAACACCTCTCAATTTGCTCAAAAGCTCAAAGACTATTTCACTCAGATTGGACTCAAACCAATTGAAGCTTTGTCCTCTGAAGCTGTAGAGATGTGGCTTACGTAACAGTTGAAAGCTTTAGATATGTCGCAAAACACTGCAGCGCTCACTTCCTCCAGACTAGAATATATATTTTTCAGAAAGCGAAAGATTGCATCTCCCGTACTTTCATTAGATTGAAAGCTAAATTAAGTAATTGTATGTGATTTACAGCGTTCCATAAAAGCATTATCTGCCCCATTACAAGATTTTTATCATGAGCAAACGTCCTTTGTAATTGTGGATCCAGCATGTATGTCAAATTTCTCAAAATATTTTCCTTGTTGAAATTATTAGCACATATTTATCTATTCCGATATCACTTATTGAGAGGATTAAGCCGTGTATTGTATATTCATAATCAACAATCAACTCATATTTCAAAATAGAAATAGTCAATAATGATAAACAATGGAATACACATACTAATTGTCAATGAGATAATATCCCCTGCGGCATCTATCCCGGTTTACCCTACATATCCCTAACAACGATTGACTAACAGATGAATTTGTTGGAGCAGTGTATACACAAATTCCTTGACATTTTCTGGATTAACTTCTTACATTTCTTAGGGATATAATTTACTGATTTGGTCCCGCCAATGCCATTAATTTCAACTGTTTAAAATATCATATGTCATGTTCGATATTCTATACTTCTCACATTGAATATACTTTCTGTAATATGAACATCAGTAACTCTTGAAATTCCTTTGAAATAAATGGGAAAACTTTCCTGAAAAGAATTAACATCTTTCATTCTCCATAAATACATTGTATGCTGCAAGTATATTTTTTTGATATCGATTGCAAAGAAAGGTCAAGAAATACGTCTACAGCTTCTCTACTGATTTCAGGAGGAGTGCATACCGATAAATTTTAGCTTAGCTCCATTTTAAACTTTAAACATATGTTAGCAGCACTCAAATAAAACTTCAGATAAATGGTAACCAGGCTATGTAGATGAAATCTTCGCGAACGTGTTAAATCCATTATTTCATCCACTCAAAATATTGCAAATGAGAATTGCCTATGTGAAGTAAAAAACTACTGGACATCGATTCTCCAAAACGAATGTGCTCCTGTGTGAAGAAAGCTCTATAAATACAAATAATCTGTTGGTTAAGGATATCATATGAATTATACAGGTGGAATTGAATGAGTTAAAATATCAAAATCCCAAAGGCACATACGCCTCCAAATATTGTACAATTGAACTCGGCAGAGAAAATCTGATTGATGGAAAATAATTCCCAACCCACCTTCTTAAAAGATTTTTTCCAGGATTTCATTATGTTAAAACATGCTTTTATAGAAATCCCCGGTGATTTTCAGCAAGCGCACCAATGGACCAACCATCGAGGGCTCCACAACCGGCTCTGTAGATGGGATTCACAGCAATGAATCAGAATAATGCACTCTGCTCTCTTTTCGGAATGAATGGAACGGCAGCAATTATTTATGATGAACTGAAAATGAATGAAATGCGCTCTCAATGGAGTTGTTAACATACAATCGCAGACAAATCTTATTTTTTGAATTGACGGTGGAAGAAATTGATAAAAAAGCTTGAGAAATGCTCGACTCTGTCTAACTCGGTATCAAAAAAACATGTACTGAAAATAATAATGGAAAAATGTCACCCATGAGGATTTTGACAATATTCAGGAACAATAAAAATTTAGAATTAACAAGACAATTTAATTCATATATCATGGGCGAACTACACGTCCTTTCGGTGCACAATTTGGCATAAAATTTAACAATATGTAAAATTGGGTAACCCAGTCGTATAATATTGAGGTATCAATACATTGTGTTCTAATGGCCTTGGATTTTTCAAAAGGAATATCAATCCGGTACACTTCGATTATTCTATAGGGAATGATCAAATAACCAGGGTTAGTAAGATTAGGGACCTAGGAATTATATTCGATTCCAAACTGATTTTTGATCTATATGTCGAATTAATTGCAAACTCCGCCTCAAGAATGTTGGGCTATGTAATGAGAACATGTAAACATTTCGAAAACATCAAGTCCTCAATTTGTGTTTATAATATAAGCTAAATTTCCGCTTCTATTATATGGAGTCCTCAATACAAAACGTATATAAACCGCCTGGAAAACAAATTTGTCAAATATATTTGTTCCAAACAAAATTTAAATTACAACGGCGACATTGAAAATTCGAGAAAATATTTCAATATTATATCACTATCGAGTAGAAGAGTGATCTCTGATATTTTATTTTTACACAAAATCATCTCAAATTCCGTAGATAATGCTAATATACTGAATCAAATTCAAATCAACGTTCCCATTCGGCCACTTAGAACTAGCCCCTTGTTCCGCATACCATTTTGATGAACTAATTCGTCTCAAAACTCTCCTCTATATAGAATTGTTCGAAATGCTAACAGGTACACTGATCAAATCGATATTTTCTCCAAATCCCACCAAAAATTAAAGACCACTTTGAAACGACTCATGTAAAAAACCACTTTATCTTTGTTACTTTGTCTCAATTGCTGTCTGAAATTAGTATTGGTATTAGTATATAAGTTTAAGTATAAGTTAAATTAAATGTAATAATGTAGGTACTTTAGTGGACTTTTGTCTGTCTGTATCTTTCATGACCATTAAATAAATAAATAAATAAAATGTTTGACAATTTTATTAGATCTTGCCAAAGCTTTCGATACCGTAGTACACACCAAGCTTTTGAACAAGTTATTCACATACGATATACAGGGACCAACTCTGCTTTTTTAAGAGGACTACTTAAGTAGTAGATTTCAAAAAATAAAAATTGACAACCAATACAGTCGTTTACTGACGTCAGAATAGGAGTTCCCCAAGGAACAGTACTAGGACCGATTAAGTTTCTTATTTATATAAACAGTATAAGTAAAATCCAAAACTTCAAAGAGTACCTCATTTCATATGCAGATGACACTGCATCGTTATTACAGGGGAGTCATGGGAAAACGTATACAAAGATTTACAAAACGTACTATGCGATCTAAGGCTATGGTTAAATTATAACCTTCTGAGTTTCAATATTAATAAAACAAAATTTCCAACTTTCACTTTAATACAAAATAACCAGCCGGAAAAAAATACATTGACTATACATCAAACAGGGTGTGAATCACAAAATTGCTCCTGTCCCTTGATAAAAAGGTTGACAAAGATAAAATACCTAGGTGTTATAGTAGACCAGTATTTGAAATGGGACGCTCATTCTGACTACGTAGTTAAAGACTGAGAATGTTTATTGAAAACTTCTATGCATTACGAGATATTCTGGATAAAAGGAACCTCCTTCTATGTTATATGAATCCCTAGTCCTGTCCTGTCCTGAGTTATTGTATAACTTCTTGGAGTGGAATGTTCAATAGAACACTTAGTCGACTCCGAACAACACAGAGCACCTCAATTAAGATACTATTGAAGAAACCCAGGTTATTCTCAATACACCAACTATATGAAGACACTGAGATCTTGAATGTCAGGGGTCCTGTCAATGTCTCCAGTGGATGTTCGAGAAAAAACAAAATTATGAAAAAAATTATAAACAAACAAGATCTGTTGAGAGTCCATCCATCAGAATACCCAAATTCCAAAAGAGTCATACACAGAGGTTTATATTCTATTTCGGACCTGAACTATACAATATGCTACCACTAAAAATAAAACATATAATAAAAATTGCGAACTACAAACTCAACATTAAAAGTTTCATTTTCGAAAACAATACACCAAATTAAATGTTCAATTGATACATAATCCTCGATTTATAACTAACCTTTCTCATTTTCTCTTTCCCATTAATTCTCAACAATCCCACTTATGTAAAATTATTCTTATTGTGAACTTCGAATTCAACTACTCAATATTTATTTATTTATTATTAGTAAAATATTAGTACTACTATTATTCAAAACACGCACTGTATAAAATAGTAATTTAAGATGCCCAAATGAAAGAATAGAACACTACGACACAAGCATTCATTGCTTATGTATGTTCTATGCTTCTTCTGGACTAACGATATGTTTTTTCTTTATCAATAAAAACTTGAATTTGAATAAAATTGAATTGAATAGGTCGATGGCAAAATGGGTGGATTAGCAATGATGCTACCCTTTCCTACCTTCTCATCACCTGAATTAACTGTGATAAATCAAACAAATGGAGGCTGTGAAATTAACCTTGTAGCTTTAGTGGAAGTACTGGCGTTGGTGATATAGCATTACGAAAATAATTGGTGGTGATATGGCATTACTAGAGAATAACAAATATGTATTCAGTTACTTCCAGTTGTAATTCTACTATCACTCTGACTGCCATGTCTGCTATTTTTGGGCGCCAGTTCAATATCGTGCTGCACCGATGCATTTGAATTGTTTTGTATGCGCCAAAACACGTTATGTTTTCAGAGTAGGGGTCTTTCAGGTCACCATCGTACTGCTGTTCAGTCATTGTTGAGTCGTATTAGCATGCAGGAAAGCGTAAACAAGTGCCAGCTAATATCGACCACGTATCCTGATACAGCGTTTTTTTGTAAATATACAAAAGCTCACGAAATGACGTGATGAAGACCCTGATGGAAGCGAAGACAGTGTTTTATCCGAAAATGATGATCCAGACATAGGCGGAGGTAATGCAGGAGCCGCGGGACCATCACAAAAAAAATGGATTTTCGTGGCATTAAGATCAGAGCAACCACAAAAAGCCTTTCAGTTTAGCTGCAATTAAGGAATTATGATTTTGCTACCAGAAAAGTCAACTTCTGTAAATGCGACTATGACATTAACCCTTATGAAATTTGGATATTTCTTGGATTATATATTTGGATGGGACTGAACAATTGCCCATCTATTTCATCTCACTGGTCCAATGATGTGAAATACTCCAAGAATGATTCATTCTAACGATAACGAACTCCTGCCTGGTGACAAACATCACCAACTAAAACTCTTGTTGATTTGTTTGTTTACTTGACGGAAGCTTTCATAATGTATACACTGTGGAAAAATGGTGATTGATAAGAGCATTATCCCATGGCTAGAGCATCTTGGTTCTCATCTGTATATAATTGACAAAGCCTGTAGTAGAGAGAAAAAAACAGGGACCTAGCAGCCAGAGTGCTATACATGTTTTTTGTAATAAGGCCAAGAAGAATCAATTTTCAGTGGAAATATTCACATAAAATTCTATAAACTACTTTAAATATCAATTCGTACAGTAGAATGCGTTCATTTATTGATAATTATCCATTCAATGGTGCAAACTGCTCTAGCCAATTAAAATAATAACCATTCCACGATTAAATGTGTTCGAATTCACTCTTGAACTACTACTAGGAATAATTCCAAAAATAATTAATAAAAACCTCTTCAAAGACAAGCTTGAATCTATAGTAGTATCCTTCATCACAAAGCTTGTCGTTAATAGGTTTTTTATTGATTATTTTGTGCTTTTTAGTACATAAGTAAATCTATGCATTTTTGTTAAAGCATTGTTGTTAACAGGCGTTTTTCCTGTAAATTCTATGCAATCTAGTCCTTCAATGAGAAGATCATCTGAAGATTAACTCATCCGCCATCTTGGAGTTGCCATGTTCAATTTATGAATTTCAACTAAAAATCAATCTCGTCTAAATTCATAATCTTGACCCCAAAAACCCCGACATACCAATTTTGAATCGAAACGGGCCATAATTACAAATCTCGTCCGCCATCTTGAATTTGTGAATGTTGATAAGAAATTCCTAATCTCCGATCCCGAAAACCCCCACATACCAATTTTCAAATGGAATCGGACCATAAACACAGTTATCATCGTCCATCTTGGAGCCGCCATTTTGATTTTATGAATTCAGAAATAAAAATCCAAATCTCCGACCCTAAAAACCCCCATATGCCAATTTTGAATGGAATCGGACCATAAACCTAAATCTCGTCCGCCATCTTGGAGCGTTTTTGTTTTTTTCTATAGCAAAAATTCATGAGCCGCATTTCAATTCATGAATTCCGACAAATAATTCATAATCTCCGACTCCGAAAACCCCACATACCAATTTTGAATCGAATCGAACCATAATCACAAAACTTGTCCGCCATCTTGAATTTTTGACTTTTGACAAAACATTCACAATTGCCGTCCCCAAAAACCTCCACATTTGTTCCATTCACTGCTGATCTTTCCATCATATTTTTTTATGTATGATCACGCATAACTTCTTACTGAGGCGTCCGATTCCAATAATTCTTTCTTCAGTGGATAGGGTGTACTCCGACTTTGGTCCCATTTGAATTTTAAAGATGAAATCCACCCCTACGGATAGCGAAATGAAGGATAATGATCACTCACCCTCTGAATTCTGATCCGTTAGTCGATTCTATCAGGCATAACTTTGTAGTGGGTTCCTCGATTTGGATGATTCTTTCTTTAATAGATAGGGTAGTGAAATAGGGGATAATTGATTTTTCACTAGTGAACATTAGCACACACATACGTAGTTGACAATGACAGATCGCTACTGACATTATTCTTGTTCCGTCAAAATCAGTATATTTTATGAGAGGATGGAATGATATACAAAGTAATGAAATATACTAACCAGAACAACGAGAATAATTTATATTACAACAAATAGTGAAAGTAGATAATCATATTATTTAACTGGTAATAGTTGAAGTAAGGTGGGTAAGTAAGTATTTTGGAAGTAATCAAAAAACAAGTAGGTAGTAATTGGTAGATTTTAGCCACAAAAAATTGAAAACTAATGACTTTTTAACAAAAAATTAAACCGACAAAATACGGAATTAAAAAGTAAAAAATAAAAACTTTTTAACAAAAAATTAAACCGACTAAAAAATCAACTGAAAAGCAAGAAATAAAATAAACCTTCTTAGTCTAAATGATAATTGAGCTCCTAAACTAATGTAAGTAACTGATTTTGAGTCGGCGCCAAACAAACTAGCAATTGAATTAGGTGGAGCGTAAAATGATGGCAGCGAGATACACGGCTGCGTTTTGATGACTTCTTTCATAGATAATGATCTTCGATAATTGTTTGTTTGGCGCCGACTCAAAATCAGTTACTCACATTAGTTCAGGAGCTCAATTATCATTTAGACTAAGAAGGTTTATTTTAGTTTTTGCTTTTTAGTTGATCTTTTCGTCGGTTTAATTTTTTGTTAAAAAGTGTTTATTCAACATCCATTCTGGCTAAATGATTGATCAATTTTGAAAAAAAAATTATCAATGTTTTTTTTTACTTGAACTGTGAATTTGTAGTCGTGTCTACTCGAAATCAGGAATGGAAGGAAGAAATTGAAATCGAATACAGTTCATCACTCTGCTTGGTATAACTTTCTTGAATTCATTGTGTTACAGTTCATTCCACATAGTATTGAAATGTTTTCAACATCGATACCAAGAGGCTGTTGAATAACCCTTTAGGGAATTGAACTTTTAATGAAGTAAATCAAATACTAACAAGAGTCGAGCTGAAAGGAAGCTTTCCTGTAAATCCCTCTACATTGAAATTAAGTCTCTTATTCCGGAAGCTTTCACGAATTCAGTGAATATGATGTCGAATAGATGGGGTTGGCTTTAATTCGGAATCACCTTTTGGTGAAGCGCTATATGGAACAGAATGAACAATTCGTCCGGGTCTCTTGAGATTGGATCATCATGCTTTCAATGGATTCATCAGGCTATAGTAATCGGGAAGAAAATGCACGGAAATGGCTTCACGAAACAAGCTCCCCCATTGAATTTTCATCCATTATACCTTGAATCTTGTGCAATTCCCAAAGGATATTGTTTTGACTGGCATTTCCGCAGATCAACATATAGAACGAATGTTCAGATATTGTGATTTGAAATAGTATCATAACGAAAACTGAGGTTTACTCCAGGTGATTTTAGTTTTGGCTGCATCTGGAATATCGAAACACATTATAGCTGCTAAAGTACCTTGGAGAAAAGTACAATGACCGAAATCTACCGTGTTGATTAAATTAGGCGTAACTGCAAACATCATCATTCTGCAGCAGGTCACAATTCGTATTCAACCAGAATGATATTTTTTATTTGCATATGCAATTTAACGATCTAGTCCAAACAGTTTGTGGGATATTTCTGTATAATGGACATATGATTTTCAATAATAATAAAAAATGAAGAGAGAGATTTGTTTCGATTCCAAGAAAGCCACCATCCGCCTACAGTTGTTTCATGGGTTTCCCAATCATCAGGACGGCTTGTGGTCTTTCTAGAATTCGAACCGTATCCCTCAGAGTGCTCTTACTTACCGGTAAGGATAAAAATGTAAAATACACAAAATTATAGATGCGACGTCTATAATTCGCGAGGTAAAACTCAGACCTAGTGGATTGTTGTGGATTCGTCTATACTGACATCTGTTGGTGGTCTATCAATGTTGCTCGGAATTTCCTTCCCTTGAACGCCACTCCACTAGGTCTGAGTTTCACTTCGCAAATTATAGATGTCGCATCTATAATTTTATGTATTTAACATTTATATCCTTACCGGTAGGTATGAGCACTCTGAGAGATTTGGTTCGAAGTAGAGAAAGACCAAGCCGTCCTGATGATTGAGAAATCATGAAACATCTGTAGGCGGATGGTGGGATTCTTGGAAACGAAACAAACCTCTCTCTTTCTTTATATTGTTTGCGTTGAACGCATGAGGAGCTTGACTTTTGGTGTTGTACTGACATCTGTTGGTGGCCTATCAATAATACACGAAATATCCGGCCATTGAATGCCACTGCACTAGGTCTGAGTTTTACTTCCCAAATGATTGGAAAACGGAATAGTACACCACGATATTATGGAACAGCAAGGATTCTAACACCTTACCCGACTTAATATCTACTGATATGAAAAAAATTAAGGAGTGGTGCGATGCAAATTTGTTATCCTTCAATACAACAAAAACAAACATCATTTCATTCAGATGCTCTCTTGACGACCTTACATTTAGTAATAACATATTGATCGAGAACAAGCCTCTAACTAAATTCCTAGGTATCCATATTGATAATAAGCTCAAATTCGACGGACATATCAAGCATCTCAAAAACAAGATTTCTGCTGGATGCTATGCACTGAGAGAAACTTCGTCGAATTTGGGATCTAAAATCGCCAAAACTGTATATTACGCCCTAATAGAGTCCCATTTACGTTATGGAATACCTTTTTGGGGTGTTAGCAACTCATCGGCACTTCAATCAGTCTTGGTACTGCAGAAACGTGCTTTAAGGTACTTGCGTAAACTAAAACCCGTGATTCTTGCAGAAACATATTTGTTGAAGAAAAAAATACTAACAGTATTTGGTGTTATTCATTCTAGAATCAGTTTGTCTCATATACAAGAATGTGTCTATGTTCGAGGCTTCAGGTAGTCATTACAACACCCGCCTCACATGTTGAAATTGCCAATTCCCTCATCAAACATGATCAGAGATTCGATTTACTACAATGGAGTTAAGATGTACAATCACCTCCCCTCGCACATAAGGGAGGCGAATATGAATATAAACATTACAAACTTTAGAAAAATTATTAAAAAGTTTCTGGCAGATAGACCCCATTACAACTTGCAGGAGTTTTACAATGATAAATTTGATTGACAGGGTGCATATTTGAATCCATGTAAGTTTTTAAGTTGACGTCACTAAGTTGTAGATGTGTTTGTGTCTATATGTAAATTGTTTATGTGTGTATACATCTACGTGTTTATATGTATATACATGTCTATATATGTATGTTTTGTGTATATATATGGGCGTGTGTGTACGTATATATATTTTTTATATTGTTTAACAATACTGACAACTCTTATTTTTAGATATTTTTTATAAATCTTGTAATCATCAGTAATACTTCTATATTCAAGCTTTGTCCACAAGATTTACTCTTACTGACATTAAAGTATATTTATTATTATTATTATTATTATTATTACAGTTTTACCAAAAGGCGTGGTTCAAATCTGCATCACAAGTACTGTAGCTTTGCTCTTCCACATAACCTCGAAAGCCATTTTTTTTCCGCAATTTTTAACTTGACAGCGGGAAAAGGTGGTGAAAAACAAGGAAAAAAATTGAAAAAAAAAGAAAGTAAAAAGGTTCAGACATATCCAATACGCTTACAGGTACATTAGTGCAATCACAATATGGTAGTGGATATCGACATTTGATGATAAACTATGAAATGAAGAGTGTATAGGGAAGGATGATTATCATGATTGTAACTGTTCGAGTGATACCTTCTTCAGTTTCGCAATTAATACATCAACATTCGATTTTTTTTAGAAAATAGACATAGCATAGCATATGTGTGAACGATCTTTTGAAGAATTCGTGGTGGTGTGAGGGAGGATTTAGAAAACTTCTGAATCGTACGTTCATATTATATACAGGGTGTTAGCAAATAAGTGCGAAAGTTATTAGAGATTCTTTGTCGAAAATTGAAATGGATCTTTCATGTAAACAAAAGCTCTTACGCCTTTCCCTTGAAAAGTTACACGCTTCCAGAAATGAGAAAAAAAAAAGAGTTGAAGAAATGACATTTTGTAGACATGTTCTACCAATAAAATCGCTACCTATGAATTTTTTTAAATTTTGTTATGATTTTTCAAAGGGGTGGAACATGCAACCCCTATTACATTTTCTACCAGAACATCAACAAAACAAAATTTCTCATTTAAAAAAAAAGTTGTCTGTAGTGCCGAAAAATGGGTCTAATTGACAAGGTATAAAAAAAAATTATCGTGAAAATGTGTTTGGAATCCAACAAGGTCCCCACCAATTTCGAACCAGATTGAATAAAAAATCAAAAATACCATTTTATTCCTCTACCCTTACTAAGAAACATTATACATTCTTGTTCTAATCAACTAATCAAAACTTTGTGGAATAGACATTTTGCGGGAGATTAATTATGAAAACACGGTTTAGTCTTGTCACTAGGTGTAGTCATGCCCTGTATATTGATGCACATGAGATTATTCAAAAATATTAACCCATAAATAGGATTTAAACCAACTTATATTTGTAATTAAAACTTAATAATACATTATTTATCCTTATTGAATTTAGTATTGTTTAGGTGGATATGGAAAAATAATGAACTCAATGAATGAACATGTACAAATTTTCAATATTCTGCGTGACCACCTTCGCGCTTCATACATAGAATTGTTCTGGAAAACATTTCGCGACGAACATTTTTCAACATAGTTCTGTTGATCAGTGCTGGGCAATTACTTATACAAATTTTCAAATGTTCTATATCTCTGAATAGGCGTTGTTTATAACCATTGCTTTTCAGGTAACCCCATAAAAAGAAATCACACAGCTTTGGGTCCGGAGACCTGGCCGGCCAAGGATTACCTGAATATCGATCTATCCACTGCTGACCAAACTCATTATTCAACCACTCCCCATCTTGTTGAAAGAATAAACGAATCCGCTCTTGTAATGGTAGGTTGTCGATAAATGTAGATATCTGGGTCCGTGAAAAGTTCAAATACCGTTCGCCATTTTAACTTTGTCTAAAAAAGGAGAGACCTACAATTCGATCAATTAATATTCCACACCATACATTCACTTTGAAACTGTATTGGTCCTTGGCTTCAATAATAAAATTAGGATTATGATCTGCCATCATCTTCAATTCTAAGAACTGACGATTCCATTTGAGGTAAAAGTTGCTTCTTCAGAAAATAGCACATTTTTTGAGAAATCACGATTGTCTTCTAACATTCTCTGGAACCATCCACAAAAATAGAATCCAGCGACATAATCCCTGTCTCGCAGTACTTGAACAAATTTTTGTTCGTATGGGTGAAAATGATTTTGCTTTAAAATTCGTCTAACAGAGATTTGAGGTATTTCTGCCTTCTCTGTCATAATTTTCGTCGAAACTCTTGGTGTCTCAGTGACTTTCAGTAAAACATTGTTCACATTATTTTCATTATTTACAACAGGCGTAACGTGAACACTTTAATATTTGTTTTCAACCGAACCAGTTCACTTAAATTTTTGAAATATCGTTGCCACCGTGGTAAAATTGAAATTCTGGTCTGGATGCCTTCCAATGGAAATTTCAACTACTCCTCTTGTGCTTTGATGATTTTCGCAACATATCAATATTATTTCTTTTGTCTTGTATTCTCAGTTTTGAAGCCATTTCTATTGATAGATTGAAAAACACAAAAACTGATAACTCCAACAAAATTGTCAACAAGTTATTGTGACATTTGTTATTGTTACAACAAAAGTAGATCTTTTTTCAAAGCCGCCTCATAAAATGTAAAAATATAGCTAAGTCATTGAAGTTTAACTTCACTAACCAATATTAAATTTAGCAAGGATAAAAAAAGTATTATTGAGTTTTAATTACAAATATTAGTTGGGTTAAATTCTATTTGCGGGTTGAGAATAATGAATAGGCTCATGTGCATCAAAATACAGGGCATCACTACACCTAGTGTCAAGACTGAATCGTGTTTTCATAATCAATCTCCCCCAGAATGTCTATTCCATAAATATTTGATTAAATTTGACCCAAAATTATGTGATTTAGTAGGTTATTTCAGGTGTTTTCAGATAAAACAAGAATGTATACTGTGTCTTAGTAAGGGTAGAGGGATAAAATGGTATTTTTGTTTTTTTTCTTCAATATAGTTCAAAATTGGTACATGAGGTCCTGGTTGGATTCTTAACACATTTGCTCAATAAATTTTTCGCTATCTTGTCAATTTGACCCATTTTTCGGCACCACAGACAACTATTTTTAAAATACCCGCCAAATCTGAGGTCACGTGATATAAGTCGCAACGGATTTTTTAGTTGTCAGACATGCAGAAACGATCCGTCATTAGAATTTTTCAGAAATTTCAATAACAACTTTTTGACGTAGCCAACTTATGACGGACACTGTTTTACAATTCTCTTTGCCTTTTTCACTACTATAGAACCTTATACTATGCTCTAGTCCATACATGTCTGTGAAGAGAACATTCCCGAAGTAGTTCTGGTATCAAAATTATATATTTAACAATACATCTAACAAAAATTCATGATCAAACCATATCAAAATTGAAATTTATGGAAAATATTGAATCAAGGAGATCAGAGTACAGATAAGTTTCGAACATCCTGTATGACAATTCACATGAACAGAAAACCCACCAATGGGATTCGAAAGAGTTTGTGTGGGAAAAGTATGGATATAGAATAAAATGTAAGGGCAGAAATTGAAAAAAAAAAAAATTATATGAATCTGTAAATAGTATGTGAGAGTTAGAATTAGATATCATTCATAAAAACATTAACAATAATTAGAATAGCAAATAATTCATAAAATTCCATACCCAAAAGACTGATAATACGTTCAAACTTTCTTCATAAAATTCTCATTAACACAAACATCAAACTGCACTATATTTTTTTTGACATTGTTTTGCTAGTATAAAGTAGTTATCGCAGAGTAGGGTATATTTAAGTTTTCATCTGAATAAAGTCAACTACTTTGATTATTCTCTGCGAACCTGTGTTCATTTTTCAATTTGAACTTTACTTTTCTCCACTGAACATCTTTTATGATCGAATCGATAGTGCCATAGCCGGCAACACCGATTACAGGAACCTGCTACTGAAGAAGGAGTTCACATGTTCATAGGCGTACCTGACTGAGCTGGGACAAAGAAAAAGGTTCTGAGAGGGAAAGAAAAAGGTAACATTATATAGACGGAAGTACTTTATTTGTTATGATGGGGTTTCAGAATTATAATCTATGAAATAAATTCATAAAATCATACAAAATATAAATCATATAAACAACCCATCAAAACAATTGTCGCCCAACGCACTGCGAAAATATTTGTAGGCATAATAATAATAAATTAAATAAACTAACGAATATCCTATCATAACAATACATATATAACAAATAAAATAAAATGTATTTCAGTCTCAAATTCACAACAGATATTCAGATTTAATAAGGACCCCTCCTCAGGTTCAGGTTCAGGTAATCAGTATCCCAGAGGAACTCGTTAGAATACCGACTCTATAACATTTTGCCAACATATATGAAATCACTAAACTTTATCCAAGGAAGAACTCAAACAATTCCTTTCACAGCATTGCTTCTACTCAATCCCGTAGATTCTGGGACATTTTCAACATTCTCCAATCAATATTTATGATCATACTCACTACCTTTAAGTGTATTCTGTATTTGTTTTATTGCCTTCTGTTAAGTGATTTAAATACGTTTTATTTTATTTTATTTCACTTTTTACGGGTTCATGGCCCCCAGAAACGGCCAGCTATAAATGTATTAATGTACATAAAATTGTCAAATAAACTTCTGTTCTATTATTCTCTTCATGAAATATCAGCTTCATTGCATGTATTAACAAGGAAAGCTACAAGTATGAGTGATGAGAGGAGAGTTTTCGTTTTGTCGCGTTCAGGAGTAGTGGAATATCCTAAATAGTAACTCCAAAAGCTTTCACATATCCATTTATAGATAGCAGTGGATCGAATCAGTTTCGCCTTATATTCGAGAATGAATATCCGATAGAACCAGGGGAATGGACGTACATCTACCAATTCCTGATTTATTTCGAGTGATTTCTCGAAAATGAAATTTTCCAGCATCCGCCGAAGTTAATTAAAAAAGGACTTCCATGCAGGAATACAGGCTTATTTACGTTGGATCTATTTATCAGAGTGGATACAAATATGTGGATTGGGAAATTCCAATGATATATGGCGGATGAACAAATTCTGTATCAGAGAAAATTGGTTTTCGTTATTTTTCAAATTGAATGGAATTTGTACACTTGATTCTTCCGTGAACTTTTTAGAAAAATACCTGCATCCAACGGAATTAATGTAGATATTTCTTTCAAGTAATATAATATAGGGTCAGGGATGTGACAGAAGATATTATTTAGAAAAACATCCTTCGAAAAAACATAGTTCTTGAAATTCCCTCCGAAGGAGATGTGCTTGCATGGATTCGAAAAATGCGATTGAAGATATGTTAAGGCATCATCAAAATATTTTCCTAACCAGAGATTACTGACTTTGAATTCTGAACTGCAGACCTCCGAATTCTGAATCTATATTTCTTTTCACGGAAAGCTTATTAAATCCTTGAAAACTCTTACTTTCTAAAGAAACTTCCAGCTTTTCTTTCTATAAGTTTATCTCATTCTCTCAATAAAACAACGTTATTACACGCTTAATATTAGCTTCACTTGTATGTTTGTTTGTTTGTGTTTGTTTGTTTGTAACCGACTCCTTTGGGCGCGATTTTGACCCACTTCCAGACGTCCGAATGATTTAAAATTTGGCAGGTGTTCATAAATCCGGTGACAATGCATTGAGAAATTTTTGTGTGAAGAAAAAACAGGATGGCGGCTTCAAAATGGCGGCCGAGTTTTGTGATTATGGTCTGATTCGCTTGAAATGTGGTATCTGAGGGTGTTTTTGGTCGGAGATCATGACTCTTCTGTCAAAATTCATAAATTCAAAATGGCGGCCCCAAATTGGAGGACGAGTTCTGTGATTATGGTCCAGTTCGATTCAAAATTAGTATGCGGGGGAGTTTATGAATTTTCTGAAAACATTCATAAATTCAAGATGGCGTCCCAAATGGAGGACGAGTTTTCTGATTATGGTCATATTTCATTCGAAATTAGTATGTGGGGGTTTCACTTCGGAATTATGAATTTTTTGTCAAAATCTATTGATTGAAAATGGCGACTTCAGGATGACGAACGAGTTCTGTGATTATGGTCAGATTCTTTCTAAATTGGTGTATGGGAGTTTTTGGGGACGCAGATCATGATTTCTTTTAGCTCAAAACTTACAGGGAAAAGACCTTGTAATTTCTAACAGAGCATCGCTATCAGAAATAAACAGATCAAGGCGAACTAACTAAAAAGCAAAAAATAAAATAACTATTAAAAAAAATTCTGAAAGACAAGCTTTCATTTAAGCCGTGTACTAGAATAGAATAGAATGAATTCAATATCTTCGTGATGTGATTTGCACCCTGTTGCTCTTCAATTCGACTTCTCTCCTCGACCAATTCTTTCAATCAATCAATCAATATGTACATTGTCTGAAGAAATAAGATTCTCATTGACAACGCATAGTTTACAATTTACAATAATAAACAATGCAATAAATAAGCATATGTAGGTATACATGTATAAAATCGATCCATAAACGAGAAACAATTACATCTGACAATATAAAAAGATAAAATAGTAAATAGTACTCAATCACAGTTTAATTAGAGAGATAGAAAGAAAAAAACAAAATATTGTCGTAAAGAAAAAAATAAAATCATATGGACAAAGCACTTACACAAATCTTAAATCATATCTATATATAACACGGTCATGACACTGAAAAGAACAAAGCACCATGAGTATGATGTTGGTATATGAGATTAATTGATAAGATTAATTGATAAGATTAAAGGTAGAAGAGTAAAGGGTTAAAAAGTGTTAGAATGCATTTTTTCCAAGCTATAATAAGGTCGATTATACAGTAATAAATGCACAGCCTTTTTGAAATAATTATTGTGGGTGATATCTCTTATATAATCTGGTGAATGGTTGAACATCTTGCAACCATTGTAGCTAAAAGAGTCCTTCACTAAGGACGAATTTGGCCTTGGTAATTGATACTGTTATGCTTGCGAATAGAGTAATGGGAACGAGTAGTATTAAAATCATACAAATGTTTTTCAATTAGGCATACTGTTTCAAGGATGAAAATGGCGAAAACAGTATGTATTTCAAGGGATACAAATAATGGTTCACAGGGATCACGTGCCTTTGCTCTAGATGAATATCTGATTGCCCGTGTTTGTAGTATCATGGTGCTTTGTAAGAGATTGTTATTGCATACTCCCCAAAATGGAATTCCGTATTTTATGTGGTCCGAGCTCTTCTGTTACAAGTCTCACAGTAAAACATCCAGAGGCTAATTTCTTATTTAAATTGAAAACATGTTAGAATTTCAATTTATTGTCGATGAATATTTCCAGAAATTTAGTGTTATCGCGGCTCTCGATAATACCATTATCCAATTTAATATTGCTTCGTTCACACCTGAAAGATATAATGTTGGTCTTCGTTACATTCAAAATAAGACTATTAGAATTACACCATTGTTTTATTAATTTTACGTCAGTAAGGATTTTTTCTTGCAGAGAGTTAGCATTTTTGTCTTACCATAAAATGGTAGTGTCATCGGCAAAAACTGTGAATTTTCTAATATGTTTATGCAAGAGATCATTAATATATATCAAAAAAGGGTGGGGCCCAATATAGATCCTTGGGGTCACCACAAATCACAGGTGCACTATCTGACAGGGTGGTGGTTTTCACTATTCACTTTATTCTCTAGTTTTTGTTGCTCTTCCAGCCCTTCTTTCTTCAGTTCTATTTTCCTCTGAAAAGTGACTTCTCTAATTCTTCAATTTCTTGGGCTTCAAGTTCTATTTTCAGTTCGCTTCTTCGTATTGCGCTATTCCGACATTTTCAATGTGAATGACTTGTCTCTGAAACTGCATTTTTTTGCAATCATATCCATAACTCATTGGAGATATTCCTAAATTCTACAACTGCTTCACCTAACGCATGCAGCCTCCTTTTCTACACTTCCACTACTTTTCTTTGGACTGTGCAGTTTTTCACTTGAAGGACCAAGGAAATAATACTATTCACTTTGTGATATTCACTTTTGTTGAATAACGACTTTTTGTGTATTTGTATGTATTTTTCAATCTCTTTACTGACATACATGAAAATCTATTGATAATTTTACATTCAACTCTTTCCATAAACAACTGTGTAAAACAACTACAGATATAATGTGGCACAAATAATTACTGTGATATATCCCATCCTATGTTTGAAAACACCAGAAATTTGGCAGATTTTTCGATGAGGAAAGTGTGCTAACCACCGTTGGTGATAACGGACATAGGCCGACGTTAAATACGTTGTATCAAGAGTTTGATTATTACGATCCGAACTTTGTCTTATTTAAACAACTCGAAAACATCACGCAAAATAAGAAAAATCTCCTAAATTTGTTGGTATTCGCATTAATAACTCACAGCCAAATGATATGAAGACCATGCCACTTCATACCTTTAAAAAAAAATTAAACTTTTTTTATCAGAAAAATGTTTTTACACGGTAGATTAATTTACACTTGAAGTGAGCAATGGGCGATCGTGTCTTATTTTGAAAATTATATTTTAAAATGTTTTTGTATCCGCAGAGTGTTGCTATGTCTTTTTCAAACTCGTTTTTATATTTATATTGTTCATTGTAAATGATGATTTTATTTTTATTGTTAAATATATTTTAATCACATTTTATCCAGACTTGGTGTAGTTCATAGTTTTTTTTTAATGACGATGTGTTGATATAACTATTTCTATTGTGAAATATATTTTAATCACATTTTATCCAGACTTGGTGTATTTCATATGGTTTTTTTTAGTGACGATGTGTTGATATAATTATTTTTATTGTGAAATGTCTTTTAATCACATTTTATCTAGACTCGGTGTATTTTATATTGTTTTTTTCAATGACGATGTGTTGATTTGATAATTTTTATTGTGAAATGTCTTTTAATCACATTTTATCTAGACTTAGAGTATATTTTTTATGTATGTATAAAGCCTATGCAACTATGACTTGTTCCAACTACATAATAATTGGTAAAAAGGGATAATATAATCTACCTATCTAACTTAAAAATATCGAAATTGACGAGGCGATAGGAAAGTCGCCAGAAACAAGTCTACACGTTATTTACTCTCCTTTGAAATAATCCTGGATGAGCAATGCTCGGAATATCATGCATTATCGTGGTTTAACGTTAATTGACATTTCTAGTTTACGTGAAAGAAATAATGAATATTCATTTACCCAACTTATATTGCAATATTTGAAACCTACAAATGAAAAATTTTGAGTACTGAAAATATGAAAATGAAAAATATCGATTTGAATATTCACTACGAAGCTGAATTATTTATCATCACTCTGAATGATGGAAGGATGAGAAACAAGATGTCTTTCATGTATTTATAAAAAAAAAACAAATGGAATCCACGTTTTTATCAGGTAATGTTTCGAAAACGACGACGAGAGTTTCAACATAATTCCCAGTAGAATATATAAATGGAAAAACAAGGTTTTACCAATAATATCATGAAAGGATGGGGAGTTGAGTTGCTATCTTTTGATGGAGGAACAAATATCATACTGGAAAACGACGAGAATCAATGAATCTTTCTTGGATATATATTTTTTGTACCGGGTTATTCAGTATAAGTAATCCACCCCTCATCATCGATATCATTGCTTATAGAAAAAAAAAATTATACAGGGTGTTATGTAATAGGTGTCCAAAATTTAACAGGACGATTTCTCAGTTATTTATAAGGTGGAAAATTCATATAAGCATGGGTCCGCAAAGCCTCAATTTTCTATATACAAGGTGTTGAAAATTTATTTTGATTTTTCGTTGATAATTTCTAAAATAATGTCGATATTTGGATGGAAATTGGTATTTGGGGATTTTTTAATATACAAATTCTAATTTGATTTCAGTTTCCTCAATTGTAGGGGGCGCCGCCTACAGGTCTATGTCTCTTTTGGGGAGTCACAACTTTGTGGTTCATGTATGTATCACATTTTTCAGCAAAAAAATCGATTCCTCTATCATTTTTACTTCAAAAGTCACTACAAGCAGTCGTTTTCGAAATATTTTGTTTTGAATTCTCCGATGCATCCAATCTTTTTCTCATTGATTCGCGAACTCTTTGAAAATAAAAGTATCAAGAAGGCTAGTAGGTTTATTCCAATGTTTTTTCTGTACTATAAAATAATATCTTGACGCCTAGTTGAATAGTTTTAGTTATTATTATTGTGATTATTTGTAAAGAGATGGAAAACTTCACCAATGCAGAGTATGCTGACATACATTTTACTTACTGACTTGCTAACGGAAATGCATATGAGGCTAGACGTTCGTATCAGGAGTTTTATCCGACCCACTCAACTCCTACTTCAAAAACGTTTTCAAGAATTCACGCTCAGTTAAGGGAAACAGGAAGTTTCGAGAAAGCTAGTCATCTGGCGGGTGCACATTACTGCACATCGGACGGTAAAAACCTCAGAAACCGAGGAAGCAGTTCTCAATCTGGTTGGAGAACACCCGGAAACAAGCTCCAGAAAAATAGCGCTGACGTTGAACATTTCTCATGTTCTGGTATGGAAAACTCTTAATGATAATTCGTTATATCCCTACAATATTCAAAGAGTTCAGGCACTACTCCCTCGTGACTTTCCGTTACTTACTCTACTTTCGTTGGTTTCTCCAATGCCTTATTCAAAATCCTTTATCTGAAAATCAAATCCTGTTTACCGACGAAGCAAAGTTCTCACGCAATGCTATACGCAATTTTCACAACAATCATTTGTGGTCAGAGGAAAACTCCCACGCGATACAGGAATCATATTTCCAAGAACATTTCTATCTTAACGTGTGGGTAGGAATGCTTGGAGATTATTTCATAGGTCCATCCTTTATTTCGGAAAGATTGAACGGAGAGAGATATCGTCATTTTCTTGAAGAAGATTTGCCTATTTTACTGGAAGATGTGCCGCTTAGCCTACGAAATGAAATGTGGTTTATGCATGACGGTGCTCCGGCACATTTAAGCATCCAAGCGAGAGAATTGTTAGATCAAACTTTCGGCAACCGATGGATAGGTGGGGAAGGACCTCAACCATTGCCCCTTAGGTCACCAGACCTTAACAGTTTGGATTTTTTCCTGTGGGGACATCTAAAATCCTCAATTCACCAGACACCTATCCAAAATGAAGAAGAATCAAGTAATCGAATAATCAACCCTTGTAGAACGATTCACAATACTCCAGGAATTTTCCGAAGAGTGCGCGAATCGATGAGAAGAAGATTGGATGAGTGCATATAGGCAGGAGGTGGACATTTCGAGCATTCATTGTGATTTTGATTAAGATTTATATCTATTGTTCCGTTGTTTATTGTTGGTTAAAAATAAGCGTTTGAAATGTTTCTATGCTGGAATTAAAAAAAAAGTTTTCAAAATTGTTTCACTCTCTGACAAACACATGCATCGATTAATTTTAATCAGAATATCTCGAAGACGGATGCTCGTAGCGACTTTTGAAAGGCATACCTTTTTCACGTAAAAATGATAGCGGAATCGATTTTTTTTCTAGAAAATGTGATACATTCATGCACAACAGATTTGTGACTCCCCGAAAGAGACAAAGACCAGTAGGCGGCGCCCTCTACAATTTGAATTTCTCATATAAAAAAATCATGAACACTTAAAAATATACTGAGTATCAATGATTTGCGCAGTACATATTTTTCGTTAGTTCAGTCTCTCTTAATGTATGGAAATCTAGGATGGGGTGGGGTCTATAGTACAACTGTACAACCGCTCATGGTACTATACAGAAACGATTCCTCAAAATTATCTATAATTTAAATTTTCGTTTTCCATCGGCACAAATATTCCAATATTGTGAACTGATGAGTTTGAGATATCTTTACTTTGAACAATTATTAATATTTATATTTCACAACAGAAATAAGTTCAAAAATCATCAACATGGACATGAAACCCGACTAAAAGTGAGTAGCCTAGATATACCGAAAATGAACAGAGCTATTGGACAAAGATCAATTACATATATTGGACCCAAATTATCCAATCTTGCTCCAGATCATATAAAAACGGAATATGTGTTGAAGTTATTCGAAATTTCAGTGATCAAATGGCTCAAAAATGAAAATATAACATTACTATGAACAAATTTAACTGAATTAATCTCTCAATTTTCACATCATTTTTACATCCCCACCTAGCACAATGAATACTTTTAATTTAACACGAGTTTGTATTTTATATTGTAACATTTAATATTTTCATACGTTTACACATTCAAATTTTTATGTTTTATATTTTTGCATTATCTACACGTTTAGAGATTTTATACTTTTAGATTTTATATTTAATGTGTCTTTTTTTGTAGTATACTAAGAATATTATTCACTACTATTGATATTGTTAATACTATTCAGAAATATAAGCATTACAATGTTTGCTCGAGTATCTCAAAATATATTATATCTTGACCATCTTCAAAGGAAAGAATTTCGATATTGATGTTTCACAGACAAGTTTTCCAAAAGCTTTAATGAATCATCAATACCTATGTTTCCGCTGATAAAAATTCAGTAATAACACTTGGTTTGAAAAACATATCCTTCTACCTATATTATTCGTCCATTTTTTTGGCTTTTATAAATTCATGTAATTTGTTGAATAATAAAATACTACTACTACTACCAATTTTCGTCCAAATATCGACATTATTTTCAAAACTATTAACGAAAATACAAAATCAAAATAAATTTTCAACATCTTTTATATAAAAAATGATGGACTTGCGGACCCATTCTTATATGAACTTTTCACCTTATAAATAACTGAGGAATCGTCCTGTCAAATATCAGACACTTTGATTTGTTGAAAATATAAACAGGATGTTCATAAAATCTTTCTATCAATATTTAATTGAGAATGTTTCCCTTTTCAATCAGACACTTTTTACATAACACCCTGTATAAACTTCAAGTCCAGGCTAATTTTGGGGGTGGGGGGTCATGTGACCCCGCATGAATTATATTCAGAGTTATAGTACCATACGAATAAACTCCTTCAGGCACTGTGCCGTCAGTTGTGAGCGTTGCAGATGAGTACGTAGGTAGAAGAAACTTTCCATTGAGGGAAGAGATATTTCGACAAAATATCCTTGAACGGCATTTCTCAAGTCGATAGATCATTGAAAAATAATCAAGTAGGACCACGCCGTAAAAATATCGGTATTTTATGCGGCGTATAGTTAGATTTTCATTATCACGTAGATTTTCAGCAACGCCGTACATATTTGCCGGTACAGGAGTGAGAAGCACCGCACTTGTCCTTACTTTTCTCGCACAATATCCTCTGATCTTTGTATTATTTAACAGAATCTGAGGGGAAATTCTATTTGAGATTGAGATTAAAATGGGGGTTTTTTAATAAAAAGACAAAGTAAAAAACGTTAAATACAAAGATTGTAAAATAATGTACATTGAAATGAGAAAAAGCAAATAGTTGAAGTTCGAATTTTCAGAGTATCGTATAATGTTCCATCTGATATGAACGGCATTGTAATTTTCAATCATGATTTTATATTGCCAATAAAATTCTGTAAATGTCGTACAATAATTAATGACCCTAACATTCCGTGAAAACATAATGCACAATCTTATCAATATCAATATTTATTTGAATAATGTAAATTATGCCATTTCTCGGTTTTCTGTTTAATAGCAAATAAATATTCTTATTATTATATATCAGCTGTGAGAGATCCTCAAATTGAAAATGTACGGCATCATTTCGTTTTTGTTTTGATATGTTAAAAATAAAAAAAACAATAATATTCTGAGAATCACTCCTCTGATAAATCACACTGCAATTCAAGAATCTTTTTTTTTAAATCATATTTTTATTTAGTTCCAATAATTATAGCCGGCGGCCATTGAGTAAAACAATAATATTAATTCATATTATGTCCAAAAACCGGTTGCCTTACAGGAATATATGATCTTTCTTTCAAAAATATAAGATTCAACCTCCAAATGCAGGTAATATTTTATTCATGTTATATTAACCATAATTTCTGGGCAGCATAGTTTCTGGAAATTATTTTGTGTTAAATAATATTTTGGAATTGATGCCGTAAATTTTGCAATGATCTTGAACCATACAGGTCCAAGTCAAGGCAGTACCCAGAGGGGGTGTTGGGGAAGTACACAAAAATATATCTGGATTAAGGTGAAAAAAATGTGTCTGTGTAATGAAATTTGGTGAAATTAATTATTTACTTCAGAACCAAACCCCCCGAAATTTTTCTCTGGGTACGGCCTCGGTATAAGTAGGAGTTTGCTTACGCGGCTTCTCACCCCTGTACCGGCAAATATGTACGGCGTTGCTAAAAATTTAATCTACGTAGTTATAAATATCTCAATACAGTGCTTCTCAAAAGTCCCCTCCGCCCCCCTTATTTTTGGAACAATTATACATGAACAAGTGAAATTTGGAAACTGAATATTAAAGGTTGTAAACTTCCCTACTAGTGATGATAGATGACGGAATCGTCAAAGATGATGTCACGGGGCCATTGTGACAAATAATTTTAAATAGAACCCTACGGCAAGCGACACCTCTTTCAAAAGGTATCGAAAAAACCTATTCAATGATACTGATTTTGTTTTTGTTTATGGCAGTTGTGGCAACTCGCTTTTAAAAAACGCAAAGCTGTGATGAATTAAATGGGTTAATACTAAAATTCCAAATTCAAGCTCCGCCTCTGGATAGTTGTCAAATGAGCTGACATTTTTGTTAGTCTTCCTATTCGACGTTTTTGTAATTGTCCAAGTTTTTGTACATTTAATAATTTGTGTAATGTTGATCGAACGTTTAACTGTTTTAGCAGCTTTTGGTACTTTTATGATTATTGTACATTTTAATAATGTGTTAAACTGTTGTGAGCCGAACGTTTAAGTGCTTCAAGAAGCGGAATGGTGCGTGCTTCAGGTGATAAAGTAGCAGCGATTCTAATTCTTGGTGAAACTGGACAAAATATTCATGCGGCAGAACGCATTTTTATTGAGAGGTTTTTCGATCGCCCCGTTTCGAGGACTCATTTAAGGAAGCTTTTTCGTAAGTTTGAAACAACGAGTGATATTAATGATGCGAAACGATCTGGCAGACCACAAATTTCTGATGAGAAAAAAATTTATATACTGGCAGAAGTAATAGTTAATCCTACTTATTCAACAACTCACGTTGCATCTACCTGTGAAGTCAGTCGAAGTACAGTACAGAAGGTGTTGAAAAAAAAACAAATTTCATCCATACAAATAAAAAATGGTTCATCAACTCTCAGACGACGACCTAGACCGAAGACTAGAATTTTGTGAAAATATGTAAACTAAAATTAACCAACAGCCAGACTATGTCAAAACTATTTGTTTTAGTAACGGAAGTACTTTATATCTGAATGGAAATGTAAATACACAGAATGCGAGCTATTGGAGTGACGCAAATCCTCACCTGCTTCGTGAAACACATACCCCATTTCCACAGAAGGTGGATGTTTGGGCAGGTATCCTGGGCAACCACATCGTTGGGCCTCTTTTTTCAAATACTAATTCAACTGGTGAGGTTTATCTGGAGCTGTTGCAAAACGCAATAGAACCGTTAATCCTTGGAAGTTTGGAAGATTATCCAGATGAATTCGGCAATTTGGAAATAACATTCCAACAGGATGGTGCTCCTCCACACTATTACGGTGCAGTAAAACGGTATTTGGATGAGGAGTATCGTGGTAGATGGATTGGATGACGA
The DNA here is from genome assembly GCA_018342105.1 of Gonioctena quinquepunctata. Classification (NCBI taxonomy): domain Eukaryota; kingdom Metazoa; phylum Arthropoda; class Insecta; order Coleoptera; family Chrysomelidae; genus Gonioctena; species Gonioctena quinquepunctata. The sequence goes on along the minus strand of JAFIRS010000018.1, from coordinate 812,550 downwards.
GGTTCAACGGAATGGCCAGCTCGATCACCAGACCTCACACCTTTGGATTTTTTTCTGTGAGTATACCTCGAATTGAAGGTTTACGCCACTGAACCTGACAATATTGACGTTTCAAAACGACGTATTGTTGCAGAATGTGAGGCTGTTTCCGCAGACCGATTTGCAAAAGTACGAGAAGAGTTTAAAAATAGGATATTTCACTGTCAGGAAGTAAATGGAGGTCACTTCGAGCAATTTATTTGAGTAGATACTGATTCTTAAATCTGTAATTAATATCATACTGAATGGAATTCAAATTCTAATGTTTACTAATGAGCCATTGAAACTACAAACAAAATTAGTATCATTGAATAGGTTTTTTGGATACCTTTTGAAAGAGGTGTCGCTTGCCGTAGGGTTCCATTTAAAATTATTGGCCACAATGGCCTTGTGACGTCATCTTTGACGATTTCGTCATCTATCATCACTAGTTCACAACCTTCAATATTCAGTTTCCAAATTTCACTTGTTTATGTATAATCGTTCCAGAAATAAGAGGGGGGAAGAGACTTTTGAGAAGCACTGTATACATACGCCGTACAGTGGTGAATCACCTATATTGGGGGCGAAAGTTTGCGGAAAATAATGTTTTTTCCTGGCTCTAGTACCGTTATTTTTATACTGCTGTACTTGAATATTCTTGATCTATCAACTCGAGAAATGCTGTTCAAGAATATTTTGTCGAAATAGAAAGTTTCTTTCACCTGCACCGCTCACAACTGACGGTACAGTGCCTAAAGGAGTTTATTCGTATGGTACTATAACTCTGAATATAATTCATGCTAGGTCACATAACCCCCCAAAATTGGCCTGGACTTGTAGTCTAATAGTTTCAGAAGCTCTTATATGAATTCATCTACTGACTGATCAATCAGCGGATATTTCTGTTACGAACAAAATCTTTTGGAAACGGGATAATGACCTGAGATTCCATCAATTCACATATTCCAACTGGGAAGTTGAATTCTCTCAAACAACTTATCCTTATAAAGTCGAAAAATGACTTCAGTATTGTTTGACGGAATTGTTTACTGTCACTGCCGCTAGAGAGAGGAAAGTACTTTTATCTCACTTCATGAATAAAAGCTGCTTGATCCCCTCAGAAAGTTTATATCCTCCCATTCATCGACGACAAAAGATCGGGTTTCCAGAAACTTTCAGTTTCGACATAAAACGTAAAAAACAATTTTGCGTGCCGTAAATGTGATACTTTAATTAAAAACAGGAATACACTTTCCTGAGAGTAACTATGATAGGGGTGAAATAGGATAATTGAGAAATATAAAGTGTGGAGTAGAGAAGACTGTGTATGTGTTTTAATTATTTGGGGAAAGTCTTTCAAACATATTCGAATACTGGATGGGCCAGCCATTTACTTCCACAGAAAGTGTTTCATAAGAAATTTCCTGAACACGTTAATATGAAGTGAAATACACCAACCAGTGTGGACACGTATATTATTGTGAAAGTAATTGAAATATGGCCATTGTTTGTTGCGGAGGTACAACAGCATTAATTGCTATTTCTTGTATCAGTTATCTGTTCAAGAAAGTGAGTTATTGAATTTTCCCAAAGTGTTGAGAATATCAAAGCACCATCAACCAATAAAAAATGTTTTCGAATTCCATGGATGGAAAAATATATTTTGAATTAATGAAATGAGTTCTTTGCTGAAACTGTATTTTATTTTTAAATTGAGGTGAAAATATTACGAATAAAATCGTTTATTGGACTATGTTTGCCGTATATTTTTCTATCGATACAATGAATTGTGTGGAGCAAACTATAAGCTGCTTAAAAAATTCACAGTTCTGTGATCACACTGAACCATGTATGACTGTTCAACGAGGAACAATTATTTAAACTAAGTAAATTATGTATAACCTGAACACATGAACAAATTCGTGCTTCAAGTAGTCCATTTGTTTTCAATCAATATTGTGTGTGTGTGTGGTTTTTATATTTTCGCCAATGTTTTTCATTGTATCCAACTTTCCAATGCCAAAAAAAACAAGTCTTTTTGTTTGTTTTTTCCAATTATGTTTAAGGACATGCATCAGCTATTTTTTGATACAAACCTCACATTAATGTCTTGAAACATAAAATAAAATTTTCGAAAGCTCGACAAGTTAAACAAGAGTTTTACTTTATCAGGCCAATATATTATATGACTGCAACCCCAAGGATAATCTTCAGTTACTGAAAATATTCTATAAATATATATATAATATATATATATATATGGTAGACCAATTAATACGATTTCTTCGTTTTATGTCGAGCTTGAAAATTTTATTTTCTTCTTCAAGACTTAACTAAAGTTAATACATGATTATATGCTGGTATTACATAATTAAAGGATACTTACTAACATGAAATTCAGAAAAATAATACACAAAAGAAACATCGGTGTTACAATTTAAAATGACAAGATGACAGTCACATGACAGATACTCAGTTACATACCTAAATAATCGAAATTCTAGATGAAAGAGATACAGAGTGAGAATATAAAAATGTAAAAGTATATATAATTATAAAAAAAAAAAATAATAATAATCATTTCAAAGAGGATTAGGTGTGATATTGTCTTTATGTTTTTTTAAAAGATATGTATATATTGTACTGAGGTCATCAATATCTGTTCTTCTATTCATTGTTTTTCATTGTTGTTTATATGAACCATTTCAAGAAAGAGACGCTTATTGAGATTTTGTTCATTATCGAGAATTTTGGCATTATTATAGTCAATCACATGATCTTTATCTATTACATGTTCAGCAAGGCAACAAGATCTCACATTTCTTCTACAGTCACTTTTATGAGAGGTTATTCTATCTTTGAGCATTCTACTTGTCTGACCAATGTATACTTTATCACAGCTGCTGCAAGGAATTTCATAAATTATATTGGATTTATTTTTTATTGGTATAGGAGTTTTTAATTTTGAATGTATTTGTGATATAATTTTCAAACTGGTTTTAGCTATTTTAACATTGTCTTCATTTTGAACAATTGTATGAGTTTTGGTGTCAAATTATCTATATGTGGTAAAGATCTATAAATTGCAATTTGATCCGTTCTTGGTGATTGGTTTGAATTCAAAATAGAAGCAGAGGAGCTAAATAGAATTTTATTAACTAATGATTTCGGATATGAATTTTCTAAAAGAATGTTTGAAGTTCTTTCAGACACTCATCTCTAAGGATGGATGAGTGACCTTAACAACTCTATTTTTAAGGTTATTAATTAAATTGAGTTTGATTTTCATGGGATGGTGTGAGTGAAAATTTATGAAACGATTACTATTTATTGGTTTTCTGTACCATCTAGTGATGATTTTGTTGTTGATGGTTCTGATAAGTTTCAAATCAAGGAATGGAACTGAATTATCGGTTTCTTTTTCGACAGTGAACTGAATATTGGGATCAAAACTGTTAAAAATATTGAGAGTTTCATCAATACAGTTTTCTGGTACAGAAAGGATGAGGTCATCTACATATCTCCTAAGGAAAGGAATGTCGAAAGTGATTTTATTTGTGCAATATTCTAGGAGTTCATCTAAAACGTAACTTGATATTATTGGAGAGATGTTAGATCCCATGGGAGTACCAAAAATTTGTTTGTAGAATTTTTCATTGAAGACAAGACAAGTAGAGTCAAAAATGAAATCAATTATCTTCATAAACATTTGTTTTCAATATTGCAGAGATTGTTAATTTTGTTCCATTGTTTATCAATGCAGAGTTTAACTAACTCTAAAGGTAAGTTAGTGAATAGAGATACCACATCTAAACTTATCAGAACATAATTTGGTGCTAATTGAAAATCGTTAATAAATTCACTAAAGGAGAAAGAGTCAGTAACATGATATCTGTTATCGTTATCATATGAGTTGGTCAATATTTCAGTAATGAATTTCGTTATTTTACTGTTTGGTGAATCTATAGAAGAAACAATTGGTCTCATAGATAAAACTGGTTTATGAATTTTGGTAGAGTATAAAGACGTGGTGTGATAGAATTATAGATAGTTAACTTTTAGCAGTAATTTCATCAATCATTGCTTTTTCTTTAGTTCAGAAACAATTTTATTAGCTTTCTGTTGTAAAGTGCAAGACGGATCTGCTCTGAGTGGTTTATAATTTTGTATCATTTAGAAGTAACTGGCTCTTGTTGATGTATTCGTCTTTATACATTGCAACAGTTACGTTACCTTTATCACTATTGATAATACAAAGTTCAGGATGTTGTTTCAGATATATCTTGCACTTATTGAACATTGTAGTAAACTATCTATGTGATTACTATTAATATGAGAAAAGTTTGTTATGATATTGGTGAAGTGTGCTCGATATAAGTTTTACTTCTCTCATTGAAATTTTCGATAATATTTTCCAAATCTGCAGAAGTGAATCCATTCTCAAATCTTTAACAGTTGGACACACACTAAACTTAGGACCAAGTGATAAAATTGTTGAATTTCGATAGGTATCAATAAATCTGTTATGTTTTTGAACCATTTATTTTGAAATTTAATTTTATAGATTGTTTCTGATTTTAAATTCTCAAGTTTACGTATATTCGTATTTTTATTATATTGAATACTCTCTCATATTTGATGTTCAATCTGCGTTTATATTCAATGATGATATTTTGTGGAAGAGCATAATCGTGAAGATTTTGTATATTAGTTAATTCTTTGGATACTGCTCTTATATCAGAATATGTAACACCAATTTCTAAATTCAACAATTTTTCTTTAAATTGATATTGAAATTTTGTATTTGTTGTCCTAGTCTTCCTCTTCCATGATCTAATAGGGAATTGATATTTCTCACCCATTACTGACATGTTTGGGAAATATCTTATTTTGTCTGCATTTGAGTAGGAACACCTTTTTGTTTCTCAATGATGCTAATTTGATGTTGAGTTTGGTCAATGTCTTGAGATTTCTAACACTAGTAAGTCCATATCGATGTTTGATATCTTGGTAAAACCCCATTCCTTAATAAATAAGGGATATTTTCGTGACTGTTCGATAATTTATGTAGAAATTAGTGGGAAGCAGTCAATGGTAGACTAATTAATACGATTTCTTCGTTTTTATGTCGAGCTTTCGAAAATTTTTTATTTTTCTTCTTCAAGACTTAACTAAAAGTTAATACATGATTATATGCTGGTATTACATAATTAAAGGATACTTACTAACATGAAATTCAGAAAAATAATACACAAAAAGAAACATCGGTGTTACAATTTAAAATGACAAGATGACAGTCACATGACAGATACTCAGTTACATACCTAAATAATCGAAATTCTAGATGAAAGAGATACAGAGTGAGAATATAAAAATGTAAAAGTATATATAATTATAAAAAAATAATAATAATCATTTCAAAGAGGATTAGGTGTGATATTGTCTTTATGTTTTTTTAAAAGATATGTATATATTGTACTGAGGTCATCAATATCTGTTCTTCATTCATTGTTTTTTCATTGTTGTTTATATGAACCATTTCAAGAAAGAGACGCTTATTGAGATTTTGTTCATTATCGAGAATTTTAGCATTATTATAGTCAATCACATGATCTTTATCTATTACATGTTCAGCAAGGCAACAAGATCTCACATTTCTTCTACAGTCACTTTTATGAGAGGTTATTCTATCTTTGAGCATTCTACTTGTCTGACCAATGTATACTTTATCACAGCTGCTGCAAGGAATTTCATAAATTATATTGGATTTATTTTTATTGGTATAGGAGTTTTAATTTTGAATGTATTTGTGATATAGTTTTCAAACTGGTTTTAGCTATTTTAACATTGTCTTCATTTTTGAACAATTGTATGAGTTTTGGTGTCAAATTATCTATATGTGGTAAAGATCTATAAATTGCAATTTGATCCGTTCTTGGTGATTGGTTTGAATTCAAAATAGAAGCAGAGGAGCTAAATAGAATTTTATTAACAATGATTTCGGATATGAATTTTCTAAAAGAATGTTTTGAAGTTCTTTTAGACACTCATCTCTCAAGGATGGATGAGTGACCTTAACAACTCTATTTTTAAGGTTATTAATTAAATTGAGTTTGATTTTCATGTTTTGGATGGTGTGAGTGAAAATTTATGAAACGATTACTATTTATTGGTTTTCTGTACCATCTAGTGATGATTTTGTTGTTGATGGTTCTGATAAGTTTCAAATCAAGGAATGGAACTGAATTATCGGTTTCTTTTACGACAGTGAACTGAATATTGGGATTAAAACTGTTAAAAATATTGAGAGTTTCATCACTACAGTTTTCTGGTACAGAAAGGATGAGGTCATCTACATATCTCCTCAGGAAAGGAATGTCTAAAGTGATTTTATTTTGTGCAATATTCTAGGAGTTCATCTAAAACGTAACTTGATATTATTTGAGAGATGTTAGATCCCATGGGAGTACCAAAAATTTGTTTGTAGAATTTTTCATTGAAGACAAGACAAGTAGAGTCAAAAATGAAATCAATTATCTTCATAAACATTTGTTTTTCAATATTGCAGAGATTGTTAATTTTGTTCCATTGTTTATCAATGCAGAGTTTAACTAACTCTAAAGGTAAGTTAGTGAATAGAGATACCACATCTAAACTTATCAGAACATAATTTGGTGCTAATTGAAAATCGTTAATAAATTCACTAAAGGAGAAAGAGTCAGTAACATGATATCTATTATCGTTATCATATGAGTTGGTCAATATTTCAGTAATGAATTTCGTTATTTTACTGTTTGGTGAATCTTTCTCCTTTAGTGAATTTATTAACGATTTTCAATTAGCACCAAATTATGTTCTGATAAGTTTAGATGTGGTATCTCTATTCACTAACTTACCTTTAGAGTTAGTTAAACTCTGCATTGATAAACAATGGAACAAAATTAAAATCTCTGCAATATTGAAAACAAATGTTTATGAAGATAATTGATTTCATTTTTGACTCTACTTGTCTTGTCTTCAATGAAAAATTCTACAAACAAATTTTTGGTACTCCCATGGGATCTAACATCTCTCCAATAATATCAAGTTACGTTTTAGATGAACTCCTAGAATATTGCACAAATAAAATCACTTTCGACATTCCTTTCCTTAGGAGATATGTAGATGACCTCATCCTTTCTGTACCAGAAAACTGTATTGATGAAACTCTCAATATTTTTAACAGTTTTGATCCCAATATTCAGTTCACTGTCGAAAAAGAAACCGATAATTCAGTTCCATTCCTTGATTTGAAACTTATCAGAACCATCAACAACAAAATCATCACTAGATGGTACAGAAAAACCCAAAAAATAGTAATCGTTTCATAAATTTTCACTCACACCATCCCATGAAAATCAAACTCAATTTAATTAATAACCTTAAAAATAGAGTTGTTAAGGTCACTCATCCATCCTTGAGAGATGAGTGTCTGAAAGAACTTCAAAACATTCTTTTAGAAAATTCATATCCGAAATCATTAGTTAATAAAATTCTATTTAGCTCCTCTGCTTCTATTTTGAATTCAAACCAATCACCAAGAACGGATCAAATTGCAATTTATAGATCTTTACCACATATAGATAATTTGACACCAAAACTCATACAATTGTTCAAAAATGAAGACAATGTTAAAATAGCTAAAACCAGTTTGAAAACTATATCACAAATACATTCAAAATTAAAACCCTATACCAATAAAAAATAAATCCAATATAATTTATGAAATTCCTTGCAGCAGCTGTGATAAAGTATACATTGGTCAGACAAGTAGAATGCTCAAAGATAGAATAACCTCTCATAAAAGTGACTGTAGAAGAAATGTGAGATCTTGTTGCCTTGCTGAACATGTAATAGATAAAGATCATGTGATTGACTATAATAATGCCAAAATTCTCGATAATGAACAAAATCTCAATAAGCGTCTCTTTCTTGAAATGGTTCATATAAACAAAAAAAATCTCAATAAGCGTCTCTTTCTTAAAATGATTATTATTATTTTTTTATAATTATATATACTTTACATTTTATATTCTCACTCTGTATCTCTTTCATCTAGAATTTCGATTATTTAGGTATGTAACTGAGTATCTGTCATGTGACTGTCATCTTGTCATTTTAAATTGTAACACCGATGTTTCTTTTGTGTATTATTTTTCTGAATTTCATGTTAGTAAGTATCCTTTAATTATGTAATACCAGCATATAATCATGTATTAACTTTTAGTTAAGTCTTGAAGAAGAAAATAAAAATTTTCGAAAGCTCGACATAAAACGAAGAAATCGTATTAATTGTCTACCATTGACTGCTTCCCACTAATTTCTACATAAATTATCGAACAGTCACGAAAATATCCCTTATTTATTAAGGAATGGGTTTTACCAAGATATCAAACATCGATATGGACTTACTAGTGTTAGAAATCTCAAGACATTTACCAAACTCAACATCAAATTAGCATCATTGTCGAAACAGCAAGGTGTTCCTACTCAACTGCAGACAAAATAAGATATTTCCACAGACATGTCAGTAAATGGGTGAGAAATATCAATTCCCTATTAGATCATGAAAGAGGAATATTAGGACATACAAATACAAAATTTCAATATCAATTTAAAGAAAAATTGTTGAATTTAGAAATTGGTGTTACATATTCTGATATAAGAGCAGTATCCAAAGAATTAACTCATATACAAAATCTTCTCGATTATGCTCTTCCACAAAATATCATCATTGAATATAAACGCAGATTGAACATCAAATATGAGAGAGTATTCAATATAATAAAAATACGAATATACGTAAACTTGAGAATTTAAAATCAGAAACAATCTATAAAATTAAATTTCAAAATAAATGGTTCAAAACATAACAGATTTATTGATACCTATCGAAATTCAACAATTTTATCACTTGGTCCTAAGTTTAGTGTGTGTCCAACTGTTAAAGATTTGAGAATGGATTCACTTCTTGCAGATTTGGAAAATATTATCGAAAATTTCAATGAGAGAAGTAAAAACTTATATCGAGCACACTTCACCAATATCATAACAAACTTTTCTCATATTAATAGTAATCACATAGATCAGTTTACTACAATGTTCAATAAGTGCAAGATATATCTGAAACAACATCCTGAACTTTGTATTATCAATAGTGATAAAGGTAACGTAACTGTTGCAATGTATAAAGACGAATACATCAACAAGAGCCAGTTACTTCTAAATGATACAAAATATTATAAACCACTCAGAGCAGATCCGTCTTGCACTTTACAACAGAAAGCTAATAAAATTGTTTCTGAACTAAAGAAAAAAGCAATGATTGATGAAATAACTGCTAAAAAGTTAACTATCTATAATTCTATCACACCACGTCTTTATACTCTACCAAAAATTCATAAACCAGTTTTATCTATGAGACCAATTGTTTCTTCTATAGATTCACCAAACAGTAAAATAACGAAATTCATTACTGAAATATTGACCAACTCATATGATAACGATAACAGATATCATGTTACTGACTCTTTCTCCTTTAGTGAATTTATTAACGATTTTCAATTAGCACCAAATTATGTTCTGATAAGTTTAGATGTGGTATCTCTATTCACTAACTTACCTTTAGAGTTAGTTAAACTCTGCATTGATAAACAATGGAACAAAATTAACAATCTCTGCAATATTGAAAAACAAATGTTTATGAAGATAATTGATTTCATTTTTGACTCTACTTGTCTTGTCTTCAATGAAAAATTCTACAAACAAATTTTTGGTACTCCCATGGGATCTAACATCTCTCCAATAATATCAAGTTACGTTTTAGATGAACTCCTAGAATATTGCACAAATAAAATCACTTTCGACATTCCTTTCCTTAGGAGATATGTAGATGACCTTATCCTTTCTGTACCAGAAACAGTATTGATGAAACTCTCAATATATTTAACAGTTTTGATCCCAATATTCAGTTCACTGTCGAAAAGGAACCGATAATTCAGTTCCATTCCTTTATTGAAACTTATCAGAACCATCAACAACAAAATCATCACTAGATGGTACAGAAAACCAATAAATAGTAATCGTTTCATAAATTTTCACTCACACCATCCCATGAAAATCAAACTCAATTTAATTAATAACCTTAAAAATAGAGTTGTTAAGGTCACTCATCCATCCTTGAGAGATGAGTGTCTGAAAGAACTTCAAAACATTCTTTTAGAAAATTCATATCCGAAATCATTAGTTAATAAAATTATATTTAGCTCCTCTGCTTCTATTTTGAATTCAAACCAATCACCAAGAACGGATCAAATTGCAATTTATAGATCTTTACCACATATAGATAATTTGACACCAAAACTCATACAATTGTTCAAAATGAAGACAATGTTAAAATAGCTAAAACCAGTTTGAAAACTATATCACAAATACATTCAAAATTAAAACTCCTATACCAATAAAAAAATAAATCCAATATAATTTATGAAATTCCTTGCAGCAGCTGTGATAAAGTATACATTGGTCAGACAAGTAGAATGCTCAAAGATAGAATAACCTCTCATAAAAGTGACTGTAGAAGAAATGTGAGATCTTGTTGCCTTGCTGAACATGTAATAGATAAAGATCATGTGATTGACTATAATAATGCCAAAATTCTCGATAATGGACAAAATCTCAATAAGCGTCTCTTTCTTGAAATGGTTCATATAAACAACAATGAAAAAACAATGAATAGAAGAACAGATATTGATGACCTCAGTACAATATATACATATCTTTTAAAAAAACATAAAGACAATATCACACCTAATCCTCTTTGAAATGATTATTATTATTTTTTTTTTATAATTATATATACTTTTACATTTTTATATTCTCACTCTGTTTCTTTTTAATCTAGAATTTCGATTATTTAGGTATGTAACTGAGTATCTGTCATGTGACTGTCATCTTGTCATTTTAAATTGTAACACCGATGTTTCTTTTGTGTATTATTTTTCTGAATTTCATGTTAGTAAGTATCCTTTAATTATGTAATACCAGCATATAATCATGTATTAACTTTTAGTTAAGTCTTGAAGAAGAAAATAAAAATTTTCGAAAGCTCGACATAAAAACGAAGAAATCGTATTAATTGGTCTACCATTGACTGCTTCCCACTAATTTCTACATATATATATATATATATATATATATATATATATATATATATTGTCATGATGAGGTGATTGTGGTTTGTTTTATTTTATTATTTTCACAATCAGACATCACAAGAAAAAAATATATTTTTTCTATTTTTGAATCCTTCAGCTAGTTGCCCTTTGAATTTGATTTGATATGTTCATAAATAGATACCCATATAATTATTTCAAATGTCGGGCTATGTATTTTAACTTTTTCCCATTTGACTCTTTTACCTTACTTTCTTCACCACAGCTTACTCAATCGGTACGCCTATGGAATCTCATGAGTAAGTTCTACTGTGGAGCCCTCTGGTAGTGTTCTTGATGTCAGTTTCAGAAAATTGACAAAACAGTTTGGATCAATTATTGAAAAGAAGTCAGAAATTCATCAAAAATAATAATTTCCTTCAGTCAGGAAGACTTACTGTTACCTATTCTGCGATAATTAAGTTAAATTGGTGTTTCATAGCAAAATATACATGAAAAGTGCAATTACATTATGATGAAAAAGGGTGAAATGCAACCAATTTTTGTGGGTTATGTTGATTTCATAAAAATAATTAGTCTATATACCAATTATGAAGGTTTTTTTCATCAAAGAATTCTTAAAAGGTTTATTTTTAAAATGCACTCAGTTTTGTTACGTTTATGGTTCTAAAGTACCTGTGGCTTCTTGAAATGTAAATGTTCAGTGTTTCGGGTCACTCTCCTGTTGTTGGAAACTGCCATTTCAGTCTGCAGCCCCTTTGTTTGACTGTGAATTCGTCCTTGGACTGGTATATGTATGGAATGAGAAGGAAAGATCCGTTATGTACCTGGTTTTTATCAGCTAATGTTCTCTCTGGTATTTTTTTGGGGTGTAGTGGCAAATAATTGAGAAAATATCCCTGATTTTCCAAATTAAATTTTGTTCAGTTGGTTCTTTCGAAAAATATTTTTTCTCCTCCTCGGCATGATGATTTTTTTTCCCTCGATACCACAAATCTTTTGTTTTCTTCTCGAATTCTCGGTTTTCGATCACTTTATGTTGTACTTTCCATATTTTCTTTTATTTGACAGATTTTATACTCTAATAGTTTCTAAATACCTTACATACTATATATATGATATATTAAAAATAATTTTTTGACGTTTTCTGTTTTTCATATTTTCAATATTCATAATTTCGCATCAGGATCTTTCCTGGCATCCCATTGGCTATCGTGTTCAGATCTGATTTCATACAAAATGTTCCAACTTCAAGATTTTGTTGTCTGCTTGTGCTCAAAAAAATATTAGTAAATTTTAATTTCTATAATTTTCATAAATTATGCCAATTGCTTGTAATGTTGAAGATATGTTCATTTAAAACATAGGTATCGACCAATATTATATAAGATTTCAGAAAAACGGTAGAATCCTCATATCATAAATTACTAAATATGAACATTTGTTATTTATGTGCTTTTTCGGTTTATAATTCTCATTTTAACTCTTAGAACATTTAACACGTACTTCTTAACATAACATTATATATATATATATATATATATATATATATATATTATTCGACTTTTTTTCTGTTGTATTGTATTTTATACTCAAAAGTTACTTGTTATTATTTTAAGCACTTATAGCAATAATTTTCATCAATAAAAAATACGTGTCATATATATATAAAATTCTCGTGAAACGGTGTTTGTAATCAAACTCCTCCGAAATGGCTCGACCGATGATTCTCATGAAATTTTGTGTGCATATCGGTTAGGTCTGCGAATCGGACAACATCTATTTTTCATCCCCCTAAATGTTGAGGGTGGTCCACCCCTTCATTTATTTTTTTATTTTTTAGATAAAAATATTTTTTTTTGTGATGCAGCATTCAAAAATACATACAACCCTGAATTTTCACCCTTCTACGATCAACCCCTATTTTTCCATCGCGATTTTTATTTTATTTTATTTTATCCACAGATCCGCAATAGGGTTGCAAGATGGCAATCGAATATAATAATTGTAGTACGATAAATTGAGAACGAGATAACGGGATGAATGAAAAACGGGATAACAGGACAACGGGAATAACGGGATAACGAAAAAACGGGAAAACGGGATAACAGGATGACAGGATAAGGAAATAATGGGAAAACGGAATAATGGGATAAATAAAAACGGGATAACAGGAAAATGGGATAACGGGAATAACGGGATAACAAAAAAAACGGGATAATGGGATGACAAGATAAGGGGATAACGGGAAAACGGGATAACGGGATAAAAAAAAACGGGAAACAGGAAAACGGGATAACAGGAAAACGGGATAACGGGACAACAGGAAGCGAAGGAGTCAAAAGCATAGTCTAGATGGAACAACATAAAGGAAAACATAGAAAAAAAGAAATTCTACGCGGACGAGAGTTTTCGGGAAAAACATTTCAGGGAACATGGAAATTTGGACAGGACAACGTCTGTCGGGTCAGCTAGTATATATATATATATATATTTATATATATATATATATATATATATATATATATATATATATATATATATATATATATATATATATATATATATATAATATATATATATATATATATATATATATATATATATATATATATATATATATATATATAGATGATCACTTGTTATGATGCATAACTTGCGTTTGTGTATAGCTGGACAATACTTGCTTGGCCGTTGTGTATATCCCTATACGCTCTCGTGGCTACCTTCGTACTGTAAAGCCGGTGTCACACGGCGCGAGACTTGAAGGAGCTCGGCTTGGAGGAATGTTCTTGGAGCACAGGAGTGAGTTTCGTGCGATCTCGAACCTGATTGGTATCATGGCGTGTAAAATTTGACTGGATCGTTGTCTATCAGTGACTTGAGAATGGTACTCGAGTCAAGGAAGGCAGGTATTGTCAAGTGCAGTAGTTATTTAGTTCACAATGAATAGCATGTGCAGTAGCGTATTATTATATATTTTTTTTGTGATTGGGTCCCTTATAAACCTAAGAATTCAATTATTGCTTTTGAGTTTTAGTTTATGTTAATACACAATACTCTGCCGCCACCAAACTGTCTCTCTGAATGACCGCTTTCTGATCGTAGCTAACACTCTCCTCAGGTACCCTCGCGCCGTGAGACTGATCAACAAGCCAAACAGGACGAGCCAGCTGGTCGAGCTACGCGCCTTTGATGATTAGAGAATTATCGACATTTCAATGCCACCTCGAGCTTAGGCTTGCCATATCTCGATCCGACGCAAGACCACCGGACTCACGACGTGAAACTCGACGAACCCCAAGCCGAGCTCGTCAAGTCTCGCGCCTTGAGACAACGGCTTAAGATTTCCGTGAGGGTATATGCGCGCAGCTCCCAATTTCACTTCAATAAATTGATCCCATTTCTGTTTGTTCAAATAAATATGTACCGGTGATTCTGGGTTTGGTGCAATTCAGCAACATACTCTACTGTTTATGTATATTCCACAATACCGAAAATGGACTAACATCGGATATTCACATTTCCCAAATCCTCTCCATATTTCATTCAAGCATATTGAGAGTAATCCAAGAGGGTTACTAATGGTATTCACAATGTTATGTTGAGGTTAGCTTCTGACTAATCCCCCCAATCCAGTTATTTGATGAATCCATAAAATACGTCAATTGGAGCATAACGTATGAAAAATGTACAATGAAAACCACAACTGAAGTAACGTTGAATGGGGCAACGAACAATAAAACGCATTTTCGCGAAAACAATTGAATATAAAACGGAATTATATCCATATTGTCGACTTGTTTACATTTATACAACGCCGCCGCTACATTCTGATTAATGCTCTTTCTGGGGCGACGGCGTCTTTAGGGTTACTGGCTGGGCTCGAGTGGAAAATTGCACACTTTTAAATATTCCTGGAAGGGAAACATTTCGCATTGTGAATTCTTGGAAGTTGCCATTTCGTCGATTAATTTTATAACAGGCTGAAACTCCTTGCTTGTATATATTCTTAAGTATTCAACACAGTTTTTTTGTCGGTTAAGAATTGTCTTCCCTTCCCGAGTTATTTTTGGCATGGGCAAAAATGAAGTGCAGAATATATGCAAAAGTCAGATCCAATACATTTAATAACGACTCGTTATTATTTCCATTCCCTATTCTATAAAAACATACCCAATGATTCGCGAGAATGTGTCCGGATTTATTTTTTCAATTTTTCTGATGAGAATAAATTAGTTGTTAAACGCCTTAAAAATATCAAATCACCTTCATTCATCACAGTTACAAGATGATTGGATGGTTGAAATCTAATGAAACGTTGTTTTTCGAAAAAAAAAATAAGCAAAAACAATCTGAAAATAATATCTTATGGACATCGATTTGAATCAACTCATACGGGTTCTCAGAGACCGAAAACAATCGACATGATGATATGAATACAACATTAGTGATACTGTTCAGTTCATTCAAGAAGGGACCATAGATCAGAAACATGATGAGATGAAATATATTGTAATCTGGAGTCAGAGTTCAGGATGAAATATTTCCTGGATGTATTGGGCTTATTGAAGTATGTATATATACGAGGTTAATTTGCGAATGCTTATTGCCTCACAAAAATATATCTGACTCTACAATTCAGGGTGATCTCCTGCATAATGATCTCGGAGTTCATCCCACATCAATATAGTGAGAGTCATGCAGACCATCACTAAAGCCATGATCCCAAATGGATCTTTAGAGAACAGTTGATGGGTGAGTCCTTCAATGTGTGTTTTGTCATTTTGAATAGTATTGTCACGCCCTACTTTGGGGGACCCTGTGAAACCCTGGCCCCCTAACTATTTAGGGTGCCCACTAATCATCTTGTTTGGCTTAACAGAGGTTGAAACATTTTAATTCTGTGATTGTGACCACCCTGGCACAATGAAATCAAAAAATGAAGTGAAAACTATTTTGGTTTATTAAAAATTATGAAAGGGCAAAAAAATAACACAATGCTGAATACAAAAATAGTGAAGTGAACAATGACCAAAAGAAGTAGATGAAAGTAACACTTACATTATAAAAAAATCCCAGGGAAGGAGATGTGTTTTCATGGACTGGCAGCATGAACAGGCACAAAAAAAAAGCGAGCGAAAAACAATAATTTCAATTCATATTAAAAATATCATTGGGTCATGATTAATTGCGCTGCTTATTGCAGAATCAGCTTTCTTGCCATTCAGTACTCAGGAATTGAATTGAAATCCTATACCTGGTTAATCAACGGCAAGGAACTTTAAATATGCAGGAAACACTGTATTCCGATAAATGTGATACTGAATGATGAATTACTAATGTATAAATAAACTATGGAATTTTCAACTCTGGGCTTAATTACGTTCGATATAAATTAATTCTGAATTTTGAAAAAGAAATGATTGCTATATTTATACCGGGAAATATTTTTCATACTTCACAGTATTTCATAACAAGCTTTGTTCAATGAACAAATAGTTAGTCTCAAGCATATATAATGGAAGGTATGGAGATAAGATATTTTTCTAATAAAAAACCACAAAAATTATAGAAACCTGAGATTTTCACGTGAAAAGATTTGGGAAGTAACGTGTAGAACCTATCCTATCTATAGTATCCACTACTAAATACTATGTCCGTCCAGAGGAATTCAATGCATAATGATGTGTTTTTCAGCTTGGCTCTACAGGGCGTTTCATAATTGAATGCTGATCCTAAGGGACGATAATCCTTGGATGATTTAAAAAAAAATCTTCAAATGAACATCGGTACGCAACCGCTTTATTTCTGAGATACAGGATGTTAAAATTTAACAAAAGAATCAGTTCTTTCCCAATATCTCTCAAACCGCTCTGGATTTTCCTTTCAATTTTTACGCGTAAAAATACATTTTTTCCATGATGAAAGATTCCTCAATTTTCATCAGTGGCATCCCTGTTAACATGCCGTGCCATATTTTTGATCAAAATAATGATACGCCACTATCTTTTTCCTAAATAAATATTATTTTTGTAATTGTCGTCTATCTGTTCATAAAAATGGTCTCCTGATTTTTTTCATCCGGCGAACGGTTTTCGACTCAGAAAATTAAATGCATTAATTTGCTTGTCCCTATGCGAAATCAGTCGTTGAAGAGTAGTAGGATTATCTTGTGGGCTGAAAACATCTAGAATGCTAAGAACACATTTCGTTGTTCTCAACATAAACAATTTCGACACTTCTTTAGCTAGATACGTGATGATATTTACGTTATAAAAACTTGTTTATAAAAAAAAACATGGTTAATTTTACAAATACCTAATTAGCAGACATGCATTACTTGTATGGGCTTGCTGACGGGAACGCATATGAAGCTAGGCGACTGTATCAAGAGCGCTCTCTGAATAAAATGGTTCCTGATGCTCCAACGATTTCAAGCACCCACAGAAGGTTATGTCAAACACGAAGTTTTGAGCCAAATCATCATTTGAAAGGAGCACATCGGACAGCAAGAACTCCAGCAATTTCAAATTCAGTTGACGAAAATCCTGGAACTAGTACGAGGCAAGTTGCCAATAATTTGAATATAGCCCATATTCTAGTATGGAGGATTCTTCATAATTATTTATTATATCCCCATCACATTCAACGTGTTCTACTTCCTCAAGACTTCCCATTACGAGTGAATTTCTGCCAATGGTTTCTCCAAAAAGTTACCGAAAATCCTTTATTTGGCAGGGAAATTTTATTCACGGACGAAGCCAGTTTTACTGAAAACAAGATCAGAAATTTTCATAATAATAATTTTTGGGCCGAGGAGAATCCACATGCAAACGTGGAATCTCATCACCAGGAGCAGTTCTCATCAAATGTCTGGGCTGGAATATTCGGAGATTACCTATGTGACCTTTTTTTACCTCGCAGATTAAATGGACATAATAATCGCCGATTTCTTGAAGATAATTTGCCAATTCTGTTGGAAGATGTTCCTATTTTAATGCGAAATCACATGTGGTTTATGCACGATGGTGCACCTGCTCATTTGAGTGCTCTGGCACGCGAATATGTAAACCAAAACTTTCATAATCGCTGGATAGGTCGTGGGAAAACTGAGTTATGGCCAGCTGGATCCTCAGACTTAAACAGTCTTGATTATTTTCTTCAGGAACATCATAAGACTTTGCTGTACAGTCAACCAATTCTAACTGAGGAAGAATTGCGAAACCGCGTAATAGTTTCCTGTGATGCAATAAGGAATACTCCAGGAATTTTCCAAAGAGTACGCGAGTCAATGACAAGGAGGACTGAAGCGTGCATACTTGCAGGAGGCGGACATTTTGAACAGTTAATTTGATTTTGGTATTTTTTGTTCATAACAGTTATGTTTTTAAAAATAAAAAAAATATTTTTTTGCGTACTTATTACAAAAACTAAATAATAGTTACCATAAAATTATAAAAATCTTGCCTAGATCCTTTGGTTACCACAATTGTGAAATAAGCACTAAGCGAAAAAATCGAATAGGGACAAGCAAATGAATGTACTTTATTTTCTAAATCGAAAACCGTCCGCCGGACGAAAAAAAGACAGGAAACCATTTTTATGAGATGATAGAGAACAATTACAAAAATAATATTCATTTGGAATAAAAGACAGTGGCGTATCATTATTTTGAACAAAAATATGACAGGGCATGTTAACAGGGACGCCACTGATGAAAATTAAGAAGTCCTTCATCAAGAAAAAATTTTATTTTCCTGTATCTCAGAAATATAGCGGTTGCGGACCTATGTTTATATGAAGCATTTTTCTTAAAATCATCCAAGGATTATCACCCTTTAGGATCAGCATTCAATTATGGAACACCCTGTATATCAGTTGCTGGCAGCTGTACAGAGCGACGACGACAAAAAGAAACAGATCAAGATGACGACTATAGGGATGACGAACAAGAGGGAAATATAATCCGTTTGGGTCTAGCAATCCTGAAAGCCAAAGAAGAGGTCATCCCACACCATACTGCACAACCTAGTGGATGTTCAGATGAGAATTATGTACCATCATGTCTTCATATTTCAAGTGGGCAGAAACGGGCTGTACGCATCCTAGATTTGATCTATCATGATGTTTGTGGAAATGCAGACTGCGGCAATTGGTGGTACTGAATATTTCCTGACATTCACTGACGACTACTCAAGAAAGACAGTGGAATATTGTCTCCTCTCAGAATCGGAAGTAACAACCAATTACAAGGAATACAAAGCAAAGGTCAACGATGAAATGGGCGGAAAAATTAAAGCTCTACGCACTGACAATGGAACAGGATATGTCAATAATGAGCTCTGTGCAAACTAAAATTTTCTTTTCGAAATATGTGCGTCGAAAATCTGCTACTTTGGCAATGTAGAATGATTCGGTTGTAAATATATTCCTAGATCGAATTCATTTCTGCGCTCTACAAACATTTGATTTTTTTTGCTGTTGTTTCGAGCAGAATGTTCTTTCATTTTTCCAGTATGGATTTGCATAAATTAGTTCACTCAAAATATATATGGTAGTTGTGATAGTCGAAAAAGTTCCAGCAAAATTTTTTGGTATTGATGTGAAGTCTTCATGCAGAATAAATCCCAACAAATGAATATAGATGAAGAGAAATTACTACGAACAGTGTAAATTCCGACTGAATATCCAACAGCTCATCCTTTATAACCACATAGTTATAATTCACATTGTGGATACTATTATTGAAACAAACGCATATTCTTTATTATCCAGTAACTTTGTGAGTAAAATTCATTGCGGAAAATTACTTGTAACTAACTTTCTGCATACCCTCGAAGCGACGGAGTGAATTATCATTCATTAGGTAAACTTTCACTTGGCGTGGAATGTTCTCGAAATCATTGAATTTTCAAGGGAAATCTGTGACTGAATATTTGATATATGTTCAGTGACTAACAATGGCTAACCATCACAATTTTGGGACTTGAAGGTCTATCGTGAGGTGGTCGTGTAATGAAGAGTTCCTGCCAATTACACGAAACACCCACAGCCTAATGTATGCTCAACATAAAACTTATGAATTGGACATAATTATGTGATTTATTTCTCAAGAATCCATATGTGAAATGTTGGGGAGAACCCACAGAAATCTGTTATTCAATTGGTTGGAGGAATAGTTGACAAAAACACGGAACTGCATTTTATATTACTTTGGCAAATCAACATTTGAGAGCCAGAGTTACACCACATCAGCTGTTGAATTCAATATCATGACATATAGTTTGTGGAGTGATTCATCAACAGGAAATTTTAATATCAAGACCCTCTTTTCGATTATCATTAAAGTAATTATGGTGGAAAATCGAGAAATTCAACAGGGTTTTCAGTAGACTGGAAGTAACATTCTCTATGGAAAAATATATCATCGCATCGGATTATTTTCCACAGATCAGAAGATCCAATCTACAAGGTGTAACGATATATCTGTTACATTTCTTATTGATATGCTCAGAGATACAAAATAATAAAGACAAAGCTCAAATTATCTTATGAACTCCAATCAAAGAATCACTTTTGGAAATCTTAGCGCCATCTAACGGCGAACAGTCAATGCGAAGAAGAACGCGAAAGTTTGACAGTACGATTTTGGTATTAGATTGGTATTAGTTCGAATACAAAAGCGACCATCAGTATAACTCACGGAGTAATCTACGTCTCACATCCAAAGTACTTATTTTTTACTTGTTAGTGCATTCGAATAAAAGTTGTAGATGAAAAGTTTTTTATTAATTATTTTTTATTCTATACTCGAAAATTTAACGTGAATAATATATGATATTTTGGTCGCTGACCAATTCGATGGTCGAGATGACATGAAATTTAAACTTCAAAGTATGTTTTTTTTTCAGTAGGTACGTTTAGTGATTTTATTAAACATATAATATTGAGAAAGTTTGTTGGGATTTGTTTCCTTTCCAACGTTTCGAATTTTAATGAATTAATCTTCAGGGCTCTGTAACAATGAGCTTTTGTAAGTTGAAGGGGTTGAGAAATAGTAAAAAAAAAAACTTGCACTCAAGAATTGGAACATGTCGCAGTAAAATGGATTATTATAATAGGAAAGACTCAACCAAAAGTTAGTTTTTCCGAGTTGGATGCAAATAAAAATATCCATAAACAGACATTCTAGATACAAATGAAAAACACTTCACAGGTTCAACATCAAGTGCCAGACAAACGAATACTGAGATAAAATTAGAAAAATATCCGTGAACCATATAGTTCTTTCATTAATGGAGAAAAACAATTGTGGTAAAAAACGATAACAATTGACATCCATCAGTTAAAAAAGCGAAAAAGACGAAAAAAATCCAAATTATTAAAACACTTAAAGGGGAGAAGATTTTGAGAACGGGGGCAGATATAGTCCCCGAAACGTCGAGCAAAAACGATATAGAGAAGTATCTTCTGAATTTGAAAAAAAAAATTTTTGATAGGCAAATTCAAAAAACGGCAAGTTATTGACTAATTGAATCATTTTTCTATAGGAAATATAATTTGGTGAACGCAATAACTTATCGGGACAAAATTTGAAATGTTTATTCCAATTTTCAGGGCATACTACGATATTTTTTCTTAGTCGAAAATCGAGATTTTTTATTAGCGATTTTTTTATTGGAAAAATCACCACGCCACTGGATTCAGAGTGCCTCTAAACAGATGTGACCAAAATTTCATGAAAAAATATTCATTAATAACAAAGTTATGACAACTCAAAAATTCGAAAACTCACACAGCTAACAGTCACAAAAAACACCCTATATCAACAGATATAGCCATGAGAATATTTTTTTTATGATTTCAACAATAAAGTGCCGCCAGATGAAAAAAAAACAAATAGCGTAAATTTTTTTAATGAAAATAACGGAATTACATTCAAGTTTTCACGCAAATTAACTAAAACTAAGACCTAATTGATTTTTCAATTTAAATCTTAGTTGCCATGGAAATGATATTACAGTTTGACACTTGTGAAAGATTTAAATGTACTATTGTCAACAATATTCACCTTACAATTCTTCGAATTATTTTGTGTCATGGCTGCAAGTTTGAGCGTCAGAGAGAAAATTAAAATTGTACGCCTTTCGGGAGATGACGTTAGAAGTGCTAGAGAGGTTTGTAGAGTATTTAATGAGAAACGTCCAGATCGTCCTCGTATTAGCTGCGGTACGGTAAATAAAATAAATAAAATATTCAATGAAACTGGTGCAGTATCAAAAATGATGTTGAAAAGTAATCCTGTACAAAGACGAACCAGGAATGACAGGAATGATCAGATCATTTTAGATTATTTCGGAAATAATCCTAATGCCAGTATGGAATGGAATGCCACCTTAGATTTGAATATTACACGAGAAACTATTCGGAGATGTCTCAAGGCGAAGAATATTAAACTTTTCAAGCCAAAATTTTTACATACACTGCAAGAAGGCGACGAAGCAAGAAGAATATTGTTTATGGGCCCAAGGGGAATATTTAAACAATATAAATTTCCTACAACTAATTAGTTTGCCCTTTCTACACTTGTATAGATTTTCCTGATTATATTTTCATTTTCAGACTGTGGAAGTTATCAAGTTGAAATAGGACGTATTCAATCCTTTTATGTCTCTACTGGTATTGACGGTGTCTTGGTGGACAATTTCGATCATTTACGTTAGAAGCCTTTTTGACAGGGAAGGTTTTTTATCAAGGATAATGGGGTTTTCGAAATAAAAAGAATGACAATTTTCTCTAGTATGTTCTACTAGAGCAGTGGGATTTTGGGCATTAAGTTTTTTTGTCCCTATCGTGTTCAAATATGCGTTTTTTTACATATCGGCCTGTATGACCAACGTAGCATTTTTTACAATTTAACAGTTGATTCCATAAACGACGCTTGATTGTAGATTGGTAGGGATTTTTGTTTCTTGACGTGAATAAAACTTTTAGCCAACAGTGTTGTCATTTGAAAATGCGATCTTGGAATTTTCTTCGTTCAACGTTTTTGCAAGTTTTTCAGCGATATTTTTCACATACGGTATTTTTTGATACTTTATAGTCAAATTATTGGTTTTGTTAGAAGGTTTGTTGTCCTGGAGAATTTTTTTAATTAGTGATGGAGGGTAATTGTTTTTTAATTAAAATTGTTTGATTTGAGGGCTCTTCTTAAATGATGTTTATTTTATGTTGAAAATTATGATGTAAAAAATAGTTGAGACACCTCTCTGAAAAAGTTGGTTTATTTTTACTATTCCTTAACCCCTTCAACGTTTGTGTTGTATCATATTCACACTCTTCTATGTTGGAGATTGATCAAACCTTCATTAACGCTATAAATGCTATACACGGAAAATATTGAACTAATGATCAGATATATCAATCCTGAAATTGAATTCTTTCCACGAACATAATTAACAGAATCAAACTCTCACTGAAGTTGGGAACACCCCACTCACATACATTTTCCACCAATTCCATTCTACTTTTATTGAAGTTGTGAATACATGAATAGAAAACGTACGAAAAAAAGGGAGGCGTGAGAATATGAAAGTCTGAAAAGCGACTACACGCGTTTTTTGTCGCGTTATGCTATTATCATATAAATTGAAGTCCCCTACCCGTTTATCGTACATAAAAGGTAACAAAATGCATATCGTTAGAAGACGATACGGAGAGTGGAAGGGATCCAGGAAAATTTAATATTTATGTCCTCTACTGGGATCGGTTCTTGTCACTAGTTCCGGATTGAAAATCTGCAGGCAGTGATGGAATGCATTGGTTTCCACTCTGCAGCAGATAAACATTTCATGAAATTTTTCAATCAATAGAGAAGTGTGGAAAATGAGACATTTATCATGAAATTATTGTGATTTGTTCGACTGGATATTGGAAAATAAACAGTAAATTCCAACGAAATTTTGGATAATTGTATAAAAATTCAACATTTGCTGAGATCACATACACGCAGGATATTTTCTGAACAAGAAAAGAATACAGTACAGACTTCTTACCATTTGGAATTTTTTTTTTTTTTTATGTTCTGGTTCCCACGAAAAGGGATATCCTGTAATGTTCAGAGGAGATCGTGGGAACCAAGGGAAAGAAGGTAGGAGTTGGTGTTCTTCTTAAATTTCTGAAGGTTGTATGCCTCGGGGAACACCTCCCTAGGCAATGAGTTCCAAAGCCTCGCTGTTCGTTGGATGAACGAGTCTTTGGAAAGTGATGTTCTGCAGGTCTCCAAAGTGACCACGAAGGGGTGTGATGACTGAACTTGACGGGTTAGTCTCGAAGAGACTGCCAAAGCAGGAACGATTGTTGATATTTCAGAAGAGCATCGCCCATGAAAATATCTATAAAATAGAGACAAATCGCCAACTTTTCTACGGTGTTCCAGACGAGTGAGCGAGTTTGTAAGCGAGGCATCACCGACGAGACGAATTGCCCTTTTTTGGACAGAATCCAATAGCCTCAGGATATGTTTAGGTGCCGCGCTCCAAATATGGGAACAGTATTCCAGGACAGGTCGGATCTGTGCCTTATAGATCATAAGCAGCTGAGTGGGGGTGAAATAGCTCTTGGCACGAAACAAAAAACCAAGTTTTTGAGATGCATTTTTGGCAATGGACCTCACGTGATTTTCCCAGGAAAGGTTATTGCTGATAGTAATACCAAGCATCGATATGGATGACTTCAGTGGTATGGTTACTCCTGACAAAGTTATGTTAGGCACAGTGAGATCGGCTTTCCTAGAGAAAAGACATGCTTGTGTTTTGTTTGCATTGAATGCTACCAAGTTATTAGATCCCCACTTGAGAATTGTTGCTAAGTCCATATTTATATTATTAACATTTCTTCCTCGTTCATTTCTGGTTTCACGGGCTGATATAGGGGCCCTGGAAGAGAAAGCGGTATGGAGGGTACTATCATCGGCAAAGCTGTTTACTGGACATGAAGTTGCTTTCAACAGGTCGTTGATGTGAAGTAGAAATAGTGTTGGTGCGAGAATAGATCCTTGCGGAACACCAGCATTTATGAGTAGAGTGTCAGATGAAACTCCATCGACCACTACATGGAGAGACCTGTTTGAGAGATATACCACAATGTTATGCTAGTTTAATTCAATTTTCTGATGGAAATCCAAAGATATGGATTGACAACGGAACAGTGTCAAGAATTACTCGATTTATATGTGAGCATGTTGAATGAAATGTAGCTAATATGCTGCATGATGCTCAAAAATTATAGAATTGAGTTTCAACGTATTATTGAATTTTTTACTGAAAATCTCATTATAATTTACTATTTCTGATTCAACCAAAAATGAAAACTACTTCTCTCAAAGTGAAAGTCGAAATTCATAATCTACTACATATGATCAACCTGAATGTTAAAGATATATTTTTTGTACAATCTCCCCAAAATGTCTACCTTTGGATACTGAAGAGAGTCCGCAAAATACCACTTTAGCGGGTTCGTACTTGAAATCGTGATGGCAACACTCTAACGGACTGAAATTTGTTTTTTTGTATACGATCCCCAAAACTACAACTTTAGAATTGAAAAAAAATCCTCAAAATGCTACTTCTACCGACTTGTCCGTAGAGTTTACGAACTGAATTTTATTCATTCATGAAACAGA
The DNA here is from genome assembly GCA_018342105.1 of Gonioctena quinquepunctata. NCBI lineage: Eukaryota > Metazoa > Arthropoda > Insecta > Coleoptera > Chrysomelidae > Gonioctena > Gonioctena quinquepunctata. Next base: position 786,630 of record JAFIRS010000018.1, on the reverse strand, counting down.
ACTGAACATTAACGGGTGTTATATATACTATAAAAACTATGAACATAATTCCCACAACATTCTCTTGAAAATTTCTAATATAGTGGTGTCTCACATGATAAATAATATTTTATGTCTGATGTCAATAAAAAAAATCAATAATATCAGCGAGACAATATGTGTGTTTTTACCGGTCAGTAAATTTCGAAACCTACTTCAAAAACGCAGATGACTTGAATGGACATTATTCTCCTTCCTCTACCCAAACTACTACTGCGAATGAAAGTCAAAATACGCTGATTGTATTATGGAAGTGGAATTGATACATATTTGCAGAATCAATGCATTTTCATCTGATTCTACATCAAGACCCAAATCTACTTGTGTTTTGATTCCCACGTCATGATTGAAACATCCTTTTCGCTTCTGGAGCTCGGTTGAAAAATATCGTGATGCTTTAGCGCATAAGTTTTGAAATGTTAGTCTGTCAATAAAACGACACGAACAATCTATCTGAAATGAGAATAGGGTCATGTAAAAGCAATTTATATACTCAAATCCGAGGTTTGTGACATTAGATACTCAATGCTACGATTATGTACCGTTCAAAATTTCCACTTATAAATTACAATTTCTCCCGTTACGAATACTTTGAAAATAGTCCTGAGTCGAAGACATCTATAAATTTCTCAAAATATCAGTGACCAAGGAGAAATCTCTAGAAATAATTCAGGCACATGATTAACATCGGAATCAAAATTGCAAAGAACGCCATGCTCATTTGACATTTTGGTTCAAACTAATACTTGATTTGGGGTAAATTGTTCAGTCCATGGTATTTTTTGAAACCATAGTATTTTCTGTTGAAAAAAAGAGCTATATTTCTCAATTAATTAATGAAAAACAGATTGTGTAGATAATTCTAAGGTTTGTGAGCTTATATATCAATAATGTCACTGTTAGAATTTTCCAGTCCATCGCTGAAATTTTCCAGTGTAATTTTGAGTAGAAATTTTCCAGGAAATCACATTCAATTGGCTCCAAAATTCAAATTTTCAATGGATATTTTTGATGTACCCGATGACAAAAAATATCCTACGGTTGCACCTTAGGTTTTTTTGTATTATTCAAATGTTAATAATTCTACCCATGTTAATTTCAACAAAAATGTGTTTGAAGATAATTAAAACTTAATTTTTTATCGCAGATATTCGAGAATAATATTCACTTCGAAACGTCCACCATAAAATAACCTATTTTACCTACATTTTCCGGTCAGAAATTAAGGATCCCATAATCTGCTTATAATTCCGTTTTTTATCGCCAATCAATTCGGAGTTGGTTATAAAAAGGAATTAATGACATCGCCGTCAATTTTCAGCCTTGGACATAAAATGTTTTTATTAAACTGGATATTTGATTAAACGCCAATCATTAATTTCGAGCTTGTTTTATGTTTTGCATGGACGCATTCAAAAGCCATAAAGTTTCATATAAAAACCTCCAACATTTCATCGAATGGATGATGATCCGACGAAAAGACGTTCTTTTTCCAAGATTAATATTAGTTTAAGCGTCAAATAAGAAAAACCAAAAAGATAGATAGATCTTTATTGGTCATATATACACAATTGTGCTTTGACAAGTCATTATATACAGTAAGCAGATACGAATTGAAAAATATAAAATTGTAAATGACGTTTACTTACACTGTAAGATCAACAAAACAACAAATAAATAATGACTTACGAGTTGATGGGTCAATTGTGAAAGATCGATTGACAAGAACTCATCAGAATCGTAGAACAAATTATCTACCAGGAACCGCTTGATAACTGATTCAAAATGTACGGCACTTGAAACATTAAAGAACTCGATTGCATAATAGCTTGTTTCGTTTCTTGTTTTTGAAAGTCGCAAATAGTGTTGATGTATCACATCTTTGTTACACGTTGTGTAGGAATGTAAACTTTCATTTGTTTTGTAGTTTTTGAAGTTTGTTTTTATGTGCATAAGACATTGCAATATGTTCTGTGCTGTGCAGGGTAAGTATTTCAAAATGTTAGAATGCACCCGCACAATCATCTCTATATGGCAATCCAGCAATGATTCTAACAGTCTTCCTTTGCATGGAAAAAACTATTGAAGCATGTACTGAGTGGCCCCACACTAATAAAGCATACGATATTGAAGAATGGATGAGTGCATGGTAAGCCATTAATAATGTCTGTGCCAAACAATATTGCAGGTTGCGTAGTAAAAAGATTTTCCGCGATATATTCCTGCAGACAAAAACCGTATGTTCTTTCCATGTTAATTTACTATCCAAGAGAACACCCAAAAATGTGTGTTGTTAGGCTCTTTATGTTGTATTAAACTGAAAATCAATGTCTCAGATTTTTCCTTGTTTAGGGCTAACTAATTATAATTGATTACTATCGTTTCGGACGTCCATCGTCATAATGTATTTAAAAGGTTTTCACGACGTTTCGAATGCTTGTATCTGCAATCGTCTTCAGTATTCACCTGAAGACGATTGCAGATACAAGCATTCGAAACGTCGTGAAAACCTTTTAAATACATTAAGACGATGGACGTCCGAAACGATAGTAATCAAGTTACCACATCGTCTACAACCTTCAAACAATTATAATTGAGCCAAGACTGTGTCAAAGAAAGACTATTAGACCCCCCCCCCCAGTTAACAGCATGGTAAAATCGCTAATTGAATGGGTTAATGTGGTGTCGTCAGCAAAACGAATGAAATTGCCTGATTGAGCACCATTTGGCAAGTCATTAACATAAATACGAAATAGGACCGGACCTAGAACAGAGCCTTGTGGTACCCCATATTCAATGTTTATTGATTTGGAACTGACGTCCTTGAAATGAACGAATTGGGTTCTGTCCGTCAAATAGGACCCAATCATTTTTTGGCTTCTTTCGGAAAAGTTATAAAATTTCAGTTTTTCAACTGAAATATTGTGCGGTACACAGTCAAAAGCCTCCCTTAGGTCTGATAATTGTACATGGACATATCCATTGGGCTCAAAGCCTTCACTTACCACACTAATTAATGAATTGATTGCCGCGGTTGTCGATAAATTAACCCTAAAGCCGAATTGACAACTACTAAATCAATTAAAGTTTTCAAAATGAGTTGTCATTTGAATTTAAAGAACATGTTATATTTTTTCAAATATTGGCACAATAGATATTGGTCTGTAATTAGTTGGGTCGTCAGACTAGATTAAAAGATGCACTATGTTTTTCTCTAAACTGAAAACATCAAATTGGTACATTTCACACCCACAATCCATTATACAATTAATTTTGAATGAAAATCATGGAACCTCAGAAACCCATTTAAACCGTTTTATACCCTTTTACCAGTTATATTCAGAAATAATTTTTCATTCATTTATATGGCAGGAAATGGTAACCCAACTCTAAATGGTTTTCCATGTAGTACGTCGTTACATAGCAGGAATTATAGTTGGGAAACTTTTCAGTCACTCATATCACCGAATATCCTGGTGTTGGGACCGAATTCATATTCCCTTTACAGCTTCTTTGATTCCTATGACATTCAGAATTGCAGGATTGGCGTGAGACCCAAGGATAATATATTATTTCCAACGGTAGTTCACACAATTTCTCAGTTCACCCATTTCTCAGATGAATGGAGCGTATTTATCTTCCATGAGAAAAATACTGCTGAGACATTTTTATTGCTGGATTGATGAGAAGTTTATATTTGTTTTTTTCCATCCCAGTCGTGAAAAACTACATGGTGCATTGAGGAATAGGGATATTCATGCAGGTATTTTGATTTAGATGAAATAATAGTATTTGGGTTCGATGATGTTTGTCATTGAAGTGAATTTTTGTTACTCGAATAATGAGTTCATTTCAATTGGATCCTGGGAAATACCAAACGAAGGTGATTATTTGGTGATATAAAAACATTTGATATACCAAGAATTATGCAATTCATGACGTGAGGAACTATTAATTTGATTCTGTCATGGAATTATTTTTGATACAGTGTGACCCATTTAAAATGGAACCACCCCTGTAGAATACGCATTTTTCAGTCATTCTCAATTTTTTTTTTTAAATATTAGGCATAAAAAACTGTGGCTTGACACACATTTTCATAACTTTAGTTCCATTTCCAAGGCACTCTATGGTTTTTTTTCTTCGTCAAAAACGGCAAAAGTTTATTAGGCATTTTTGTTTTGAAATTTGACTACACCACTATATTTGTAGTTTTTATAAATGGAAACCATGAGAATTTCATAAAAGAATATTGGTCAACAACGAAGTTAAAACAACTTTAATTTTGGAAACAAAGTATTTGATTATAATTTTTATTTAGATTATAGACATATTTAAAATCTGGCACCACTGCCGATACAAAGTAGAACATCAGTGAATTTTTACAGCGAGAATCCGAAGTCAATAGCTTATTCCGTTCTACAGTTATAACTCCTGAAAATATGGTAATGTGAGCGATTTGTGGTGGAAGCGATTTTGTAATAAAAATCTGACTACGCCACTGGATTTGTAAATTATATTCCCTTAAAATCATTTATTTAAGTTAAGGTTATAGGTGTATTCGAAAATAGAAAATTAAAAATTCATTTTCAAGTTATGCAGTCTTCCATAGCCCATAAAAACGAAATGAACCGAATCAAGTTTTAAAGTATCAACATTATTTATTCAATAATAAAACAGAAAGCCGGGCAAAAAAATTTTCTTTTGAATTCTGCAAAACTCAACTAAAACAAGCTTCCAGAGGAGGTATTAATAATTTGAGGAAAGCTGAACTAATACATTAGGCATAGGTATTGTACTAAATCAATAGTAGGCTGTGATTTAGTACACCACAAATCGCTCACATTGCCATACTTTCAGGAGTTATAACTGTAGAACGGAATGGGCTATTGATTTTGGATTTTTGCTGTACAAATTCACTGGTGTTCTACTTTGTATCGGCAGTGTAGCCAGACATTAAATATGTCTATAATCTGAATAAAAATTGTTATCAAATACTTTGTTTCCAAAATTAAAGTTGTTGTAACTTCGTTGTTAACCAATATTTTGTTATGAAATTTTGATGGTTTTCATTTGTAACGACTACGAATCCAGTGCTGTAGTCAAATTTGAAAACAAAAATTGCCCAATAAACTTTGGCCGTTTTTGACAAAGAAAAAAAACCATAGAGTGCCTTGGAAATGAAACTGAAGTTATGAAAATTTGTGTCAAGATACAGTTTTTAATGCTTCATATTGAAAAAATAATGTTTGAGTTTGACTGAAAAAGGCGTATTCTACAGGGGTGGTTCCATTTTAAATGGGTCACACTGTATAAAAAATATATTCGATTCTGTTTTAGCAGTTATCAGCTACGCTGGACGACGTGGTAGCGTCCGCAACGGTAATTTGTCTAAAATACAGATCAGTTTTCAATCTCTTATGTGAGGCTGTAGATCAGAGGCCACAGGGTGAAATTTGTATATTTAAGTGTGTGAAGTGTTTTTGTGTTGAAAAATGTTTGCGATGTTTTGTTGGTGGGGGAAAAATTTGGTCATGTGATCGACAGACGTTTGGCACCGTTGTACTTCAAATTTACATAGTGTCAGAGAGGGTGTGTACTGAATGCTCTGCCGAATGCGTACGTGAAATGAACAAAAAACAATCAAAACAACTATGATATGATGAGGTTGAGACGGAGGATGAAGTATCAGAATCGGATGCTTAGAGCACATACAATCCAAATAGTACCGACGATTCCATAGATGATCCTGAATATTCTCAATGCAATTCTCCATATTCTAGCGGTGATTCGTACGATGATAATTGGGTACTTTTCAATTTCTTTGTAGCCGGTCGGTCTCAAGAGAGAAGGAAAAAACTAACCCAAAATGCAGTTGCACAGCCCGAATTAAGTACGCACTACTTTTAGGTAATCATAATTTATAATGTATACTGGAGTATTTGTTCATAAAATATATAATATGTTAATTCTTCCCGTGGGAAATAGAAAAGTAGATATTCAATTTTATTCCAGAACAATCTGGCAGCAAAAGTTTAGTTGACTCTGATGATCCGATTGAGCAAGAAGAAAATGTATGGGAAGACACCTTATATGCCCCTGTGGACTTTATGTTCAACCATGATTTTGTTGGGCTCACACAAAATATTGATTCCTAGACTCCGGTAGAAGTTTCTGAGTTGATTTGGACTGGCGGAGTAATAGATTATATCCTTTAAAAAACAAACGCATATGGCGAGACACTCAACTCATCCAACAGACCTAAAACTACACAAGCAGTTTGAAATATTCCAAGAAATATCTCTGGATGAACTGGAGAAATTATTTGGTTTCTTTCTTTCGGCTGGCCAACTGAAATTTCGTTCCGTTCGGGATTTTTTCTCTTTCAGTCCACTATATTATCAACCTATATTTTCTGCCACCATATCAGAATGAAGATTTCACCAAATTTTAAGATCTCTTAATTGCTCGGATGATAAAAATAAGGATGACCATCTCTACAAAGTCAGCTGGTTACTGAATAATCTAATACGACCAAGCCAAAATAGATTTCCTCTGCCCGAGGCATTGCCTTTAGATGTGTCACTCCTAATTTACCGAAGACGACTGTAATTTCGGGTCTACATAAAAAAAGAGCGAATATGGAATCGAATTCTATGAACTATGCTCAAATGATGATTTTGTGTTTGATATGGAGATTTATAAAGGAAAATCGAATAGAGATGATGCCAGGGAAAGTTCACTTGTCACACCACATAGAAGTACATATTTATATAATTTTAAACAATGCTAATGTGGTTGTATCAACTTATAACTTCGTTTTATTCCTTGATCTACTTTTTTTTTGTATCACTCTGTTATATGAATATGTTCAACATCATCGAAACCAACCTCAACAAAGTTACTCCCTGATAATAGAAATGAATTTTAAAGGTTAAACCTTAAATTTTTTTTTTAACCCCTTTTATATATATATATATATATATATATATTATATATATATATATATATTATATATATATTAATATAATATATATATATATATATAATATATATATATATATATATATATATATAGGGGTAAATGATATTTATTCGCATGAAGAAGAACCGATACAATTGTTTTCATTGTGGAATATAAATTTACGAATAAATATAGGTACGTCACTGAAGTGTATACTAGTTTTGAGCTGTTATACACCTTGTGTGTGACTATGCTATAATAATAATAATAACTCCCTATTGGGAGCGATAAGATTCAGTTTCGTTTTCTGATCGTATATCACATAGGTATAGATATGATAAGGCATTCCGTTGAATAACCGTATAACTTCATAACATTCAATCGAAAAGCCATGACGTGAATCTCTTTCTATTGATAGAATATAATTTTTAAATATTTTTTTTATTGTTCCAATTTAATTTTTTTATTTTATGTATGTTTTGTGAATCTCGGGAAGGAGAATGTAAAAATATATTTTCTTAGACAGAAATAGGAAACAACGCTGTCCTATGGACTTATTACACAATGGTGTCTGAACTAATTGTGTTTTTATCGTTCGTGTAAAATAAATTTTGTCTACATCCTGTATCAATGATTTATTTTAAAACATATTAATTATTATATTATACGTATACAGTGCGGATTTTGATAGTCCCCCCCTGTTAGCTTTTGGATGGTTTGACGTAAAATAATGAAGAAAAAGGTGTTGTATGATATCGCCGATACTACTTTTAGAAATATAGGACATTGTGACTGCCTGATAGAAGACGCGGGGGGGGCACATCAACTTCAAAATTTCAAATAGCATGGGGGCACATCATTGAAAAGATAGTTCTCTTTCCAACCATCTGAATTTCTTATTATTCCGTTGATTTGTTTTTTCACAATGTGCATTTGAAATGTCAAGAATAAGTGCGGATCTGAATGGTACCCTTATCTCGATAACTTTTGAACAGTTTCATAAGAAACAATGGGACAACAAATATTTTGAATGTTATTACCAATCCTAGTTTTTGAGAGAATGAACATTACAATTACTCGACTATATTTTCAACCATGGTTGTTCTACGGAATCACAATTGCGATGAGTAACACTGAATACGGTCAATAGAGAGAGATTCATTACTTGAATGATTTTTCATTTTCGAATTCGTTTCAATGCTCAAGTAGGTAGAAATGTTGAATCCATACAGTAACCCAATTTTTTCAATTGATGCGTTCGATAGTTGAGGAAAATCCATATTGAAGTAAACAGAATACAATCCACTCAATGATTTTCATTAAACTGCGTTTACAAAACTACGACACGTGTTGCTTCACAATAGCCTTTTGGAGCCTTTTCAAGAGACTATACCCAAATAATACCCAACTCATTTATTTTCAATGACCATAATTATAAAGGGTATCATTTATCGGATTGAGTCAACTGATAATCAAGCAGTAACCTATGCCCATTATGAAATTGGATTATTTTGTCGATGTTTAAGAATTTCTGATGGAACAATGATTATATCATTTCTAACCTGTTCTTTATATTATCGGATTTGTATTTAAAGACGAGTTTCATTCTACTTCTACTGCTATTATTTGGAATTTGAAACATTATCATGGTTCGTGTACCTCCTATCGAAGAGTAAACTGAAGCAATCTACATTTTTGCTGAGGCCCGTGGAACCTACCATGCAGCAGAGGGAATTCTTGATGAAAAATTCCCTGATCATCCAATAACTCGAGAGTATTTGAACTGGTTGAAAAATTCAACAGATCTGGCACTGTTCATAGGGCCAGTGGAGCTGGCCGAAAATCAATTTCAGAAGAGACGGAAGTTTCGGTAACTGCCAATTGTGAAAAGACGTATGAACGAATTAAAAAAATGGTAGCCCCCCCCCATGCTATTTGAAATTTACAAGTTGATGGCCCCCGCGTCATCTATCGGGCAATCACGATGTCTTCCATTTCAAAAACTAGCATCGGTGATATCACTCAATACCTTTTTTTTCATTGTTCTTCGTCAAACCATTCAAAGGTTAACAGGGGGGGATATGAAAAGCCGCACTTATGCTTGACCTTTCAAATGCACATTAGGGAAAAAATCAAATCAACGAAATTATAAAAATAATTGGATGGTTTGAAAGGGAATTGAATTATATTTTCAATGATGTGCCACATGACCCCAATGCTATTTGAAATTTTGAAGTTGTTGTGCCCCCCGCGCCATCTATCGGGCAATCACAACGTCTTTCATTACGAAAAGTAGTATCGATGATATCAATGGAATATCTTTTTTTTTCATTGTTCTACGAAGAACCGATCAAAAGTAAAAAGGCGGAAGGGCTATAAAAAGCCGCACTGTATAGTTTGATGGAAAGGTAATTTTTTTGTAATAAATTATTTCAAGTTTTTTTTTTGTAGTATGTGTAGTTGCTTCAGATACTATTTGTTACCCCTCCCCAACTCAATACGGCATACTGCAAGCGAGACTCCACTGAAGGATAGTACACTGTTTTCAGCTGGGTAACTTCAAGAATGTATAGATTATAGATATATAAACATCTGAATTGATCGTACACACCCAAAAACATCACACATTACACTTACGCACCCGTCAGGTACATCACCACCAAGCACACACAGCACAAGTCAGGCATACATACAAAAATCATGATAATAAGGGGTTTAAAGCACTCAGAGGCTGACTTCATACCACAGGAGGTACGATTTCAATCTCGCAAACGTGTCAATTTGCGAGTTGAGGACCGCTCCAAGGAGGAGTGGGGAAGGACGGAAAGTAAATCTTATTCACACATAAGGTGAAGGGGATTTACTATCCATGGGCGCTCAACCTCTTACCTTCCTAATACTGACTGATTTCACACCCCGTAAAGTACTAACTGGGGTAATTTTGTACCCCAGCTAATTTAATGATAAAAAAAAATGGGTTGCTGGAGCCAATTACCCTTATTACCAAATCTTCCACGTATTCGATCCTTGACAAGCTTTTTTCCAAGACATAGGAGAAATTTGTGCCTGGCATCTAGATATGATGTTCCAATCGGGATACTTTAGTTTCCATAAAATGAAGGAATTTAGAGCTTCGGTATCAAGGAGGTAACCAAAGATAACCATTGGCCATCTATTTGTCATCCTTTGGGTAGTGTATTCCTTTACCATTCTATCGGCTGTGTCAACGCCACCTTCAGTCATATTGTAGTGAAGAACTATTTCAGGTTCATAGGAGTGGGCCTCATCACTGATTTTGTCTGTATTGTATTTAGTCGACAGTAAAATGACTGCCTTGTTTTTGTCAGCTGAATAGGAAACTAATGTGTGGTCTTTGGTTAAAATAAATATACTTGAAGGAAATGGACGAGTTTTTGACGGAAGGAGTTCTTTTGGAATAGAAATTTTATTCCAAAGTGTCAAGTGTTTAGCTGAGAGTTTGTCGCCCAAAGATTTAGAAGTGAAAAAATTATCCGTGGTAATTCTATATCCATCAGACAAATGTTCCACCATGTCAAGAACTACCCTTTCCCCCTGATCCTTCCCTACAGTATTATTTTGCTTACCTGAATAATACACCTCCATACCGCTTTCTCTTCCAGGGCCCCTATATCAGCCCGTGAAACCAGAAATGAACGAGGAAGAAATGTTAACAATATAAATATGGACTTAGCAACAATTCTCGAATGGGGATCCAATAACTTGGTAGGGTTCAATGCAAACAAAACACAAGCATGTCTTTTCTCTAGAAAAGCCGATCTCACTGTGCCTAACATAACTTTGTCAGGAGTAACCATACCACTGAAGTCATCCATATCGATGCTTGGTATTATTATCAGCAATAACCTTTCCTGGGAAAATCACGTGAGGTCCATTGCCAAAAGTGCATCCCAAAAACTTGGTTTTTTGTTTCGTGCCAAGAGCTATTTCACCTCCAGTCAGCTGCTTATGATCTATAAGGCACAGATCCGACCTGTCCTGGAATACTGTTCCCATATTTGGAGTGCGGCACCTAAACATATCCTGAAGCTATTGGATTCTGTCCAAAAAAGGGCAATTCGTCTCGTCGGTGATGCCTCGCTTACAAACTCGCTCACTTGTCTGGAACACCGTAGAAAAGTTGGCGATGTGTCTCTATTTTATAGATATTTTCATGGGCGATGCTCTTCTGAAATATCAACAATCGTTTCTCCTTTGGCAGTCTCTTCGAGATTAACCCGTCAAGTTCAGTCTCCACACCCCTTCGTGGTCACTTTGGAGACCTGCAGAACATCACTTTCCAAAGACTCATTCATCCAACGAACTGCGAGGCTTTGGAACTCATTGCCTAGGGAGGTGTTCCCCGAGGCATACAACCTCCAGAAATTTAAGAAGAACACCAACTCCTACCTTCTTTCCCTTGGTTCCCACGATGTTCTCTGAACATTACAGGATATCCCTTTTCGTGGGAACCAGAACATATAAAAAAAAAACACCTGAAGGTTATGGGTATGGGCATTTGCAGCGTCACAGAGAGCCCAAAGTTTTATCCCGTACTTGTCTGGTTTGCTTTTCATGTAAACCCTAAAGGGTGTACGACCTCTAAAACCGAGAAAGTTTTCGACGACGGTCATATGAGATCCGGGATACATCATACGTTTGAAATTTTCAACAAACATATTAAATATGCATCCTATTGGCGCTAATTTATCTACCGCTCTTCGTTCGGCTCTTGTTGCCATGTCATCAAAACAGATACATTTTGTAAGAGCAACAAATCTGTCCCTTGACCTGGTCGCAGAAAAAATTGGTTGGCTATAGCACTAATCTGATATCCACAACATTTCTACTGGCTCTTTTCTGGCTTTTAGGGCACCCTGGGATAACAGAAGTCCTATATAGGCCTTTATTTCAACGGAATCTGTAGGTGTCCATACTTTCTAATTTTCTGGATGTTTTTCATTCCACTTTTCATATTCCAAAATAGCGTTTTCATTTGTTTTCTCACCGATAATCTCCAGGATATTATTGGTTAGAAGAAGGAAAAACACCTCTACCATAGTTTCGGAACTTTTACTGTATTCCGAAAGCCCAAGACCTTGTCTTATAATGTTTCTACTAGTCCACTTTGTAGAATGTATAGGTCGCTTATAATAGTATACAGGCAACAAACTAAGATCGGCGACATCAAAATGATCGTCTTGAGGTTCAACTGCCGCTGCATCGATCACATCCGGCTCAAAATCCAATTCCTCCAGCAAATCCCCCTCGTCAGATGAATCCCCAAATAAGGGCAAGCCATCATCTAGATCCAGATATTCTTCGTGATATTGTTTGAGTTCTTCATCTGTCAATTTGCTGGGGTTTTTTGGTCTCTTACTTGCCATTTTCTAAAACCACAAAAAAAAAAATTGCAAAAAAAAAACAACTTACCCGATCAAGTTTTATTACGATTTCAAACACCAATAATTGTAAATGTTTTACCAAAACTCCTCACACAAAGTCAATGTTGCACCAACAAAAGACGTAATAAGAATAAAAATGCTTGTTTACGACTAATCGCGAATCACCAATATCCAGAATTTGCAGAAAAATACCTGTTTAAAACTATGAAAAAAGAGTTTTTGCCCACCTAAAAGTTTTACGAACTAGGGTATTTCTGTACCCCAGTCACTAAAACGTTAAAAACAAAATTAGTATTTCCTAAAAACTAATTCTGCTTCGAGAATTTAATCAAGAATATTGACTAAATAGCATTTCTGAAAGGATATTCACACACGCTTAACGGGAGCAAAATTATCCAACTTTTTTATTTGAAAAAAACAAATTGGGGTACAAAATTACCCCAGTTAGTATTGGGAAGGTTAAGGGGGGCATGGTGTGTATTTTTGGGTTCTATGAACCATGATGAGTGAATATATATCGGAAATATATGGAGAGTATTTGGGACCAATAGGTGGTATTTCTTTTGAAATCTACTTGATAGATACGAATATGATATTGTTATAGACTTGATTGGAATAATGTGACGTCAGTACTATTTATCAGCGATGAGCCTGCTACAATACAGTCGCAATCAATAATAAATCCATGAAAGTTAAAAATAGCATATTCGCAGCTTGTGTACCTACTCCACAGCTTATGAAAACCGTTAAACAATGCACTCGCAACTATGAATTGGGCCAAACAACCAAATATATTTCTATTGGCCGCCCAAGCTGCACTGACGTCAAAGTGGATAACGGGTTAACTTCATCAAACTACCCATTCAAACATTTTACTGCTCAATTAATAATTGTACTGGGCATTCATCCAATCTGCCGCTAGAGTTGGTTTATTACCACAGCTGCAGCTTTGAATAACCGACTAATTCCTTGTTTTACTGGCCACATTTTAGGAAGTCTGACCTGTCTGATGTAAACGGCTTTGAAGAAGCGCTTAAATAATTACTTTCCAAGAAATAATATTATCATTTAATGTATGATATGTACCGGGTTATTCACTATAAATCACTCATTCCTTATCATCGTTATTATTGCCTATAGAAATTAAGAAATCAATGAAAAACCTTTTTAAAGACAAGCTTTCATTCAAGTGCACTAAAAAGGAAAAAATAATTGCTTTGGATGTGTCGCACATAGTTTTCAGTTCGAAAATATAGCATATGTGGTATCTCACTCCAACAGATTCACCGTGAATCTGAAAAATCGAGTCAACGGCGAGAGAAATCATAGATGGCGCACCGGTCGACATTGACATATGTCAAATGAAAAAATCATCGGAGCGCAATCTGAAAATAACCTTTCTATACGTAAAAAAACAATGCTGAATCCAATATTTTATTGATGACGTACCATGACGTCACTTTTACTTTTCCTTCCTAGGGAGGAAAAGTTCTTCTCCTCCCTAGGGAGGAAAAGTACGACTCTGCTCCCTACAATCAAAGTCAAAGTCAAAAGTTTTCATACATTGTATAAGAAAAAGTCAGTGTAGTAGTGTATATAGGCGAGTAAAATTACTAATTACTAATACATATATAAAAAGACAAATAAAATATTGTCAAATCTGTTTAAAAAAAAAAGACAAAAAAGAAAATCACTGCTTTCCAATGAAAAATTAAATCATGTTATATGGACATACGTTTGTTAGATAGCTTTTCAACTGATATTTGGACTTCTTTTCACCTTCAATATTTTTTATAGATAGTGGTATATGGTTGAAAATGTTTGGGCCAATTCGTTCAGGAGCGTTATATGTGATATTCACATGGCTCTTGGGCAGAGGCAGATCATTTTTATTTCGGGTATTATACTGGTGTAGATCCTTATTTTTACAAAACATGATTCCGTTCTTTTTGACGAAAACACATATCTCAAAGATATAAAGTGCAGTCAAGCTGAGAATTCTCAGTTTTTTTGAAGATCTCGACAAGATTCATATTGTTTCAGACCATCTATGATCCTTAGAAATTTTGTTTGTTTGACACAAACATTTTGAGAAAATTATGAGTCTTCCCAGAGGCACATTCCATATCTCAACCGACTCTCAACTTCAGCATATCTATCAGATGTAGTTCAATGTCCAGCGTGGCTTTAGCCGGGGAAGTAGTTGTTTTCTGTTAGATATTCACAAAAAATAACTTTATTTTAATCGTGGATTTTTCGATTCACAGAAAAATCTTTCTATCAATATTCAATTGAGAATGTTTCCCTTTTCAACATGAATACCCCACAAGAGGTTATCTTGACGATGGAAGATAGTGACTAAAGTTTATCTTCCAGTCGCAGATGATTCCACATCTGATTTTATGAACATCCTGTTTATATTTTCAACAAATCAATAGATTTCATATTTCCGAACATATAGTGCAGAGATGCAAGTTTGGCACCTAACACGGTGCAATGTTTGTTACAGTTTAAGCAGGAGTCGATATTAAGACCCAAAAATCTTTCATTTTCATGAAACTCATCAACAACAATGTGGCCAGGCAATGTATACTTTAAATAGGGGTAGTCGGATTTTTTTTTTATTTCGAATGGCAAGAAGCACGATGGAATCGTCGTACGGAAAATATTTTTTTCTCGATCCAAAGTGAAAAAAGGGATTTTTGTTGAGGCACCCGTACAGACTCCTGTTGGAAGAATTGCAAAATGATCAGGACAGAGCGATCGGAGTGAAATTCTGGAAACTTATGCGAAAAACTATGAAGAGCTTTTGAATCTATATCTAACGGAATAACCTACGTCACACATCCAAAGCAATTATTTTTTACTTTTCAGTGCATTTGAATGAAATTTTGTCTTTAAAAAGTTTGCTTTATGATTATTTAATTTTGAGCTTTTCAGTACTTGATAACGTTAATCTATGCATTTTAGTTGAAGCATCGTTATTATGACGCGTTTTTTCCCTGTAAGTTCTGAGCTATCTAGTCCTCCAATGAGAAGACAATCTGAAGATCATTTCATCCGACCT
The DNA here is from genome assembly GCA_018342105.1 of Gonioctena quinquepunctata. Lineage (NCBI taxonomy): Eukaryota > Metazoa > Arthropoda > Insecta > Coleoptera > Chrysomelidae > Gonioctena > Gonioctena quinquepunctata. The sequence continues at coordinate 771,137 of JAFIRS010000018.1, read as the reverse complement.
TGGAGTTGCCATCTTCAATTCAGGAATATCAACTAAAAATCAATAATTTCGACTCAGTTCATAATCTCCGACTCTAAAAACCGCGACATACCAATTTTGAAAAGAATCGCGCCATAATTACAAAACTAGTCCGCCATCTTGAATTTGTTGATTCTGATGAAACATTCGTAATCTTCGACCCTGAAAATCCCCACATACCAATTTTGAATCGAATCGGACCATCCTATATCTCGTCCGCCATCTTGGGGCGCCATTTTGTTTTTTCTCTAACGAAAATTCCTTAGCCCCATTTCAATCCCATAAATTTTTAAATTAATCTCCGACTTTGAAAACCCCAAAAAACTTTTGCATTTGGGCCGCCATCTTGAATTTATAAATTTTGACAATAAAATCATAATCTCCAACCGCGACAACTCTAACAACCCCCACATACCAATTTTGAATTGAATCGTACCATAATCTTTTTTTTCTATAGGCAATAATAAAGATGATATTAATTGTTAATTACCCGGTACCAATATGTATGGACTTTTCTGTATACCTTTTTCATGTTCCGGTCCATCTTCATCTATTTTCTTTCGATTTTTCCGGAATTATACTCATTCCTTGTTTATCTGTATTGCATTAGCTCAAACAAAATGATGAAAAACTGCGACTAATAACACTCCTTCCATAGAGGAGTTACCAATTATTGAATACATAATATTTTTAGGATGACTATAAGTTGTGCTGCCCTGAATGGAATGATAAGTGAATTTTGGACGTTCAAATATATCATGATATCGGGTTGCGGGATATATTGTATCAATATGTTGTGTGCAGAAAACTTCATCATGACCTGTCCACGGATTCGGGAATAAAATAAGAGGTTCCACTGGCATACACTTAGCTAAATATATTCAACAAATCTAGAAGAATGAACTTCTACTGTTATGAGACGATCTCAGGCAAAATGGAATACTGTAACCCAATGTCGATAAGTATTACCAAAATTTATATCGAATGAAAAAGATAGTTGTCTATTGAGGAAAAAAAAGATCGAGCATTGCTTCTGACGGTTTGGCTCCTATTTCCTCTTTTTTTGATTTTGATATATTTCTGCAGACACTTACGTTAGCGTTAAACTCTATCTCACAAAAAAATAAAAATGTTATTTTTACTGGAGATTTCAATGTTTATTTCAATAAGCCAGATAAATATGTACATGCACAATCTATTAAGTTCATTTGGTTTTATTGTCTCCAATTCTCCAACCCTGAAAAACTGCTTGGATTTTTCTTTTGACAATTGCATTGCACACTTTCAGATCATGTTGGTTTGACTTCAAGCGTAAGTAACTGTAGACCTCCGCACTTAGATGAGAAAATTTCTTGCTGACCAATTTCTGATATAGGTTTATTTCATATGAACAGATAACTTCAACTGACAGATTGGAGGTTTATCGTTGATTCCATTTTTGATATTGATGCCAAATCTCAATTTTTCTTTGATATGAATATATCTGCTCTGGATATGTTCTTCCCAGTCAAGTCAGAATTTTTATATAACAAAAAAAATCTGAATTGGTACACATATTATTTAAGGGACTTGCTCTGTGTTTATGGTCAGGATATATAGAAAACGAGTATTGAGAATTTTCGAAATAGGAGATCAATATTTTTTGGTGACATTGGGAACGATTGTTATAGGGGTCAGAATATTTGAGAACTATTGTCTTCGGATTTTTGCAGTCGAAGATCATGAAGTTCTATCATTATCTGATAACTCGAGATGACGGATGTATTTTGTATTGAATTGAAGCAATATATTGCCATTGTTGATATTTTCGATCATTTTATCTGCTAAAACAACTATCAATTTATCATTCCCAAATTGTGATGTATGAAACCCAATTTCACGAAATGCTATATTCCGCAATAACATGCATCATAAAATATTTTTCTGCATTTCTGCACAAACACTCACAGGAATCAATATTTCCTGTGATAATTTTCCCATCCTAGTCATAAAAATACTCTCTGTTTTACCTTCATGTTACTGAAAGTAATTTATGATATATTTTTCCGTTCTGAACAGCAATCCTAGCTACATAAAAATAGGTAATGAGCAACGTAAATATTTTGTCTTTGATATTTTTCAGATTAATCCTGTTTTTTCCTTATCAGTTCTATAGAGTGTAATGACGAATCCGTTTTATATCTTTCATATCTATCCATCATTCCAAAAATCGAGCAACTGAGGTATGAAGGTTCTAGTGACATCTAGCGGTCAATGGCTTGGACATTTGAACGATGTCGATAAATACCATGGATAATGTACGACAAATCTCAATGATTGTAACAATGGGAGGATGGCTTATTGCCTGTCTTCGTACACTGGCCAAATTTCAGCTACACATGCATGGTTCATCCGCCATAAGACCCATGCATTTTTCTACTGTTTCACAGCGATTTTTCTTCCTGTTAGTTAAATTTATTGTTCGCTGAATCATTTGCTGAATCATTTGAATATCGTTTGAATGGATTTATAGTGCCGTAAACATCTAAAGTTTGTCGTGAATAAGTGAAAATTGCGTGTTAGAGCCAACTTAGTAATAGTTTTTCAACTGTATTTAGATTTATTCCCGTTATACCGTTTTCCGTTATCCCATTTCACATCATCCCGTTATCCCGCTATCCCGTGATCCTATTAAACCGTTATTCCGTTATCTCGATTGGGGGGCATAACTGATTTGACAACGAAAGTAATGACTACTATTACAAATTCCCTAACCCCTTTTCAACCCCTTAGGAACCGAATCTTCAGATAAGGTTCATCACGATTCATTTCTTCGTAACCAAGAGCCAAAATAACCAATTTTCATACCCTAACTTGAAAACTAACACTCCTCATTTCACCTCTTTAGAAGTTAAATTTCTAAAAACACTGAAACACGTATTTCTTCATTTGTACCGAAGACCTCGAATACAAATTTTCATGACCCCAACTTAAAAGCTAGCGGAACCCCCATACAAACTTCCACTCCACATTCCATCCCTTTGGGGGTTCAATTTATGGAAACACTGAAAAACTTATTTATTTATTTTTAACAAATACCTGAAATACCATTTTTTTTTAAAGTAACGTTATTCCTGTATTCCACTCCCTTTTTAACCGCTTTACTGTTGAATTTCCAAAAACCCAGAAACTTTGATTTTTTTATCTGAAAATCAAAGCCGAAATACCATTTTAATTTCCGGTTTGGTCTGGGCGTTGATCGTATGTCAGTTAGTGTATCAGTCAGTCAAGACATGTAATTTTATATGTATAGATGAATTAAAATACTACTATTTAATTTTTTTTTTGCAGCATGTAGTTTTATACGAATGGAATGAGAGAAATGTATATAAACTTCTCATCAATCCTGCAATAAAAGTGTCTCCGCAGTATTTTTCCTCGTGGAAGAGAGATACCCCCCATTTATCTGAGGAATGACTGAACTGAAGAATTGTGTGAACTACCGTTGAAAATAATGAATGCGGATTTCACGCCATCCTGGAGTTGAGAATGTCGTGAGAATCGGAGAAGCTGTTAAGTGAATATGAATTCGGTCTCAACACCAGGATATTTGGTGATATGTATTCACGTACTACATAAAAAACCATTTAGGTTCGGTCACATAATCAAACGAAAAATAATTCTGTCGCATAATTAATCGAAAAATAATTTATTTTGGTAAAAAGGTATGAAATGGCTCTAATGGGTTTCTGTGATTCTACGATTTCTACTCAACATTTATCGTGTGACGAATGATGGAATGTTTCAATTTACGTCATTGGAATGTATTTCAATTAACATGTTAGTTTGATATAAATTTCGACCCATTTCTATCTACCAAATTGACTTGAAACTTGGAAAATATCAATACATTGTTTGCCAATGTGATTTAAAAAACGTTTCTGAGATGTCGTATATACGGGTTCATGGGTATCGAATATTATAATAGAAAAAAAACGAGATAGGAACGAAAATGTACCTCTCCTGATTAAGAGAAAAATGAATATTGTGGTGTATGGCTAGGAGTTTTCTTGGAACAAGTGTAATGTACCCAAAGTATTCCGTAATTTATACTTCACATAACACTTTTCATGAGGCTTCAGACAAAACTGTTTCACTATTCAAGCAATTCAAAGACTTGTTTCGGACATAGTTCTTTGAGACTGATTAACATACAGTGGTGTTCATGTGTGACTTGAGCAAGGCTTTCGACTGTGTTTCGCACAAAGGTGTATTAGACAAACTACAATTTTATGGTAAATGTGGAACTGCATTGAAATTATTCTAATCATATCTGACTGGAAGGAAACAAGCTGTTCTGATGGATAACAGCTATTCTGAAATTGAACACATTCAATTCTGGGTTCCGCAAGGTTCTATCTTTGGCCCCGTTGTATGCATTATCTATGTCGATAATATATTCCATTATACAGAGTGGGCCATTGAAAACGAAACAGTGGCTATGTAGGTCGACAGAATCGAATTATACAAAGACGCTTGGACACATCAACTACATTTTCGAGGGGGACATCGTTCGCGATTAAATTCACCCAAAATGCATTCCATCCCTCGGAGCTGTGACCGGCACCCCCAAATTTGTAAATGCAACATATGGCAAGTGATACCTCATTCAAAAGGTATTTTCCTTCTCAATATCAAACAATAAAAATAAATTTATTCTATCGATTCGTTTTCGAAATATAGGAACTTGAAGTTGGGAAATCACTTTTCATTCACTCAATCAATAAAAACAATATCTGATAAAGCAACTGTCGCAATTATTATTATTGTCAATGAAATAAATGTTCAAACTGTCTACCACCCATTTCCATACGATAGTACATGTTCTGTTCAAAACAAGACCTCACATTTTGTAGCATTTCCGGCGTTATTCGACGGCATTCTTCAATAATTCTCCTTCGCAAATCTTCCAGAGATTCTGGTTCGGTTGCAAAGATTTTGGTTTTCAAGTGACCCCCAGAGGAAAAAGTCGAAAGGGGTTAAATCTGGAGATCTGGCTGGCCACTCTATAGACCCTCTTCTTCCAATCCAACTTGTAGAAAACATTCTATCCAAAAACGCCCCAACAGGCTGTGCATAATGTGGTGGTGCCCCGTCTTGTTGAAATATCATGTGGTCTTCATGGTAATGATCGTCATTTTCAATGATGTCTACTAATTGTGGATAAACAAATTCATTCAATAAATCCAAATAAGTTTCTCCTGTCAGGTTACCGTCGAGAAATACTGGTCCAATCAAACGGTCCCCAAAGATACCGGCCCAGACATTGAGTTTTTGGGGAGTTCGAGTATGGACTTCTTGGAAAACATGTGGATTGGCATCCGACCAATAACGACGATTATGACGATTCACAGTCGAATTCAAAAAGAATGTAGACTCATCAGAAAAGCAGATGTTGAAAAGGAAACTCTCATCAGCATCTATTCTCGTAGTCATAATTTGACGAAATTTCTGTCGCCTATCGAAATCATCTTCATTCAATTGGTGTACCAAATGTATTTTGTAGGGGTGAAACTTATGATGTTTCAGGATTCGGCGGATACTGGTTCTACTGATATTGGTAACACTAGCCAATTTCCTTGTGCTCAATGTTGGGTCTGTATGAACATGTCCTAAAAGTGCAACTTCAACAGCTTCATTTCTCAATGGAAATTCACGTTCTGGGTCTCGTTTCTTGTTGGCTATTGAACTAGTTTGACGAAAGTTTTGCATTAATTCTAGGACGTATTTTCTAGCAACAAGTTCATCTAGATGCGTTTTATTGGAAAAATTAGCTGTACGGTTACCGCACTCAACATTCTCAAAAAAATTGTTATCAATTCAATTATTTCCGTGACTGTATTCACCATTATTGCGGAAAGATATTCAGCAGCTTTGGTCAAGTAATTCACTCTAATGTCGTTCAATCAAAGATCAGTTTGACTTTGAATAAACATTCACAATTGCGATTTGTCGAAAAAAAAAATCTCATACATGTTTTTGTTGTACTCGCATTTGAGTCGAATTCGAGAAAACGTCTTTTTATCGATTCTCAAGAACCTTACATTTTGGTCAATGATGTAAAAGAGGATGAAATAAAATTTTTAAACGGAATTGCATGTTATTTGTTGGTGAACAGTTAGATCTTTCAAGTCCTCGACAATGACAATTATCTTTGAACAGTTACATTGTTAGATGTTATTTTTATTGATTGAGTGAATGAAAAGTTATTTCACAACTTCAAATTCCTATATTTTGAAAAAGAAACGATAGAAATAATTTAATTTTGTTGTTTGATATCAAGAAAGAAGATATCTTTCAAATGAGGTATCACTTGCCATATGTTGCCTTTTAAAAATTTAGGGGTGGCGGTTACAGCTCCGAGGGATGGAATGTATTTCAGGTAAATTTCATCGCGAACAATGCTCCCCTCGAAAATGTAGTTGATGTGTCCGGGCGTTTTTATGTAATTCTGTTCTGCCGACCTACAGAGCCACTGTTTTGTTTTCAATGGCCCACTTTGTATATATTCAACCAAAGGTCTTTGTTATGCAGATGATTGCTTTTTTTGTGTCTCTGTCAAAAAACTAGACCGTCTGGAAAAATAACAGATTATTTGGAAAAAACATGGTTCGTTACTGATTTCTTGAAACCCAATAAAAATAAAACTCAAAAAATTGTTTTTTCAACTAACAACATCATTGCCAACTATTCAGAAGTAAAACTACTGGGGATTGTTGGAGTTGAAATGGTTATCTCATATTGAGCACTTGAGTAAAAAAAAAACAAATGTTTAACTATCACGGAAATTGAGTAGATTCGCTTACCTGTCAGGATTTAAAACAGCCCTTTGGCTTACTTCACTACCACATTTGTACTGTAGTCTTTTCTTACTCCTTTTCATGTGTATACCAATGTCCTTCCTTTTTTTTTTATTTTATATATACATTTATAGTATAGTTATCTAATTTAAGTTTTATATACATACATATCTCCTCGTACATTCTTTGTATATATACATTTATATGATAGTTATTTAATTTAAGTTTTATATACATACATATCTCGTACACTCTTTTCATATACACATACTGTAACTACTTCCATATTGTATTTTAAATTTTATAATTATTACTTTTATACTAAAATAAGTTTTATACAATGGAATTTTTTCTGCAGACCATTTAAGACACTATAATGTGAGTGAGTCTACCATGATAAAATCAATACTCCACATACAAGTAGTTCCCACTAATTCTGTGGTATTGTTTTCACATGTTTGTTCATTTATATGTAACTGAATGCCTTGTCTAATTTCTGAGATTGAATAAACTTCTTCTTCTTCATAGTGTAGAAACTGCCCATAGACAAGCTCTTCGAGAGCTTTTTTGGGCCAATCTGCTTATTTACCATATGAAAAAAAATCTACGTACTCTACTATTTTATATATTTGTACTTATGATGGTGAATAAAATTCATTATTATTATTACATTAGCTACAGTATTACTCTGTGGGGAAACGCCGCAAGAATCTTCATACTTTAGAAACGAGCATAACGAATAATATCAAAACCCAATTATAGAGATCGTTGTCGTTCTATACTTGAACACCTCAAATACTCACTCAACCATGTAAAAACATTCTCAATTGTCTGCTAGACATTCACTAGAATAAGGAAAAACATTTCAGAATTATACAACAAGAAGCCGTAACTCAATATGACCAACTAGACATCGTCTAATGATCTCTGAACGCAATACTATAGATGTGAAGTTATATAAGTAATAAACTGCCATCGCATAGCAAAGCTTTCCATATGTTCAAGAAACAAATTAGAAAATGTTTGCATTCGCATTGCTTCTACTCGGTGGGGGAATATTTGGAGTGAGTTCATGGGAAATCACATATCAATGGCAAAACAAAATCAATCACTCTACAATATGTCGGCGAGAAAGAGTTTTCATGCAATCAAATTTTCAAGTGTGATTTGTATCGCATGTAAATTTTACCATTCAATTGTTATTTCTGACTTACCACAAATGGAATTTCTGTAAAGTGGCTCGAAAATAAATATTTACAATCCATTTTATCCCGTTCACAGAAAAATGACAAACCATATTCTCATGATACTTCTATTTTCTTCAATTCATTGGCTTTCACGAAATCCCGAAATTTCATCGATAACAATATGGAAATCGCATAAAGCGATATACGAAAGCAATCAAAATGACTGATTCAGCGCCATATATGCAGACAGTTCGAAAACCAATTTCTAGATTTTATCCGATTATGCAAATAAATATATAACTCGAAACAGTCTGCCTTGGAGTACGGTTACGCCAAGTTCCTGCGGAAGTTGTATTCCATCAAAATAGCTAGTTCAGTTTCCTAGTTTCAAAATAAACGACTCTTTTGTGTAATATTAAGTTCTCTCGCAGCATCCTGTAATCACTCCATCCTCACTACACTCCAAGTTTCTCTCGATTCAAATCATATTTCGAATTTTGATCCATCCAGCTCCCAGAATATAAACTTCAAATGTCGCTTTCTCATGAGTGATATAAGTTGAATTAGTGCCTCTTGTCATCTCATTGAATGATTTGTATTACTCCTGAGAAATTGGTGTAGAGCAAAGATATAAGTTAGTCAGTTATGTTTCATTTTATATTATAATACGGTAATTAATATTCCTTTCTTTCATACCCTTGAATATTGTCTGTTACTTTTAGTGTTAAGTTATTTTATTATTTTGCAAAACAAGTGTTCTTACACTTATCGCCTGTGATATTTATCTCATTAACATTTTTGATCCTATATTATTATATGTATTTCCTGAATAAATATCGTTATTATTATTATATTAAAAAGTATGCCACCCCTATCATCATTATCACTACAACTAACCTTGAGAAGACGTGAATAATAATTCATTAAACTACCCATTCGCTTATCTCATTCAGATATGTGACGTTAAGTCTCATGCAGTCTCCCATCAATTTCGTGAATAGGGTATCTAGTCAAAAACCTTCAGTTTCTGACAGAAAACCCAATGATTCCTTTTCTGAAACAATTGCATTAGATTCTCCAAAATTCCCAATATAACGGGCCTTTCACCTAGGCCAAAGACATGTTTGAACACCAACGACTCAAACATAGCCCAATACAACATAAGAACACAACAAAGTCACATGTATTCGAAACTCAAAGAAATATCAACTTTGATAGAGAATTAAAATTTAATGATAAAATCGTATAAGTAAATTCCTAATATTCAATGAGAAAGTGTCATGTATTAATTAATTATAGGAAACTTTCAATAAGATGATAGAAAATTCTTTGTCAACGACCTCGAAAACTCACTAATCCTAATTTTCTCAAAAAATACATTATTATTAGCAATTTTTTCATTTTGCCATTTTTTGTGATAAAACTCCATTATTAATAGCGTGATCGAACCTCTCATGATATTATTATAAAACAAAGGGATCAATATAAAAATAATATCGATATTTATGTATATTTCACGGAAATTATTGGAAAATTTCAAGAAAAATACTTTTGGTATTCAGCGTATCCGGAAATCAACTTAAATTCCACAAATCAGAAAGAAAAAGTTTTTTTGATTTTGAATGAATGAATATACCAAATTTGAAAGGAAACATGTAGATCGAGCTGTTTATTTGGGTTTAGGAGTATTTCTGCTTCATTGATTCGAATATAAATATTTTTATTCTTCTGTCATTTTATCTATCAGCAGGAGTAATTGTCAGCAAACATTTATTACCACTGTATTTTCTGAGTCATTTTCAATTTTATCATAGTATATGCCCAAAACAAAAACTCTTCCCGAGTTATTCGTCTGGAACACAGTTCTTCTATGTACATGAACAAATATTCCCATAATTTTCATCTTAACTTGATTTTGGATAATAAAAATTGGAAAATTGACTTTCCACTCCGGAATTGATTGAATTGATCATCACTCGAAATCGGTTAATGAAATTTTCCCCATGATTGAATTGCATTTCAAAAGTTACCCTCTTCAACCGAAACTCATAATTATTGAGTTTTCCCTAATATTCGAGGAAAGGTTGGTCACAATTTATGTTTTCTAGTAGAATGTGGATTTTCATAAACGTGATCAAACATATCAAAAATACTAAGCATAATTTCCATCCAAAATGCTAATGGCACAAGATGTCCAGGAAAATACGGGTTCAACTGGTATGGATCACTAATAGGTCAAGTTGTGTCATCATTCAGCAATTATTTAGCATGCAACTCTGCACTACATATAATAATAATACTAATGAATACTGATTTATCAATTATTTGATCTCAAAGTGAATATATGTTCACTCACCAGTCAACTCAGACACCGTTAGTTTCAGTCGCTATAATTCTGATCAGCAGTTCAGTCAGACAGTGGAAAATGATCATTCGATACATACCTGGAAAAGAAAACACTGTCAATAACCTACAGAAATACACAAACATTACAATAGTATAGTGTGCAACAAGTGGGGAAAGTTCAACTTTTCTCACAAGTGTGGAAGTTTGTGGCGCAAACACACGAGTGAGAAAAAGTACTTTCCCCACATGTTGCACACTATACTTTTCCTACAACTGCACAAATTCAAAGAATACGAGTAATGTACCTCAATATTTATTTTTATGGTTAGCAAAACTTGAATAACATCAAAGTATCCTGCCTCTTAACAGTTAAATAATTTTTTAAAAATTATAGTTAATAGTAAAATTTTTACAATTTTGTATGGTCAAACCCGGAATGTCATTTCTTGTTAGTGAATTTGCTGTTATATTATTTGTAGAAGTTGAGGTTTGATCATTCATATACGGTGCATTTTCTGTCACCCTTTCAGTAAAGAGTTCGAGTGGTTGTTCAATAGAGTTGACGATTTTATTAGCAACGTCAATTTTATTTTTAATAGACTTCCGGATGTATCATTCTGCCACGATATTGGATTGCCATCCTCCATGGTGCTTTAAGATTGATATGTCCCCTCCTGCATTTACTCAAATTGTTGCCAAAGAACGTCTGAAGCAGTGACTTAAATATAGATGTGAATTTTCCAATTTAAAAAAAATTGCAATTGTCTTAGCCATACTACCAAATTTGTTAATGCCGACTACCTGTCTGGTACATTTTCCTTGCTGGTAATTTAAAAAGAAATTTTTTTCTGGCAGATCAATCGGTCGAAGAGCAGTATATTTTTTATATATATTATAAAACGATCCTGTTACAGTGAACGTTCTTGGCTTTTTTGTTCTGGTGATATCTTATTTCACCAGTAATGCCGAATTTAAATCCTTCAAATTATCGGTTTTTAATTTCCACAACTCCTCTCTACGACATGCTTCTGCTACGCCAATAGCCACTGCAACGTTCAAATGAAAATATCAGGATGTAAAATTTTATTTAAAAAAAAAACAGTCCAGCCCGAATTTTGAACCCAGGTCGTCTGTGTGCCAAGCGGATACACTATCCATTGCACCACTGGGACTTATTTCAAAAGTCTTGTTCAAAAGTACATATATATATATATATATATATATATATATATATATCTAGCGGAATTTGGAACAGAAATTTTTCATAATTATCCAATTCTTTTTATCAACTAAAAAACTCACTAATTACAAAAAGCTATGTTAATTCGACGAAAAAAGCGAAATAAATTCTAAAAATAATTCCTTCTAAATGAACTTACCTTTATCAGTAGATATTCCTTGTCTGGAGCTTCGTTCAAAAATATCTGCAGCAATTGGTCTGCTGTCAATATGTTTGATTTTTTGGAGACGTAATTGTCGGAATTTTTTTTTCAAATATGGACGTTATTTTTGATACGTGGATATATCAATGTTATTTTTTATACTGATAGTACTTCGAAAATATTGAATATTTTGACCAAAGTATGGACGCCTTTAATGTTTTCGACATCTCTTCAAAGTACACCAAAAATACACTTTCCGAAAAAGATTTTATTTTTGTAACTCTTCCCCATTCTATGAATTTTTTGTATGCCAATTCATACTTTTTTCTTGAAATTTCCGGCAACAAATCTAACGTTACTTTTGCAGCTCTTTCCAATATCTCTGGCGGAGTATTATCAATCATCACTACTGTCAGTATCCATATTATTTATTATAAATCGGTATATGTCTTATTGAAAAAATATTCAATAGAAATTGCGATTTTTATCAAATCACGAATGAAAACTACCTTAAGAATTAAAAAAACCTCTATAATCTGACAATTGGGATAACTATTTAAAGCTGAACAGCAGCCAACTAAGATTTTGTCGATTTTTGTTGATTCTCCATATGAATGTATGTGGTGTGGCCAAAGTGCCGACAGAAAAAATATTTCTCACAATATGAACAATACATGGTTTTGAAATCAAGTAAGCTTTGAGAAATACGCTACTTTTCATAGCAGTTGTAGGAAAATATTAATTTTCATTGACCACCCCATGTGAAGTGATTATACGGACGCATTCGCGTATAAAAACTATCATTAATTTTTTTAGAAAAAATAGAAAAATCGAATTGAACTGTTTTCTTCACATAAAGGATTCAATATAAAATTGAACCAGAAAATGGTAGATCTCAGGTGAAAAACAACTACTTTCCTGGCAAATACCACGCAGAACGTTGAATGTTATTCACCTGAAAATCCATGCATACTTCCATATAATATCAATGGACATTGAATGCAAATGTTTCTTTCTGATAAGCTCGATTATGTTTAATTTATGTCGTGTTCACCTAACAATCCGCATACTGGTTTCAGGCTTCTTCGCCCTCATCAGTACGGAGTAGTCAACCAGCCAAAGGTCCAAAGAACTCTGGCTGAAGTGAGACACAACGTAAACAAACCATCATCGATCTTGTAACACCTATAGGTACGCCGGAAAAAATAAACTTTAACTGGCGGTACCTAGTGACAGAAAGAAACACTCCGAAAATCTCCCACCTCGATAGGTTTCTGAATAAAAGATTCCTTCTCAGTAGGAGTGGCAAGCCCGTCTAGCATATAGTGAAAGATAAGTGCCATGTGAAGTGGAATGAATGGAAAAATCGAATTGAACGGTTTTCTTCACATAAAGGATTCAATATAAAATTGAACCAGAAAATGGTAGATCTCAGGTGAAAAACAACTACTTTCCTGGCACATACCACGCAGAACGTTGAATGATATTCACCTGAAAATCCATGCATACTTCCATATAATATCAATGGACATTGAATGCAAATGTTTCTTTCTGATAAGCTCGATTATGTTTAATTTATGTCGTGTTCACCTAACAATCCGCATACCGGTTTCAGGCTTCTTGGCCCTCATCAGTACGGAGTAGTCAACCAGCCAAAGGTCCAAAGAACTCTGGCTGAAGTGAGACACAACGTAAACAAACCATCATCGATCTTGTAACACCTATAGGTACGCCGGAAGAGATAAACTTTAACTGGCGGTACCTAGTGACAGAAAGAAACACTCCGAAAATCTCCCACCTCGATAGGTTTCTGAATAAAAGATTCCTTCTCAGTAGGAGTGGCAAGCTCGTCTAGCATATAGTGAAAGATAAGTGCCATGTGAAGTGGAATGAATAGAAAATCGATTGAACGGTTTCTTCATAAAGGATTCAATATAAAATTGAACCAGAAATGGTAGATCTCAGGTGAAAAACAACTACTTTCCTGGCAAATACCACGCAGAACGTTGAATGATATTCACCTGAAAATCCATGCATACTTCCATATAATATCAATGGACATTGAATGCAAATGTTACTCTCCGTACTGATGAGGGCCAAGAAGCCTGAAACCGGTATGCGGATTGTTAGGTGAACACGACATAAATTAAACATAATCGAGCCTATCAGAAAGAAACATTTGCATTCAATGTCCATTGATATTATATGGAAGTATGCATGGATTTTCAGGTGAATATCATTCAACGTTCTGCGTGGTATTTGCCAGGAAAGTAGTTGTTTTTCACCTGAGATCTACCATTTTCTGGTTCAATTTTATATTGAATCCTTTATGTGAAGAAAACCGTTCAATTCGATTTTTCTATTCATTCCACTTCACATGGCACTTATCTTTCATTAATTTTTTTCTTCGTTCGTTTTGCTACCCCGATGTAATTATGAAATAAAATTCAAGTCAGAACAATGGAGTAAAAACAATCGGTTAAGAAACATATCTTTTATGAAGGTTTTTCCGATTCAAAAGGATACTGTGAATGTATAAATCCATTATCGATTTTCTGTCTGAATTTCAAAATTATAATTGAATTTTAATGCCAAAATTACTCCATTAATTGAATACTGTCATGTCTTTATTCACGATAAGGCATCTGGTTGTCACCATATTGAATTTTGATTACTACAGTGACATTTGCAAGATTAAGACAATTCGATTGACGGTAGAATCATCACAATCGGCCAACGAGTATGGTTTCTAGAGCGCCACAAAGGAAGAAACATGCAACATGATAAACAGATTACCCTCCTTTGCATCGCGCAGTCGGGTGATAAGACGATTTTGCGTGAAATTGGAACAACTTTGGAGAAAAAATTATAAGTTTCTTGGCTGGTTTCCCAGCCTCAGCTATGAAACACCAGCCGCGGCATTGAATTTTGTGCTTTTTTGCCTACTGAAACAAATAACAATTTTTCCAAACTCTGCGTAAACCAATGTACTTTAGTATTTCCATAAGCGCACTCATACTCTCTCAGAATAAATATTAATATTCCTTTTCAACCACAAACTAACTACTTGTGTCGCCTATCCTTCAAGAGATTCTTATGATCAGAACGCTTTATCGTACCTTCGTAATCGGAAAATTGTTTACTTTTTACGAATTGATGGGCTTTCGTCTATTATGGGAAAGGCTCAGTGCAATTATGTGGTTGTTGTACACGCAAGTTCGTTTGAAAATATATTGGGCAAGTGGGTATGCCATCGTGATTGGTAAAGTGGTTTCGATCCAATTTGGTTTTAGTTAAAATATCTGAACTATTGATTCAATATTGAGGGTAGTGGCGGGTATTTCAAAATACAATATTTTTGTCGTTCATGATAAAAGATATTGTAGCTTGAGTTATTATATCAGAAATATCATATCTTACGTCGAGCAATCCCTAATTGATTGAATCATACAAATTCTGCGAAGTTGCAAATAAAACAATTCCAAAGAGATATGAGGTCGCATTCGTTTTCGGAAGGACATGTGTGTTGAAAATTCGAGAAAACGATTCATGCATTCAATTTCCGAACAATGTAGAAGAAGAATACTCCAGGCAGACGTATACCTTACGCAATGTACTACTACTAATCATTTCGTTTCAGGACAAGATAGAGATTTCAAATTTCGTGTGGAGTTATGGGATCCAAATTCCCATGAATTATAAAAACGTTGTTCAAAAATTCTACAGTGTGTCAGAATTGAAAGCAATTTGTTGAGAACGAGGACCTGCCAAAAAAAAATTGACAGAAATTATACTGTGTCGATTAAACATTGGATTCGTACAAAAATATATCGATTTAGTAGCGAGCACGTTTGTTGATGATCTGATTCTAGGGAAACCGGGAAAAAGGTTTGAGAAAGCACAATTCGAAAAATAGTTAACATCGGAAAGGCAGATGTGAACAATCAAATTTTCTATAATACATTTTTTATGATCACAGATAATATGGTTACAGATTTCAGCAGACTATTCCACATTTTAAGTGAATTCCCAAAAACATGCACCACTCAAAAATTTCCAGTTACGGGCAGGGTAGTTCTAGCGGCAAGCGTAACTTAGTTTTTCACGTTGCGGGCACTAATTTCTATTTGGTTTCGCGTATTATTTGCCACGCTGATTATATTATTTGCTGCTGAAAAACAATCACTATTTTTTCACGCTTTATATCAGCTTCACTTGTATGTTTGTTTGTTTGTAACCGACTCTTTGGGCGCGATTTTGACCCACTTCCAGACGTCCGAATGATTGGAAATTTGGCAGGTGTACATAATTCCGGTGACAATACATTAAAAAAAAAAATTTGTGGAGAAAAAACAGAATGGCGGCTACAATATGGCGTACGAGTTTTGTGATTATGGTTCGATTAGCTTCAAAATTGGTATACGGGAGTTTTTGTGGTCGGAGATTATGATTCCTTTGTCAAAATTGGAAAATTCGATATGGTGGCTCCAAAATGGCGGTCCAGTTTTGTGATTATGGTCTGATTCTATTCAAAA
The DNA here is from genome assembly GCA_018342105.1 of Gonioctena quinquepunctata. NCBI lineage: Eukaryota > Metazoa > Arthropoda > Insecta > Coleoptera > Chrysomelidae > Gonioctena > Gonioctena quinquepunctata. Next base: position 754,830 of record JAFIRS010000018.1, on the reverse strand, counting down.
TTGGTATGTGGGGGTTTTTGGGGTCAAATATTATGATTCTTTTGTAAAAATTGGAAAATTCAAGATGGCCGCTTCAAAATGGCATCCGAATTTTGTGATTATGGTCTGATTCTATTCAAAATTGGAATGTAGGGGTTTTTGGGGTCGAATATTATGATTTTCTGTAAAAATTGAAAATATCAAGATGGCGGCTTCAAAATGGTGGCCGAGTTTTGTGATTATGTTCTGATTCTATTCAAAATTGGTATGTAGGGGTTTTTGGGGTCGGAGATTATGAATACTCAATTTGATAAGATTATTCAATTTTTTTATTTGCAAAAAAATAATGAAAATAATAGTTTTTATAAATAAACCACACTAAAAAGTAGGAAATAAATAATAGTTTAAAAAAACTAAAGAACACGCTTTCATAGAAAACCAGACTGAAAAAATAGAGAATAAGAAAAAAATGTATTTTATTTTTTTAAAAGCGTGGGGTGCATGGTATCAATAATTATATAGTACATTACACACCAAGGCGATACCATGCACCCCACGATTTTTTCAAAATAAAATAATTTTTTTTCTTATTTTCTATTTTTTTAGTCTGGTTTTCTATAAAAGCGTGTTTTTTAGTTTTTTCAGACTATTATTTATTTATTTTCGAATTCTGTTCAGTATTATGAATCTAGTTAATTCTTTGTACTTTTTTGTTTATTCTAAGGAGTTGTGCATTATTATAATATAAAATGATAGACTTATAATGATTTACAGGGTGTTTCTTGATAACATGATATATTTTTAAATCGAGAAATTTTGTATCGTTAGATAGTTCTGGTAAAAATTGGAATAGGGGTTGCATGTGTCACCCCTTTGAAAGATCACAACAAAATTAAAATAATATTCATAGGAGGCCTTTTCATTGGTAGAAAATGCTCACAAAATGTCATTTCTTCAAGCCTTCAGCAATTACAAGAAAATATTTTTTTCTAATTTTGGAAGCGTGTAATTTTTCAAGGAAATGCCTAAGAGCTTTTGTTTACATGAAAGACCCACTTTGATTTTCGACAAGGAATCACCCTCTAAAAAGTTTCGCATTTATTTGGTGACACCCTGTATAGTTTGTTTGAAGGTTGTAGACGATGTGGTAACTTGATTACTATCGTTTCGGACGTCCATCGTCTCAATGTATTTAGAAGGTTTTCACGACGTTTCGAATGCTTGTATCTGCAATCGTCTTCAGGTGAATACTGTATTCACCTGAAGACGATTGCAGATACAAGCATTCGAAACGTCGTGAAAACCTTCTGAATACATTAAGATGATGGACGTCCGAAACGATAGTAAATCACCCTGTATAGTGTAAATTTCTTGGCGTCATACGTGTACTTTTTCTTCCAAGTTCTATTACCTCCAGAAATAACATTTTGTGATTAATTTCTGTGAAACTCAGGTGACCAGTCAAACGAGGTATGTAGATTTCATTTCATGTTTGATAAAATAAATTGGTCATTTATTTACTCAGTTAATAATAGTTATTTTCTGTGCTGATATTAGAATGTACGTGCGTACATTTTAGACATTCGTTAGACTTACAAAAAATGCACCACACCTTCCCGCTCTGAAAAAATATGTAATGGATAGCATGAAGTCTCTATAAAAACATATACAAAATTTGCTAATCTTGCTAAGTAAAGTTAAAAATTCAGAAAGTCGTCATTTAAAACATTTAATCTAATACCAATGTTACCCCTTTGAAAACCAACCTCTCTGCGACAAATTTTCCTATGGTTCTTATTAGCTTTGAAAACAATTCAGCAAAAAGGAAGCTCAAATCTAATAATATTGTTTAACCACCCCTTCTAAATACCACCCCTTTGTAACACGTTTTTTTAATACTTTTCCCATGATTTTTTCTTCGTACCACCCCTTCTAGAAACCAGCCATTTGTGACAAGATTTTTTGAATATTTTTCCATGATTCTTGGAAGCAAGTTCACGAAAAAAGGCTTGAATCTGTTTTTTTTGTCCAACCACCCCTTTGTGACAAGTTCATTTTGAATTTCAACTATGATTCTCGTCAGCCTTCAGAGCAATTCCACGAAAAAAAAAGACTCAAAACTGTTTTTTTTTCAACCACCCCTCCTGAAAACTTCCCTTTTGTGACATTTTTTTTTCATATTTTTTTCATAATTTTTGACAGCTAAAGAGGCGATTGAGCAGAAAAAATAAATCAATTCTGTTCTTTTCGTCATGGAGACCACTGTGCAATAATGTGATATCTTCCAAATGGGTGCCATTAAACGTGAAAAGTTGAGGTACATAATTCAGGTCATCTAGGTATAATTTTTCGTCATGCACCTAATGAAAATAAAACAGGTTAATTTGGATGCATGCCTCTTTCTGAAATGCACCTAACAGGATACCCTTTCGACATATGAGGAATAGAATTGGAGCCAATGTATTGTAAAACTCATTCATATATTAAAGAACATGTTAAAATCAATATGTATGTATCAAAATACATTCCATATTCTCAAACTATCATTTTCAATTGAGTGATATATTTACTGACAACAAATCTCTAAAATTGTAGGAGAAAAAACTTGATTATTCTTGCTGAACAGATTTCTTTTTCCGTTCTTCCCAGCAACGTCGACAAACCTTGATTTCCCAAACAATTACAAATTGATTTCTTCAAAAGTGTACTCAAGTTGCGAAGGTAAACATTATATCCAATATTCCGGAATCACCATCAGTCCCAATAACAAATCCAGTTCAATGTCGAATTCATTCATTCTTTCGAAAAAAACTTGTTTTCGAGTGCTTCCTTAGAATTAGTAATATTCTCCGCTATTGACGAAGACTAATAAAACAGACTCAGGTTGTTTTTTTAACGAGAACAAAAACAAAGACCAAATTTCATCTCAAACAAACATCCGCCCTGTATCAACATCATTCCAGTTATTTGTCCTACTTGTTAATATTCCAGTGTCTCTATTGGTATCAGCGATGTTTCTTCTATTCCAGACAAACAACATAATTTATTGTGACATTTCCATTTTCTCTGAGCAACTTCGAAAATATACGTTGCCAGTGAGATAAAGATACTGGATAACTTTTGGGGTCATATAACTTATACTAATAATGAAATATTTCCTCTACCTCCACCATGTTAGTTCATGTGGAATTTGAAGTTGATATATGTTTTCCCGATGGATTGTGGAATATTTACTACACTACGTCATAGTGTCTCTGTTGTTGAAAGTGATGGATTAATGGGCATATCGTTGCTGCAGAGAAGATATCAACATTTCTGTCAGTGTTCGATTGAAATGAATGAATGTTCCAACTCCATTATTTCAATCTTCACCTATTTGTGATAGGAGAAAGTGTTCGAAAAAATGATAAAAAAATTACTAATGAAAACACTTTTCAAATGCAAGCTTTTGTTCAAGCCGTGTACCAAAACGTATAAAATAAATTTAAGTCATCGCTGATAATGATTTAATAATTTTTTGTTGAATCATTTGGTTTCAAAAAGCTTGTCGCGCGAAGTGTTCATGAAAGTAGGTTACAATTAATTTGGTTGGGCAGTGATCAGTTGATAAGTAAGAATTCGTCGAAGTATTTGATTATTACAAAGTATTCATGAAAGTAGATACCAATCAATTTTATTGGACAATGAATGGTTGGTAAGTAACAACTTGTCGAAGTTTCAATTTTATTACAATTCGTGCGACAAGCATTTTGGAACCAAATAATTCGACCAATAATAATTAAATAATTGTCAGCGATGATATTTTATACCTTCTGGTACACGTCTGAAATAAAAGCTTGTCTCTGAAAATTTTATAATTAGTTATTTTATTTTTTGTTTTTTTGGTTCGTCTTGATCAGTTCATTTTTAATAGAGCATCGTGATTACAAGGTCTATTTCTTGTAAGTTTTGAGCTGGAAGAAATCATGATCTCCAACTTCAAAAACTCCCACACACAAATTTTGAATAGAATCTGACCATAATCACAAAACCGTACGCCATATCGAATTATTATATTTTGACAAAAATTCATAATCTCCAAACCTGAAAACTCCCATATACCAATTTTGAATGGAATATGACCATAATCAGAATACTCGTCCTCCATCTTGGGTCCGCCATTTTGAACTCAAAAATTTTGACAAGAAATTCATAACCTCCTACTCCGAAAACCCCAGCATACCAATTGTGAATCGAATTGGACCATAATTACAAAACCCGAGAATTACCTGAATTCAAAGCAATGTCTGTGTGTATTTTCCAGATGTGACGAAATTGGGTTGAAAAAATATTGATATGTCTTTTCATCTGTCCATCAGAGTATAATGGAACTGAGTCTGTCGACTCATTCACGTGGAACTATCAACAATGACGATGTTGTTTTCTCATTGTTCATTCAATCATCAGCGGGAAAATACGATATTGTTGCCAAGCAGTTTTGACATGGAGAATAACAAATCCTGGCAGTTAATACATCCCGACGGAAGACGTGAGTAGTTCATCGATCAACCTCCGTATCTTGACAAAACATCCATTATGTTCTCATCATATCAGGAAGATCGATATTCATAACAACCTGCATGTAATGAATAGTGTTGTCAACGGATATATTGTTTATGATGGGGGATAGCTTACGAATCCTAGCTAATTGGAGTTGCAACTTAAATCATGTGTGAATAAGGTTTTTTCCTCATCAGTGAATAGAAAATAGTGCCCAAGTATAAATATATCAAAAATTAAATTCTTAAAATATTCTTCCTTCATTAAAATTTCGGTATATATCTCTGTTTTTTTTATCCCAATAGTGCATAGCATCCGATGAATCGGATCTGCACATTTGAGATTTTCATGACGCTGCAAACATAACCTCAAAAATTTAATTCGTTTTGTAGTATTTATGGTTTCTTCTCACGACATAATCGTTCGTTTTACCAAATAAAAAGAAAATTGGTTTTTGCAATAATTTATTGGCAATGGACCCGTATATTTTAAAAACAATTAGTTTTACAAACTTAGTTTTCATCACGGTTAAACAGGCTTCACTTCAGTTACATTACTAGTAACAATAATAGTATTCCCAAATATAAAATATTAGAAGTGTCATAATTTCGCGGATCAGATATATCGTACTAGATGCTAAAATTACCTTTTTTTTAATTTTTATTTTGCAGGTTGACGCTTGCAGACTTTTCAGATGAGCTAGAGCAAGTGGCTTTCCTCCTCTTTGGTGAATGCCCTCTCGACCGAATTACATTAATTACATGCGCGCGCCGTTTTGTGGACGATTGGGATCCAAATTGTACTTTCGGAAAATAATTACCTAGCTGGTAAAATTCTTCGTGGTGTGACGTCAGTTCGCAGCGTGCGCCTCTGTCTTGACTCAACTGCTGTCTCTGGCTTCTGGCGGATGACTGAAATCTCTCGTCGGCGGTTGAACGTAGCCCAGCTGGCTCGATAAAAATGTTTGCTCGAGAGTCGCTGGCCGGCGCAGGTGATACTCACGCGTGTTTTATATATACGCGCCGCGGTATTAGCGTGATTTACGGAGGGTGTTTGGTCTATTTATTAGAGTAGGTGTAATCCACGGATTTATCAGGAATACGAATGGTATTTCTAGACCTATTATTACTGTCAAGATGAATTGAAATCCTTACAGGGAGCTTTTGGTTGATGAATATATCGGAAAAATAGTAACTTCGTTACACGCTCAGTATCGAAGATATCGACTATTGAAAAATAATTATTTTTCTCAACACGGAACGAAAGCACGACCAACTGTAACGAATTGGCAACACTGTAAGGTGCAGCGAACTGATGGGGCGTGGCAGAGTCCGGGAATGTGAAATGGAAGCATCAAAACAATCGGCTTGGAAGAATGAAGAAACACGCTGAATATGCAGTGTTGCTCCGGTTACAGCACCGCAGTCTATACGTCTAAAAGTGTGATTCAGAGTGTACAGTCTCTGTCGAAAGTTAGAGACTGGCAGCATCATATAATACGTGTACATACAAAGATACCGTAATCCTTCCGCCATTATCACATACTTTATCGATATCCCAATAGTCGGCTAGTTCTTGACCAAATTCACTATCACCAATATGAAAGGAAAGGAAAGGCATCGTTTACGCATATTAAAGTATTTTTGATTGATATCCATACGAATAGAAACACGAATTCATAATTAGCTCAATATGAACTGATTTTATGTCTATGCCTTTAAGATAAACAATTCCAATTCACGAATGATTCCAGCGTATTCAAAATTTCCATTGTGATTTGTCCGTTGAACAATATTGAATCGAATTCAATCCCAGGGGAAAGTCAACATCAAAGACTCGTCGAAAAATTTCAAAGCTATCACAACCAGAGAAGTCTAGCTGCAGGATCGACATTCAAATTATATTAATCAAACATATAAAGCGCTTTTCATGGAATGGATTGAAACCACAGAACTGACATAAAATCAACTGTGTATCTGATATAGATTTTATATCGCAATGCTATTGGAAGTCTGTATCTTATTCATTCGGGTATGTCGCTTGTCATTCACAATTTGCGATCATGCGGTATTTCCGAGATAAATGATTACTCAGACCGTTGAACAATCCACAATCTCTTCGGGGAATATTTGAAGAATATAATTTCATGAATTATTCATGATGATGAAGTTATGTTGTGACGAATTATGGGATTTGTATGATATTTTATGCAAAATGAAAATCGTTGTATTGATATTATTTCCTTCCTGCAATATTACATGAAGCTTCGTCAGATGACTACGAAATAATTCAGAAATATTGATATAATTAAATAATACCAAATTATCCACCATGAATCATCCACCTGTTATCATCAGAATTATTGCCTATAGAAAAAAAATGGAAATGACTGAATGTTGATGAAGTGCTATCAAAAATACATTAGCGTGCAGATTTCAGGGGATATTTTTTTCAAATGGGATACCCCATTTTTGAAATGATATTTTTTTCCTGATTTCAAAAATATACCAAATGTTACCCCTATCTTATACCGTTTTTGAGTTATTGAACATCCAATAAGTTTGTTAGAACAGTTGTTACTGTAAATACCTATCCTATGAAAGTTAACATTTTCAACCCTTTCAATCCGGATTTTTTGTTTTCAGATTCTAGTTATTTTTCGAAGTGGATGTGGAAGATATACTAGGCAAAACATATATAATGAAATTTTATGAATTTTTTACTCAGTTCAACAAAAAAAAATGGGACCAATATGTCCCAACAGTATTTCATAGTGGGAAAAATATGTCTCATCAGTAACTAATATTAGGACTGGAATGGTGTGAAACAATCTATGCATAGTGGTAAATTGCACATTTTACACCTCAGTTTTGTAACGTTTTTCTCTCTTCTGTCAGTCAAATTTTTTTGTGCCTTTTCACCCAGTTCCTTTCCTGCCTTCAGGTATCAAAGTTCCAATATATGTAGGCCATAGAGAGGAAGAATTTTAAACTGTTTGAATAGATCCCTGCATGAAGTACCATTGGAAACAATAACAAGACATCGCATAATCCTCTTTTGCACCAGAAAAACCTCATTAACTGCATATGAACCACCCCATATGGTTATTCCGTATGTTAATCTGGATTGGATTTCCCCGAAATAGAACTTCGTCAACGACAACACCAAATAGCCACAATTCGCGGGAAACTCCATACAATCCATACGCATGCCATCACCCATTATTCATTTTGTTATGTTAGTTCTATTTTCCATTATTATTGTTCGAGATGGAACTAGGACAAACTCTTGAGAGAGTCGTTACACGGTCCAGTGATCCAAATCGCCCCCAGTTCTCTATTGAAACAAGGGCTTGTTAGAGCATTGGTTGAACTGATAAGAGTAGATGAGAACAAATATGACCACTTACATTTTGGAGAGGAGATCAAACTAGAACAGGAGGTGACGAGATCAATTATAACGAACTTCCAATAACAGTGTGGGTTGGGTTGTGGGTCACACCTTGATTGCTCCAATGAGCTAATTGAAGAAGCATTCAGTCACCATAAATAATTATTTGGCGTTCGGTTATTCGACTGCGGAAATAAATGCATTGAAGCACAATGCAAAAATATGATTCAACTTCAAAATATGCATTAGTAAGTTAGCAAGCATCTGCGGAATCTATAGTAAAAACTTAAAAGGTGGAAATAGAAAACAAATTTGAATTTTCATGACCCCAACTTGGAAACCAACGGAATTCCCATACAAACTCCCTATCCCAATTCAACCCACATGACACCCCTTTAGAGATTTAATTCTCAAAAACACCGAACCACTTATTGTTTATTCGTAACAGAAACTCTCACAAATACCTATTTTCAGGATCCTTACTTCAAATCTGAATATACAGATTTTCACACCCCATTTCACCTCTTCAGGGTTGGATTTTCGAAAACCCTGAAACACATTCATCTTTATTTGTGAAGAAGAGCCAAAATCCTGATTTCCATAACTATAATTCCAAAACCACTTTCACTTTCACGCCCTCCTCATCCACATTTCCACCCCTCTAGGGAAGGAATGTCAAAAAATATACTGTCAAAATGTTTGCTCTTAGGTCCAGCGGTTTGATCTGGGCGTTGATTGTATATCTGTCATTCAGTGAGTCAGTTAGATAAGACATTTAATTGTATAAATCGGTTCAGAGGTGTAAAATAAATAAATCATCCCCTATTATTCTACCCTTAGGGATGTCATCCAATTCAAATGGGACCAACTTCGAAGAATACCCTATCCATTGAAAAAATCATCAAAATTGGACTTTTCTGTAAAAAGTTATGGGTGGTCATACATAAAATAAATAATAGTTTGAAAACTGAGAAACACGCTTTAATAGAAAACTAAACTAAAAAGTAGAAAATAATTCAAAATGAGTTTGAAATTAGAATACAGTAATTAACAACAAATTTATTTCATCGTAAAAAAGCGTGGGCTGCTTGATGTCAATTTTAAAAAGCACCCCACGCTTTTTTACGATGAAATAAATTTGTTGTTAATCACTGTATTCTCATTTCAAACTCATTTAAAATTATTTTCTCCTTTTAAGTTTTGTTTTCTATCGAAGCGTGTTTTTTAGTTTTTGAACTATTATTTATTTTCAACTCTTTAGTTTTATTTTCTATTAAAGCGTGTTTTTTAGTTTTTCAAACTATTATTATTATTGGATTTTTCTAACTATTATTCTCCAATTTTGAATAGAATCGGACCATAATCACAAAACTCGTCCACCATTTTGGAGCCGCCATCTTGTATCCTTCAATTATGACAAAATAATGATGATTTCCGACCCCAAAAACCCCCACATACCAATTTTGAATAGAATTGCACCATAATCACAAAACTCGTCCGCCATTTTGGAGCCGCCATCTAGAATTTTTCAATGTTTACAGAAGAATCATAATATTGGACCCCAATAACCCCCACATACCAATTGTGAATAGAATCGGACCATAATCACAAAACTCGTCCACCATTTTGGAGCCGCCATCTTGAATTTTCCAGTTTTGACAAAACAATCATAATCTGTGACCACGAAAACCTTCAGATACCAATTTTGAAGCGAATCGGACCATAATCACAAAAGTCGTCCGCCATATTGAAGCCGACATTTTGTTTTTTTTTTCAAATAATTTTTTTTAATGCATTGTCACCGGAATTATGTACACCTGCCAAATTTCAAATCATTCGTACGTCTGGAAGTGGGTCAAAATCGCGCCCAAAGGAGTCGGTCACAAACATACAAGTGAAGCTAATAGAAAGCGTGTAAAAAATAAACGCGTCGACTAGAGAATCTCCTCCTTTTTTTCTTATTCGTTTAAACGTTGTCCAACGGGGCTGCCAGGCCGAGGTGGACAACATGTCGAGTGCAATAAACACTTTTTGTACGAGTTGCATACACTAAGTGTAGGAAAATAATGAATAATAGTTTAAAAAAACTAAAAAACACGCTTTTATAGAAAACCAGACGAAAAAAATAGAAAAAAAAATGTATTTTATTAAAAAAAAAGCGTGGGGTGCATGGAATCGCCTCGGTGTGTAATGTACTATATAATTATTGATACCATTTTCTTAGTCTGGTTTTCTATAAAAGCGTGTTTTTTTAGTTTTTTAAAACTATTATTTATTTCCTACTTTTTAGTGTGGTTTATTCATGAAAGCGTGTTTTTTAAGTTTTTTTTAAACTATTATTTCTGAAAATTTTGTGCAATTTAAAAAATGGAATAATCCTATCAAATTAGGTAATCATAATCTCCGACCCCAAAAACCCCTACATACCAATTTTGAATAGGATCAGACCATAATCACAAAAATCAGCCGCCATTTTAAAGCCGCCATCTTGAATTTTTCAATTTTCACCTAAGAATCCTAATATTCGACCCCAAAAACCCACATATAACCATTTTGACTAGAATCAGACCATAATCACAAAACTCGGCCGCCATTTAAAAGCCGCATCTTGAATTTTCCAATTTTTACAAAAGAATCATAATATTCGACCCCAAAAACTCCCACATACCAATTTTGAATTGAATCATACCATAATCACAAAATTCGGCCACCATTTTGAAGCCGCCATCTTGAATTCTTCAATTTTACGAAAAAATATATAATTTCGACCCCAAAACTCCCACATACCAATTTGAATTGAATCAGACCATAATCACAAAACTCGCCGCCATTTTGGAGCCGCCATCTCAAATTTTCATTTTACGAAAGAATCATAATTCGACCCAAAACTCCTATACCAATTTTTAATAGAATCAGACCGTAATCACAAAACTCGTCGCCATTTTGGAGCCGCCATCTTGAATTTTCAATTTTGACAAAGGATCATAATCTCCGACTACGAAAACCCTAGATCACCGAATTTGAATGCGACGGGCCATAATCACAAAATTCGGCCGCCATTTTGAAGCCCCCATCTTGAATTTCCAAATTTCTACAAAAGAATCATGATATTTGACCCCAAAAACTCCCACATACCAATCTTGAATGAAATCATACCATAATCACAAAACTCGTCCACCATTTTGGAGCCGCCATTTCAAATTTTTCGATTTTGACAAGAGAATCATAATCTCCGACCACAAAAACCCTTGGATACCAATTTCAAAGCGAATCGGACCATAATCACAAAACTTGTACGCCATATTGGAGCCACCATTTTCTTTTTTCTCCACACACAAATTTCTCAATGCATTGTCACCGGAATTATGTACACCTGCCAAATTTCAAATCATTCGGACGTCTGGAAGTGGGTCAAAATCGCGCCCCAAGGAGTCGGTTACAAACAAACAAACAAACAAACAAACATACAAGTGAAGCTAAATATAAAGCGTGTAAAAAGCGTACTAAAAATTGCGTCGATTTGACGTTTATGTTTGTCATGATTACAAATGACAGATGAGTACAATACACATTTCATTGCACAGTGCAATAAAGAACCACCATAAAATTCACCAAAAAAACGAAATCGTCCGATCTCCTTCAGGTTAAAAGCAGAATCATGGAGATTCCAAAAATATGTACTTCAGTAGTGTATGAACCCTCCATTCCAAATTCAGATAATTTGTGGATCTTTCATTTCAAATATAGGTAGTGTATCGATCCTTCATTTTATTTTTGGTTGGAAATGGATCGTATCTCGAAAACGAAAAGAGTAAGAGTAATTCCGCGAACGGCATTCGACTCAGAATGGTTGATTCAGTATATGCTCATAATTTCAAGACGATTCTCGAAAAAATCGCACAAGGGGTCCCTAAAATTCACCAAAAAAAAATGAATTCGTCCGATCGTCTTCAGGTTAAAAGCAGAATGTAGAAAACATCATGAAGATTCCAAAAATATGTACTTCAGTAGTGTATGAACCCTTCATTCCAAATTCAGATAATTTATGGATCTTTCATTTCAAATATAGGTAGTGTATGGATCCTTCATTTCAGTTTCAGTTGCAAGTGGGTCGTACCTCAAGAAAGAAAAGAGTTGGAGTAATTCCGCGAACGGCATTCGACTCAGAATGGTTGATTCAGTATATGCTCATAATTTCAAGACGATTCTCGAAAAAATCGCACAAGGGGTATCCCTAAAATTCACCAAAAAAAAATGAATTCGTCCGATCGTCTTCAGGTTAAAAGCAGAATGTAGAAAACATCATGAAGATTCCAAAAATATGTACTTCAGTAGTGTATGAACCCTTCATTCCAAATTCAGATAATTTATGGATCTTTCATTTCAAATATAGGTAGTGTATGGATCCTTTATTTCAGTTTCAGTTGCAAGCGGGTCGTACCTCAAGAAAGAAAAGAGTTGGAGTAATTCCGCGAACGGCATTCGATTCAGAATGGTTGCTCATAATTTCAAGACGATTCTCAGATTCTTCAAATTTGCAATTGATTTCAAATAGGGGGATTTCAGAATATCCGTGTCACTTCATTCCGGAACCTTTCAACATAGGGATTGCTATAAAGCCTGACTTTCATTCGAAAATGTAGATAATCTAGGACCGTAAATAGTATAGTGCCAAGAGGAGTGTTGTTGAGTGTAGTTGTTTTTCACCTGAGATCTACCTTTCTCTGGTTCAATTTTATATTGAATCCTTTATGTGAAGAAAACCGTTTAAATTCGATTTTTCTATTCAGGAGTGTTGTTGTCTTGCCGCTCAACATCCCCTTTGGGCTTACGTACGATGAAAACAAAATGTTCACTTCATGTGTGCCTCTTTGTGTGGGTCATGATCGATGGATAAATAGAACGTGGAAGGTCCTCATGTGGATTGATTTCGTGTTCACTTGTTTTCATGTCAAGCATGTTACCAATCGCACTGCAGGGATCCCCTTTGCTCGACGCGCTCAGCACATTCATTTTATAGTAATACTGTTACTTCCATCTATCACTCCTCCAGTATCCCCCACAGATTTGGGTATTCAGTCAATAATACATTTTCGCGGTCGTTCATCGGCCAATCTTGCATTTAGTGCCTTGAATTGTTTTCGTTGTTTACTGGCGTATAAAAGCAACTTTGGTACGAGTAAAAAGTTAATTTTATTTCTTGTCATTCGTTCATCTGATAGTTCAAAATAGCGCACTGTACTGGTGCATAACTCTTGTGACAAAAGGTAAGTTATTTTACCACTGGTCTTTTTATTAAATTAATTACTTTAAAAATAAAATATGGTTCATATAATTTTCAAAAACTTTCATCGCCAAACGTATTGCGATACCAAATCCCCTTCGAAAGAGGCGTGGATGAAGAATCACCAAAATAATTTCCTTAACAAAGATTGTGTCTTTGAACATCTTAGGAGCCATCTCTAGGCTCTAGACTTCTGAATTCTGGAACCACCTCACTGACTCTTTATTTGTATAAAATTTTAAATGGAAAACTTATTAGATCTTTCAAAATCTGTAACATTCACTGAACAAATTCCAGATTTCTTTTTTCTCATTGTCTCTCTTTCCTTCAATAAAACAACGTAATTTTGAGCTCTCCACAACAGATATTACTGTATTGCAGCAGAATGAATTATTTGTGATTTGGTCCCCCATATAACTAATAAAATAACAGGAAGAATATCCATACGAGAAATTTTAGCAATTGCATATTAATTCCAATCGGTTGAACCTATTTCTGAATTGGATTATCAATATTTATTTGAATAAGAAGAAATTTAAGGTAACTTAAATCAGGCTGGCAAGACCTATGTAGTAAATAAATATAAATTGAAAATTAATGCCATGAAAGACCGATCTGTCTCTATGGAAATCTCGAATCGTACTGGTTTCTCCGACCAATCCATGAATATTCTTACTCTGCCGTTTACCCATTTGCGTGGTATAAAAATGGTCAGGCTATCTTTGGGGCATGGAGTATCCAAGTAATAACGCTTGAAACCGTATACAAACCCAGTGATTTTGATTTTATATCTGCGATATAATTTCAACATTTTTTTTTCTGAATTTGCTCAAGAATGCCTACTTTCTCGGAGCAACTTCAGACCCCAAAATACGCAAATCAAGTATTTTAGTCCGTTGCTAAGCAACGAACGAGAATTTTTGCAGGCCTAGGCCATCAAAATTGGTCCCTGCCGGTTTTTATATACCAACCACATTATATCATTACACATATGATACGTTTATTATAACGTTTTTTTTGTATATTCATAGTTATGTTGCAGTTTGTACAATTATTAAGCATAGGCTGAACTCTACCTGGAAAGGTATTCTCTTTTTCACCTCCCTCTCTAAATTTATCTGTTGTGTTACCGAATAGTCAGCGACGTTATTGTTGTTTTCTTCTTCGACAATAATACTAATAATATTAGCATATTTGTCTTTGTCACTTCCCCCTCTGAATATTTTAGCTTTTATGTCTACTTAATTCGTAGAAGATTCCTCTATATCCTTCGGTAACGGTTGAGGATTTCCATCCCCCATGCCACTTTAAAGCTATTAAATCTGCCCCAGCATTAACCAAAATTGTCGTAAAGGACCGACAAAAACAATGTCCTGTGTATTCATGTGCATATGGCAAATTTAAAAATGTTGCGACAGTTTGAGTCATTTTGCCAAACTGATGTATTCCCACTCCTTGCTGGCAATAAAATAGGAAACAATTCAATCGATTCATCGTCCGTTCTCAGTTGTCCAAACTTTAACTGCACACAGTACTTTGTTAGGAATAGACCTCTGTTCGTGGCAGGCCACAGCTCAACAAATGCACACTTGAACTCACCATTTATTAGATGCGTTAGATCCTATAATTCTGTTGTTGGAAATCTTCCTGATTTGTTCCACTCCTTTCCTGAGCTTCAAAAAGCGATTGAGAGCAATACTATTTTGAATAATTGATAAAATTTTGATTTTTTTCTTGTTCTTTCTGGTCACATTTGAGTTCTGCATACTCCAAGGCATGCAGCTATTCTTTCTTGGAACTATATTATGATATTCTTCCATTGATATGTTAATTAAAGGCTGAAACCAATATTATTTGTTGGTTGTGTTATTTTTTTGAAATTGATGCTCTCAACGATTTAGTAATATTATATAATAAAGTAATATCATATAAAGAAAAATTTCGACTTTTTTCTCCTATAAAATACAATTCTTACGTTTCATCACTTTCTTATTCAGTTCTTGCTCACATTCATTTTTGTGCTATGTTACTTTCAGAAATGACATTTATAATATGTTAACTCCTTATCAAAGCTCACATTCATTTCTGAACTGATTTATTTTTTCTATGAATGATTCATGTTATTCTTAACTCCATTACTCTATTGTCAACTTTCACAACTATGTAATATATTGTTTTGTTTCGTGATACTCTGTAATTGGATGGGTAGAACTATCTGGTGAGTGGCCCCTCCATGTAAATAAAAATATAAATTAATGAATGAGTAAGCCTTTCCCATTTGAAAAATTTCAAGAAAAAGCGTCAATTTTCAAAATTTTCTGGACGACATGCAATATATTTTCTATACAACATGAGTTTCGTTTATCACAAATGATCTTGGTTTGTTCGTTCCATTATCGGGTATTTTAATCAAAAGCGTAGACCCAAAATCTTCTATGGCATTCAAATTTGATTGATATCGTTCATCACGGCGAGATGCACCGACAATACCAAATATTAAGGCAACCTGAAAAGTAAACACTACATGAATATCTAGGTAATTTTAAAATTCTTACATTCTAAACGTACCTTGTACATTAGGTATACAGTGCTCCTCAAAAGTCCGCTCCCCCCCTATTATTTTTGGAACGATTATACATAAACAAGTGAAATTTGTAAACTGATTATTAAAGGTTAGTGATGATAGATGACGAAATCGTCAAAGATGACGTCACAAGGCCATTGTGACCAATCATTTTAAAAACACCTCTTTTGAAAGGTATCGAAAAAACCTATTAAATGATACTAATTTTTTTTGTGTTCATGGCAGTTTTGATGGCTCATTAGTAAACATTAAAATTTAAATTCCATTCAGTATGATATTAATTACAGATTTATGAATCAGTATCTACTCAAACAAATTGCTCGAAGTGATCTCCATTTACTTTCTGACAGTGAAATATCCTATTTTTAAACTCTCCTCGTACTTTTGCAAATGTGTCTGCGGAAACAGTCTCACATTCTGCAACAATACGTTGTTTTAAAACGTCAATATTGTCAGGTTCAGTGGCGTTAACCTTCGATTTGAGGTACCCCTACAGAAAGAAAAACCAAAGGTGTGAGGTCCGGTGATCGAGCTGGCCATTCCGTTGAACGTCGTCGTCCAATCCATCTACCACGATACTCCTCATCCAAATACCGTCTTACTGCACCATAATAGTGTGGAAGAGCACCATCCTGTTGGAAGGTTATTTCCAAATTGCCGGATTCATCTGGATTATCTTCCAAAATTTCAAGGATTAACGGTTCTATTGCGTTCTGCAACAGCTCCAGATAAACCTCACCAGTTAAATTAGTATTCAAAGAAAGAGGCCCAACGATGTGGTTTCCCAGGATACCTGCCCAAACATTCACCTTCTGGGGTATGTGTTTCACGAAACAGGTGAGGATTTGCGTCACTCCAATACCTCACATTCTGTGTGTTCACATCTCCATTTAGATAGAAAGTACTTTCATCACTAAACCAAATTGTTTTGACATAGTCTGGCTGTTGGTTGACTTTAGTTTCCATATTTCCACAAAATTCTAGTCTTCGTCGTCGAGAGTTGATGAACCATTTTTAATTTGTATGGATGAAATTTGTTTTTTTTCAACACCCTGTGTACTGTACTTCGACTGACTTCACAGGTAGATGCAACGTGAGTTGTTGAAGAAGTAGGCATAACTATTACTTCTGCCAGTATATCAATTTTTTTCTCATCAGAAATTTGTGGTCTGCCAGATCGTTTCGCATCATCAATACTACCCGTTGTTTCAAACTTACGAAGGAGTTCCCTTCAATAAGTCCTCGAAACGGGGCGATCGGGAAACCTCTCATTAAAATGCGTTCTGCTGCATGAATATTTTGTCCAGTTTCACCAAGAATTAGGATCGCTGCTACTTTATCACCTAAAGCATGTACCATTCCGCTTCTTGAAGCACTTGAACGTTCGGCTCACAACAGTTCAACACATTATTAAAATGTACAGAAATATCGAAAGTACCAAAAGCTGCTGAAACAGTTGAACGTTCGATCAACAATACACAAATTAACAAATTATTAAATGTACAAAAACTTGGACAATTACTAAAACGTCGAATTAGGGAGACTAACAAAAACGTTGGCTTCTTTGACAACTATCCAGAGGCGGAGCTTGAATTTTGAATTTTAGTATTAACTGATTTAATTCATCACAGCTTTGCGTTTTTTAATGGCGAGTTGCCAAAACTGCCATAAACACAAACAAAATTAGTATCATTGGATAGGTTTTTTCCATACCTTTCAAAAGAGGTGTCGCTTGCCGTAGGGTTCCATTTAAAATTATTGGTCACAATGGCCTTGTGACGTCATCTTTGATGATTTCGTCATCTATCATCACTAGTAGGGAAGTTAACAACCTTTTATATTCAGTTTCCAAATTTCACTTGTTCATGTATAATCGTTCCAAAAATAAGAGGAGTGGAGAGGACTCTTGAGAAGCACTGTATATAATCTGGTGCTTGAGTAATAAACGTTTCAATTTGTTCATTTGACAAAACTTTTGACTTTTTTTTGTCACTTTGACGTTTCAGGAAAGCACGTAATTTCGAATATATTGTAATATCAATATCTTTTTGTGGACTGAGTGAAGCTCTCAGCATGGAGTGAGTTGACGATAACGTAGATGTCTTCAACTTTGTAAATAAATCGAAGAAGTATGCAATCCTGACATTTTCAGATCGGGAGATCGTCTGTTTTCCTTGGCAATAATCCATGGAGCGTATTCCATATTTTGCCTTGGATTTTTTTGGCAATAAACTTAAGATGACATTTTCAGCAGCATTTACTAACTCTGGTGGTGTCCCGCACACCTGGACATCATCATCACTGTCCATTTTAAATATTTTTTTAGCGATAAGCAGGTATTAAACCGGAATAATTAGTGAATCTCTGACTTTTGTCACAACAATAAACAAACAGTGATTGTGAAGGAAACGATTTCATAGGCAATAAGATGATAATCAAAAATTGTTATGCATTTATGAAAATTCCTCAACTTATGATAATGTTGATTGTGATTTCAGAAAAAATTGTATGTGTACCTCGTATTAAAATCACTTTCTCAGACATTAATGCTTGTTGGCCTCGGCTTAACGCCTCTTCCAATAATTTACATTGTTGTCCGGGAATATATTGATTCACCACTAGATACACAATTTACTATCGCCAACTACAAATATATTCATTAATACAATATTTTATACTTACAGACGAAAAGATAAAAAACACATTGTTGTGGGCGGAAAACGTTTCTCCTCGCCTATCTAATTACTCATTTCTAACATTATTTAATGTTCAATAACTATTCTCTCAAGAAAATATTTCATTACTCTTCAGTTGCCTGTATGAAATGGCATTTCTAGACGATAATTTGTTTTTTACTCATTTAATATTTATTTTGCCGGTACTATGAGGGTATTCACTCTATGACCGAAAATATGGTTGTGAATAGTCTATTCAAATGATTCGGGTAATCGCCCTTTTTGAAATTCTTTTAGGGAAAATGAACATATGTTCATCTGTTAAGTGTCCTGGATGGGTTGAAAGGAATAATCTCGAATATCTTGTTTTTTAAATACCGGTTTGGTGATCATTGTGAACTGTGAATTTCGTCGAATCTTGAAAAAATAAATATTTCATTCAAAATAGATATTGCATTGTGTTACACACTCAATAATATGCCACAATGATTAAAATATGTAAAGACATGATACCAGGTGATTCAAAAGAACTTTGACAAACTTCAGAAGGTGATTCCTCATAATATTCTTATATGAATTGCCAAATAAATATGTGTCCGAAAACGCTTCGTTTCCAAGATACAGGGAATTGAAGTTTTCTTTTTATTTTCGTTTTTTTCAAATAACTTTCGAAATACTGACCTAAATTAAACGAAAATCAGTATTAAGGAGTGTTTTGAGGTGCCGAATTTGAACCTGATGTTATTGTTGCTCTTACTTGTAGAGGGCGCCACCTATACTTCTTTTTTGAAGATTCATAACTTTTTTGAGCGTACTTCTATCACATTTTTCAGTGAAAAAATCAATTCCTTCATCATATCTACGTAAAAAAGCTACTCCTGTCACAAGTAGCTATAAGTAACCGTTTTCTAGATATTTGGACTTAAAAATTTCAAGTTTTTATTATTTGATAATCGATGCGTGTTGAAGTTATTACCATTATTTTGCATTTTTCACAAGAAGGCTCAGGAAATGAATTTGACGTTCAAGTAAGTAGTTTTGGTTTTTGTATGGGGCGCCACCTATTCTATTCAATTTTACTCGTTTGAAATAGTTATTGTTGTATCAAGGGTGCAAAATCTGTATTTGTTTTATTAAAAATTGCAAAAAATATCAACATTTTATTCCAAGAAATTTAGGATATATAGAATAAAATAAAATAAGGAAACTAAATTGTGTTCAAATGAATTGTTCAAAGTGTCCACCTTCAGCAAAGATACAGGCCTTCAGTCTTCTAGTCGTTGAATCTCGTACCCGCTCAAAAAATATTGGTGAGCTTCTTATTGTTTCACAGGCGTCTACTATTCGTTTTCTCAGATCTTTCTCGTTCGCTACTGGAGTTTCATAAACTAGTGACTTCAAACGTCCCCAAAAATAAAAATCTAGCGTGTTTAGACCTTGGTGCCCACGCCTGGTTAGGTTTTTCTACACCCCTACCGATCCATCGATTTGGATAGACAGTGTTGAGGCTCTGGATACAACGCTAAAATGTGCCGGAGCCCCATCATGCATAAACCACATGCGGATACGAATTTCTAATGGTACATTCTGGAGTATTCCCGGCAATCAATTTTCTGGAAAGTCTTTGTAAGTTGCGCCATTCAGTCGGAACGGAAGAAAGAAAGAACCTATCAAGTAATTATCAATTATTGCCGCCCATACATTTACAGAAAATTGATACTGATAATGTCTTTCTGCTCCCGGATTTTCCAGAGCCCAAACATGGTTGTTATGAAAGTTTGTGATAGCATTTCGGGAGAAGTTTGCCTCGTCCGTGAAGAGTACATATCTTAGAAATTGAGGATTTCCAGCCAATTTTCTCAAAAACCACTGACACATAGTAATGCGTTGGGGAAAGTCTCGTGGCAAAAGGGCGTGTACCCTTTGAATATGGCATGGATGAAATTGTTGATCGTGTATAATTCTCTAAACTGTGGACTGAGTAGAATTGAGAGCTTCAGCAATAATTCTTGTATTTGTTTCTGGATTCTCCTCGAGAGCGTTCAAAACAGCTTCTTTCAATTCTGGGGTTCGGACTCCCCGTGGTCTTCCAATAATATCAGCTGCCCTCTTGAAGCTACCAGTTTCTGCCTGATGGTTGATGTTGGAGCTGAAGGCAGTACTCGATTAGGGAATCGCTCCTAGTAAATACGTCTTGCTTCGCGCGCAGTGACATCCGCAAGGACATAAACGAAATGCATATCGGCAGTTTTAAATGAAAATTAAAATTTTTCATTTGATGAGCATTATTGTTTTAAAAATCCATGTTTTCAAAATAGTGTTTTTAAACTTACAGAAACTTCAACAAAACAACAAAATGTTCAACTTTCACATAATATGTAATTACCAAAATTACTTTGTTGAACGTCGAATTCATTCCCTAAGCATTCTTGTGAAAAATGCAAAATAATGGTAATAACTTCAACACGCATCGATTATCAAATAATCGACTTGAAATTTTCTAGTCCAAATATCTAGAACACGGTTGCTTATAGCGACTTGTGACAGGAGTAGCTTTTTTCTGGAGATATGATAGAGGAATTGAGTTTTCTACTGAAAAAGGTGCTAGAAGTACGCTCAAAAAAGTGAAGTACGCTCAAAAAAGTTATGAATCTTCAAAAAAGAAAAAGACGTGTAGGTGGCGCCCCCTACGAGTAAGAGCAATAATAATCAGGTTCGAATTCTACACCTCAAAAAACCTCTCAATGTCAATTTTCGCTCAATTAAGGTTAGTATTTCGAAAGTTATTTGAAAAAAACGAAAACGAAAATAAAATTTGAACACCCTGTATCTTGCAAACGAAGCGATTCCGGACATATATTCATTCGGACATTTCATATTAAAATATTGTGAGGAATCATTTCCTGAAGTTTGTCAAAGTACTTTTGAATCACCCTGTATAACTGACATGATATGTACATGTACAAGTATGAAGAAAGTGAAACAGGACAATCCTCTGAGACCTTTTGAATACATGTCAAGATCCAAGTTCGTTACCAAATATGAGTCAGGGATAAACTATATTAGGTCGCTCTCTGTTTCATAATACTTTTGTCCCGAGCATTCTTGAATTATATAGGAAATTCCTTTCGGTTACTCCACTGTCGCATGCTGGAAAATAATCAAGCTCTTTTGTGGAGTAAACATAATAACACTGTCATACCGGCAGTATTATTTTCAGTGCCGCAAAAATTATACTCTGGGCAAACTGTCGCTGCAATTTTCGCCGAGCGGATGGCGCAGATATTTCATTGGCTTGATATTCTCGTGTAAATGATCACATATGGGACTCATACTACATAGAGATTAAATTTGTTAAAGAGTTATTTGAAAATTTATACATAATTTTTTGATGAAGCATTTCATGAGGGTAATATTTTAAGGTCAAATTTGATGTAATAACCTTCCAAACGAAATGCTCCTGTCGCAAAAATGCGAAAAATAGGTTTTTGGCCGGAGAGAGAAACAGCCCCGAATGCAAACATTACTTTCTGTGTTATCTGTCGAACGGAGGTGACACTATTGTAAAATTACAGAAACTATAACACGCGGAACTTGACTTGCAATACGTCAATTGAAAGGGCTTGAAAAACTGTATCCAGAACGCTTAAATTTATTTCTCGAACTGATATCTGTCAGAAATAAAAAAATGGCAGATTTCTGAATTTTGCCATTCAATTCTTACGAATCTATACGATGGATTAGAACTAAATTCGAAAGAAAGCAAAACAACAAAAAAATCAAATTAATTCTGCAGTTGGAACTTTCCACCGTTTCCCAGTCTGGCGCTACGAATGTTTAATTTTTCTCCTCTGGGTAACCATCCAAGACGGCTGCTCACCCGGGCTTTGACTAGGACGACCCGCGTTTGGTGCCGGACCACTTAATTGACTGGGGTCAGATATCTCACTTGGTCAATTGAGTGTTGAATTGGCCGACAAAATATAAATTATCAATGTTTGATTTCAAAATAAATTTTGGAAAAAGATATGAGTCATATTAAAAAAAAAAAGTCAGATTAGAGAGTAGAAACTGAAATGATATATAGAGGATCTGAAAAATAAATACCAATAGACATGTTTTCGAGTATGACTCAAACCTAATTCCAAATTTTCCTGAGATATTTTTTCAATTGATCTTTGTTAAAAGTGAATTGCATCACCTGAGAGTGAGGAAAAAAACAAGTTTCAGCTGTATCTCTAAAAGTATGGACATTTTTAAGCGAATCATCACAGATCAATTTGATTTCGTAATCAGATCATTTCAATTGGGTAATATTACCTATTTCGATTTGTTATACTGGAAAATGGAAATGGTAGTAGTGTGCCATGGCCAGAAGAGAGCAAGACAATATTTCCTGTCAAAATGGATAATATTACATTTTTAAATGCAGAAATATTAAATTTTTATAGAAACTTGCCTTTATTTTGCATTTATGTAGATGATGAAGAACATAGGGCCCAATACTGATCCTTGGGGGCCTTCAATGTCATTTTACATATGCTTGGATGATCTATTCTGTATTGAAACGTATTGCTTCCGTTGTGAAAGATAGATAGTCTAAAAATGTCAGTGGCTCTAGGATGACAGATAAACTTTTTTTCAACTAAATACATTGAAACTTCATCAGATCCTGATGAATATTCATTTTTTAGTTTGAGTTGCAACACATTAAACAAATCAAGTTTCAAAAATGAGAGAATTTTGAGGTGAATAGATGGTTTTCATGAATTCATTATAGTCCATCACATCTGATCCTATATGTTTAACGACAGACTTGGGGACTCTTTCTTCTTCGCGGTGTTCAATTCAGAATATTATGGGTTCTATTCCCAGTTTTTTTTTCTATTTTTGTTTGAAGAATTATATTTCTGCGAGAAAAGCATTTAAAAGTAATAGGAAAATATGCACAAGAATTTTTCGAATGCTCCATTAACATCAGATTCAGAATAAACCTCCTCCCAATTTTCCTTTCGTAGGTCACCGACAAATTCTTGGATATTTGAGTCATTGAATAATTTTTGTACTCACGATATTGAAGGTAGCATTTAGTAGTCCCCTTTAGAAAATGTCTACTTGGCTCACCATAACAGTTGGCTTTGAAATCGCCATACAAAACTACATTTATACCTGGTTTGAAAACTGCGTCTAGATCATTATGAATTATTTCAAGAGAAACAAGGTGTCCCGAATGTGATCTATGTTCAGGTACATGATATGCCACAAATTTCTAAGTCCTGTTCAACACAATATTGTTTCAAATCGATCGGGATTACATTAATACTGTTTTTCACCAGTATGGCAACACCTCTCACTTTTTAACCGACGAAACCAAAAACGAGGAGGTTCTCTAGTCGACCCGTATATTTTTTTTCCATCATTTTTTTTATGTATGATCACGCATAACTTTTTACTGTTACGTCCGATTCCGAAATTTTTTTTTTTCAGTGGATAGTTCTTCGAATTTGGTCCCATTTGAATCCTAAAGATGGAATCCACCCCTAAGAGTAGCAAAATGAAGGATATTGATCACTCACCCTCTGAATTCTGGTCCGTTAACCGATTCAGGCATAACTTTGTAGGGTTCTTCGATTTGGATGATTCTTATTTTAATACCTTATACCTTATATTTGGATTTCGGAAGGAATCAGCCACCCCTAAGGGTGGAAAAATAGGGGATAATTGATTTTTCACTAGTGAACATTGGCACACACATACGTAGTTGACAATGACAGATCGTTACTGACATTTTTCTTGTTCCACATCCGTCAAAATCAGTATATTTTATGAGAGGATGGAATGATATACAAAGTAATGAAATAAACTAACCAGAACAACGAAAATAATTTATATTACAACAAATAGTAAAAGTAGATAATCATATTATTTAACTGGTAATAGTTGAAGTAAGGTGGGTAGGTAAGTATTTTGGAAGTAATCAAAAAACAAGTAGGTATTAATTGGTAGATTTTATCCACAAAAAGTTGAAAAATAAAAACTTTTTAACAAAAAATTAAACCGACGAAATACAGAACTGAAAAGTAAAAAATGAAAACTTTTTAACAAAAAATTAAACCGACGAAAAAATCAACTGAAAAGCAAAAAATAAAATAAACCTTTTTAGTCTTAATGATAATTGAGCTCCTAAACTAATGTAAGTAACTGATTTTGAGTCGGCGCCAAACAAACTAGTAATTGAATTAGGTGAAGCGTAAAATGATGGCAGCGAAATGCACGGCTGCGTTTTGATGACTTCTTTCATAAATAATGATCTTCGATAATTGTTTGTTTGGCGCCGACTCAAAATCAGTTACTTACATTAGTTTGGGAGCTCAATTATCATTTAGACTAAGGTTTATTTTATTTTTTGCTTTTCAGTGGATTTTTTCGTCGGTTTAATTTTTTGTTAAAAAGTTTTTATTTGTTTTCACCACAGTAACTACTCCTTGATATATGGTTTTTGAGATGAATTGGGTTTTTCGAGGATTCTGAAAATTCGCTTCCAGTCAAACAGATGAAACCAACATAAAAATCCCTTATTTCTACAAATACATTTTAATTTATTTTAACTGTAATTTTTTAATATTGAAGACTGTAATATCCGTGTGGTCTGTTTTTCTTCTCCTGTGGTATGAAAATGGCTTAAGCATGCTCCATGTGGCTACAGTTCCGAATCCATAGCTTTCATGGAATTTTCTGCTAATAATTTATATATTGTTGGATATCTGGATTGGATCACTTCACAATAATCTTCCGGAAAGGATTCTTTCATCAGGTTTGAAACATATTTTTCAGTCGTCTCAAGGTTCAATCTGGTAACATGTGAGTCAATGAATTTAGGAATACCCTCAACAAGTTTACTGTCTCTATTATTACCAATGACCAATTGAGTTTTCCAGGTTCTGTTTCTTTTTGGTAGAACTGGCGTTCAATTATCCCGAGCTTCAGAAGTCGAACTATTTTCGATAATTGTTGGTGTATTTTTCATTTGATGTATGTATTGATTCATTTGTACGGGTGTGGAAATAGCCACGGTTTTTCAGCTATGGTTTTGATCTGGCAACACCGCGCGGTGCTATCGTATCCACGCTTAAAATGCAGGCGTTCGGAGTTTTCAATCAGTTTGCTCATCTCTTCAGCGCTTATTCTTCAAACGAAGTAGGTAGTAGGTGAACAAATGATCGCGCAATAGAAAAATGATATGGAATATATGAGGTGAAAATTATTTCTCTAAATTAGAAGATCATTCGTAATTTGAAAGGCATTCTTGGTGAGAAGATAATAATAATCATCTTTTTGATTTCTGAGCGCACAATCGTTTGTAAGGCACTATGAAAAAAGTTGGGAGTATTGGAAACAAATAAAAATTCATATTTTCCAAACAGAGGTATGTCACGCACTCTGAGTGGATAAAGAGTGTTTATAAAACCTTTCTCCTCCACTTTCTGGAAGCAGATTCGTTTAGGGCCGTCGGAAAAAAGTTGGGAATTTTCGAAAAAAAAAATTCATATTTTCCAAACAAGCGGTGTATCGCACTTTGAGTGGGTAGATAGTGTTTATAGAACATTCTCCTCCACTTTCTGGAAGCAGATTCGTTTGTAGGGCCGTCAAAAAAAGTTGGGAATTTTCGAAAAAAATAAAAATTCATATTTTTTCAAACGGAGCGGTGTCGACTTTGAGTGGGTAGAGAGTATTTATAGAACCTTTCTCCACTTTCTGGAGCGATTCGTTTGTAGGACCGTAGGAAGAAAGTTGGTAATTTTCAAAAAAATAAAAATTCATATTTTCCAAACTTTTTTCCTACGGCTCTACAAACGATTCTGTTTCTAGGAGCTGAAGATGAATGGTTATATAAACACTCTCTACCCACTCAAACTGAAATACACCGATCGGTTTGAAATATATGTTTTTTTTCACACCCGTTTCATTTGTCATGATTAAATTGTTGAATTATTTGGTTTCAAAATGCTTGTCGCGCGAAGTGTTCATAATAGTAGGAACCAATTGATTTGATTGGAAGGGATTGGTTGGTAAGAAAGAACTTGTCAAGTTTTTAATTTTTACCAAGTATTCATAAAAGTAGATACCAATTGATTTCATTGGACAATGATTGGTTGGTAAGTAACGACTCGTCGAAGTATTAATTTCATTACAATTCGCCCGACAAGCTTTTTGAAACCAAATAATTCAACAAAACGTAATTAATCATTCTCAGTGATGACTTAAACTATTTTATACGTTTAGTACACGGCTTAAATGAAATTTTATTTAAAAAAGTTTTTTATTAGTTTTTTTTTGCTTTTAGATAGTTTGCCTCAATCTGTTCATTTCTAAAAGAGCATCGTTATTACAAGGTCTCTGTTAGTTTTGAACTCAAAGAAATTATGATCTACGACCCCAAAAACTCCCACACATCAATTTTGAATAGAATCTGACCATGATCACAAAACTCGTCTGCCATCCTGAAGTCGCCATGTTGAATTTTGAGTTTATACAAAAAATTCATTATATCCTACCCCGAAAATCAACACATACCAATTTTTAATCGAATTGGACCATAATTACAAATCTCCTCCGCCATCTTGGAGCAGGCGTTTTTTTTTCTCTAAGCCAAATTTCAAGTTAATCGGGCGATTAGAAGTCGGTCAAAATTCACTTGCAAGATTTGACCCGAACTAACTAATGAACGAACGAGCTAACTAACTGAGAAGTGAAACTGAATAAAAGCTTGTTAAAATGTTTCATCACGTCAAACTATGGATATATGTAAAATTTCAAGCTTCTCAGATATATCTATATATATATTTAATCATATATATATATATATATATATATATATTCATATATGAGATATTGGTTCTATCAGGCCCAATCATTCAACCCATTCACGAATAACCGAGAGCCTTGTTATTGGAGATCAAATTCAGCTCACACTTCAACACTGAATTGTATCATAACGGGTTGCTGTATTTTGCATCCTCAAACCGTTGGAATTACAGGATTGTTACATGGCATCTGAGCTATTCATTATGAACAACGTAATCAATGATAATTGCATACTGCTTCCTGAATCCATGGTGTGTAACCCATTCGCGAATCCAATTCAGATAATCTGAAGGAACCTCTCCGGTCGCATACATTATTTATCGGGATTGAGGCAAAAGTAATTGTGTACAAGATTATGGAGGAATGATAGTGATAATACTGATGGGGAATTCAAAGCATCAATCAAAATTCCTGTAACCATCGAGTGACCTTTGATTCTCTTAATACTTGATATTTTTATACATTTGCTGCGATCCCTCGAGTTCAGATACGTGAAAGGAAACTACATTCTGCTTGATTATCATTCATCCCAGACAGCACTGGATGTTCCATGAATATTCATAGAATATTATTTTTGGATATTGGAATATTCTTAAATGTGCCAGGGATATACATACCTTCTTTGTAATATTCCTAGAATGTGCTGGTGGGAATTTTTTCAGATATTCCTTGAATATTCCATGAGGAATATTCCCGGAATATCCAGAATATTCCATGAATACACCAGGAAGAATACTCCTGGAATATCCTCTGAGAATATTCCTTGTATATCCAGAGTACACCTACAATATTCCATGAATATTCCAGAAAGGATAATCCTAGAATATTCCATGAACATTTTCTATGAATATTCCGAGAATATTCAAAGTAATTCAGGAATATGATAGTGATATTCCCTGAATATCCTGAAAGGTTTTCAGAACGAAATAACCATTTCAGAAATTAGGAAAATAAAAATACAACTGTTTCCCCACATGAGTATCCTCAGATATGAAATTTTGAATGACACTTTAACATCAATAATATGAACTTCTACAATTATGCCTGACAATTCAAGCAATGTATTTGCTTACATTGCCAAGAAACAAAACTCCATTTAAAAAATTATGTAGTAGTGCAATACGTTATTGTTTTTCCCAGAGTATTTTTGGATTGGAATTGCAGGTTCCACTCAGAAAAAAACCATTTGATTTCCGCAGACTGCGCACCCCTTCCCTACAATGGAATAAAAAACATGAATTTGAAAAGGTCTATTTCTATATATTTATAATAATAATAACACATATTTTATTAACTCGTTTCTTCTGTCACTACGTGGAGTGATAAAACTCAAACAGTCAAAGTACATGGCTACGTCTCTGACGAAATAACTGTCACGTCTGGTGTACCACAAGGTAGTCACCTCGGCCCCTTTTTATTCAATATCTACATCAACGACATAAATTCATATTAGAGACACAGCCAAGCTCTGTATTTTGCTGACGACCTGAAACTCTATAAAGCCATTACCTGTCTGAACGACTGTTATGAATTATTAATTGACTTGAAAAACTTGAAGAGATGGAGTGATGTAAATGACATGGACCTCCAATATCAGTAAATGTTTCACAATAACTTTCAGCAGATAACCAACTCAAACAGACTTCGGCTATTCCATATCTGGTGAGCAGCTTCCACAGGTTACCACTGCTAGAGATTTGGGAGTCACCCTGGATAGGAAATTGACCTTCAACTTTCACTATGAGAATATAATTAACAGAGCTTACAAAATGTTGGGGTTTGTATGCCGGAATACGCAGGACTTCACAGATATTTACTGCCACATGGTTCTTTACAACTCCTTTGTACGATCTTCACTAGAGTATGCATCTACAGTATGGTGTCCCACCTATAGTATTTATATACACATCTCAGAAAAAGTACAAAACAAGTTCCTTAGGTTTGCTGCATACAACCTCAACATTTCCTTAGATCACAATAGTTCAAATAATATCCGAAATACAATTGGAATGACCAGTTTAGAAGACCGCAGAATACAGGCAGACTTGACCCTTCTATTCAAACTGATCAGAGGACACATAAATTGTCCATCTTTGTTATCACAGGTCGGTCTCATGTTCCGGCTAGGTGCACTAGAAACAATACTGCTTTCTCAATAGATTTTTATAGATGCAATCATGGACTTTTTTTGCCATTAGCTAGAATTGCCAAGAATGGTAATAGCATTGATTTGGATTTATTTTCTCTGAGTTTGGAATCCTTCAAAAGCCGTGTAAAAAATCAAATTTGGGTGAACTGTCACAGATATAAAACAACATAAGGCTCCTTTTTTCCATCTATTTTGCACTCCTCTGTATCGCATAGTATCTGCATTTTATTTATATCTGTATTATATTTATTCGTATTTATTGTATAGTTTCGCATTCTAAGTCATGAGTTGAATTTAGTAAATTCTATTCCAACTGTGAACTTTAAATGTAATGGTTTATCCGTAAATAAATAAATGAATATCTCTGAAAAACAGAAATGGCGAGATCGAACTACTGCTATCTGTATCAGAAAAACTTTAATCCATTCTATCACTAATAGTTTCAACTTAATTACTTAACTGTTCTTTTGCATGCTGTTTGTGTAAAAATTGCAATAAGAATATTTTCAGTTTCCTGGTGTACTTCCTTATACCAAGCACTGCTTCTTTTTTTTGGCATTTTGTAGAAAACGCCTTGAAAATAAATGATCAGTGATATACAAATGAAATTTTTATGGAATGAAATGAATGGTAACATAAAGGTGTACTCACCACACTGTGGTGATCATTAAGAAAATTTGTTAGACAATTCCAAGCACAGTAGATTCACATACAAATATGCAAAAGTAACCCATACTGGTAAAAAAAAACAAAAGATGTCAAATGTCAATTTAAAACGCATTCAACTTTACAGCTCTGCCATCGGGTTAAGCTACGACTACCGGATGAACGACAGACGCTGACGCGCGCGGAATGGTTTTGATTGGTCGTGAAAGTGCACCTCGATATTTTCCGACCAATTATGATTTGGTCAGTACAGTAGTGTATTTTCATCAGCTTGTCTAAACAAACACTCTGTTTGCAAATCAAATACATCTATTCGCACTTTTTCTCCTCATACTTTTCCCATATTTTGAACTCGGAAATGGTTATTGGTGTTCATTCCATATAAATAAGGGAGAATATTCCATGAATATACAATACATAATATTCAATTTTGATTATTTTATGAATATTCATACATGATTATTTCATGAATATTCACACAGGAATATTCTATGAATATTCATACAGGAATATTCTCACAAGAATGTTCGTAGTACATTCTCCCGAAAATATTCCAAGAACATGGATAATGGAATATTCCTGGAATATGCTAGAGGCATGTGAATATTCTAAGGAATATTCCATGTATATTTGGAACATACCGTTCCCTTTTCCGGATATTTAGAGAATATTCCGTGCTGTCTGGGATACAGTGTGTAACAGCCAAATGGAATGAATTCATTATTTCAATTGTTGTGCATATTTATAAAAATCCCGAAATACATCCATTTCAGATTTTGAAATGACTCCTGCAATGACGAAATTTCATCCCTACTTTAATTCCAAATGGGCATGTGATACATTATTCAGGAGGCCATTTCATTCTCTATTCAAAAATGTTATTTTTCTCGAATTTGTTCCAAAAATTAACAAGAAAAAATAAAATCATCAGTTCAGTGTCTGAAGATGTAAAAAACATGAATGTCGACGTAGAAAGGTTCAAAATGCCCGCTTCGAACGTCTTGGCAACATCCTAATCCTAAAAACCTGTCTTCTACGTGATGGAACACCTGTGGTGTGACCGACCTAATCGCAAGCGTTATTATTCTTTTTAATCCAACTAAATCTACTGGTTTAGTTTTGTATACCATACTCTCCACATATCCCCATAATAATAAGTCCAATGGCGTAAGATCAGGTGATCGTGCTGGCCATTCAATCGATTCTCGCGTCGCTAACCACCGATTTGGAAATATTCGGTGTAGGTACTGCCGGATATTGATTTGGTGATGTAACTGTGCTCCATCCTGCTGAAACCATATCATATTCGCTGGAACTTGTGGGTTTGCTGAATCAGGATATAAGTTTGCCAAAGTAGGCACAACGTTATTTTGGAGCATTGCTAAATAGTTATCCCCATTCAAATTGCCATCAATGGAAAACCAACCGATGACATGGTTTCCAACTATCCCTGCCCAAACATGAACCTACTTAGGGTATCGTGTATTTTCTTCTCCCATCCAGTGAGGGTTTTCCGTAGACCAGTAGCTGGCCATTTTGACGATTAGCATGCATTGACAAAACATGTTCCAATTGGATCGCATTGTTATCTAACATTTTTTCTCAATAACTGTCGCAGATGCGTAAAAATTACCGGAGACAAAAAAATTCGAAAACAAAACAACAAATTCATTGCATAGGTTGAAATCCACCAGCGGCGCACTACAAAAAAATTTATGGGGCGAAAAAGGCTTGACCCCTGAAAAAATATCTCCCTGTAGATTTTCACATTCATTTGGCATACCGGATGATGTAAACTTTAGAACGTAACGCAAAAACTGAAAGAGCTATGAAGAAAAAAATAAAAAATCTTGAAACTTTAACGGTCTGTAGATCGGTAACAAAGCGTTTGCGTACACATATTCATGAAAAAAGAAGTCTTATTTTGACCTGGAAAAAACGCTCCTGAAATCTTGATACTGAATTCTGAAACACCCGTATATTAGTTAAGGTTTTTAAAATGTAATGTAAAATGACAAATAAAGTGTTTTTGGATTTGTGTCCTTTTATCTTGATAATTGATATCACAAATCGAAACTGACTTGACACGAATCACAATGAAGTTCTTTTATATCAAGAGCTGACGTGGGACATCGAGTACATTTTCATAAAACTTCGCTATACTGTTATTAAATGGTGCTCGCAACCCATATCACACTATTGATTTATGTGCCTAATGGTAGATGCTTGAAAATAATCGTGACCAGCCACCTGGACACCCTTTCGAATAAATGTCAGGTTTTCTGTTCAACATGGCATTCAGCGCAATTAATCTTGAGTGTGCTCGACTGGCTTTATTTTCCATTCCAGTCGCTCGGAGTCAATTTTGTTTTGCCGACCTATGCGAAAAAACTGCTCGACCTTCTTGAAATATTGAGTATAATGTATTGATCAAATACGAAGGGTGGTTCCCAGAGCCGCGCTGCTGTAGAAATTTTGAGTAGGTACATTTTCAGATGGGGATTTATTGGTAACGCAGTTGGGACGATTTGTGACTTCCGTCAGAATATCTTCGTAGAGATGGGATTGGAGCACCAACAGAATTATTCGGGTTTCTATCTCAAAGTGAATCAAGGTGTATTCCGCTTTCTGCGAATTCACCTTAGTCCTTCGTTTGTCGTTCATATTTTTTCGTCTGATGTGGATGAGTAAATTATTATAAATGGAAAATATTTTCATATGTGGTATTAATGTTTCATCTATCGATAAGAGTGGAAACTGGAAGTTGGGCTGGAAATCTGGATAAAAATCCATTTTGCGAAGTTATGAATGGGTGAAATTGTCTAAATAGTTGTTATCTCTTCATAATGGTGCTATAAAGTGAACTGCTGAGATGAAATACATAAATTTATTCCTAAATGAATAACTAATAAAAAAACTTTTTGAAGACGTATAAAATAAATTTAAGTCATCGCTGACAATGATTTAATTATTTTTTGTTGAATTATTGGATTTCAAAAAGTTTGTCGCGTGAAGTGTTCATAAAAGAAGGTACCAATGATTGGGCAGTGATTAGTTGGTAAGTAACAACTTGTGGAAGTATGAATTTTACTACCATTCGCGCAACAAGCAAATATTTCAACAAAAAATAATCAAATCATTGGTAGCGATGACTTGAATTCATTTTATACGTTTTAGTACACTGCTCAAATAAAAGATTATCTTTAAAAAGTTTTTTATTAGTTATTTTATTTTTTTGCTTTTTAGTTAGTTCGCCTCAATCTGTTCATTTCTAATAGGGCATCGTTATTACAAGGTCTGTCCCCTGTTAGTCTTGAGATGAAAGAAATCATGATCTCCGACCCAAAAACTCTCACACACCAATTTTGAATGGAATCTGACCATAATCACTGAACTCGTCCGTCATCTTGGGTTTTTCTTGAATTCCAAATTTTGACAAAAAATTCATAATTCCGCCTCCAAAACCCGCACATACCAATTTTGAATCGAATCGGACCATAATCACAAAACTCGGCCCCATCTTGGAGCTGGATTTCGAATTTATGAATTTTGACAAAAAATTCAACCTTAAAAATGAAGTTATTTTTTGTGAATGTCTAACAGAAAACAACTACTTCCCCGGATGGACATTGAACTACATCTGATAGATATTCTGAAAAGGGTCTTAGAATGGGATTTCTCAATAGGATTCTCGATAGAAATCAATTTTCATTATCAATGGAAGTTTGCATATATTTTCAGGGGGATATCATTCAACGTTCTGCGTGGTATCTGCCAGGAGAGTAATTGTTTTTCGATTGTGATCTACCACTTGTTTCAATTTATATTGTTTTTTTTAAGGGTTCTTGAGTCCCTTGTTTTCCAATATTACTCTTCAAATGGCTCTCTCGTTTGAGATGGGTGGAAAGGAGGCACTGGGTACCGCCAGTTGGAAGTTACTTTCCTATTACAGGTGATTAAGCTTGATGATCTTTTCATTTGTGTTGGGTTTCGCTTTGGCCAGAGGTCTTCGGATCTCCGACTGGTGACTACTCCGTACTGATGAGTGCCAAAAAGCCTGAAACCGGTATACGGATTGGTAAGGCGGACCTAGCATAAATTAAACATAATCAAGTTTATCAGAAAGAAACATTTGCAATCAATTTCCATTGTCAATGGAAGTTCGCATACATTTTCAGGTGGATTCATTCAACGTTCTGCGTGGTATTTGCCAGGAAAGTAATAGTTTTTCGCTCTGTGGCCCACCACTTGTTTCAATTTAGATTGAATTTTTTGTGAATAGAGTCTTAAGTCACATGTTTTCTACTATTACACTTCACATGGCTCTCTTGTTATTTCATTATAATTATCCGTTGACTATGCTCTGATGATAACCATTAGTACTGAATTCAGTACTCAGCTTTGTGAATATACATCGTTTGAATGTGGAATTGCCGAATATTGTGTAGTTTATCTAGAACTTACTACCTGATATTGAATACATATGTAAGTACATGGTACTACTGCATTCTATAACAAAAAGTTCGGGAAAAGGAAACATAAAAAGTTAAGGAAAAACCCAATAATTCAGATCGAAAGCAAAGTGCCTACAAAAAACTAACACGGTCGGTGCCGAAACTGACAACAAAAAAAAAGACAATACTTTGCCCATACCATTCTGCAAAGAGACTGGGAATTCATACTAGCAACCAAACCACTGAAGTAACACTTAAAGTTTCTCAAAAAGCCTCAACAGAAACTATACTACCTGATATACAGAAAGGTGGTGAACAACAACGATTGCGAACGGAAATTGAGACCAGACCAATTTCTTTATCGAAGAAACCATCCTCTTAGGTTAACAGTCTGAATAACCTTAGTATAACCATGGATCCGTATATAAGGGAAGTTAACTTCATCGATTTCAACACTTCCGAACTGCAATCCATTGATGAACTAAATAATCTCTACCAAAATAAAAAAACAATAATATAAAAATTCTTAACCAAAATATTTGTAGTATGAATAAAGATATGGATTCTTTGGAAGTGTTCCTATCTCAATTGAACTTTACATTTGATTTTATAATCCTAACAGAAACCTTCAACCAAATTGATTGTACTCTGTTACAGTTGGATGGTTATGATTTGTTTTTCAATGAGGGCAATATGAACAGGATTGATAGAGTTATTATATACTTATATCGAGAGGAATATTTCATATACTTATATCGAGAGGAATATTTCATAACATAAATAACATTGTACAGCTTGGTCAATGCAGAGCCATTCAGTCTAGAGTAAGCTTAGAAAATGATGCCTCTTCAATAATAACGTCAATCTACAAATCTCCACCTGCAATAAATATGTGCTACTACAATGATTCATTTAGGGTTATACCATCTAACCGTAACTATTATACATTTATATATTTGCAACTAAACCATCATCGCCTATACGCACCTCTAGGGTCTTAAATGGCTCCTATTGTTTCTTCAACGTAACAGGTGTATGTAATTCAATATTGTTATCAAAATTTTCCTTGAATAAACGTTATTATTATTAATATGAAGTCTAAAAAATAACGTGGTTGGTACTTTCACGTGCACATTACTACTTCTCTCAAAAAACGTATTGGAGCCAGAGTTATTTATTTCAATTCATCAATCTCTAAAAGATCAGAAGAACACAAAAATACCAAGAATATTATGGATCCAATACCTGGAATGGCCATGATACGTTTTCTCCCAAATGCTAAATAAATCTTTTCCACCCTAGCAAAAAAGCGTAAGATTTCTTTCGAAAATTACGATCTAGCCACCACCACCTTGTGGAATATCACTTACAAGACAATTTGTCTTTGTAAAGGCTCTCTCCATTCCGATGATTCGGGTTGTTCTCAGAGGGCAAGTCACAAATTTTCCTGAACCTTCGAATACACAACCGATTTTTCACTCCTGCATTCAACTCACGGTTAGTTTTGCTTCCTTCCTCACTTCCGGTGTAGAACTTGAGTCGGTTTACAAATACTTCCATAAATCTTTCGAATTTCCTCCAGGGGCGGCTCCGCACTTTTAACCAGTACGAATATGGATATCATTCTCGAAATAATTATAAGGATGAAAGGTAGGTATATCGAGGGGACTGTTGAACGAAATAGAATAAATTCAATGGACATAGCCCTCAAAGAGAAGTGTTAACTGTGGTCACGTGTTTCGGGCTCTCGGCCCTCATCAAGAAGTGCAAGGATGAACAACACTTGGTAGAAAACGACAAATCAACGGAGTCAACAAACAGAAGCCAGCCGCATAATTGAGGTTTCAGTTAGCAGACCCTGCATTCCAGGGCAACAACCAACGTCACCAAGGTCCGTTGATTTGTCGTTTTCGACAAAGTGTTGATCATCCTTGCACTTCTTGACTGTACTGATGAGGGCCGAGAGTCCGAAACACGTGTCTACGGTTAACACTTCTTTTGAGGGCTATGTCCTTCGAATTTATTCCATTTTGAATAATTATAAGGTCAATCATATAACGAAATCCCAAATGCGCACCCAGTGAAATTCCGAGGTGAAATGCTTTCCCAGAGTTCATGGGCTTATTTCTTAACCGATGAAAGATCTTCAATTTCTATAGGGGCAACCAAATCGATCGTTTCCATGAGAGATGTAATGACTTATAGCTTTGCGATAAATGCATTCTGGCTGTTGTGAAAAACATCTCGTCAAAAATATGAACGTGATAAAGGAGCCAAGTTAGAATAGAATAAAATATATTCTTATAAAGAAATTGGGAGATATCCTTCTATATATGATAGATGATATCGTGAGAAAACTCGTACAAATACCAGTATGATACAGTTATTGAAAATTATTACCGGACACCTATATTTCACAATTTAAAAACAATAATCTGATAAAAAAAATAGAAAAACAACAATCACATATACAGTGACCCGCTTCTTGAAAAATCAACAACTCACTCTCTTCAAAAACATACGTTCTACCGAAGTTATACATAGAAAATATGCCTCCTAAGACCAATCATATCATGCATACATCACCCCTTTGAAAACCTCTCCCAATTTATACTCAGCAATATCCCAGGGAAAATTTATTATTATATTTCAAATACAACAAACAGACATAGAAGTGTCACAAATTATATTCTTGTTTATTGATGTCGTATCATTATATACAATATCCCACTGAAATTAGTACAAGTCATTGTTTACAAAAATTGGGAGAAAGTTCAAGACCACACCGCACTATCACCTCATGAATTTCAGAAAACTTTAGCTAGACCTCTGATATCAACTATTCCCAATATGAAAATAAATCATCAACCAATAGTTGTGTATGTTATGTATACATCTCACGGGTCAGAGCTCAACTCGAAACATTCGAAAATTATATCATTCAAAAATTAGATTTCGCATTATTATTTCATCGAAGAGTCGGATACGATTCAGTTTTCATCAAACCAAATAAAAAATCTCAATAAGTGAAAAATACCCTCGATCCTTTCCACCAAAAACTGAAATTCACAGTTGTACCGGAGAGAGGTAATTGAAATAATCTGTAATACATGACAGAAGTCTGTGATTCAATAATAACAAGCTAACATACCAGGAAAACTATTCCTCCAACTAATGCTTCGACGGTCGTTGGATCCATCCGATGGATAATCGTTCAATGTCTTGTAAGGTTACTTTGCGAATGTTTGTTGCGAAATATTAACCAATTCACTTGGGCTGATCACCTATGAATTGATTCCGGAGTATTTGCAGACAATGATTGATGAAACGATCAAAATTCATCCACTCCTTAGTTTTGACTGAGATTGCATCAACCAAATGGAAAACACCTTTAGCTAATGCCAGGAAAGAACAGAAAACGACTCTCCCAAAATATTCGAAAATGGATATGAAGGATACAACATCCTGGAAAGATTAATTTTCACCAAATTGAAAACTCACTCTCTGATAAATAAACAAAACAAAAGTAGTTCATCAAATTCATTCACAATTATATCTCAACACCCAAAAACAGAATAAATGGACATAGATACACAAAAAATACTTCGATAGCATCGAACAAGCACGAAGCTAATACTAATCATAAATTCAGTTATAATAAAACAAAAATGTTTTTATTAAAACAAAAGAAAAACAAGAATTTTTAGATACGATACATGTTAAACTTGAGGTAGTACCGCCACGAGACAGTTGAATTAGGACTTTTCGATTTGAAACGCAAAAAAAATTTTTTTCCGAAGAGGGGCACTTGTCCCCCCAATCGACTCTAGAAAATTTCTTCGTCATAGAAAGTAGGCGACTCGAAAAATTGATGTTCCCGGAAAACGCAGCAGAAAAAAAATTTCTGACCCGGGCCCCCCCTTACTATAAATCATACGTCATGGGCAAAAATTATCGTTTTTCGATAAAACTTCAATGGACTTTTTTGTAGTACTCTTTTTGAACTTTTTTTTTGGGGGGGTATCGTTAAAATCGATGGGGTCATCTAGGAGAAGGAGTTTTTTTTTCGCGTTCAGACCCTCAAATGGTCCCCTTTCCTTCTTAAAGAAGTCCCCTGGCACAATTCGCATTTCTCTACGCCCCCACTCCCCCTTCAGGCTGTGCGCTTCCCCGTGGACAATTTTGAATGACGAGAGTTTGTTTTGATTAAATCTGTCAAACTAAATGGTCAATCACTTTGATTTTTTTTCACAATATCTCCCCTTCCCTTTTAAAATTTTTTTTAGTACTAACGGTAGAATTAATAATGTGCGCTTTCCCGTGGAACTATTTTGGATAACTATGTAGTTTTGATTATATCTGTCAAACTAGATGGTCAATCACTTTGTTTTTTTTCCACAATATCTGTGATATCCTGATCTAGCTCCTCCTTGCTTTTTATAAACTTCTTGATTTTAGTACTAACGGTAGAATTAGTAATGTGATGTTTGCCACATGGTCCACATGTTACGTGTTAATTGAGTCAACTTCAATTATATATATATATATATCTCGGGTTCGGGATAGTGAAACTTGTTAAAATTTTATAGAGGTGTTGTTTACATGTTAAACAATACGTATTCCAAATTTTAATAATTTCCTAATCCAACTGTCTCGTGGCGGTACTACCTTAATCAAATCGCACTAAATGACGGAACAAATGAAAGACCTCAGTAAACATCACCATAAAATCGTTTGATGAAAACTGAAACTAACAAACATAACCTAATATTATATATGAAAAATAAAATAGCATCTGGATGTTACGCAGTGAGGGTTACTGCAAGAGAACTGGGATTTCAGCCAGCTAAGATGGCACATTATGCATTAGTGGAATCCCACCTTAGGTATGGTATTCCATTTTGTGTGTAGTGATAATTCGCTGGGTTCAGTCTCAGTCATACAAAAACGAGCTGTGAGAAATGTATGCAAAGCTCACCCTAGAGATTCTTGTAAAGAGCTTTTTAGAGAACATAAAATACTCACCGTTGTTTCAATTTCCATCATGGAAACTGTTTCTCTGATACATAAACATAAATGCAAGTTTTCTAGTAATACGAGTTACCATGTTACGCGTCAAACAAGTAATAACCTATTAAATCTCCCAATCCCAAAAATCAAACTAGTAAAGGACTATAAGACTACAACAGACGTAAAATGTATAATCATATACCCAAAGAGATAAGAGAGATTGTTCAATGTGATTACTTCAGACATGCCGTGAAAAAACTGTTCTCCTCCAGACCATATTGTAGTATTCAGGAGTCTTTTCAATAGGATTTTTTAGTAACATAAAATAAAATATAATCTATTTAGGATTTTTTCGACATACTTAGTAGATCTGATCATGTCTAATTCTCTATATATATTTATTTTTTATTTCTTATTTTTCATTTTTCAACAATAAATCTATCTTGCGGCATATTTTTTATATACGAAATGACAAATAAATAATTTTCCATCCGGGCATGTCACATTTTATATTTTTTCAATTAATATCATCATTTTTATATTTGTTTGGTTCTCACCTATATGTACACCATCATATCTCTTGAATTCCGACATTTTTATTATTATGTAAATGTTTTGTCTACAAAATTAATAATTTTTACAATAAAGTATATTAATTATTATATTATTATAATAAAAACGACGCTAGAGAGCACCTAAAATATAACACATCATATAGTACAAACACTGTCACCTGTCAGAATCATCATGAAATACGATAATAGTTTTTTGTTTTTTTAACACTCTTTTATTAGCTTCACCTGTATGTACGTACGTATGTATGAATGTAAAAGAAACTATAAAATAAATTTTCACCCACTTACAGACGTCCGAATTGATTGAAATGTTTTTCTCAAAGTAATCGATGACGATATGGCCAGACCGCTACTGACTTACTCCATATAACATATAAGTTCTCCGGTAAGAACATGAACGTGTGCGGAATTACTGGAAGGAAGAGCGAAGCTCACCTCAAAAGATGATAAATGCATGCTGGAGACGAGGATGTCATAAGTCTGGTTACAGGAAATAAAAGAGTTCAGTGGACTGGCAAATATCATGGGAATTATGACCATAACTGAATTAGAGAAATATCCTTTTTGTGTTCTTCATGCTGAACAGATCATTGCATGAATCTGAGTTTTTGTTAGCCTCGTGTCATTTTTCCAATCACATCTTTGATAAACCATCTAACCCCTTGCACAACCGCCATAGTCCAATATGTGGGGGTTTTTGTCCTATTGAAGGTGGGGTAGAAACGATTTTGATATATGTCATTTGGTTCCCATAGGTAATGACATAGGTAACCAATAGCAAAGGCTTTTTGCTATTACATATCTGAAGGGGAGGAGAGGGGTGAGGAGAGGGTGAAAAGGGGTAATTGAAAAATAGGTATTTGTTTCAGTGTTTTTGGAAATTCAACCCCTATAAAGGGGTGAAAAATGGAGATGAAAGTTTTCCTTTTCAATTGAAGAAAAATGTAGTTCAGGGTTTTTGAAATTCATCCCCTAAAGGAGTGAAATGGGGGTTCAAATGTTGTGAGAGGGTTTCGTTAGTTTTTAAGTTGGAGTCGTAAAATTTGGTATTTGAGGTCTCTGTTACAAAAAAAAAATAGGTTTTCGAAAAATTCAACCCCTGAAGCGGTGACATTTTGTATAGGAGTACCTTGATATTTTAAGTTGGGGTCACGGAAATTGGTACTTGGGTTTACTTCTCCAATAAAGAAACATGAAGGTATTTCAGAGTTTTTGGAAAGTTCTATCCTAAATGGGGTGAAATTGAGTTAAAGTTTGTTTAATCGTACCGTTAGTTTCTAAGTTAGGGTCATGAATATTGGCATTCGAAGTCTTTGTTAAAAATATAGAAAAATGTTTTTCGGTGTTTTAGGAAATTCAACCCCTAAAGGGGTGAAACTTTGTATGGGGGTTCCGTTAGTTTGGAACTCAGAATCATGGAAATTGGTATTTGTGGTCTTCTTCCAAATAAAGAAATGAATTTCATCAAGGTTTTCGAAAATTCAACCCTTAGAGAATGAAATTAGGGGTGAAAATTTGTATAACAATACCGCTAGTCTTTAGTTAATGTCAACAAGTGCTTTTTGAACCAACTTTTTTCAGCAGTCTCCGAAAATTATGATCGAGGTGTCATTCGATTCGAAATGACATCTAGATGATTTTTGAAAAAAATGAAGTTCCGCTTGCAAAAATTGTAAAAGTTATTAACAATTAACTAAAGAAAAGGGAGCTTTGGTTTTTTGCAAATATCTCAAAAACTAATGAAGATTTTTCAAATCTGAAAAAAGAATCAAAAAGAGGAGGAAATTTCCCAAAGAAAGTCTTGATCCCCAGAGCGATGAAAATACGGCCGAAAACGGGTACTCTGGCTTGGGCAAGCCGCGCCCACTTTGGACACTTTAACAATAAGAAATATTTAAGCATACTAAATATGAAAATAAAAAATTGAAAAAATTCAGACACTAACTGAACTGATGCATGAACAATAATTTGCCTGGAAAAAATTTTTATCACAATTTTTCAATTAGTTATTCAATAGTTAATTAATAATTTTTTTCTGCTAGAACATGAACATTGCAAGTGTGATGATTGTTAAACTATAAATTTTATATTTTTTTCCTCTCTTGGAGCAATTCTTGAAAGGCTTCAGAATAGAACCCCGTTGGGAAAATTGAAAAACTTTCATTTTTCAGTTTTTTATTAATAATTTTCGTTGTTGCAAAATTAAATTCTTAAATTAATCATTGAAAAAAATGATTTTTTCCAAATATTATCAACGATCCGTTTTTATGTTATCAGAAACTGCATAGAAATGATTTTTAAATTATTTTATCTCCAATTGTTTAAAAAATTGTTATAAACAAATGCGTTGTTTATAGGATAATTGAATTTTTTTATGGAATTTCAATCTTTGATACAAATAATGATTTTTGAAAGAAAAATTGTTCCATGAAAAAAAAAATTATTGCTTAAAAACGCATTTGTTAATTAACAATTATTTTCTCCAACTTTTTTTTAAAAATTTTTTTTTTTTTATAAAAAAAAAATATTTTATTTAATTTTTATTTTTATGCAATAAACAATTTGTTATAAACAAATAAATTTTACCTTATTTTTTTTCTGTTCTACTTTATGTCACAAAAACAGACATGATTTTATTTTATTTTTTTTTTTAAATATAACTTATTTTTAAATGTAACTTCGTCATTCTTACCTGGTTTTTCATCCTTAAAATTATTATAATTTATATACTAATCGAGATACGATGAAAATATTCGAGACTTATTTATTCTCCATCAGATAAAGAACAAATTTTGCTGAAAAGTTTAGTTGTTACTTATTTATTTATCAAATTTATAGCAATTGTTGTGAAAAATACTTAGGGAGACATTTTTTTTTTGCTTTAATGCTTAAAAATCTCATCAACTATTGAAAATATGACTACTTCATTCAAGTATCTTATCAATTATTGTTCATCACTCAACATTTTTACCTTTAACATTTTAATATCACTTAATTATACTTCGAACTCTGAATATTATATGTAAACAAAAACTTTTTGCAGGGTTCATTAGGCTAAGCGTATTAGAAAGGAAAAATGATCTTTCATTGTTTTTCATTTAACAAAATTTATTTTAAGTAGTTATAAACATTTATAATATTTTTTTTTTACATTTTATTTAACATTCCGTTTATTTTTTTGAACGTTTCTTTGATGGTGGCTCGTAGTCTACAGTTTCTTCTTGTCTTATGTTTGTTTATAACAATTTTTTAAACAATTAGAGATAAAA
The DNA here is from genome assembly GCA_018342105.1 of Gonioctena quinquepunctata. NCBI lineage: Eukaryota > Metazoa > Arthropoda > Insecta > Coleoptera > Chrysomelidae > Gonioctena > Gonioctena quinquepunctata. The sequence continues at coordinate 711,391 of JAFIRS010000018.1, read as the reverse complement.
AGTTTTGAAAATTATTTCTATGCAGTTTCTGATAACATAAGAACGGATCGTTAATGATATTTGAAAAAAAACATTTTTTCCAATGATTAATTTAGTATTTAATTTTGAACAATGGAAATTATTAATAAAAAACTGAAAAATGAATTTTTTTTAATTTTTTCAACGGGGTTCTATTCTGAAGCCTTTCAAGAATTGTTCCAAGAGAGGAAACAAATCTTAAATTTATAGTTTAACAATTATCACACTTGCAATGTTCATGTTCAAGTAGAAAAAAAATATTAATCAACTATTGAATAACTAATTGAAAAATGGTGATAAAATTTTTTTTCAAGCGGATTATTGTTCATTCATCTGTTCAGTTAGTGTCTGGATTTGTTCAATTTTTTATTTTCATATTTAGTATGCTTAAATAATTTTTATTGTTAAAGTGTCCAAAGTGGACGCGGCTTGCCCAAGCCAGAGTACCCGTTTTCGGACGTATTTTCATCCCTCTGGGAAAATTATAAATATCAATCCTACAGTTCCAGTAATCAGAATTTTGCTTAGGAAATTTCCTCCTCTTTTTGAATCTTTTTTCATATTTGGAAAATCTTTATTAGTTTTTGAGATATTTGCAAAAAACCAAAGCCCCTTTTTTTTAGTTTATTGTTAATAACTTTTACAATTTTTGCAAGCGGAATTTCATTTTTTTCAAAAATCATCTAGATGTCTTTTCGAATCGAATGACACCTCGATCATAATTTTCGGAGACTGCTGAAAAAAGTTGGTCCAAAAAGCACTTGTTGACTAGACTATTAGGGTTATATGTGTAATCAAATTGTATTTGTATTCGAACTGAAAACTCTGCCCGACAAGCTCTTGAATCTACAACCCTTCACGGAAAAACATAATTTTGTAATAGAAATCCCTCAGCGAAAACGTGATTTCCGTCGCAAGTATGACGAAAGTTAAATTTATATTTTTAATCATTTCCCGCCTTCGTATACAATGTTTTGATGACTTTAAATTAATAATAATCGAAGACAGGAGTCCTTTCTATAATTAGAATGCTTTTTTTACTTTTGTTTAATTCAAAATCAAAATAGAATCGTAAAAATGCCGTGAGATTTGAAAACAATTTATATCTAGTTGTCAGTTTGCACTGAAAGCATTGTTAGTTTTTTAGTTATCTGATTTCTGATTCGGAAAGTGATTTAGATTTTCCAAATACACCACCAGAAATAGCAAATCAAGCTAAGCAAACCTCTTTGGACTAATTACCAGTGAAATCTTAAACGAGATATGAAGAATTATATGCAAAATTCATGGAATGGAGAGTTGATAATCACGTCGATTCATTTTCGGAAACTGTGCTGCTTGCGTATTTTGGATGTTTGTCAAACAAATTTGAGTCATCGACGCTATGGTCTATGTATTCGATGTTGAGAACCACTTTATCGATTAAAAATCAGTAAATATCCCAAGTTACGTTCTTTTTTTTTAAACGAAAATCTGATGGTTTAAAAGTCAAAAGTAAATTTTTTTCTTTCGATGAGATACACACTTTCTTAAAGAATGCACCCGACTCGAAATACTTAATGACTAGGGTAATGTTAATTACTTTATTATTTCGACAAATTCCTCAATAATATTAATATTAACGTTTGTAGGTAGCCTTAGTTTTTGGAATTTCGGGGGCTTGTCGTTGCCATGATTCAAAAGATTTGACAGAAAATGATGTGAAAGATACCAGCAGTATATTCTTAGTTACAATACGTAATACAAAAACAAAAGTACCGCGTTCCATCCAAATTTCTGGTTTTTCCAGGAGATTTCTGAAATATATATGAACCTCCGTCCACTAGATATGGACAAAATAAATTCAAGATTCTTCATTAAATACCAGAACGGAAAGTGTACTAGACGGGTTGTGGGAATAAATAAATTCAGTAAATTCCCTATGCAAATATCTCAATATTCAAACTTACCTGATCCCAAAAAATTCACTGGACATTGCTTGCGTAGAACTTCCGCAACGCTATTAGTGGATGCAGGAGGTGATTTACTCCAATTGAAAAGCATGGAAGCTGGAAAACGTTGCGGAGGGATATATTGATCAATCAGTTAGTAGCAAAAATCAAATACAGACCAAAATTTTACAAACCATACAAAATACAACGCTATCCGATTACGGCGCATCTTCATCTGGAGTGACCTCAATTAACAACATAACAGATGTGGTATCGTCCAATCAATTAACCAATATAAAAATCACAAGTAATGTTTAAAGAAACTCTATTTATTTTTTATTCAAAATAAAATATCTGTTCATCGTTCTTTTTAGCATATTATTATGATATAAGCAAGGTTGTAGAAAAAGTATAGTGTTTCACTCGTCGAAAACATTTTTTGAAGCTCGTGAACATTATCAGCCTCAGCTGGTGAACTGTTCTCTCGCTTCATAAAATGTTACTTTTGTCACTCGTAAAACGATATAGTATTTTATTAATTATTTTATCAATACTCATAATATTTCGAAGACAGCAGTTCCATATTCAAAGGAGAGTTTCACATTTTTCCATCACTTGAAATCGGCGAATCTGTCTTTAAAAATATCCCGACAATGAGTCCGAAATATCACGTACGGATATACATTGTACATCAAACTAGTTTGATCATGATATGCATGGTTTAATTCGATGCAAAGGGTCAATTTAGGGTTGCCATGGTTTTCATATTCATTGAACTGGGGTCGAAGGCAGATCCTCCAGGTGAATACGCTTATATGCATAAAATAGCTTTATTGATTTAACATTATGAAAACCTCACATATTCTGCCGTTCTATTATATCTGCATTTGTGGTATTGAAATTACCCTGACATGATGTTTCGTGTGAATGGAGAGCATATTTTTGAATGAGTAGCGTAGAAGTCGACAAATAGTTACTCACTTAGTATCAAATTGAGCAAGAATGGAATTGATTGTAAGTAATTGCACAAGTGCATCAAAATTACCGATAATTTTGCATGACAGCGTGTTGTCAAAAAACTGCATGAGTTCATTTTTGAAAATGACCGAATGCAGTTTTTCAAAGACAACACGCTGGAATGCGAAATTATCCGGTTATTTTGATGCACGAGTGTAATTCGGGGGAATATTTCCCGAATAAACTGTCGACTTGTCAAACTGACGTTATTAATTTATAAATTTTCAGCTTGCCATCAATAACCATCCCGTAACTGGAAAAAAAAGAAGAGACCAGAAATACGTTTGTTTCAATAATTTTTCATTTATATATTATGAAAGTAAACGTAAATAAATAATAGTTTTTTAAAAAACTTAAAAGAGAACAACACGCTTTTCATAGAAAACCAGACAAAAAAATTAGAAAATGAGAAAAAAAAACATTTTATTAAAAAAAAGTGAGGGGTGCATGGTATTGCCTCGGCCAACAATTACCTGTGATCTGAGACATTTCTTACTTCACTGCCCTAGGTGTGTGATGTACTATATAATTATTGATACCATGCACCCCACGCTTTTCTTCAAATAATTTTTTTTTTTTTCTGATTTTCTGTTTTTTTAGTTTGGTTTTCTACAAAAGCATGTTTTTTAGTTTTTTCAAACTATTATTTATTTCCTACTTTTTAGTGTGGTTTATTTATGAAAGCGTGTTTTTTTAGTTTTTTTTAAACTATTATTTTTATAATTTTTTTGCAAATAAAAAAATTGAATAATTTTATCAAATTAGGTAATCATAATATTCCGACCCCAAAAACCCCCCATACCAATTTTGAATAGAATCAGACCATAATCACAAAACTCGGCCGCCATTTTGAAGCCACCATCTTGAATTTTTCAATTTTTACAAAAGAATCATAATATTCGACCCCAAAAACCCCCACATACCAATTTTGAATAGAATCAGACCATAATCACAAAACTCGTTCACCATTTCATAGCCGCCATTTCGAATTTTTCAATTTTGACGAAAGCATCGTGATTTCTGACCACGAAAATCCTCAGATACCAATTTTGAAGCGCATCGGACCATAATCACAAAACTCGTACGCCATATTGGAGCCGCCATTCTGTTTTTTTTTCCACACAAACATTTCTTAATGCATTGTCACCGGAATTATGTACACCTGCCCAATTTCAAATCATTCTGACGTCTGGAAGTGGGTAAAAATCGCGCCCAAAGGAGCCGGTTACAAACAAACAAACATACAAGTGAAGCTAATATAAAGCGTGTAAAATATTAATGAAACTATTTATTCAAGGTCAAATTAAATCAAAATTTGTAGGAACTGCAGTGAAAAACACAATTGTTATACGTATTCTGGTTAGACAATGCAGCTATCGGTGCATTAACGGCTGAAAAGGATGTTTGAGAATGATGTGCCTGTGGTACGTCATTGCCACGCATTTTTTTTTGACTATTTATTTCTTCCATGGTGATCTTCATCCATTCGAAGATATGGCGTTATTGATTTTGAATTTGAATGGCCTGTGATTTTTATAAGCGCTCGCCCACCCCCTCTTTTGAGAGATTGGAGCCGACCGTAGCTCGTAACGAATGGTTAGTGAGCATGATATTCTCTGTATTTGAATCAGAAGCTTTGGCTCGTAGAACAGTCCATTTGCTTACTGTATTCCGTACAGCAGGGATATCTTTATACCATTTTCTGTTCAACTTCCAAGCGGGATTTACAGTGAGAAAGAGTCGTTTTGTTTTATTCCAACCCGCTTTTCTAGAAATTTTTTGTACAGTTGAATTGGACAAAAATCAGGATTGATTTTATTGTTTATTAGCCATTTCAATGATGCACATGGTTTTTCCCCTCCTTGCGTCGTCTTAGTAAACACAGGATCGTGAATAATCCTTCCTGTGTTTTCACCTACGTTATTTTCTTCTTCTTTAAAGTACGAAATCAAGCACTCGTGGCCTTCTCCACCACGCCAAGCTAATTCGAGAGAGAAAACAAAAAATGCATTCTTCTGCAAACCATCGTGGGTGTTCTCGTCACAACCACGAACCATATTTTGGAATTCATAGTACTTCAGAAAAACTGCACTTTCTTTTATCTTCTCTGGATCTGTTTGTAGTTGTTTTCTCTTGGCATTTTTTGCATCTCTGGCTGCTCTGAACTCAATATTAGTAAAATTGTTAGAATTGATGTTGTATTCAGTGGAATATTGTTCCATCAATAATGGACGTACAATACACGTACCTATATGTGCAAATCATATTATTAATGTATCACGTTGTAGACTCACTCCCTATCAGAAATTCATTACCTACCTTGGACCTCAACTCTTCAATGTGTTACCCGTAAAACTTGAATGTAGCAGTGAGAAATAAAAAAAGAGGGTTGAAAAAATGTATTAAGGATAACAACCAGTTCCTGAAATGAACGTTGGATAATTGAAGAGATGATCACCCCGAATACTATGGCTCATACAAAGATGATCACTCTGAATAATAAGGCTCATTCTCAACACTGTCTCAATTGTAGCTTTCTACCTTCTCTAGCTATTCCTGTTGTCTTTCTAGTTCTTTTTTTTTGTGTAATTGTATTCATGTATCATGTGTCATATATCTGAATTGAACAAATCGAATTGAATTGAATTGAGTTGAAAAAGTCTGATTGATATCATACAACATTTTTTCCATTTTTTCAATCCGTAATTTGAATTAAATATCGGAATTTTTACTTTTCAACGGAAGTACCAATTTGATGTTTTCCCAAATAGTATGAGACAATAAATATAGACTGACTTTGAGAATATCTGTTTTTGAATTGTATCTACCCTCGTTTCAAAATTCATTGATATTGATATGCTGAAAATTAATTGATATTCAATATACAGAGTGTCCCACTACGATTAAGACAGGGAATATCTCGGAATTCGAGAGTAGTAGAGAATTGTAATTTTGGGGTTGTGAATTGGAGCAATTGGTGCAGCTGTCTTCGATATTATGTTACCCAATGAGATTTTTGTTTTCGGTCACGTGACATCAGATTCACAATCATTAATGGGACAACCTGTATATTTTGGCATTTATATGTTCCACCCGATGAAACGATTTCAACAAACTATCACACTTGTGGTCTGAAACGATTTATTTAAGAACTACACGTACTTCAATATTCTTGGGCCCACGATTACAACAAACATCTGAAACGAGCAATTGCCAAATTATTCAAGTTAAGGGTCACCCAGTATATATGGGCAGTCCTATTTTTTTTTGTGATGGTGAAACAAGGCGAAATTATAATAATCATTCATATTTTATCAACAATCGTCGTGGCTCAAGGATATTGAAGTCCTGTAGTTCTTAAATTAGTCTTTCAGCCACAAATGTGATGGCTTGTTGGAGTCGTATTACCGGGAGAAACATAGAAATGCCAAAATATACAGGTTGTTCCATTAATAATTGTGAATCTGATGTCACGTGACCGAAAACAACAAGCTCATTGGGTAACATAATATCAAAAACAGCTGCACCAATTGCTTTAATTTACAACCCCGACATTACAATTCTCTACTACTCTCGAGTTTCGAAATATTTCCTGTCTCAATCGTCGTGGGACACCCTGTATAACTTTATTCGTCTTATGAAACAAATCAGCATCTGTCTATTAGAGGATTCACGAAGCCAAAACATTACATTTCCCGTAATAATATAACTAATAAAAAAACTTTTTGAAGACAAGCTTTCATTTAAGCCATGTACCAAAACGTATAAAATGGGTTGAAGTCATCGCTGACAATGATTTAATTTTGTCTTGTTGAATTATTTGGTTTCAGAAAACTAGTTCATAAAAGTAGCTACCAATTAATTTGATTGGGCAGTGATTGGTTGGTAAGTAAAAACTTGTCAAAATATTGAATTTTTACAAAATATGATCATAATCAGAAAACTCTATCTTGGGGCCGCTATCTTGAATGTATGGATTTTGACAAAAAAATCATAGTCTCCCACGTCGAGAACTCCCACATACCAATTTTGAATAGAATCGGACCATAATGACAAAACTCGTTCTCCATCTTGGGGCCGAATTGAATTTATGAATTCTAACAATAACTCCATAATCTCCGACTTCGAAAACCCCCACATACCAATTTTGAATCGAATCGGGCCATAATCAAACTCGTTCACCATCTTGGAGCCGCCATCTTGAATTCATGGATTTTGACAAAAAAAATCATGATCTCCGACTCCGAAAACCCCTACATACCAATTTTGAATAAAATTGGACCATAATTACAAATCTCGTTTGTCACCTCAAAGCCGCCATTTTGTTTTTTTTTTCCAACAAATTTCAAAATGCATTGTCATCGGAATTATGAATATCCGCCAAATTTCAAGTTAATCCAACGACTAGAAGTGGGGCAAAATTCACTTGCAAAATTTAACCCTATCTAACGAATTAACAAGTGAAATTAAATGAAAGCTAAAAAAAATTGTGTGGCTCAGTGGAAAACTCTAATTGGAATCGAATAAAAAAATGCCTTCACAAAAATGTAACCTCTGAAGTAGCAATTGGGAGGATTTACAGTAGTTAAAATTAAATCTGTATCCAATTCGGAATAAAAAAAACGACAATTCCTCCGTAATACCTCCCGACTACAAAGGGGATAACTACTCGGACTTTGGAAACCCATTTCGATAAGTACGACAAAAGCATTCTCTCTGCAACTGGAATAGAAAAGGAATTGAAAGAGGATGCAGTGAGCCGTGTAACTTATGTAATCATGACCGGTGTTTGGAGCCATCGCTTTGAGATGAACAGGAAGTATGACATAGTTTCGTGATAATACCACCCTTCTCCAATCTTGTGCAGGTTCAGTGCTTGGATTATCGGGTGAGTATTTTTGAAACTCACTAGTTCAGAAATATTCATTCATGTTATATTTCCATTCTGAATTTTCTTTAAAGGAGTTTTCCTGATCCTGTTATATGCCATACTTCTGAAAGATTCAAACCAGTAAATAATCGTTAGAGAGCCGCTTCTTCAGGGGCCAGAAGACCTAATTTAAAAAAAAGATTTTCTGGACAACTTTTCACCCCATCCCACCCCTTTAAATTTCCTCTATTTTCTATGTTTACTCCTGGTGATCTTATTCGTTTGAGAATTCTTCTCATCGAAAATTCATTGTATAAAGTACAATAAACTTTTCCCCAACTAGTAGTTAATGATAACAGAAATACATTTCTGTTCGCCCCCGCTGGCTCAAATAATCTATTTGAGCAAGGAAGAGCACATAAATCAACTTAGGGTGATGGATGAATGCCACCAAATGAATTCTTTGCTCATTTATTTATTTTTTGATAAGAATTATTTATAACTGTATTCAATTATAAACCTTTAACGAGCCTAACACCAGATAATTCATTTGGTGGCATTCATCAATCTCCCTAAATTCATTTATGTCCTCTTCCTCGCTTCCCCTTCCACTCGGATTTTCCCGATGTGAAGACCATAACATAGTAAAGGGACACAAAATGAAGCATATAGGAGACGTCGAATTTTTGCCCATAGACATTTTTCCTTCGTACTGGAAAGCTAGGATCGTCAAAATATGGAAGGGAACATTTTCAGTCACTTGGAAAATATTGATTCACTGTTCTAAAATCAGACACGTCTCCAAAGAAATTAAAAGTTGAAAATTATTCAACTCAATGGTAACATATATTATAAACATTATGATAATACACAGGAATGAGGTGAGAAAAGAATGAAAGGGGAACTCCATGAGTATGTTCGCTCTACCGAGAAAACAGGAAAGGCATTAAAAAAATGTATCTAAACAAGAGACATGGAAAGTTGGTTGTGTTTATATGATCAAAGAATTACAAAAAAATATACTTGAGAGCGATTATTTCAATCCATAAAAATGTATCTTGTTGTTTACCGATTACCCTTTCTTATACGAAAAAACGAAGGAGAAACGTATACTTTCGCTTCTATAAGAATATCCCCAAGGAATTGAACTGTGAAAAGACAAGAAGGAAGCCTTGATGAAATACACATCGAAATTCATCTGCACAATGAGAAGAAAAGGGCAAACGAATGTATTCAGTTATCAGCGATTCGAATATTTTTTCACCTGGAAGTAACTCCTCTGAATCCCTTGACTCTCTGTTTTTATTGAATTTCCATTATTCGATTTCAAAGATGTAGAAGTGGAATATGTGCGACAGTGGCGGATCATGACGCCCAAACTCGAGCACCACAGAATAATTCAGCTCCCCCTTCCTCCTGAAGTTTGTCCACTCATGGACAATTTCAGAAACAGAGTCGGTATATCAAAAAATCGTTCTTTATCATTTGGTTAGATAAATGAAAAAAAAAACTAAGAAAACAACCCCACCTTTTCATGAAATGAAAAATTATATATAAAACAATATAATAATTTATACAGGGTGAGTCAACTGGATTCCCGTGGTTCATTGCTCCTTAATGTATCATTATTTCGATTTCTTATATTTTTTTTGTCAAAGCGACCATCTGAAACCATCTCCCAAAATAATTTTCATTCATTCATACAGGGTGCATCATTGATGCGTCGCTAACCAAAGTTGTTCTTTTTCAAAAGAAACACCCGGTATGTTTTCATATGTTTCGATTGGCTGTTCCATTGGCTGCTCAACGATTTTTTCAATTTAGAATTCCGAGTTATTCGAAAGAAATCTATTTTGTAGACTTCTTTTCGAAAAATTACCTATTTCACAATTCGAAATATTTAGTAAAGATAATTGGGGAATCATTGGTCGATATGATCATGTTCATTGAGAATACCAATAATTTGGGAAAAAATTGTACAGGATGGTCGATAGAACAACACAAACTTAGCCTGATTACCATCATTTTGAACGTCCATCGTCTTAATGGATTTAAAAGGTTTTCACGACGTTTCGAATGCTTGTATCTGCAATCGTCCTCAGGTGGATACTGTATTCACCTGAAGACGATTGCAGGAACAAGCATTCGAAACGTCGTGAAAACCTTTCAAATCCATTAAGACGATGGACGTCCGAAACTATAGTAATCAAGTTACCACATCGTCTACAACCTTCAAACAAACGTTACAAATTTAGCCATTCTCAAACATCGATATTTTGATTTTTTTCGAGTGGAACACCCTGTATATTTTCATTCAAATCAACTTCTTTTCAATAACTTCACACTTTTCATTCATCATGTCATGTACCTAAAACAACTCGTTTCCGAGATATTCTACATTCAAAAGATGGATATTTTTCCACAGAAAATATTGACAATGTTCGCCTTTGGTATCATATTTGGAATTGAACTTTGCATAAAAATCATATTCTTTCAGCAGCAAGCAAGCAGCAAATGTTCAATGTGCCTGCCATTTTCACCAATACACACTCTCAATCTGTTTCGGAAATTATTATCCACATGTGCCAGCATGTCCTCTGAAAGCAGTACGAATTCTTGCTTTCATATTTTCAGGAATTGTAGGCGGAGTCTGATAGCAACCCATTCAATGTATCTCCATAGAAAAAATCTATTTTTGTAAGCTCCGGTGACCTTGGTGGCCACTGAACTGACCCTCCTCTACCTACCAATTTTTCACGGAATTCATTATCAATGTATTCCCGCACATCAGTGTGGTGATGTGCAGGCGTGCTATCTTGTTGTAGCCACATTCTCTGCCTTATTGCCAATGGAATATCATCTAATAAATTTGTTGACTGACTTCGCAGAAATCTTAGATATTTTCCCCCATTGAGATGACCGTTGAAAAAAAAGGGCCCAATTACCTCCCCAAACATTCAGTGACCAACGTTGTGATTGATTGACATATCTAAGAATGAGGATTTTCAGTTGCATAATAGTGCATATTATGCCGATTCACATAGCCATTGTTATGAAACGTGGCTTCGTCCGAAAATAAAACATACTCAAAAAAATCAGGTTCTTGGTTGATTTTATCTACACCCCATTGGCAAAACTGCATTCGCTTTGGAAAATATCTTTCAGTCAACTCCTGCATCAACTGCATATGATACTCAAAATACGTGTACTCACATGGGGATTTTCGGTGATATGCCATGCAATATCAAGAGTATGTTCATCATTCGTTACAGGACAAGCACGTTAAAAATTTTTGTAAAATACTTTCTCAGTTTTCTCAAATCTTGTTTTGAGGTTCGAAATGCTCGCTGGTCTAGATGTCTTGTCTCAGGAAACTTTTGTTCGTATAATCTAGATGCCAGTAAGCAATTGCCATCACTTTCCCCCAAAGCATACACCATTTTAACCATGTCCTCTGAACGATAATTCATAATGCCACAATAATTTTCAACACCACTGGATTGTAGTTTGACAGTTACCTCAATTTACAAATTCCGATAGTCATTTTTTCAGCCGTAGTCATGGATAAATAAACTAGAAAAAATTGTAACATTTGAAAATTTCTTTTGCTATGCTAGTTATTCATGAGTTGCCAGGAATGCTTCTGAAGTTGGAAACAAATAATTGAAACATCATTCAGTATCAGTATTTTCTATCAACAAACTTGTAGACAAAAAAGTCTATAGAATTGTTTATTTGATTTTGAACAATTCCTTGAAACCAGAATATCTCAGAAACAGGTTCTTTAAGGTACATCACATCAAGAATGAAAAGTGTAGAGTCATTAAAAAGGTGTTGATTCAAATGAAAATATACAACGTGTTCTAATTGAAAAAAATCAAAATATCGATGTTCGAAAATCGCCAAGTTTGTGTTGTTGTATCGAATATCCTGTACAATTTATTCCTAATTCTTGGTATTCTCAATGAACATCATCATATCGACCAACGATTTCCCAATTATCTTTACTAAATATTTCGAAATGTGAAATAGGTAATTTTTCGAAAAAAAGTCAACAAAATAGATTTCTTTTAAATAACTCGGCAACGGAATTCAAAATTAAAAAAATCGTTGAGCAGCCAAAAATAACAACTTTGGTTACCCACGCATCCATTATGCACCCTGTATGAATGAAAATTATTTTGGAAGGTGGTCTTAGATGGTCCTTCTGACAAAAAAATATAAGAAATCAAAATAGTGATACATTGAGGAGCAATGAACTACGGGAATCCTGTTGACTTACCCTGTATAATGAAAATTCCATCCTTAGTTTTTTTCGATTGGTAGAACTGATTTAAAACTTTATTTGCTTTTCAGAAGTATTTATGGATATTATTTTATATACTTCCAGCAATGTATTCATACACAAGTTTTTTTTACTGTAGAGCTGAAAGTATAAGGAGTCTATATATAAAAACTTTTTAACAAAAAATTAAACCGACGAAAAAATGAACTGAAAAGCAAAAAATAAAATAAACCTTTTCAGTCTTAATGATAATTGAGCTCCCAAACTAATGTGAGTAACTAATTTTGATTCGATGCCAAAAAAACAATTATCGAAGATCATTATATTACTTTGAAGAAGAAGATAACCTCCTCCTTTTTGGTTCCGTCGACATTGCAGATGACATTATGAATATCCACGACAAATAATTTTCTGCCACATAAAATAGTATAATTTTCTGAATATTTGTCTAATGGAATTTTTTCTCGTCTCATTCTATTGAAATGTCCTACTACAGATCGCGATTATTCCACTCTTCTTCAGTAATGATTACTCCTGATGTGTTCTTCATAATAAGTTGTTCTTACCAGGGATACTAATTTTCTCTTTTCGGCCTACTTTATAATGATATCACAAAAAAATTCATTCTCATTTCTATATTGAATGAAATATCACCGTTATAATTCAATCTAAGTCTGTCTCTTTCATGGAAGACGAGAGGATGACTTGGATTTTCGTAATCTTATATTCACGTTTTATGTTTTAAATAATTTTCTAAGTCAAAAGGCAGAAAGCCTTGATTTTTTAGGGAAGTATGAAATGTTTCAGAGTCTTTCTGGCTGCATTGAACTGTCTTTGAACTCATTGACTCCAGGCATGAGCACTGACACGTAACGTAACAAAGACTTTGGTAGCTAGCTGGGACATGTAAATATTCTGTTTTCTATGCTCAACTCTCGTTAGATTCCAGTGAAATCGGATGATTTGAAAATCGTCATGCAGATAATCGTATAAAAATGTGAGTATTAACACATCATTTTGATTTTTATACGCATACACGTGTATGAAAAAAGCAAAATAGATCGCTAAATATGTTTCCCAGATGCTAATTCGTTTAACTGTAATTTTTTGTTTTGCTTTTAATTGCAGAAAATGGATATGATTATCGAAACTGGTTTTTCGGTAGTATTTGAATCTTCAGCGAATCAAAAAGCAAAACACTTGTAGCATCCGACAATGTAAAACGGGTGAAATAAATAATTACTTCTTCAGTCTCAACAATCCGGGTATATGTTATCCGCCAAACTTCTGTTACATCTCCGCCTCACAATGTACAATTGGAAGTGAATATATTTGATATGGTTTAGTGTGTTCCGCCACATCGATTAATAATTCATTTTTTGAATTAACAAAAAATTAAACCGACGAAAAACGGAACTGAAAATCAAAAAATAAAATAAAACTTCTTAGTCTTGATAACTAAGCTCCTAAACTAATGTAAGTAACTGATTTTGAGTCGGCGCCAAACAAACAAACAAATGAGTTAGGTGAAGCGTCGACTGATGTCATCGAGATGCGCGGTGACATTTTGATAATTTTTTTGAAGTTATTTAATGGTCTTCGTTGATTGTTCGTTTGGCGCCGACTCAAAATTAGTTACATTAGTTCAGGAGCTTAGTTATTAAGACTAAAAAGGTTTATTTACTTTTTTTGCTTTTTGGTTCCGTTTTTCGTCGGTTTAATTTTTTGTTAAAAAGTTTTTATTTTTCAATTTTTTATTAATTACAACCTATTTCATTTTTGATTACTTCCAAAATATTCACTTAATCACCTTACTTCAACTATTAACAGTTAAATGGGCAATATGATTATCTACTTTAATTATTTATTGTTATATAATATCATTATTTCCAATAGTTCTGGTTAGTTTATACCACCACTTTGTATATAATTCCATCCATTCATGGAATTTAATTATTATGACGGATGTAGGAGAACAAAAATAATGAATTTTTTTTATTGAAATCGAACTACTATGTTAAGTTATGCGTGGTCATACATAAAAAAAAATCGCGTTGAATAGAGAACCTCTTCCTTTTTTATTTCGTCGGTTAATAAAAAGGAATTATACCTAGAGTGATATTCATGAATAACATTTTTTTAATAAATTCAAAATATGTTTATAATGATTTTAATACCCCAAACACATATCGCAAACGTCACTGGTGATTCTAATTTTTTCACCAAGTTTTTATTAACTCGCTTTGTTTCCCGTCTGTGTGTTCGGGTGGAATCTTGCAAGTGAATTTTGACCCATTCCTAGTTGTCCGATTAACTTGAAATTTGGCCGGTTTTCATAATTCTGTCGACAAAGCATTATGCAATTTTTGTTAGAGAAAAAATAGTTTTATTTATTTTTTCAAAGTAGTTTTTCAAAAAACAAAAGATTTTCGAAGAAGAGTTCCTGTTTGAACTCTGCGGAAACCGCGTCAGGATGAACGTAACAAGTTCAGAACCATGGTCGATCGCCGAGTTACCAAGCGTTATTCATAATATTTCTTTACAATGAAAAAGTAATGACATAGCTCTCGGTATCCATGAATATTATTTATGAATAACTAAATCAAGAACACCTATCAAATACGAAGTCTTCATTTCAATATAACACATGCAATCACAAGTTTTGTTCTATTCATAGGATACAACAGAATAACATTTCCTAAGAAGTTCCGCAAAATAATGACACTGGCAACTCGCGGATCACGGAGAGTGTCAGGATTTACAGCGTTGCCAAGTGTTATTCATAATATTTCTTTACAATGTGAGCAGGCCAGAAAAATAATGACGTTGCACTCGGTATACATGCTGACACAAGTTCTGTTACATTCATGGGATGAAACAGAAAAACATTTCTTTGGAAATTCCTCAAAATAGTGACACTGGCAACTCGCCGATCGCCAAGAGTGCCAGGAATTATTTATATTCCATATTCTTACTCATTACCTACTTAATTTTTGATTACTTTTAAAATATTTACCTACTTTACTTCAACAATTAACTGTTAATCAACTACGTTAACTATAAATAGTCATTATAATATGAATACCTATAAAACAACCAGCTTTCTATACCATGGATAGGTCTGCAGAAAATTTGGTACAAATATACTTTCTATCAATACCTCGCCAAATTGGTCCAGCAGTTTCGAAATGGCGACTGTTGAAATATCCAAACAAATTATCATTCTTTCATTTTTATACCAAAATCAGTAAACTATCAGTCTTTTGATAGAGCTTCGGGCTTCTATTTGGAATGTTTTTCTCTGAGACACACAAAAAAAATCGTTGTAAATCACATTTACGAGTGGTACTTTCATATGAGCTTCAGTTGCTCGTGTCACTTAGATACTATTTAAGATTTGTTTTCACCGACAAACAGAACATCACTGTATTTTTATATTTTTCGAAAGCAACGTCAAACAGTATGAATAAATATTTATGATTTTTTTAAGTGATGGGTGAAACCCAAGTTAGATTTGGGCGGATTTGAATCTTCTCCCAAGTCATGATAAAAACGTTTATGGTTCATATAAAAATGTAAATTTGTGTATTCTATTTCTTTGATTCATTTATCTCAATTGATGGCAATTTCAGAATCATTGAATGAATTTTGAAATCCACTTTTCCGACTGCGCTATAGATTTTTCCTAGGTCAACTCAAAACTCTGCAAAAGGCACTCAAAGGGCAATGATATAGCTTTATTTTTGATGACTACGTTTTCATCAGAAACAATATTGACTTTCACTGATGATGGTGTTTGGTTATGAATATTTTATTTAAATTTCGATTTAATAACTCTCCAGAATGTTCTATAAACCAATTCATGGCCTCCTTCCATGGCGATAACTCCTGTTAGAAAACCTAATACTGTTTCCGTATTCAAAACTGTTTCACAGCATTGCAGATGATATTTTCCATACAGATGTTCATTCCAAGAATAAGCAATTATCCAACTTATTCCTTAATTCAACTAAAGATTGAGTTAGCGGAAAATAGGGTAGCGGTAAGTAGTCTGAATCTCAAGGAACAGCCGACGCCGACGCCAACATCTTGAGTACGCAATAAGGAAAACACATTTCCCCCAGAATTCCATTTGCTAGCCACTCTACCATTCGTCAACCAACAATGAGCAATTCACTCAAGGATGGATTTATATAAATATTGCCCTTGAGTTTTCAATTCCAGGACGGACAATATGTTTTGAGAATGCCTTACTATACTCTATATATATATAATATATATAATATATATAATATATATAATATATATATATATATATATATATATATATATATATAATATATATATATATATAATATATATATATATATTATATATATATATATATATATATATATATACAGTGCTAGTCAAAAGTCCGCTCCCCCCCTCGTATCTTTTGAACGGGTATACTTATAATAATGAAATTTGGAGGGTGGAAATAAACGGATGTAGGCTTCTCAACTGGTCATAACAGGTGACGCAATAGACATAAATGACGTCACAAGGCCACTGTGACCAATAATTTTAAATGGGACCCTATGGCAAATGACAGCTCGTTTGAAAGGTATTGAAAATACCTATTCAGTCATACCAATTTTGTTTGGGTTTCGGCTGATTTTGATTGATAAATTGAAGAAATACGAATATTATAGTTTCGCATTTAATTAATAAAGATTTGAGAACCAGTTCTTATAATAAGTGTTCAAAATGTGCTCCATCTACTTCCTGGCAGTAATGCATCCTATTGCTAAACTCTTGTCGTACTCGTCCAAGTGTGTCAGCGGAAATTGCCCTACATTCTTCAACAATTCGTTGTTTCAGAATGGCAATACTGTCAGGTGCTGTAGCGTAAACCTTAGATTTCAAGTACCCCCATAGAAAAAAAATCTAATGGTGTAAGGTCCGGTGACCGAGCTGGCCATTCGATCGAACCTCGTCGTCCAATCCATCTACCACGATATTCTTCATCTAGGTAACGTCTCACTGCACCGTAATAGTGTGCAGGAGCACCATCTTGTTGAAACGTTATTTCCAAGTTGTCGAATTCATCTGGATTATCTTCTAGAATTTCAAGAATTAACGCCTCAATATAATTTTGTAACATCTCCAGATACAATTCACCGGTTAAGTTAGCATTGAGAAAAAGAGGCCCAACTATGTGGTTTCCCAAAATACCTGCCCAAACATTTACTTTTTCTGGAAATTGAGTATGTTTTTCACGAAAGATGTGAGGATTTGTGTCACCCAATACCTCACATTTTGAGTGTTAACATTTCCATTGAGAAAGAAAGTACTTTCGTCACTAAAACAAATTGTCTGTATGTAGCCTGGTTGTTGGTTCATTTTATTGGACATAGTTTCACAGAATTCTAGTCTTCGGTCGGGGTCATCATCTGAAAGTTGGTGCACCATTTTTAATTTGTATGGATGAAATTTGTTTTTAGCCAACACCCTATGTACTGTCCTTTGACTGACTTCACAGATAGACGCAACTTGGGCTGTGGAAGAAGTAGGGTTTACTACCATTTCTCCAATTATGTCAATTTTTTGTCATCACTAATTGTTGGTCGACCAGATCGTTTGGCATCTTGAACACTACCTGATGCTTCAAACTTCCGAAGAAGCTCCCAAAAAACCCTCGATATAGGGGATCGGGGTACCTCTCATTAAACAGTCGTTCCGCTGCATGGAAATTGTTTCTACATTCACCAATTATTAAGATAGCTGCTACTTTGTCGGCTACAGTACGTACCATTTTGCCTATGTAAACACTTAAACGTCTCGTTAAACAATAGCTTAGGTAAATTTTCAAGGTATAAACACTTTTGACAAGTAGAGAATTCAAAAACGTCAACCTTTTTGACAATTAACCAGAGGCGTACTTTAAAATCTTTATTAATTAAATGCGAAACTATAATTTTCGTATTTCTTCAATTTATCAATCAAAATCAGCCGAAACCCAAACAAAATTGGTATGACTGAATAGGTATTTTCAATACCTTTCAAACGAGCTGTCACTTGCCATAGGGCCTTGTGACGTCATTTATGACTATTGCGTCACCTGTTATGACCAGTTGACAAGCCTACATCAGTTTATTTCCACCCTCCAAATTTCATTATTATAAGTATACCCGTTCAAAAGATACGAGGGGGGGAGGGGACTTTTGACTAGCACTGTATATATATATATATATATGGGGCACCCCATACGACACGGTCCTTGTAAACCAAAACATTAATTTTTTCGGGAATTTATCCATTTCATTATATTGATAAAGGCTGCGAAAGGAAATTATTTTGGAGTCTACAGGGTGGCTAAAAAAAGTATGGCATATCAAAGTTGTGCATTTTTAAATGGAACACCCTGTATTTTGTTACACTTTTGAATAGGTCAGGAAAAATTTTATGATTTCATATGAGGTACTATGTACGTAACTATAACCGTTCTCGAGTTATTGATTTTTTTGAAAAATGCTAGGTACAATTGGAAACTAAATAACATCGAAATGTATGGAAATCATCCCTTCAAATTCTGACCAAGCATAAAAGAGGTTTTGAGCTATTGATTTCGATAAAACCCGTTTCTCAATATTATACAGAATGACCAAGCATAAAAGAGGTTTTGGGCTATTGATTTCGATAAAACCCGTTTCTCAATATTATACAGAATATTCAAAAATTATTATTTCGGACAAAGATAACTTTATTATTTCAAATAGAATACCCTGTAGTTTTTTGGTCTGAACAATATAAAATTCAATTATCTTTCATTTCATATTGGGGTTCGCTATACCTAACCTAAATAGTTTTTCAGATATTGGCTTTTTCAAATAGTAATGCATTCTTTGAATCAAAATAGCTTTGAAACGACATTTATTCAACTTGTTGAAAGAATTCTCATTGACAGTTATTGTGTGTGTATTCAAAAAATTCACTGAATTATTAGCGTCGAAAATGAAAACTTATCTCATTCAAGAGCGGATAGATATGATTTTAGCGATTGGTGAGTGTTCAGAGAATTGCCTTTTGGCGTCCAGGGTGTATGCCCAAAAATATCCAAACCGGAATCATCCAAACAAGTTGGTTTTCAAACGATTGCTACGTCAATTTCGTAGGACTGGAAGTGTAGCTCATGAAAAGGCAAATAGACCAAAACCCATCATTGGAAATGAGGAAAATGAATTCCTTATTATGAGATCAATCATAGAGAACCCTCATACGAGTCAACGTAAGATCGAGAAAGATACAGGAATAAGCAGACGGAGCATTTCTAGGGTAATAAAAAAATACAAATTTCACCCGTACCGTATTCAGATGCACCAAGAATTATATGAAATAGACTTCCATCGACGAATCGAGTTTTGTTCATGGGTTCTGGACAAGTTTAGTGAGGATGAACATTTTTTGGATTCCATTTTATTTTCTGATGAATCTACTTTCATAACAATGGCTTAGTGAACAGACAAAACTTCCATTATTATAGTGATGTGAATCCTCATTTTGTTCCGCACTCTGGATCACCAGCATTGGTCGTCTGTTAACGTGTGGAAAATAAATTATAGGTACACAAGTTATAGGACCATCCTTTTTTTATGGGAACTTGAATGGTCAAAAAGTTTCACAATTTTCACGAGATGATCTGCCTGAGCTTCTGGAGAATGTGCCGCTAAATATCAGACAACGGATGTGGTTGCAATTGGATGGAGCTCCGGCACATTTCAAATTCTTTTGTGTCAGACAGTTTTTGAATATGTGCTTTCCGAATAAATGGATTGGTAGGGGAGGACCACAAAATTGGCCAGCGACATCACCAGAATTGACTTTCCTCGATTTTTTCCTATGGGGATACTTGAAGAATGAGGTTCACGACACTCCTCCAACCACACTGGAAAATATGATGGAGAGAAAAGTAACGCCTCAAATGTTATTAAATGTTAAGAAGTCTTTCATAGAGAGAGAGTGGCTCTTTGTATTCAACAGGATGGTCGTCATTTCGAGCACCTACTTTGAATTAAATACATTTGTGTTTCATATTTTGTTGTTGTTTCAGTTGAATAATAAAAAAATTGTATAGTCTGTTTAATGAACTACTGTCAGAATATGAATGTAAATGATAACTTCATTTTAGTGAACAGTAAATATTTTCGATGAAGTGAAGTATTACAACTGTCAATGGGAATTCTGTGAGCAAATCAAATGAATGTCGTTTCAAAGCTCTTGATTCAAAGAATGCATTGGAATAAGAACTACTATTTGAAAAAGCCAATATTTGAAAAACTATTCAGGTTAGGTATAGGGAACCCCAATATGGAATAAAAGATAATTGAATTTATTCTGTTCAGACCAAAAAAATACAGATGTTCTATTGAAAAGACAAAGTTATCTTTGTCCGAAATTATAAAAAAGTGGCAGTGATATTTGAACATTCTGTATGATATTTAGAAACAGGTTTTATCGAAATCAATAGCCCCAATACCTCTTTTATGCTGTCAGAATTCGAAGGGATGATTTCTATACATTTCGATGTTATTTAGTTTCAATTTTACCTAGCGTTTTCATAAAATTCAATAATTCGAGAACGGTTATTTTTTCCTGACCTATTCAAAAGTGTAACGAATACAGGGTGTTCCATTTAAAAAAACAACAACTTTGTTATGTCACTCTTTTTTGAGCTCACCCTGTTGACTCCAAAATAATTTCCTTTTGCAGCCTTAATCAAATATACATATAATGAAATGGAGAAATTCCCAAAAAATTAATAGTTTGGTTTACAGGGACTGAGTCGTATGGGTGCCTATATATATATATATATATATATATATATATATATATATATATATATATATATATATATATATATATATATATATATATATATATATAGGGAACAGAATCGTATTTAAAAACAAGCGAGGCGGTGACCACTCATCAGAAAATGTACACCTTTTGCCAAAATCTCATACGATTTCTTGAAAAATTTGGGATTTCCGAGGATTTTGTGGAAATCTCATACGATTTCGAGAGATTTTCGAAGATTTCGAGGGATTTCTTCGTGAATATTGTACAATACCTAGCTGCCCTGACTGATTGACTCGTTTAGTCTTCTGTGGATGTTTTATTTTCAACATATTAGAACGTGAATCGAAGTGGGTTTTGAAATGTATTGTTGACATTAGAGAGAACCCATATGTTTCTTTTTAGTACAGGAGTATGGTTCCGAGACAAAATCGCACAGAGAGCATTCAACTAAAACGCAATTTTGCTTCACTTCCACTAACGTTTCAATTTTTCTTGAACATTCAAATTTGGTATTATCATCCGTCAAACCTTTTAAAACCCTCATTTGTTAGGACTTCACAATATTTTCTATGTATCGGACTATTTCTACTTAATTTATGGTGGATACTGAGGTTGATACATAATATGATAATTTGTTGATATCTTTGAAAATATGGACAGATTGTTCATAACACGTGGATTTTTCAATTGAGAATGTTTCCCTTTTCAACTGATAATTTGTGTTTTTCATTTCTAGCATCATTGTTGTCCGAGTCGTTTTCTGCTTGTGATAATTTCCTTCGATGGTTTATTTTCACTTTATTCTTTTCTTCAACAATCACTTGGCATAATTCAGCTACTCTACTCAATAGTTTTATGTGACCTTTCACAATTTCGAATATTGAGACGTTTTTGAATAGATTCCAAAAAAACGATTTCCTTTCACTGAAGCCGAACAACTTGTTCGTCTTAGCGAAATGCATCAATTTTCAGAAATCCTCCTCGCTGACAACAAAAAAAATTGTTTCAAGGTTGTAGACGATGTGGTAACTTGATTACTATCGTTTCGGACGTCCTTCGTCTCAATGCATTTAGGAGGTTTCCACGACGTTTCGAATGCTTGTATCTGCAATCGTCTTCAGGTGAATACAATATTCACCTGAAGATGATTGCAGATACAAGCATTCGAAACGTCGTGAAAACCTTTCAAATACATTAAGACGATGGACGTCCGAAACGATAGTGATCAACAAAAAAATTGTTATCGAAGCCTGCATAGATCAAAACATCTTTGATGGAAAGTATCCCAGGAAGTATCATTCGAGGTATCCATTTCCTACAAACAAAAATATTTTACCTCTTTTTGAGCTTTGTCGAACGTTCACAATTTCATTGAATAACTGGATATCCGTGAAAATTCATATTACAAATCAGGGTGGCTCGGTGATTATCCAAATATTGTGCCAGGATTGATAAGTAAAACATTCGTTCAAAACCGAGAGCCAATGTCAGTTTTCTCTTCAAATCTACAACTGTACAAACTTTCAACCATTGTTTTTTGCTAAAGACTTTTATTCCTCCGAGCTCAACCATGGTTTGCCTGTTTCCCACATAGAATGGCTAGTCCTCTGAACACTCAAACTTTGACTTTCGCCTAACCCACTTTCTGAGCTCAGCCTCTCCCCCCTCACCCCTCCGCCTCACCAGATTTTGCTTTCGTAGCAGACTTCGATTGTGATGGCTCAAAATTGGAGAGTAACACAACAATCTCGTTTTTCTTGACATACAGTGTCACACATAAAGTTCTCAACATATGGTTGTTTTTTTTAAATTAAGAGGTATAATGAAAATTTGACTCCGCAGTTAGTTGGTGCTTGAAAAATGAGTGAAAAACAGCCTCTTTCGTTTTGTCATGTGCTACTCTAAACCTGTCAAATTTGACATTTTTTTCGAAAATCCTCAAAAAATCAGTTTTTTTTTAGAAATTTCGAAAAATGCCAAAGAAAAAAGTTGCTCAGTTTCCAATTTTATACCTTTCCTTTGAAGTCTCTACTGTCACTGCGACTTTTTTCCAATTTTTTTAATTTTTCGAATCATTCGCTCTACGAAACATGATTCAAATTTCATAATTTTGATGAATACGACAGTTCAATATCATATCTTGCCCAAAAAATACTCACATTGGCTTGTTACCAGAAAAAAAATGCACCTCCAGAAATTCGTCTTTGTTGTTGCAAAGTTCATCTAATTTTTCATTTCATTGTGAAACTGATTCGGATTTTTGAAGTATGGACGTTAATATGTCAGTAATCGAATAAACGAATTCATCTTCATTCTTATTACACTCGTATTTATTTTTTCAACAGATTTTTATACAGTTTGATTATTTTTCTGACCAATAATTCAGTTGAAAAACAAACCTGAAATATCATACTTTTCTGTAAACTAAACAATGACCTACAGTTTAATAACTATTCAAAATGCTTTCGTTCTAGTGATTTGTACTAAACATGATATAAAATTTCGTGATTTTAAACAATACAAAACTAATGCAACATTTCGGGCAGAAAATAGTACAATTGATCTAATCAAAATAAAATTTTCCCTTAGGCTTTTGAAACAATTTTTTTGTTTTGGTCAATGTCAAATAATTGCGTTTCATAAATCGAGTTGTTTTGTGTACAGATTTTCCTACATTTATTATTCTCAAATAAGTTTGATGTACAATGTTTTCCACACAAGACAAAGTGGAAATCCTTCTTTTATGTGGTGAGAATGTGCCATATCCAGATGTTGCTTGTATTTTCAATCACCGGCATCTAGGAAGGAATATTCACTTTAGTACCGTGGGAAGGATATTGAAAACATTCGAAGAAACAGGCTCTGTGGACAATCGTTTCAAGAAACCACGTAATCCAATAAATTATACACACTCTTGAAGAAAGAGATTTCGATATTCGAGCAGGATTTGCATTTTGGTTCCAAGGAAGGTGAGAGAGAAAATGATATCACATTTCCCTACAGGATTTTATGGACAGACAAGGCAACTTTCACGTCGAACGGAACAGTTAGTTCCCAAAATTGTCGCTGGTGGTCCAACAATAATCCAAATTTTGTTATAGAATGCCGTGACCAATATTCATTAATTTTTTTAGAAAAAATTTGAAAGCAGGCATGTACAGAAATTTCATTATGAATCAGTTGTCTGAAGTTTTGGATAATCTGCCTCTGACGAAATTTGTGGTATCAGCTTGACGAGGCACCGATCCACCAAACGGTAGAAGTGAAACAGTGTCTCAGTCATATGTTTAGGGGCAAAGTGATAGAACGACATTGGGAATATTATTAGCCACCAAGATCACCGGGCTTATCTCCAATGGACTTTTCCATATGGGGTTATCTAAAACAGAAAGTGTATAAGCACAGACCATTTGCAAACAAAGAACATTTAGAGAATACCATTCGGGAGTGTTGTGCTAATATAAATCCCCTATTTATTAAAAATGCCACAAAGTATGTGGATGAAAGGACTCTAGTTTGTATAGAACGGGAAGGACGGCATACTGAATGATGAAATCGTGTTCCTTATAAGATTATTGGAATAAATCAATGAATGTTACGATGTTTTGTTGTGAATTTGGTTATAGTTATTTTGGATTGATGTTTTTTACACATCTAATGGTGAAAATAAAGAATATGAGATTTATGAAATTAATTCAAGAAATGTTGCGAAAAATTATCATTTGCTAGAAAATTGCATCAAACAGTTTACATCCAACAATCACACTGTTGGGTGTAAACTACATCAAAATATTTCGAACTCATCTGCAGCTAACGGGATACAAATCTGTTAAAAAAAATACGAGTGATAAGAATGAAAAGAAATTGGTTTTTTCGATTACTGATATATTAACGTCCATACATTGAAAATACGAATCAGTTTCACAATGAAATGAAAAAACTAGATGAAATTTGCAACAACAAAGACGAATTTCTGGAGGTGCATTTATTTGTTTTTCTGGTAACAGGTCAATGTGGGTATTTTCTAGCATGTGTGACATTGGAGTCTCGTATTCATCAAAATTATGATATCTGAATCATGTTTCGTTCGAATCGGTAGAGCGAAAGATTCCAAAAATTAAAAAAATTGGAAAAAAGTCGAAGTCACAGTAGAGAGTCCAAATTTGGAGAAAAGGTATGAAATTGGGAACTGAACAACTTTTTTCTTTGGCATTATTCGAAATTTCCAAAAAAAAATTATTTTTTGAGGATTTTTGAAAAAAATGTCAAATTTGACAGGTTTAGAGTAGCACATGACAAAAGAAAAGAGGCTGTTTTTTTACTCATTTTTCAAGCACAAACTAACTGCGAAGTCAAATTTCCATTATATCTATTAATAAAAAAAACTTCCATATGTTGCGTACTTTATGTGTGACACTGTAGATCTGACAAATGTAAGCTCTCATTAGACTGGTAATTATCAGATCTGTGTGCCAGGTGACATAGTGGCTTATTTCAGGTTACTTCTGATATCTAGGTCTGTGATTCCAGGTCACAAAATTTACCTGTCTTGTCAATCACCTTTCACTCTTGTCACATATTGTCAAGCTTCAAATTCACTTCTTCAGTGAATATTGGACAGAGATATCGATTTCCAATGATTTGCATCCATAATAATCTTGGACCAGGATCAATTTGAACATATTTGTATATACTTATATAATGTTTTATGCAGCAGAGATACTTTTTACGGTTTCCATCAAACTTGACGAGTGAGTAACAACTTTTTTATTTCCATGATTTCAAATTCAAAATCAAATACTTTTATATTTCGAATTTTTTATGTGTACTAACTTCAAGTAGCACTGATGATGACTTAACAGTCGAAAGCACTCTGCTATGAATTTATAAATGAAGTATTCTGCACGAAATACAAAATGTTTTCTTCGAATAATCAATACATGCACACAGCAAGACATTTCACTTAATTAACTTACTCCGAAAAAATTCGCAAAATAGATACTTGGATCAAAATATTACTACTTATATTGAACTCAGAAGACTAATACACATAGGGTTTTTACTTTGTAGAGGTTTATGTGTCAGATGTTTTCGATTCTTTTGATTTACTTTTGAAGTGTCGGAATGATGACGTGTTGCGTTGACTCTTTGAGAAATATTACGTCGATGTTTTATTTCATATTCAAGTTGAAAGTTCAGATGTTTTTCGTTTCCATCAAGGATCTATATAGAAAATCTATGAACAATAGTTGGAAAGTTGGACAAAACTAGTGTTGATATTTCGTGGCAAAATCAGTGTTTCACAGCCAATTTGAATGTAAATTGACAATTATGCGTCATTAAAAAAACAATCCTATCGCAAGAAGGACCTTTTTTTTAAAATATGCCCTTATGTGCGATGGCCATGTTTTTCCAGCCGGAAAACTGAATGGCCGTTAATGAACATATAAATGCATATTACCTGATGCTTTTAGCATACTGTTTCCGGATTGAACTTACAGAACAAGTCTTTCACTGGTTGATTTCCCAACCATCCATCGAATTCAATATGTACCGTGAATTGAAGCCCATAGGAAACCATGTCAACAACTTTTACAAGCATGTTTATCAGTTATCGACATTTTATTGTTTTCTATTTATAGAACTTCGTGGAAAACATATCCACATCCTGCTCAAAACATTGAGCCAGTCTCCTTGAAAGACTCTGTATTTGATAACATCCGAAGCGTCACTGATTGAACACTAGTTGGCGAAATGTACAAATTACTCTTCTAATAATTCCATCTGATGGAATTGAAGCACGTCGAATTTAGAGACCTAATTGGCCAATGTTGTCTCTCATGTGAATCGCGTTCATACATTCACTAACTCGTTATTAAATGTGGATTCATTGGAAATAAAATAATTAATAAAAAACCTCTCTGAGGACAAGCTTTTATTCGAATGTGTTAACTCTTTAAAGCATAGTGGTATACGTTAAGTACCACATTTTTCTAGACCTTCAAGGCATGGTGGTATATAAAATGGACCACATATCAAATTATATATAACAGACATGCATTGCGGTTTCATTCGTGAACCGCATTACGTTGCGACGTGGCTATGCATAGAGCTTCCATCTATATGGCAAAGGACATACTAGTTGATTTCTAACTTAGCTTGCAAGGGCTCAGAGTTTCATGTGACAGTTGGCTGTGCTATTGGCAGTCGTTTTTTGTTCCACAGGTTTTTAGTCCCATTCTTCATCAGTTTCGATAGAATATATTTATTTAGGTAAGGAATATCATATGTAAGATTTCTATAATTAATTTCTGCTGACAATGATAGATAATTTTGTGGGTGTTTGAAATGTGTACCACCGTGCTACTAGGTTCTAAGTTATGTTGTATTGTTTTAGCGCCAATATGGATGATAATGAAGAGTTACCATTCGGATTAGTGGGTATGTCCAGAGAGGAGTTGAAAAAAGAATTATACGCCGATATTCCTTCAGATAATGAATCGGGAAACGATTCTGACGCTAAGGATATTGATTCCCAGGTTTCAGACGAATATATTGAAACGCGAGAAATAGATCTTGAAAGCGATAATGATTGTGATCTGCGTCCACTTTCAACTTTCATAGACGTTCGAGTACATCGACAGAAACCAAAATGGAATAAAATTTGCAATGTTTGTAAACCGATACCTTTTTCAGCAGATAGTGGCCCTGTCATTATCAACGCTGACATTCCGAAGCCATGCCAACTATTTGAGTTGTTTTTAATTGATAACATAATTGACAACATTATTTTTCAAACGAACTTATATGCAACTCAAACTGGACAAGGGCGTATGTTTGCATGAACATCTGACTGAAATTGGATTCAAATGTTTTGTGGCCATAAATTTGATAATGGGATTGAAAAACTTGCCTAGCTATGGAGACTTCTGAACATCTGCTCTTGACCTGCACGACAGTTTCGTGAGCAAGTTGATGACAGTAAATAGGTTCGGCTGGATTCTTACAAATCTCCATATCAATGATAATGAATTGATGCCAAAACGTAATTCGCCTGACTTTGATAAACTCTATAAAATACGACCCCTCATGTCTTCACTACAAACAAATTTTTTGAAATACTGTAGACCATCGGAATACATTGCTATAGATGAATCGATGATCACTGAAGCAAAAAACCAATCAAAAGAGGGGTATTGGCCATTGAAAGTGGGTATTGTTACAAATCTGACATTTACCCTGAGAAAACGAGAAGGGTTTGGGAGTGAAAGTAGTCAATAGATTGTGCCAAGAACTAGAGAATGAAGGACACAAAATATTCTTCAACAATCACTTTAGTAGTGTTGAGCTAATGGAAATTTAAGAAAGTGAAAAATATTTGCATTCTCAACCATGAATCCAACTTGGAGAGAATTAGCCAATTTTGGAAGAGACAAGGAATTAAAACAAGCTGGTTTTGATTATTTCATCAGTAATCAAATGGAGGATAAACGATGTATTCACCCCATTTCAAACTACCACCAACCAAATAAAGTTACTGAAGTAAATCGCAAAACAAAAACAGGGGTTATACAGGAAATTCCTTGTCCTAAAATTCTCCCTGATTATAATGCGAATATGAACCCTTTTGATGAGTTGGATCAACTAAAGTCGTGTTATGAGTTAGAGAGAAAGTCTAAAACATAGTGACACAGGATTTTCTTCCATTTTTCAGATGTATGTGTTGTCAATTCCTTCATATATACAAACAACTAAATACAGGCACTAAAATTAGTCTGAAAAATTCCAAACGCGAAATAATCAACTCGTTAATATCGGAAACTCAAGTCTATAACAGAAAACGAATATCACATTTGGTGCTCTTACTAATAAAAAATAAAAAGCCTTATGTCTCTCCAGAAATAAGAAACAAGGAAAATCTCCATATGCCCATGTATGGGTCTAGAAGAAAATGTGCACATTGCAGTACCCGAAAGAATATGAAAACTGATTTTCTGAATATCATGCAGTTTAAAAAATATCCATTGCCTATGTGTTTTTACTTTCACTATTTGTTTGTGATAATGTTCCTACTTGCACGGTGGTACACATAGGGTACCACGCCAACATATAAATTAAAACAAAAAATAAACCTTCACAAACATAATTTTTGTAGGTATATTTGATTATTGAGTGATGCACACCAACCAAAAAAATCAAAAAAAAACTAGGAAAAATATATCCTGTGCTTCTGGGGTATATTTTGTACCGGAGGTGACTCTGTGCCTCAAAGAGTTAAAAAGTAAAAATAATCAATCTATGCATTTTTGTTAACGAATCATTATTAACAGGCCTTTTCTCTGTGAGTTCTGAGCTTTCTAGTTCTTCAATAGAAAGACAAACTAAAGATTGACTCGTCTGCCATCCTGGAGCTGTCATCTTCAATTCATGACTTTTGACAAAAAATCAATAATCTTCTACTGAATTCACGATCTGCGACCCCAAAAACCCCGACATACTAATTTTGA
This sequence comes from Gonioctena quinquepunctata, assembly GCA_018342105.1. Taxonomy (NCBI): domain Eukaryota; kingdom Metazoa; phylum Arthropoda; class Insecta; order Coleoptera; family Chrysomelidae; genus Gonioctena; species Gonioctena quinquepunctata. Next base: position 681,922 of record JAFIRS010000018.1, on the reverse strand, counting down.
GTAGAAACGATTGGTAATCACAAAAGTCTTTCACCATCCTGGAGACTCTTCTTTGATCTTACTAAAGCATTCGACTGTTTGGATTTGAAATACCTGGAAACGAAGCTTCAGTCAAAAAGCATTGGGGGGACAACATCAACGTGGTTTATGACCTATTTGGAATACAGAAAAATATTTATCAGGATGCCATCAAACGAAAACGTATTATGTGCATTCAGTTCCGCATGGATCAGTACTGGGGCCACTGCTGTTTCACATATTCAGCAATGATCTTCCAAACTTTATGAAACTGCTTGCCTAGTGTTGTATGCAGATGATGTTTCACTGGCAGCTCATGATGATTATGCCCAAATATTACAAGAGAGGTTGAATAACTTAGCAAAAAAGTTATAGACTGGTCCCAAAATCATTGAATGATACTTAATGTTTGGCGAACCGTTCTTCTGCATACAGTGTCCGTCATGAAGTTGGCTACATACGAGAAAAAAAATTTATTGACATTTCTGAAAAACTCCAATGACGGCTCGATTCTACATGTCTGACAACTGGAAAATTCGTTGCGACTTATATCATGTGACCTTAGATTTGGCGGGAATTGAATAAAAAGTTGTCTGTGGTGCCAAAAAATGGGTCAAATTGACAAGATATCAAAAATTCATCGAGAAAATGTGTTTGGAATCTAACGAGGACCCCATATATCAATTTTGAACCAAATTGAAAAAAAAAAACAAAAATACCATTTCATTCCTCTACCCTTACTTAGAAACATTATACATTCTTGTTTCATCTGGAAAATGCTTCAATAACCTGAATCACATAAGTTTGGGTCGAAACTAATCAAATATTTTTGGAATGGACATTTTGCGGGAGATTAATTATGAAAACACGATTTACTCTTGTCACTAGGTGTAGTCATGCCCTGTATATTGATGCACATGAGCTTATTCAATATTCTCAACCTTGAAAAGGGGAACATTCTCAATTAAATATTGATAGAAAGATTTTTCTGTGAATTGAAAAATCCACGATTAAAATGAAGTTATTTTTTGTGAATGTCTAACAGAAAACAACTACTTCCCCGGCTAAAGCCACGCTGGACATTGAACTACATCTTCGGAGGACCTACAGGTAAGATCTTGAGGTCTCGGTTTATGGTCATTTTAACCTCTCACTATTCTCATATTTCTCCTCTCAACCGCATAAAAATTACAGTCCACTTATCTTTTGAGTTTGTGATTTTCTTATAAAAATTGCACGCACACAAAACACTATCAGTGGTCATTTTTACCTTTATCCTAACATCGCCGTGGATTGTCGGCTCCAGTCAAGGGTCAGGTGTTGATCTCCAAAGAACGCAGATTCGATTACTGCTAAATGATGGTTTTTTCTTCAATATAAACAAAATTGTCTACAATGCCGCAATTCCAATTCACTCATTGTGGATTAACTATTGCCGAACAAATGAAATAGCTATGTTGAATATAAAAACATCTTCAAATTGCGGATTATATGTTCAAATAATATAAATTCAACTCACTATTCGGCACATATTTCATTGTAGATGTTCATTGATGAAACGTAATTCATCAACTTATATAATAAAATAATAGCTACAAAGGGAATCATTTTATCGTATTAATGAATATTCATTGAATATTAATTTTGGGTTATTGGAATATTCTTCAATGTACCAGGGATATACATATATTTTCTGGAATTTTTCTAGAATGTACTGGTGGGATTTTTTTTTGATATTCCTTGAATATTCCATGAGGAATATTCCCTGAATATCCAGAATATTCCATGAATATTCCAGAGAGGATACTCCTGAAATATCCTCTGGGAATATTCCTTGTATATTCAGAATATATCTACAATATTCCATGAAAATTCCAGGAAGGATAATCCTAGAATATTCCATGAACATATTCTATGAATATTCCGAGAATATTCAAAGTGATTCAGGAATATGATAGTAATATTCCCTAAATATCCTGAAGAGTTTCCAGAACATAATAACTATTCCCTGGAACTGTTTCCCTCATGAGTATCCTCAAATATGGAATCTTGATTGGCACTTTACCATCAATAATATGAACTTCTACCATTATGCCTGTCAATTCAAGCAATGTTTTTGCTTACATTTGCGAAGAAACATAACTTCATTTCAAAAGTTATTCAGTAGTGCCATACGTTATCATTTTCCTCAGAGTATGTTTGGATTGGAATTGCAGGTTCCACTCAGAAAAAAAAACATTTGATTTCCGCAGACTGCGCGCCCCTTCCCTACAATGGAATAAAACAACATGTATTTGAACAGGTCTATTTCTATTGGTTATAATGATAATAACACATTGATTTGTTGAAAATATAAACAGGATGTTCATAAAATCAGATGTGGAATCATCTGCGACTGAAAGATGAACTTTTGTCACTATCTTCCATCGTCAAGATAACCTCTTGTGGGGTATTCATGTTGAAAAGGAAAACATTCTCAATTGAATATCGATAGAAGTTTTTCTGTGAATTGAAAATCCACGATTAAAATAAAGATATTTTTTGTGAATGTCAACAGAAAAACCTACTTCCCGGCTAAAGCCACGCTGACATTGAACTACATCTGATAGATATTCTGAAAAGGCCCTAACTCAAAAGAAAAGATCTGAAATTGAAAATTTGCATTTTTATTCAGATAGTTATTTGATTTTCTATTCCAGTCTTAATTAAGAACTCATAAAGATGAATGAGGCAAAGAAGAATGTTTTCCAAAAGAGAGTACTCACCAGAAAACATTCTTCTTTGCCTCATTCATCTTTATGAGTTCTTAATTAAGACTGGAATAGAAAATCAAATAACTATCTGAATGAATATGCAAATCTTTTCTTTTGAGTTAGGGCCTTTTCAGAATATCTATCAGATGTAGTTCAATGTCCAAGCGTGGCTTCAGCCGGGAAAGTAGTTGTTTTCTGTTAGACATTCACAAAAAAAATAACTTCATTTTAATCGTGGATTTTTCAATTCACAGAAAATTTTTTCTATCCATATTCAATTGAGAATGTTTTCCTTTTCAACATGAATACCCCACAAGAGGATTATCTTGACGATGGAAGATAGTCACAAAAGTTTATCTTTTTAGTCGCAGATGATTCCACATCTGATTTTATGAACATCCTGTTTATATTTTCAATAAATCAATCTATCATACCCCTTGCCAGGTTTTAATGTCAGAAAACACTAATTTCAAAGTGTCTCCAAGAGAAATGATTCTAACTTATCCATCTATGCAAAGTGAGATTGCTTTCCGAAAATGTGTTTCCCATTTCTTCCGGTCTTCCTGATGATCGTGGAAGCGTGAAATAGATTTTCGTCGACAAAATGTATTGAAGACCATAATGCATATCTCTCCGGGTTCAATTTGAATGATTTCTGGTGGTACCTCTTTTTGGGGAAAAATTTTTTTTTGCCTCATTCATCTTTTTGAGTTTTAATTAAGACTGGAATGAAAATCAAATAACTATCGAATGAAATGCAAATTTTTTAATTAATTTCTTTTTTTTTGAGTTAGGGCCTTTTTGAATATCATCAGATGTAGTTCAATGTCAGCGTGGCTTTAGCCGGGGTAGTTGTTTTCTGTTGCATTCACAAAATAAATTCATTTCAATCGTGGATTTTTTTTAAATTTACAGAAAATCTTTTATCAATATTCAATTGAGAATGTTTTCCTTTTCAACATGAATACCCCCGGGTTATCTTGACGATGGAAGATAGGAAAAATTTATCTTTCAGTCGCAAAGATTCCACATCTGATTTTATGAACATCCTGTTTATATTTTAAAAATCAATTTCAACCTGTAAATAAATCGAACCAACTGATATTTGTTTTGAAACTAATAATACGTTAATTATCCCCAAAAAATTTAAAGGGGTTTCCAAAAAAAAATATTTATAAAAAGCCCATTTCGAAATGTAGAACATTCAGAAATTTGTATAAGGGAAATTTTGCAGCACTGATCCAAAGAACTAGTTAAAATATTCGCCCGGAAAATTTTTCCAGAACAATTTATTTTAGAGCGCAATGTATCCCTGAATATTGAAAATGTGTACATTGTTTGTTTATTGAGTTTTTTTTCTTTTTCCACATCCACATAAACAACACTGAATTCAATTAGGATAAATAATGTATTATTAAGGTTTAATTACAAATATTAGTTGGTTTAAATTTTATTCACGGGTTGGGAATATTGAATAAGCTCATGTGCATCAATATTGGTTTATTCCAAAGTCATATGGCTTATGGTATTCTATTATGGGGTGGCTCGTGCCACGCTCATAAAGCTTTCTAGTGCAAAAAAATTATTAGAGTCATGGCTGGAGTTCATCTCGCGAACACTGTCGCCCTCTTTTGCTAATCTTCAAATTATTCCCACTCTATTTCTATATTCATCCTTACTTGAAATTCATAAAACAAAAACAAATACACTGTGCAATCAGAAATACACTCTTACTCCACTCGCAATGCGAATTCTCTCACGTCACCTAGATGCAGGCTCCTGATGTCACAAAAAAATTCTCTGAATCTGCAACTTTATAACAAATTACCTTCAAAGATTAAGTGTCTCAACCTATATCAGTTCAAAAACAGAATCAAAGCTTTCTTACTAATAAAATGTTTCTATTCGATCAAGGAGTATCTTGATCTGAGCATTACTAAACTCGAACTCTTGTGATAGACTCTCCCCCAGTATCTTATATTTTACTTTATTTTTAGTGTGAATTTTACTCCATACATGTCTATATACACTTATATGTTATTCATTGTACTATTTTGACGACCCACTAATTCTATGTTTTATTAGTTTGGAAATATCTATCTATCTATCTATCTATCTATCTATCTATCTATCTATCTATCTATCTATCATGACTACACCTAGTGACAAGACAAAATCGTTTTTTCATAATTAATTTCCCACAAAATGTCTATTCCACAAATATTTGATTAGTTTTCACTCAAACTATGTGATTTAGGTTATTAAAGCTGTTTCCAGATAAAACAAGAATGTATAATGTTTCTTAGTAAGGGTAGAGGGATACAATGGTATTTTTTTTCAATTTGGTTCAAAATTGGTACATGGGTCCTTGTTGGATTCCAAACACATTTTCTCACTAAACATTTTCGATATCTTGTCAATTTGGTCCATTTTTTGGCACCACAGACAATTTTTTTAAACTGCGGCCAAAATCTAAGGTAACGTGATATAAGTCGCAATCGATTTTTCAGACGTTAGACATGCAGAAACGAATCGCCATTAGAGTTTTTCAGAAATTTCAATAACATGTTTTCCCCATATGTAGCCGACTTCATGACGGACACTCTTTGATACAAAAAATGTATTTCAATTAAATTCTAGAAAACTGAAAAAATCACCGCCACCGAAGTGCCCACGAGCAAAGCGAAGCGTCATTTAAGAAAATTGATTGGCTGGCCATCAACTTGGCTAGTAAAGTTAGCAAAGTTAGGTTAGTTGGTGTTCCCTTCTTCGCTCTATAAATCCAGTACATGTCTTACGTAGAAGAACCTAACCTAACTTGGCTATCCTTGCTATCCAAGTTGATGGCCGGTCAATCAACTTTTTCAGGTAACGCTTCGCTTCGCTCGCGGGCACTTCGATAGCGGTGATTTTCCTTGTTTTTTACGAATAATTATTTGGGCACAATAGTGACGGTCAGTCGCTAGATGCAAGTACAGAGAGTTTGGTTTCGATAGGAACAGATGATTCAGCGGATGTATTATAGATAATGTTGAAAATGCAGTTTAGGAAAGTTTCGCGTATCACCAAAATATTTCAAATCCGTGTTTGGGAGTCGGAAACAATGATAGTCATCCCATTTCGATCAAGTAAAATAAAACCTTCATAAGGTTGGTAACAGCTCTTTGAACTCGCTTACTATATATTTATATTTGTACATTTTTATGGTGAATAAGACAAATTATATTATATTATATATCATGCAGTCTTGCACATCTCAAAAACAAAAATCACTAAATGTTTGATGGTTATGAAATAAAATCATATGATCTGTTCATGTTGTGAAGAAGGTCGATTTTATTGAAAAATGCAGATTTTATTACAAAAAATTTGCTAAAACCACGTGATTGAGGGTGTGTGTGATGTTTTGGTTGGAAGAAAAGCGAACGTTGAGTATTTCCAGAGACCGAAAATAGAGCTGAGAAATTATTTTGACTTTTGGAGGTACCTGTCTCATAAAGTATTTGAGACCGCCCCGTTTTGAGTTCGGATTCGTGTTCAGGAGGCAATAATCTATGAATATTGGCCTACGGCATGTGTCAAATCGTGACAGTCCACTCGAAGGAAATTTACCTATTCCCATTACCAAGACATTATATTGCTCGAAGATCCCTTTACTATGTTGAAATATTCATTTTTATAACAATTTCTTGAGAAAAAGTTACTAAAATGCATCTCCATTCAATGCAATAGAATGGAATGGGGTATTCAATCCCTCCAAGTTGCAATGAGAACGTTTATACCATTGCAATAACCCACATTCAATTAGAATAAAGATGTTTGCTTCGATGTTCTTAATATATTCCGAATAACAAATTAACGCGAGTATTTCAGAATCCAAGAATCTTTCAATAGTATCACCATCACGAGGAGTCACTGGCCGCAATTGAATTTCCAATGGACGAACGAATGTACAGGTAGACTTCCGGTGGAATCGTATCCAGATATTGTTTTTTCAGTAGTTGTGATTGCTCCAGGGAACCCAATCACGATGACATTCGTCCAGCTACGTTGGATGAACTTAAGGCTTATATTAAGGGGCTCAACCCCAAAAAAGCACCTGGTTATGATGGAATAACTAATCGAATGATCAAGTTTTTTCCGGAAGACCAGGTGCAATCATTATTAAATATCATAAACAACTCTCTGCGCCTTAAGAGATTCCCTCGTAGATGGAGGCATGCCATTGTGGTCATGATTCCAAAACAGGGACAAAACTCGACCTTCCCACAAAATTATCGACCGATCAGTCTGCTTTGCAGTTCAGCTAAGTTGGCTGAAAAGATCGTCCTGCAAAGGCTTGATGAAGAAGTGGAGGATAGAATCTATCTAATCTATCTAATGAACAATTCGGTTTTAGACGTGCTCACTCCACCGAGCTTCAGGTAATGAGGCTGGTGGAGGACACAATAACATCACTGAACACCAATAATAGTGCGCATATAGTTTTGCTGGACATCAGCAAAGCTTTTGATAGGGTTTGGCACGAAGGTCTACTTGCCAAACTCATTGATTTTCATTTGCCATTGGGTTTGGTCAAATGGTTGAAATCGTTCCTCTCAGGTAGGACATTCCAAGTCAGGGTCGACAATTCTCTCTCGGATCCGAGAAAAATTGAGGCTGGTGTTCCTCAGGGGGCAGTACTGTCTCCTGTATTATACGCCCTTTACACGTCCGATATACCAAGAAGCGAACATGTGAAAATCTCCCTCTTCGCCGATGATACGGCTTTGCTCTCCTCTGCAGCCGACCACTTGATGGGGGTCGTTTATTTGCAAAATGCATTATTCGACCTCCAGCAGTGGTATCTGGAGTGGAAAATAAAGCTGAATCCTGATAAAACACAGGCAATCTTGATGGGACGTAAGAGAAATAACCCGGAGAGGGGAGTGACTATCTCAGGAAGGGAGATAGAGTGGTCAGAGCAGGTCAAGTACCTGGCAGTCACTGTGGATCGCCGGCTCACCTGGGGTCCACACGTCAAAATTGTAAGAACAAAGATTGTCAACAAAATCTGCGCGCTATACCCTCTCGTTAATAGGAAGAGTAAACTCTCATTAAAAAACAAAATCATGATTTACAAGATGATGTTCAGGCCTGTCATTTTGTATGCCTCAGCCGCCTGGGGCCAAATCTGCAGGTCTAGCATTGGCGTCCTGGAACGGGCGCAAATGCGAGTTCTGCGGATGATAACGAACGCTCCGTGGTACGTGCGGAACGATCAGATCCTTGAAGACTTAAATCTGCCTTCCATCAGAAGCATCATTCGAGAACGCAATCAGAAAGTATTTGATTGCGCAACAGCCCACGAGAATCCGCTCGTCAGGGAAGCCACTGATTATGCCATAGACGACCCCTCGCGTTTTAAACGTCCCAGGCACTCTTTAGAGTGATGGGCTACCTGCTAATCCATACTGAGTAGCGAAGCTGCATCCTCAATAGAAATTATTACTTTTTCCAAATTTCATATCAAAATTCCCTCTCGGTCATTTTTCGAGAAACACCTCATGGCAAGTACTAGAGACCGGTCTCTAGTGCTTGACCAGTCAAAGCTACCATATTCGAAGTCTAAGAAAAACCAGTTAACTCTGATATTCTGATAGGATCATGTATTGACCAAGTCCTAAATTATAGTAAACGTAGCTTCTTCATAAAATTATACCACTCCACTTCGAGATACAATGGACTTCTACCACAGGTTAGTGATAGGAGATCATGAGCTCCAGTATTTCTGTACCTTATACAGAGTGGGTCATTGGAAACGAAACAGCGGCTCTGTACGTCGGCAGAACCGAGTTATATAAAAAGGCTCGGACACATCAACTTCATTTTCGAGGGGGACATCATTCGCGATTAAATTCACCCGAAATACATTTCATCCCACGGAGCTGTGACCGCCACCCCCAAATTTTTAAATGGCAATATATGGCAAGTGATACTCCATACGAAAGGTATTTTCCTTCTCAATATCAAACAATAAAAATAAATAATTCTATCAATTCGTTCTCGAGATATAGGAACTTGAAGTGGAGAAAACTTTTTATTCACTCAATCAATAAAAACAATAGGTATATGATAAAGCAACTGTCGCAATAATTATAATTGTCAAGGAACTGATGTTCAAACTGTCAACCACCCATTTCCATACTATAGTACGAGTTCTGTTCAAAACAAGACCTCACATTTCGTAGCATTTCCGGCGTTATTCGACGGCATTCTTCAATAGTTCTCCTTCGTAAATCTTCCAGAGATTCTGGTTCGGTTGCAAAGATTTTGTTTTTCAAGTGACTCCACAGGAAGAAGTCGGTGGGGTTGAATCTGGAGATCTGGCTGGCCACTCTATAGAGCCTTTTTTTCCAATCAAACTTCCAGGAAACATTCTATCCAAAAAACGCCCTAACAGGCTGTGCATGATGTGGAGATTCCCCCTTCTTGTTGAAATATCAAGTGTTCTTCATGGTAACAATCCTCATTTTCAATGATGTCCACTAATTGTGGATAAACAAATTCATTCAATAATTCCAAATAAGTTCTCCTGTCAGGTAACCGTCGAGAAATACTGGTCCAATCAAACGGTCGCAAAAAATACCGGCCCAGACATTGAGTTTTTGGGGAGTTTGAGTATGGACTTCGTGGAAAACATGTGGATTGGCATCCGACCAATAACGACAATTATGACGATTCACAGTCGAATTCAAAAAGAATGTAGACTCATCAGAAAAGCAGATGTTGGAAAGGAAATCCTCATCACCATCTATTCTCGCAGTCATAATTTCACAAAATTCCTGTCGCCTATCGAAATCATCTTCATTCAATTGGTGTACCAAATGTATTTTGAAAGGGGTGGAATTTATGATGTTTCAGGATTCGACGGATACTGGTTCTACTGATATTGGTAACACTAGACAATTTCCTCGTGCTCAATGTTGGGTCTGCATGAATTCGTCCTGAAAGTGCAACTTCAACAGCTTCATTTCTCAATGGGAAATTCACGTTCTGGGTCTCGTTCCTTGTTGGCTACTGATCCAGTTTGACGAAATTTCTGCACTAATTCTAGAACGTATTTTCTAGTAACAAGTTTATCTGGATGCGTTTCATTGAACTAATTACTGACGGTTACGCACTCATAATTCTTAAAAAAAATATTATTTCACTCTTTGCGATCGTTACACCATTATTGCGGAAAGATATTCAGCAGCTTTAGTCAAGTAATTCAGTCTAATGTCGTTCGATCAAAAATCAGTTTGACACTGATAGACGTCCACAATTGCGATTTGGTGAAAAAAAATATCTCATACATGTTTTTGTTGTACTCGCATTCGAGTCGAATTCGAGGAAACGTCTTTTTATTGATTTTTAAGAACCTTAAAAAAAATTCGATCAAGTAAATGAAGATGAAATAAAAATTTGAAATGGAATTGCATGTTATTTGTTGGTAAACAGTTAGATCATTCAATTCCTTGACAATGATAATTATATTTAAACAGTTGCATTGTTAGATGTTATTTTCATTGATTGAGTGAATAAAAAGTGATTTCCAGACTTCAAGTTCCTGTATTTCGAAAAAGAATCGATAGAATTAATTTATTTTTGTTGTTTGATATCAAGAAAGAAATAACCTTCCAAATGAGGTATTACTTGCCATATGTTGCCATTTGAAAATTTAGGGATTTCGGTCACAGCTCCGGAGGATAGAATGTATTTCGGGTGAATTTCCTCGCGAACGATGTCCTCCTCGAAAATGTAGTTGACGTGTCCGAGCGTTTTTATATAATTCGGGTCTGCCGACATACAGAGCCACTGTTTCGTTTTCAATGGCCCACTCTGTATATTATGATTCTAGGCTCCCTTGCAGACTGATGTCTATTTCTGAACACCTTCAATATTCCATCTTGTTGGAAGGTATATTCAAAATACTATTGATTCCATTTTTATTCTTACTTTCTAGAAAGGACAAACAAAGGTCTAGTTTGGTAAAAATGACTGCATCATGTGGAATCGAATGGAATGAAGAAAAGGATGTAACTCCTCCATTTGGATGATTGCTTTTAGGTTCATAAATAAATTAGAACGATTTTCTGTTTCCCAAGCCAAATAGCATTATATCACTCATTAACACTTTCCATGCCAGTATTATTTTTGGTAATTGTTTTGTCGGTGGATTGCCATATTTATGTTTGCCAATCAGAAATTTGCTTTCTACGGATTCGCACATACTTACCTACCGCTTACGATATGGGAAAAACAAAACATCATCATTCCAGATGAATAAATAAACCCACGAATAAATCAGTAAAATTGCCTGTTCTCAATTGATTCGATGGACATTTGGACTGCTGACGGAATAAATTCAATTTCTACGTTTGTACCAAGAATCCCAGTTCAAGCTTCAGACAGTTTGAACTGATATTAACTCTATTGATTGGATTTTCCTCCAATAAATCCGATAGCTTTCCATTCATTTTGGAAAGAGAGAATGAAGCTTACCTGTATTGCAGAAGAAAACAAAACCTCCCAGTATGAAAATCCGCAGTAATGCCATTGTGTCACCAGAAAACCTACAAACAATGTTGTTTCATCACAATTGAATCACCTCACTACATTGTTTTAGGTTCAACTTCCCGAATCACATGGAAATTCTCCCAGGCTTTGATGATTTTAATCGATGCGACGTTTACATTTTAGGGTTTCACGTTGGGAACACGAAATGTCATGTGAAAGTAGGGTTCAGTCACAACACAACGCGGTCAATTCAAAGATAGGGTAACATCCTGGCGGATTTTCGTGCTCTTTTCAGGGACAATTTCTGCACACTGAGTCTAACGCCACCCTAGTTGCGGTGGAAGCCCTCGAAAATATAGCGACACAGGCGCACCTCTGTCGATCTATACCAACTTCAGTAATCTTTTCAAACGGAAATTTCTTGAAAATATCGGCAAGGTGCAATTTATTTTACTTTAACACGTAGACGTGGGAAAATAACCTGTGTTGACAATAATTGGTTCCCAATTGGGTATTCGAGCTGAGCAGTTATAAGTGGTTTACTTGGAGTGGAATCCAGATTGGAGGTTCAAACTGAAAACCGATGGGAATTCTTCGAAAATAAACCGAAATTACCGATATAGTGGGCAATGCATCGTGGAGAGGATTGAATGTGTTTCTATTTGAGTTTCTAGAGTAGGAAAAAATATAAATAATTATGAATAAACAATGCTTCATGAGAAAACACCAAACAGAAAAAATATAAGGGGTGAACCACCCAGTGATGGGACAGTTGTTTTTTTTTTAATTTGAAATGAATATCACTGGCTCATTTTTCGACAAACGGTTTGGTTGATAGTATTAATATGAGTAACTATGCTTTTGATATATATTTGCTCACTTAAAATTTTAAAAAAAAAATTTTTAACATGATGTAAATTTATGTTATTTATTTATTTATTATTTATTATCAGCTTCAGGATACGAACAGACTGCAGTCCACAACAGTATGCACTGAGTACATTTATTTTACTTTAACACGTAGACGTGGGAAAAATAACCTGTGTTGACAATAATTGGTTCCCAATTGGGTATTCGAGCTGAGCAGTTATAAGTGGTTTACTTGGAGTGGAATCCAGATTGGAGGTTCCAACTGGAAAACGATGGGATTTCTTCGAAAATAAACCGAAATTACCAATATAGTGGATAATGCATCGTGGAGAGGACCTTGAATGGTGTTTACTATTTGAGTTTCTACGAGTAGAGGAAAAAATTATTAAATTAATATATCGAATGAACAATGCTTCAAGAGAAAACACCCACAAAAAAAAAAATAGTGTTAACCACCCAGTTATGGGACAGTTGAGTTTTTTTTATTTGAAATGAATATCACCCGCTCATTTTTTGACAAACGGTTTGGTTGATAGTATTAATATGAAGTTAACTCCATGCTTTTGATATATATTTGCTCACTTCTATCCATAATTGAAAAGGTTTTAATAAATACTAGAAAAATATACACCATGTCAAAAAAAATTGTTAAGGGACACTGTTTTTAACTATTGGAGTCGGAAAACTTTTGTTATTTATTTATTTATTATTTATTATCAGCTTCAGGAAACGAACAGACTGCAGTCCACAACAGTATGCACTGAGTACATTTATTTTACTTTAACACGTAGACGTGGGAAAATAACCTGTGTTGACAATAATTGGTTCCCAATTGGGTATTCGAGCTGAGCAGTTATAAGTGGTTTACTCGGAGTGGAATCCAGATTGGAGGTCCCAACTGAAAAACGATGGGATTTCTTCGAAAATAAACCGAAATTACCAATATAGTGGATAATGCATCGTGGAGAGGAGCTTGAATGGTGTTTACTATTTGAGTTTCTACGAGTAACGAAAAAATTATTAAATTAATATATCGAATAAACAATGCTTCGAAAGGAAACACCAACCAAAAAAAAATTAGTTTTAACCACCCAGTTATGGGACAGTTGAGTTTTTTTTATTTGAAATGAATATCACCCGCTCATTTTTCGACAAACGGTTTGGTTGATAGTATTAATATGAAGTTAGCTTTATGCCTTTGATATATATTTGCTCACTTCTATCCATCATTGAAAAGGTTTTAATAAATACTGGAAAAATATACACCATGTCAAAAAAAATTGTTAAGGAACACTGTTTTTAACTATTGGAGTCGAAAAATTTTAGGGATTTATTCATTTATTATCAGCTTCAGGATACGAACAGACTGCAGTCCACAACAGTATCCACTGAGTACATTTGTTTTACTTTAACACGTATACGTGGGAATATAACCTGTGTTGACAATAATTGGTTCCCAATTGGGTATTCGAGCTGAGCAGTTATAAGTGGTTTACTCGGAGTGAAATCCAGATTGGAGGTCCCAACTGAAAAACGATTGGATTTCTTCGAAAATAAACCGAAATTACAATATAGTGGATAATGCATCGTGGAGAGGAGCTTGAATGGTGTTTACTATTTGAGTTTCTACGAGTAGCGAAAAAATTATTAAATTAATATATCGAATGAACAATGCTTCAAGAGGAAACACCAGCCAGAAAAAAAAATTAGTGTTAACCACCCAGTTATGGGACAGTTGAGTTTTTTTTATTTGAAATGAATATCACCCGCTCGTTTTTCGACAAACGGTTTGGTTGATAGTATTAATATGAAGTTAGCTTTATGCCTTTGATATATATTTGCTCACTTCTATCCATATTAAGGTTTTTATAAAATACACCTGTCAAAAAAAATGTTAAGGGACACTGTTTTAACTATTGGAGTCGAAAAATTTTGTTATTTATTTATTTATTATTTATTATCAGTTCAGGATACGAACAGACTGCAGTCCACAACAGTATCCACTGAGTACATTTATTTTACTTTAACACGTAGACGTGGGAAAATAACCTGTGTTGACAATAATTGGTTCCCAATTGGGTATTCGAGCTGAGCAGTTATAAGTGGTTTACTTGGAGTGGAATCCAGATTGGAGGTTCCAACTGAAAAACGATGGGATTTCTCCGAAAATAAACCGAAATTACCAATATAGTGGATAATGCATCGTGGAGAGGAGCTTGAATGGTGTTTACTATTTGAGTTTCTACGAGTAGCGAAAAAATTATTAAATTAATATATCGAATGAACAATGCTTCAAGAGGAAACACCAGCCAGAAAAAAAAATTAGTGTTAACCACCCAGTTATGGGACAGTTGAGTTTTTTTTATTTGAAATGAATATCACCCGCTCATTTTTCGACAAACGGTTTGGTTGATAGTATTAATATGAAGTTAGCTTTATGCCTTTGATATATATTTGCTCACTTCTATCCATCATTGAGGAGGTTTTAATAAATACTGGAAAAATATACACCATGTCAAAAAAAAATGTTAAGGGACACTGTTTTTAACTATTGGAGTCGAAAAATTTTAGTTATTTATTTATTTATTATTTATTATCAGTTTCAGGATACGAACAGACTGCAGTCCACAACAGTATCTACTGAGTACATTTATTTTACTTTAACACGTAGACGTGGGAAAATAACCTGTGTTGACAATAATTGGTTCCCAATTGGGTATTCGAGCTGAGCAGTTATAAGTGGTTTACTCGGAGTGGAATCCAGATTGGAGGTCCCAACTGAAAAACGATGGGATTTCTTCGAAAATAAACCGAAATTACCAATATAGTGGATAAATACAAAATATTAATATAGAACTGAATTTTCGAGAACAAGTCAGGTCAGAATATTATCGAATTATCAGCATCGACTCGCCATCAATTATTTTTAAGATTCCAGTAAAGAGTTCCATCATTTATCCGGTAGTTTAACGCAAATAAGTTATACCATAATTGTTGCCAAAAATAATGGTATAAATTCGTTTCCATGTTCAGTACTAAGAATTCTTTGATTCGACCTATGAAACGCAAAACATCTCAGATTTCTCCTTTTACTCCATTATTCGATTGATTTATTGTTACGCCAGACCGTTGAGTGAACCCAAATGCATTTGCGTGTTTGGCTGTTGTATTGGCTCCAACTCCCTGACGGCAAGCCATTAGTCGATATACAACAACAGAGGATTACAGGAATACTTCCATGCGGAAATTTGAAGTCGGGAAACCATACAAATAATTTTTCGTGGGGACTGGGGATTTCACTTTGTACAATTCTGTTCTTCTTTCTGTATACATTTGCTTTGATATTCAATACAAACTTCAGCAGGTGATTCCTCACAATATTCTAATATGAATTGTCCAAATAAATATATGTCCATAAACGCTTCGTTTGAGAAATACAGGGTGTTGAAATTTTATTTTTATTTTCCATTTTTTCAAATAACTTCCGAAATACTGACTTTAATTGAACGAAAATTGGTAATGAAAAGTTTTTTGAGGTGTCGAATTCGAACTAGATGTTATTATTTCTCTTATCTGTAGAAGGCGCCACCTACACGTCTTTTTCTTTTGAAGATTATAACTTTTTTGAGTGTACTCTAGCATATTTTTCCTCACCACAGATGAATCCATTGAATGCAATATTTCATTACGTATGAGCGTGAAAGTCAAAAACAACCATTTTCATGGAAAAAAAATACTTCTACCCTACTCTAACTCTTATCATCAACAATATTTCCTCTCTATTATTCCCAGGAAAATGTTTGTAACATCATTTGCATATATGAAATGTCATTCATGACGATAAAATAACTTTTCTCATAGCTACCAGGGAACAGAATCAACTCTTCTTGATATATTATATCCACTCTATGACCGAAAATATGATTGTAAATAGTCTATTCAAATGAGTTGAGTACTCGACCTTTTTGGAATCCATTTAGAAAAAAAATAAGCATTTGTTTATCTGTGAAGTATGATGGGTTGAAAGGAATAATCTCAAATATCTTGTGGGTGGTCTATAGGTGGCTATGAGAAAATTCTCACAGTTCTTGATTATTGAATCTCTAATATATTATTATCCTTGAAGAGTATTTAGGTCATTTTGAAAATATTAAAATGGTTATAACACAATGTTTCAGTTAGTATTGAACACTCAATTTCCCTCCGCAGATCTCTGAGAATAATGCTTAGTTCATCCATATTTTTATCGACGCTCCGAATATTTTGTAATGGTCCGAATTGTTCCTTATTGGAACTGTTTTGTATTTTAATTTTGAGAAAATTACGAATATATCAATGGCGCAATCGTTTTGTAGGTTTATATGGATTTTCTCAATTCATCATTTGTTTTTCATCTGTCAAAAGATTTGGGAAAATTTCCGACAAGTTCAAACTGACGCAGTTTTTATTCTATTCTACCGAATATATGGAACAAAATGGATACTGATTCTATTTTGGATATGAGGCTATATGAATATCATGGAATTTTGGTTTTGATGTTTTCCCTTGCAGTATTAAACATTCAAGAATGTTCAATAAGGAACTATTATGGACAATTGTTCATTTGTTGCTAGAATCAGCAATATATTTGATGAACAATCCATTATGTATTCAATCAAATGCAATTAACGAATCGTAGGGGTTGTGTTGAATTGAACGACGACGTATTATGGTGTAATATACTAGGTTGTTTTTGAAAATATGTTTCAAGAATTTGTCTGCATTTGGGAATGATCCCTTATCTTATCCGTTCGTGACTGTACTATGCTGTCATTTTCGAAATTAAAATAATCATGGGACTCATCTATTTATAATATGAAAACATATTTATTTTATTTTTTTATTGAAATTTACGTGTCTTGACAACAAAAGACATTGACACATGACAGTCAGCGATATGGAATATACACAGGTCAGTATGTTAAAATGCATTGAGTGGTATGTATACATTGTGAGGAATATTAATATTTTTTTTTCTGTAATATCAGATATTATTATATAAAGCAATATCTTTTAGAAAGAGAACAGTATTTCTTATTATATATGCATCAGTAAGCATTTCTGCTAGGCTTAAATGGATGTGATATTTTCTACGATTTGTGGCGAAATGTGCGCACAGTGATTGGGACATTGAAGGTCTCATGAAGTTTAGTGTGGTTTTCATTCCAGTGGGTTTGCCAGGACTCCTGAACATAATTTCTGAAAAATGTTTTCACGTCAGTTGGTAACTGTATGTTTTCGAGTGTTAAACTCGCAGACAATGCACTTGTGGCTGCATCGTCAGCAAATTCATTCCCAGTAATTCCCACGTGTGATGGGGTCCAGGTTAATGTTGGAGTAGTTATAGTAGTGAGTTCGCTGTGAATATCATGTATAGTTTGTACCAGTGGGTGATCTGTGAATATATTTCTGATGGAGTGAATAGAGGCTAGGGAGTCTGTGCAGATTGCAACGTTCCGATAGTCCGGTGTTATAGAATTTAGGGCCAAGAAAATTGCATACAGTTCGCCTGTATGGACTGTGGCGGACATTGGAAGTAAACATTATTTGACCACACTGTCAGTGTTTGTAGCTGAGCAACCAACACCCAGTTGGACTCAAGAAGCATCAGTAAACAGAATATTATCGAAAAGAATTCGAGTTGATCAACTCTAGGAATGATTGTCTCAGGAGGAGTTCGTTGGTTTCGTGTTTGCGGTATGACGTGAGTGAGATATTAAGTTTCGGTAGCGATTTAGTCCAAGGGGGAGAGGGAAATATTGCATAGTGATTGGTAGCTAATATATCGATATTGCAAAAGTAGAGTTGGACAATATGTGTGAAAGATTGTAATTTAGGGGGATGACTTGTCGGATTCATAAAAGGTTTTAGTGAGCTATGGACAGGGTTCTCAGGATTTGCTGCAATACCATCAGAGTATGCCGGAAGCAATTGATGTATCCGTAGCCTTATACGGATTTCATCAGCTTCCAGGCATAGGCTTAGTGAGGGACTTGATCGAAAAACTCCGAGACAGATTCTCAGGGGGATATTTTGAATAGTGTCGAGGGATTTAAGGTCGAAATTTAGACGCTGACATATATATGAAGCTATCATAATCCAGTCGTGAACGGATAAGATATCTGTAGATTTTGAGCAAGACATCTTCTTCTGCTCCCCATTGTTGGTGTGTT
Organism: Gonioctena quinquepunctata; assembly: GCA_018342105.1. Lineage (NCBI taxonomy): Eukaryota > Metazoa > Arthropoda > Insecta > Coleoptera > Chrysomelidae > Gonioctena > Gonioctena quinquepunctata. Next base: position 663,528 of record JAFIRS010000018.1, on the reverse strand, counting down.
GATGTTTTTAGGACGTTCATTTCCAGCAAACAGTCAGTCTTGGTATTCTTGATATGCTGTTTCCAGCTAAGTCTGGTGTCGACAGTAAGTCCTTATATCTCATGTTGATCCACGGCTGAGAAGTCAGTACCATTCAGTGATACTCTCGGATTCTGAGTGCTGGAAGATCGTCTAGTAAATTTTATTATTTTAGATTTTGCGGCACAAAATTCGAAGCCTGTCCTAAGGGACCACTGAGACAGCTGATCTACAGCGACCTGTATCAATATGGTAGTAGGGAGGGTTTCTCTTTCGTGGCAGTGAATGAAAAAGTCATCTGCGTACAACATATATTTTACAGGAGGATTAATTTTCTTGCCAATATCGTTGATAGCGAGGGTAAATGAAGTAGGGCTCCCCGTGGAACGCCTTTTTCTTGTTTATAAATCGAGGAGGTTTTTGCATTAGCAGTTACTTTGAAGATTCAGTTTTGCAGAAAATTTTCAATAAGTGAATACATGTTGCCTGTGATGAGGCATTCTTTGAGTTTTGCTAAGATATTCGGTCTGTTCACGGTATCCAAAGCTTTTTTTATATCAAAAGCAGCTGCGATCACGTCCTGTTCATTTTGGAAAGCTGTGATGATGTGCGATTGTAACAGTAATAAGTTATCTGCAGTACTGCGATTTGATCTGAAACCTGATTGGGGTGGGTCTAGGATTTGATGCTTTTGGAGGTACCAGAGGAGCCTTCTGTTCAGTATTTTTTCCAGTAACTTGCTGAAAACATATTGGGAGGTCAATTATGCGGAAGATTCCTTGGGAGCATATTGTTTCCCAGTGGACTTTGAAAATTGATATGGGTGCAAACTGATAAGTCCTGTTGGGTTTTCCAATTTGTGAGTTCGTTGAATAAAATTAGTATGATTGAATGATATATTCATATTAGCCTTGTTCTGAGACACTACGTCAAGTTGTCATTTGCAATTTTTTTCATTGAAAATTTAAACTGACCACCGAAGAATCGATAGCAAATATAATGAAAGTCCAGTTACAGACAACAATAACACTGAGAATATATTTTAAAAGTAGCTTTTCGATCGAATTGCCTTTGTCAATTTTATTTTCATGTGAAGATAGCAGATATCGTGAACATATTTTTTATTCATTTCACCAATACATCCAAATAAAAAAACAATTGTCTATATATATATATATATATATATATATATATATATATATATATTACATTAGAATGGTGGGGATCCATGATGATGTGGTCCACCTGAAAAAAAAAACATGTTATTCATCTACAGAACGAATAGTAAGGAGTGTAGGGAGAAGCTGTCGAAGAGAAAACTGACAACAGTTTATATCATTTGCAGCATAAAAACATTTGATGTAAGCATTCATGCATCAGTTATCTATTGCATGCTCCCCACATTTTTTTTTCTCAAATCTTACAACTATTTTCATGGCTATTGAAAATTTACAATCACAAATTTTCAAGAGAATATGCATGGGGCGAGGAATCTTTATGGAGTTAAGAATTTGTATGGGCCTAGGAGAAGGTATTTTAAAATTGTTAGTCCGTTTTATAAACGTGGTATATTAAAAAAACATATCTCAATTATTATTTTCTGCTTTTCAGTCTTGTGTGTCTGGAATTTTGTAATCAATTTCAAACATCTTGATATTATAATGATAGAGACATCTGGCGAATTTCAGGTTTATTTCAGTTAGTTTTATATGAATCGATGGCTCCTTACTACTATTATCATTATTATTATCTCAGACGAATTAACATATCGACAGGAAAGCGATTTATCATTGCATTATCATCCAGTTCTGAGCTATGTTTGAATTTTCAAGTCTCTTGCTCAACGGAAAATAGTTTAAAATCGATTGTTTCTCAATATTTACAGATGAACGGTTTATTTTCACTGAAATTCTGTTGTCATGTTGAGTGAATATTTGAAAGGCAGTTGAATTTAGTGCACATTAACTCATCTATTATTCTGCTACAGAGGTTTTGTGTAATTCTAACCTCACTTTTTGTGCTTCGTAAGAAAACGAACAGACACACAAAAAAACGAGTTAATATTGTATTGTCATGCAGTTCCGAGCTCTTTCCGAAGTTTTGAGTCTCTAGTTCAAAATCGATTGCAAGATTTGTACCGGACAAACAGACACGAAAGCGAGCTGAAATAAACGTGGTAAAATACAATTTATCGAAAAGGTTTCATCAATATATTGGGAATAATTTTTCACCAATGAAAATGATGAGCAGAAAGTGCGGTATAGATTTTTATCTCATCCATGAGCTTGTCACCAATTAATTAACGATTATTTATGTCTGCTAAGCTCATTATGATTCATTTGATGGAAAATCGACTTCTCCAGGGACGGAAGCACCCATATTTCAGAATTTCATTCAATGAATTTCTTTTAATTCTAGGTATTGTTTGATAAAAGATGGTAACTCTCCTAAACGTGAAAAATCACAAATTTCATGGAAGAACATCTGTCTGTCATTGTATTTGATGTTTCAATTTTCCATAGCTAAATTGTCCCTAAGAATACAATTTGTGGTGAAATCCATTGTTAGTTGAAAGAAATATTTTCTGTACGATTTGGAAAATCTCCTTTTACAATTTCCTGGAAAAATTGAATTCACCAAATGAGTGTTAGCAGAACATTTTCATAGTATGAATAAAATTAAAATGTTCCATCAAAATGAGGTGCACAGTATTGTTCTAGATCAAATCAAATCAAATATATTACAAAGTGTGGTAAATACAAATGTGATGAAAAGAAATAAAATTGGATGAATATTCATGAGATATAGTTTAGAATTACCTGTATTACGAGAACTTCAGAATGAGCCACCTGAACTATACTAGGTTGTGTTGTGGACCTCGAATCAAAGATATGAAAATTTGTTATAGGTACTTACAATTCAATATAGTTCAAAATATAACATAAAAAAAAACCATTAAAATATCACAATATGAGATTGAGTGTTGAAGCAGAAATGGAAGTAAAAATTTGATACAGCTGAAACATTCAAATTGAATTGAAAAGATACAGAAATTATCCATCTCCATAATCATCCTTCCCATTTACATGTTTATGAATTCATTGATTTTATCAAATTTTGGAAGTTGTTGTTCATGAAGGTTTCAAGTTTGAGTTTGTTCATTTCATTGTTTTTATAGTTTTTTAGATCGATGGGTAACATGTTATAAAATTTTGGGTCGTAGTAAAAAACGAATTTCTGGGTGTGTGTCTTTTTGCACAGTGGTATTTCAACATAGAGATTTTCTGTTTGTCGTATGTTGTGAGTGTGGAATTTAAATACGGAGTGGATTTTTAAATATCCATAATAAATTTTGGAAAATAAAAAATGTCCCTACCCAAAATGAAAGCGACTCGTGATATAGGGTTTCAGTAGAATATCGTTTCGGTTTTTCCATGATTGTTTTTATCAAAGTATTTTGGGTCGTTTCCAAGTTATGAAGAGACGTTTTATTCATTCTACCCCAAGCTATAATACAGTATTTTATGAGAGATTCTGCCAGAGCATTATATACCAGGAGGAAAGTTTTTTTGTTCAGAATTCTCTAAGTGGTAGAACTTATATATGAGTTTTTTCAGTCTTTCATTCACATGCTCGCCATGACAGTCCATTTGAGATGCTCATCTAGAATCAAACCAAGATATTTTATGAAGCTTGCTCTGTCAATTTGTGGACAGTTGTAAGATGAACCATTTCCAGTACATTGTAACCCATGTAATATGACAGTTGATTTATCAGGTGGGTCTTTTTGTGAAGAGGAGAAAGTTATAAAATGAGTTTTTGTAATATTCAAACTGAGTAAGTTATAATCCAGCCAATCTTTATTTCAGTTAAATTTGATTCTGATGTAGCGTAAACTCCTTTCCAAGAGTTACCTGAACATAAGATGACGATGTCATCAGCATAAGTGATTATGGATGCTTTCACGGATTTTATCTTTGTGCGATGATATTTATATGAATCAGAAAGAGAAGTGGACCCAAAACTGTGCCCTGAGGAAACATCCATAGTCACTGCTAGCAACTCACTACCGACATTGTCTATTAGTACACTTTGTAGCCTATTCGTCAGATAATTTCGAATTGAATTCATTGCAGTTCCTCTTACACCTACCTAAATAATTTGTTAAGTAAATATCATGTTGCAGACTTTTCTTACCTTATTAGGTTATTTACAATTAATTTATAGCCGAACGGTTCGTTTTCTGTTGATAAGTTATGTCGAAAGCCAAACTGGCTGTCATTGAGACTGTGGTGAGCCTCAAGAAAGTCCATCATTCTCAGTTCCGATATTAGTGACAGGGAGATAAGGGTTAAATGAAAGAGTCTACAATATCCCATAGTATGGGTTGATGAATAATGTTGATTGACCCAAAGTGAAAACTTCATTTTCACTAGGAAGTACTGAGTTTCAGTTTGCAGGTATGATCCTTTCGTTTACTACTGTATATTGAGTTGAGGGCAGTTGTTTGAACAAACATTTCCACCTTCCCCATATTGAATTGAATTCGAATTAAAAGACAGAGCTTCTGCATATGATTTATGTTAAGGTATCCAGTACATGAAACTGAAACCTAATTTCGATCTGAATGTGTGTTTGTTAAGGAATTTTGAATATTTTATAAAATAATTCAATTGACTGGCATGTAGATAGAATTATATCTTCAATAGGTTCGTCCTATATATCTGAAATAAAAACATAGATTACCTCTTATGTCTCCTTTTCGTTTTCCATAGAGTACACCCGTAAAACGGGATCATTTCAAACACCATTCTCAAAGAGGGGTATCACCCTATCAATGGGTAATTTTTTCATTACCCCAAAAACGGTCAGCTCTTCCAAAAACCCCAACACATGTCAATTCCTTTTCAATATTTAACGTATATTACAGTGTTTGATTCGTTTCTGATGGGTCCTCACGGAATGAATGAACGAATCCCGTTATTGATAACAGTGTGAGGGGTTATTTCAGAATACTGAATGAAAAGTGAAATGCGATATTTCTAAGTATTTCCCCCCAATAACATTTTCATTCTTGTAATCACCTCATTGAATTTTTCATTGAATACAGAAGGTTATTTCCACTTTGATATTTTGTATAACACCTGACTTGTCTTTTTGTGGAATATAGTTGAGGAGTTGAAACCGCCCAATACAATCAACGTCATTATAATATCTTCCGAAACGAAGAGGAACTTGAGAGTTCATCGGGTTCTGAAAAGAGATTGGATAAGAGTTTTCCGAAATTCTAGATGCGCTTCACTATATTAATTGTTTCAATATTTCAACAGTAATTAGTTTGAAAACCTCATAAATTATTCGATTTTCATTTATTCACAATTCACAAGCTTTCATTTGGTTTAACCTGTCCCGGTGTGTCTGTCTGTAATCAAATCAAGTAAAATTTTACCCATTTCTAGTAGTCCGATTGATTTGAAATTTGGCAGGTGTACATAATTCCGGTGACAATGCATTATGAAATTTTGGTTAGGGAAAAAAAATGGCGGCTCCAATATGGCGGACAATTTTTGTGATTAGGCTCCGATTCTTTTCAAAATTGGTATCTAGGGTTTTTCGTGGTCGGAGTTTTTGATTTCTTCGTAGAAATTCGAAAATAAATTAGATATAAATTACTGAACTTAGCATCATAGATACCAAGAAATAAAAAATAAATAAACGAACAAGAAACAAGCTTTTATCAGTTGTTGATTAAAACAGAACTTGAAAGTTGAAAATAAAAATGATAAAAGAACATTTTTAAGGACAAGCTCCTATACAAATGCAATAAAGAGGGAAAAATAATCATTCCCATTGTTGATCTAGGTTATTCTGTGAGTAACGGATTCAAAATAAGTAATTATGTGCGGCAAGCTTTTGAATCTTTTACTCACTGAATAACCTAGATCAACAAAGAAATAAATTATTTTCTCCTTTTTAGTGCATTTGTATAAAAGCTGGTCTTTAAAAATGTTTTTTCTATAGTTTTTTGCATACCGATCTTCTGAGAGAAGGATTTTCCCAGTTCTATCAATCAATCAATCAATTAATTCTTTATTGGTGCTAGGACACAAGAGTGTTTACACAAGTCATTTGGAGTTGTACATATGTACATACATCAATTGCAAAAATAAAGAATAAAGATAAAATATAGGTACAGTAAAGCTCAGAAAAAGTGATAAAATCGTACATTGAAAGTCTGATAGGCATTAAAATCAGGTCAAAATTTGTATTATTGAGTTGTTCTGAAAAGTAAGAGTACCATTGAAAAACTCATTGACATCATAAAAGGCATGTTGTAGTAGAAAATGTTCGAGTTTTATTTTGAAGTTGTGGAGCTCTAGTTCCTTGGCTTCCGCAGGGAGGGCGTTGTATAGCTTGGGTGCCCAATAGGAGATCTCCTGGGGGTTCAAATTTCGTGATATCAATTTTATTGAAATGTAGTTTTATGTAGAACATTTCATGTTTAAATTTTCATGGATTTCTTAGATGAGTCAGTTTCACTTCGATTTCACATATCAAACCTGACCTGAAATGTTTTGTTAAGTAACGACTATAGGAAGAAATTTCCCCAAACATTTTTCAATATGAAAGTTTTGCGATACTGAGAAGACAGCACACTTTTCTAATCAAAATCGATACATTTGTTCAATCCTCAGAACTTATTAGAATCAAGGGATAGTAAATGGACAATAATGGAATATACAGAATTTAAGACAGATATTTCCCTCATTATTTCTGAGCCAATCAAAAGGCCGAAATGGCAAACAGAGAACCAATTAGATCAGTTTTGTAGTGATAAAATGTCTTCTCGCTGTTTTATACTGGTGAAAACACAGTTTTCGATATTATTTTGCAATAAAACTACACCAAGGTCCAGTCAAAGCTTTCAATTCCTATATAGAAAAACAACTTATGCAGAATTGATTGAATAAGGGATTTTCAACTCACTATCACAGTGATTTGATATTTCAATCATGTTAAAAGCCTCAGGTTTTCAATCAGGGCAATGAATAATTGAATACAGTTATTTTCATGATATCATCCACAGTTCCCGTGGAGTAGTGGTTAGCGTGTTAGTCTCACACCCCGGAGTCTCAGATTCGATTCCACTATTTTCATCGGTTCCAGACACAAACATATTTTATTTTATGGTAAAAAATTTATATATATTTTGCAGGTTTTTGGGCGAGTTCAAAAGCAGTGAATGATCATTGCAAATGAATGAATCTGTAAAACGAAGCATTTAGAAACCAATACGATTCCTTCATTTTTTAAACGAGAGGAATTTTTGTAATTTTTCCCGTTAAATATTCAAATATGACATGAATTCTGGTAAATTCCTCCAGTTTCAAATGTGATTCGGAAAAAAAACCCATCAAATACAAGTCGTGCTGGATGATTTCATCGAAATTATTTTTCAATTGTCTCCCAAGCATTTTGCCTTTCGGTTATTTAATTCGTTCAATTTGTGGCCTCATCATCAAAGATTAAACCACTCGAGCTTTGCTTTCGCGATTTAATCAGATGAGAAGACCACAACTCGCACTCCAGGCAAAATGCTTTCTCGAAAATTTGAAAACAAATTGAGCAATAAAACACTATTACTCTCGATAACATTCGAGTGAAATTCATCAAAGAATTTCAAAAAAATTCCTTGAAATTGGTATTTGGACTTCGTTTTTCAAAAAAGGGAAAATTATACCTCATGATTTTTGGAAATTCAACTCTAAAGAAGCTGAATTGGGATTCATATTTGATAGCAAATTAATATTTAATGTGCAAATTGGAAAAAACTTTTTAACAAAAAACTAAACCGACGAAATAAATCACCTGAAAATAAAAAGATCAAATAAACCTTCTTAGTCTTAATGATAATTGATCTCCTGAACTAACCAGAACGGTTAGTTGTTTTCATAATTTTGTATATAATCCTATCCTTTCATAGAATGTAATTATTGTGACGGATGTAGGAGGATCTGTCAATATGAACTACATATGTGTGCCAATGTTCACAAGTGAAAAATCAATCATCCCCTATTTTTCTACTCATAGAGGTGAATTATTTCATTCCAAATTGTGATATTATCAACTTTGAGGTATACCCTATCTATTAAAAAAAGAATCATCCAAATCGGAAAACCCACTACAAAGTTATGCCTGATAGAATCGGTTAACGGACCAAAATTCAGAGGGTAAACGATCAATATCCTCCATTTTGCTATCTTAAGGGATGGATTTTGTTGTTCAAATTGAAATGGAACCAACTTCGAAGTACACCGTATCCAATGAGAAAAGAATCATCGGAATCGAACTGCTCTGTGAAAAGTTATGCGTGATCATACATGAAAAAAAAAATTAACGCGTCGACTAGAAAATCTCCTACTTTGTGATTTTGTCGGTTAAAAATAATAACAAATGCCGACAGAGCTTTGGGATTTCTGATACGTAATTGTAAAGAGTTCAAATATATTAAAGCAACTCTATCTGTTCATTACTAGCATAGTACGAAGCAAGTTGGAATACTGCAGTGCAGTATGACCCAAGTCAACTTAAACATATATCAGCTCTAAAAACAGTTAAAAAAAATCCAAAAATTTTTATTTTTTAAGAAATACAATATCTATCCTGAACGGCACCAATGCTACGATTCACCGCTAGAAGAGTTTGCATTTGTCAGCTTGACAAAACTCATAATTCATTTACTTACTTTCACACATACTGAATTCTGTCCATTATTCAACCTTGCCTATTTACCACACTTTGTATCATTTGTGTAATGTAATGTAATGTAATGTAATGTAATGTATATGTAAATGTATATGTATATGTATCTCAGACAATATTTATCTATTTTTATATATATTTCAATATTGTTACCCACCTAACTGTATGTGCATAATCTCAGATTATTTTTATAATTTTATTATTTTTATAATTTTTACAAACCTATTACTCTGTACCCAAGCTTTGTCTTCAAGAATTTCATTCTTTGACAATAAAGCATATCTTGATTGATTGATTGAAATTGCAAACATGATACTTGCATGCAAATTGATCAATAATCACATAGATTCAGCGTCCTTTCTCTCTACACTAAATTTCAATGTACCTCGTATCTCGTCTAGGTCTAACCTGATTTTCCGAATCGATGTGCCAAATGCACAACATCACTTCAATAGTCCGATATCAACTATGTGTAGAAGTTTAAATATTGTTCAGTCAGTTGTATTGTTTTCAATTTTATTTTAATACCCATTTTTGTTCTGGCCTTTTTTTCTACTGATCTGATCACTCCCACCTACTTCTCTGAATTTTATCATTATATACTCCTGTAACTGGGCTCTGGCCTGTTGGATGTATTATAACTGAATAAATAAATAAACTCACCATGTGGTGGCCCAGGAGAAGGTGGCCCTCCGAATGGTCCTGGTGACCCAGGAGGTCCGTGTGGCCCAGGATGTCCGTGTGGTCCAGGAGGTCCGTGTGGTCCAGGTCCAGGAGGTGGCCCGCCAGGACTATGTGGCCCGGGTGGTGGTGGTCCGCCAGGAGGATGATGGGGTGGAGGGGGCATTTTTTTATGAAATGTTCCAACGTAGTTCAGCGGTGATAGTGATGATATTTCATAGTACCTCTGATTTTTATCGGTTTCGTTGATTACGTACAATCATTGTGTAAATAAGGGTAGGAATTTTGATGAACAGTTCGATAAAATACTCCGCACCTAAGATTTGATAATGGACAAACAGTGTGAATGGCTTATCTCTTTATTATGAGCGTATAATTTTATGACTCGTCAATGATGAAGGAATGTAAATCAGATCATGGGCTAATCCTTGTATAGAACATAGCACACATTGAATATCGCAAATTCTATTGATTCCGGGTGATCGTTTGGAACATTTCTAAATAAATGTGTTGGGGGCATATGAATCATTTGAAGATCATATGTTGGGTGACCTGTATCATGAAAGTTGAATTCTTGCCTTACAATAACGGTAGATTCCACTGAAACTCTCATTCTGAGTTGAAATCAAACATCTGATGCCTCGGAAAAATAGCGGAATATATAAGTATATATAATATATAATTACTTTTCTCTAGAGATACCAATTGTAGAAATTCAAATGGGAATATGGGTTAGGTATACATCGTTGGAAAGATCATGCAATTCATTATGTTTGATAATTGCTCGAGTACTCTCAAATATAATCAAAAATTCAAGTATTGACATTGCATCAATTTCATATGAAATATTTATCATCTTGACATTCCTTCCCGAATCCAAGTTTGGCTCGAATGATAATAGTTTAGAATCGCTATTGAAGTCATGTCTGAATTTTTTACACACCTCACAGGTACAGAATATGTTGAAATCAACGTGTTGGCGTATAATTTTTTGAAAATCCATTCATGAATCCATAGTTCCAGAAAAAACCAACGGCACTGTCTGTCGAAAAAGTAGATTCAGCAATTTATTTATTGATTCTGGAATTGCCATCAATCAAGCAAACGAATCATTAATATAATATATAATAATTTTCGTTAACCTCAACCTTGGCCTCCCAGATCTCCAGAATTAAACCCCTTGGACTTTTGAATCTGGGCTCACGTGAAGTCGTTGGTTTATACGACCCCAATTGAATGTGTGAATGATTTGAGGAATCGCATCATTGCAGCCTGCGAGACAATCCAAAACACACCAGGAATATTTCAACGTTTGCGCCAGTCTATGAGACGAAGACTCGATTCCTGTCTAATGGTTGGAGGTGGTCATTTCGAGCAGTTTCTATAACTCCGTTCCATTCGATCTTGTTGCCTTTTTCTTTGTTGTAATACACATAATTTTGTTTTGTTTGCATTTTCAATTTGATAATCTATTGAAACAAAACATGGTACTGATACATGCCTACATTAAAAGTTAAAACAAGCGGAATAATTTTAAAATACTGCGATAGAAGTCACAAGTTGTGCAAACAAAGCGTGACAGCCACCTACTAGATTTTTTCGATTCCATTTACAGAAGATCCGTTCATGCACAATGTTGTATTTTTTTTTTATTAGGAAACTATTGCTTTTACGACACAACACTAGAGTTAATTTTTTTGCAATGAATCGTTCTTTTCAAGAAATATTTTTGAATTGAGAAATTTTGTTTCGTTGAAAATTCTGGTAAAAAATGAAATAGGTGTTGCATGTTTCACCCCTTTAAGAGATCACAACAAAATTAAAAACACATTCATAGGTAGCCTTTTTATTGGTAGAACATGGCACAGAATGCCATTTCTTCACCTCTCCAGCAGTTCTAAGACAAAAAACCTTTTTTTTTCTCATTTTTGGAAGCGTGTAACTTTTCAAGAAAAGGCCTAACTTTAGTTTACATGAAATCACCCCCTGAAAACTTTCGCACTTATTTGGTAACACTCTGTATACTGCGAGTACGGAAACATTTGCAATGATTAACAAACAACAGACATAGCTTTTTTTAGGGATTTTCATCCTGTTTTCATTAACGAAGGCTCGACAGTACCCCGACGTTATTTTTGTCAGCGACAAGCTACTGAAAGGCTTTCAAATTATTAAAACCGCATTCGAAAAAGCGGAATGGTGAGGTGAGTTCCAACTGAATATTCAATCGAGTTCACGAGTCCTTGGAATTCTCGTGTTTTAGTATCATTATATTTCACATAGGCATGTCTGAAAAAATAAATGATAGTTTAAAAACTCAAGAACACGCTTTAATAGAAAACTAAACTAAAAAGTTGAAAATAATTGTGAATGAGTTTGAAATAAGAATACAGTGACTAACAAAATAATTTAAAAAACTTCGAGTTTATGTTGGAAAAAGAGGAATGGAGCAATATTTATGAATATGGTGTTTGCGAAGATGCCTTCAATCGTTTTTATGATATATTCCTTCATTATTTTGAAACTGCCTTCCCCAAACGAAAAATATATTTTAACAAGAATAAACGGGGGTGGATTGACGATCTTGTTGAAGAATCTAGTCGTTCATTGGAACATTTATTTTACCTAAAGAAAAGTAACCCTGCTTTAACTGAAATATATAATAACAACAAAAAAATACACCCGAAATTAGTTAACGAAACAAAAAAGAAATTTTACCAAAACAAAATTAGTATGTCAGATAACGATCCGAAAATGTTGTGGAAAGTAGTATCTGAACTCACGAACAGAAGTAAAAACTCATGCGAGAACATCGTTATTCGAAAAAATGATGACGTTATCGAAGACCCTTCAGAGATCGTGAATGAATTAAATAATTTTTTCATCGAAGCACCACAGGCCTTAATAGGTGATATTCCGAGTAATAATTATTATCGCCCGAACATAAATAATGAATATGGAATAGATATAAATCCATACACCAGTTTTTAGAGCCATTTAGCGAATCAGAATTATTAATTTAATAATCGTAAACTAAGGAGCAAACAATCATCAGGAACTGACGAGATACCAGTATTTCTACTGAAAAGAGTTTTGCACATTATTATAAAACCGATAACTTTTTTAGTGAACCTTTCATTTTCAAATGGCAGTTTCCCTACATCCCTAAAGGTGGGAAAGGTAACTCCCCTGCGTAAGAACGAAAAATTATCAACTATTGAAAATTTTAGACCAATCACTGTCCCCCAGAGCTTCTCGAAAGTCTTCGAGTATGCATTCTTAGAGCGCTTGAATGATTTTCTTGAATCACACAATATCTTGATACCCATGCAGCATGGCTTTCGCTCTGGAAAATCGACTCAAACTGCTCTACTAACTTTCTATGAAATTCTGATAGAGTTCATTGAAGTGGGCGAGTGCCCAGCTGCTATTTTGTGCGATTTGAGCAGGGCTTTTGACTGCGTGAATCACTTGAAACTGCTGGATATGTTGGAATGTTATGGTCTAAGGGGAAATTCACATACCTGGATATCTTCGTTTCTCAGTAACAGAAACCAATGCGTCTCATTGAGATTTGATCAAGGTGGCGTGGTTTCTTTTCCCACATCAGAAACGAAACTGGTCCGGACTGGTGTGCCTCAGGGATCTATATTGGGGCCGGTTCTGTTTCTTTCATACATAAACAATATTGATAGGGAAATATCATACTCATTATTTACTGCATATGCGGACGATATTAGTATATTGATTTCGGATAAGCAAACTGATATTTTAACAAAAAAATGTACAGATATCCTGAACTTAACCTCTGAATACTTCAACAGACAGGATCTATGTTTTAATGCTAAAAAAACTCAAGTTATTCGTTTTCATAACTATCAGAATAAAACCGAAGCACTCCAACTGAAGGTTAATAATACTACCTTACAAAGCTCTCATAATGCAGTTAAATTCTTGGGTATGCAAATGGATGAATATCTGAACTGGATTCCACACTGTGAACAGCTGGTTTCTAAATTGTGCTCACTCATTTATCTCTTCAGGAATCTGAGAGTCGTTTTGAATAAAAAGCAACTCATCAGTGTATATTATGCTCAGGTTGAGTCTAGGCTGCGTTATGGTGTTTGCTTGTGGGGCAACTCAACAATGAGTAGAAACGTCTTCATTGAACAAAAGGCTATTTTACGTTGTATATTTAACACCCCTAAACAAAGCTCCTGTAGAACCCTTTTTAAATCAAAATATTCTAACTCTGACAAGTCTATTCATATATGAACTTTCAGTTTATGTATTCACCAATAAAACTGACTTCATTCTGAACAGTGATATTTATGATAAGAACTCTCGTCAGAAACGAATGATACATGTCAAAAGTGCCAAATACAAGATTACTCAAAATGCTCCTAAATGCATTGGACCTAAAATTTTCAATCACCTTCTAGTGATGATCAAGAGAGCTGAAACTGCAACGATTTTTAAAAAACGTCTGAAGTCGTTTCTGTTGATCAATTGTTTTTATACACTCGATGAGTTTTTATCCAGTCCTATGTGATCCACTCTACTGTGTTCGTGTAATATTGTTTAGACCCGTAAATCTGTTTGCTTGTTTTTTAGTACTAGTTGTAAGTTAGATATGAGTACTGACTATTCCTATACAAAACGGAATTTTTTGTCATTTTAAGGAAAATAAAGGATTTGATTTGAACAACGAATTTACTTCATCGCGAAAAAGCGTGGGGTGCTTGGTGTCAATTGTTGTTAATATTTCATGGACAGATATCGGTGAAAGGATAATCATTATGAAAATATCTTAAAAAGCACCCCACGCTTTTTTACGATGAAATAAATTTGTTTTTAATCACTGTATTCTTATTTCAAACTCATTTGAAATTATTTTCAACTTTTTAGTTTAGTTTTCTTCTGAAGCGTGTTCTTCAGTTTTCAAACTATTATTTATTTTCAACTTTTCAGTTTTGTTTTCTATTGAAGCGTGTTTTTCAGTTTTTCAAACTATTATTATCATTATTTAATTTTTTTTAACTATTATTCTCCAATTTTGAATAGAATCGGACCATAATCACAAAACTCGTCCTCCATTTTGGATCCGCCATCTTGAATCCTCCAATTTTGACGAAATAATCATAATCTCCGACTCCAAAAAACCCACATACCAATTTTGAATAGAATTGGACCATAATCACAAAACTCGTCCGCCATTTTTGAGCCGCCATCTGGAATTTTTCGAATTTCACAAAAGAATCATAATATTGGACCCCAAAAACCCCATATACCAATTTTGAATAGAATCGGACCATAATCACAAAACTCGTCCCCATTTTGGACCGCCATCTTGAATTTTCAATTTTGACAGAAGAATCATAATCTCTGACCCCAAAAACCCCAATACCAATTTTGAAGCGAATCGGACCATAATCACAAAACTCGTACGCCATATTGGAGCCGCCATTCTGTTTTTTTCTCGAACAAAAATGTTTTAATGCATTGTTACCGGAATTATGTACACCTGCCAAATTTCAAATCATTCGTACGTCTGGAAGTGGGTCAAAATCGCGCCCAAAGGAGTCGGTTACAAACATACGGTTACAAACATACAAGTGAAGCTAATATAAAGCGTGTAAAAACGTAAAATTCTTCTGATAGGAATAATTTTCTCAATATATTCCATATTCAATTGAATGAAACTAAATTTTTCAACAAAAATCATGTTGTGAATATATCGGCAGAGTTTGAAGATATGCCATTGAAGATTGGCATACATCTTGAGCTGCAGAACTTTCATTCGAAATATTTTTCTCTTAGATGTATAGTATAGATAGACTATTCGTTCTGTTGATTAACATACCTCATGTAAACGTAGAACATGTCAAATAAATAATCTTAAATATTATTACAATGATTACGATAAAATATTTACATGTATGTCGTTTCATACTGCCTGTCATGATAAAATCATCGGAAATGTATGGATTTGAGAAACTTGCACAGATATTGAAAGGGGACGTAATCAAATCCCAATTACCAGACTTGTCGAATAGCGTTGAAAACGAAATACTGGGTTTCTAAATAAACATACTTTAATAGGTACCGATATACACTTACACACACACCTTCGTATATACACTTACATATACATAAGGATAAATTGACACATATTCTCATATACTTTGACTCATACACACACACTCTCATTGACCCACATTAGGTATCTGCATATACAATTATCACAAACTTTCCATATCATGTTGAGAATATTCTTCAATGTTATAAAATACATTTTTGCACAAGAAAATTTTATTTTCTTCCCGTGTACATTCATTTACCTGCTATATCAATCACAAAAACCTCAAGATCCTTGCCTCGTATTTCTTACCAGCAGAACAGCGAGTGACAGTTTTTGAAGCAGTTGAAAATATACTCTCGGCATTCACAGTGCTATTTGCTCGCTCTTGTTTAAAATCTACTTCAACGTGATCGGAACATTACCCAATCAAGAAAGGGTGATATTGCGTTACGAAAGTGACTCCCGCAGCAGCATACACCACTAGAGATCTCTAGGAGAAGGCCACTGAGGAGACCATTGTCATAGCCCTCACGGAGGACCTACAGGTTAGATCTTGAGGTCTCGGTGTATGGTCATTTCAACCTCTCACTATTCTCATATTTTTTCTCTCAACCGCATAAAGATTACAGTCCACTTATCTTTTGAGTTTGTGATTTTCTTATAAAAATTGCACGCACATAAAACACTATCAGTGGCCAATTTTATCTTTATCCTAACATCGCCGTGGATTGTCGGCTTCAGTCAAGGGTCAGGTGTTGATCTCCAAAGAACGCAGATTCGATTACTGCTAAAGGATGGTTTTTTCTTCAATATAAACAAAATTGTCTACAATGCCACAATTCCAATTCACTCATTGTGGATTAACTATTGCCGAACAAATGAAATAGCTATGTTGAATATAAAAACATCTTCAAATTGCGGATTATATGTTTAAATAATATAATTACAACTCACTATTCGGCACATATTTCATTGTACAGATGTTCATTGATGAAACGTAATTCAACAACTTATATAATAAAATAATAGCTACAAAGGGAATCATTTTATCGTATTAATGAATATTCATTGAATATTAATTTTGGGTTATTGGAATATTCTTCAATGTACCAGGGATATACATATATTTTCTGGAATTTTTCTAGAATGTACTGGTGGGAATTTTTTTTGATATTCCTTGAATATTCCATGAGGAATATTCCCGGAATATCCAGAATATTCCAGAAAGGATACTCCTGAAATATCCTCTGGGAATATTCCTTGTGTATTCAGAATATACCTACAATATTCCATCAAAAATTCCAGAAAGAATATTCCATGAACATATTCTATGAATATTCAAAGTGATTCAGGAATATGGTAGTAATATTCCCTAAATATCCTGAAGAGTTTCCAGAACATAATAACTATTCCCTGGAATTTCAGAAATAAAGAAAAATACAACTGTTTCCCTCATGAGTATCCTCAAATATGGAATCTTGATTGGCACTTTACCATCAATAATATGAACTTCTACCATTATGCCTGTCAATTCAAGCAATGTTTTTGCTTACATTTGCGAAGAAACAGAACTTCATTTCGAAAGTTATTCAGTAGTGCCATACGTTATCACTTTCCTCAGAGTATGTTTGGATTGGAATTGCAGGTTCCACTCAGAAAAAAAAACATTTGATTTCCGCAGACTGCGCGCCCCTTCCCTACAATGGAATAAAACAACACGTATTTGAACAGGTCTATTTCTATTGGTTATAATGATAATAATACATTGATTTGTTGAAAATATAAACAGGATGTTCATAAAATCAGATGTGGAATCATCTGCGACTGAAAGATAATTTTTTGTCACTATCTTCCATCGTCAAGATAACCTCTTGTGGGGTATTCATATTGAAAAGGAAAACATTCTCAATTGAATATCGATAGAAAATTTTTTCTGCGTCAAGATAACCTCTTGTGGGGTATTCATATTGAAAAGGAAAATTCTTGAATATGAACAACACTTCGGCTAAAGCCACGCTGGACTATTGAACTACATCTGATAGATATTCTGAAAAGGCTAACTCAAAGAAAAGATCTGAAATTGAAAATTTGCATTTTATTCAGATAGTTATTTGATTTTCTATTCCAGTCTTAATTAAGAACTCATAAAAGAATGAGGCAAAGAAGAATGTTTTCCCAAAAAAGTACTCCAGAAAAGCATTTTCTTTGCTCATTCATCTTATGAGTCTCTAAGCGGAATAAATCAATATATCTGAATGAATCAAATTCATCTTTCGATTAGCTTTCAATCGTCCAGTCTTCAGCCGGAAAGTAGTTGTTTTCTGTTAGGCATTCACCAAAAATAACTTAATTTCAATCGTGGATTTTTCAATTAACAGAAAAAAATTTCTATCAATATTTAATTTAGAATGTTTTCCTTTTCAAGATGAATACCCACAAGAGGTTATCTTGACGATGGAAGATAGTCACAAAAGTTTATCTTTCAGTCGCAGATGATTCCACATCTGATTTTATGAACATCCTGTTTATATTTTCAACAAATCAATCTATCATACCCTTGACAGGTTTTAATGTCAGAAAACACTAATTTCAAAGTGTCTCTCCAAGAGAAATGATTCTAACTTTTTCCATCTTTGCAAAGTGAGATTGCTTCTTGAAAATGTGTTTCCCATTTCTTCTGGTCTTCCTGATGATCGTGGAAGCGTGAAATAGATTTTCGTCGACAAAAATGTATTGAAGACCTAGTGAATGCGATGTCTCTCCTGCGTCAATGTTACGAATGATTTCTGGTGAGTACTCTCTTTTGGAAAACATTCTTCTTTGCCTCATTCATCTTTATGAGTTCTTAATTAAGACTGGAATAGAAAATCAAATAACTATCTGAATGAAAATGCAAATTTTCAATTTCAGATCTTTTCTTTTGAGTTAGGGCCTTTTCAGAATATCTATCAGATGTAGTTCAATGTCCAGCGTGGCTTCAGCCGGGGAAGTAGTTGTTTTCTGTTAGACATTCACAAAAAATAACTTCATTTTAATCGTGGATTTTAATTCACAGAAAAATTTCTATCAATATTCAATTGAGAATGTTTTCCTTTTCAACATGAATACCCCACAAGAGGTTATCTTGACGATGGAAGATAGTGACAAAAGTTTATCTTTCAGTCGCAGATGATTCCACATCTGATTTTATGAACATCCTCCTTATATTTTCAACAAATCAATCTATCATACCCCTTGACAGGTTTTAATGTCAGAAAACACTAATTTCAAAGTGTCTCTCCAAAAGAAATGATTCTAACTTTTTCCATCTTTGCAAAGTGAGATTGCTTCTTGAAAATGTGTTTCCCATTTCTTCCGGTCTTCCTGATGATCGTGGAACCGTGAAATAGATTTTCGTCGACAAAAATGTATTGAAGACCTAGTGAATGCGATGTCTCTCCTGCGTCAATGTTACGAATGATTTCTGGTGAGTACTCTCTTTTGGAAAACATTCTTCTTTGCCTCATTCATCTTTATGAGTTCTTAATTAAGACTGGAATAGAAAATCAAATGACTATCTGAATAAAAATGCAAATTTTCAATTTCAGATCTTTTTTTTTGAGTTAGGGCCTTTTCAGAATATCTATCAGATGTAGTTCAATTTCCAGCGTGGCTTTAGCCGGGGAAAGTAGTTGTTTTCTGTTAGACATTCACAAAAAGTAACTTCATTTTAATCGTGGATTTTTCAATTCACAGAAAAATCTTTCTATCAATATTCAATTGAGAATGTTTTCCTTTTCATAATAACACATATTTTATCAACCCGTTCCTTCTGTCACTACAGGGATATCTCTGAAAAACAAGAATTGCAAGATTGAACCACTGCTATCTGAATCAGCAAAACTTGTATCCATTCTATACTAACAGATTCAACTTGATTACTTAACTGTATTTTTGCATGCTGTGACGGAGTTTGTATGGAAATTGTATCAAGGATATTTTCAGTCTCCTGGTGTACTTCCCTATACCAAGCACTGCTTCTTTTTCTTTCAGGCATTTTGTAGAAAACGCCTTGAAAATGAAATGATCAGTGATATACAAATGGAATTTTCATGGAATGTAATGAATGGTAACATAAAATTGTACTTACCACACTGTGGTGATTATTAAGAATATTTGTTAAACAATTCCAAACACAGTAGTTTCAACGTTTGTTTGAAGCTTGTAGACGATGTGGTAACTTGATAACTATCGTTTCGGACGTCCATCGTCTCAATGGATTTAAAAGGTTTTCAAGACGTTTCGAATGCTTGTATCTGCAATCGTCTTCAGGTGAATACTGACAAGTTCAGGTGCTACTTACCAATTTATATGACTGTCGGTGCAATGATGCGTGTAATTCCGCCATGTGCAGTGGTGCGTGAAGTTTCGCGCCTCTGCAGCCCGCCAGAAATAGCAATCAGTGGTTTCCATGCGTTCTTGATCTCAACGCTTGGTTGACTGAAGGCATCATTGCTTCGATGTAGGCGGCCTCTTTGAACTTTCGTTTGAACCAATGCTCCTCTCTATGTAGAACACTTGCGTCGTCCCATAGAACTCGATGGTGCTCAGTCCAGGCGTGGTCAGCGATTCCCGATTTTGATGTTTCCCCACGTTGAGTCCATTTCTTGTGCTCATCCAATCTTACCGATAACGGTCTCTTTGCCTCTCAATGTAGGAATCTCCGCATTTACATGGAACTTCATAAATGCAATTCCTACTGATTTCATTTTTGTTGTCAGGTTTGGTCTTGGTCAGGAAACTCCGTAAAGTACTACCGGATTGGAAGCAGCTCTTGATGTTGAACTTGTTTCCGATCCTTCTGATCTTCTCGGAGACACCTCTGATGCTTTGTTGTTACTCTTCAGATGTCTTCGTTCTCCGGAGTTGTTTCAATACTCCTTCTAGGAGTTTCTTGGGATATCCATTCCGGTGGAGGTCCTCTCTGAAGTGGTTTGATTTGGCGTCTGGTGACTCCACGTAGATGCGTTTGTGCGTCGCTCTCTTTACCAATGTTCTCACGATCCCTCTTTTCGTCAAATGCAGATGGTTGGAGCTGTTACTGAGGTACTGCTCCGTATGTGTCTTTTTTCTGTAGACGGAGGTGCGGATTTCATTGCCTATTCTCTCAACGTTCACATCGAGGAAGGGTAGTTTCAGATACAAATATGCTAAAGTAACCCATACCAGTGAAAAAAACAAAAGACGTCAAATGTTAATTTAAAATGCATCCAACTTTACAGCTCTGCCATTGGGTTAAGCTGCGACTACCGGATGAAAGAAGACGCTGACGTTCGCGTGGAATGGTTTTGATTGGTCGTTGAAAGTGCACCTCGATATTTTCCAACCAATTATAATTTGGTCAGTACAGTAGTGTAGTTTTGTCAGCTTGTCTGAACGAAAACTCTGTTTGCAAATCAAATACATCTATTCGAACTTTCTCTCATACTTTTCCTATTTGGTTCGAAAATGGTTAGTGGTGTTCATTCCATAGAAATAAGTGAAATATTCCTGAATATACAATACAGAATCTTCAATTTTGATTATTCTATGAATATTCATACATGATTTTTCCATGAATATTCACACAGGAGTATTCTCCCGAGAATATTCGTGGTACATTGTCCCGAGAATATTCCAGGGATATACATATTGGAATATTCCAGGAATATGCTAGAGGCATGTGAATATTCCATGTATATTCGCAATATACTTTTCTCTTTACGGATATTAAGAGAATATCCTAGGAATATTCCATGCTGTCTGGGGTAATCTTCCAATCTTGACCTCTTCAGGGTTACAACAATTATATTATAACACTAGTTGGTAACAGCGTACCTTCGTTCGCGTAGAATTTGTTTTTTTCCTGTTTTTCTCTGTGTTTTTTCATCTAGGTTATGCCTGTGAGTCTACGTGCTTTCTGTTATCCCGTTTTTCCTTATCCCGTTAACCTGTTATACCGTTATCCTGTAATGTCGCTTCCTGTCATACCATTATACCGTTATACGAGTTTCAGCAAAATGGATAGCGCGAAAATATTCTCAATAACAATAGATATGGTGGAGATATCTGCTTGAAAATGGAAATAAATCTGTCCGATGATTTAGGGTATACCATTCAGAATTGAATACTCGGTAAAACTAGCCAACACTTCCACGGTATCAATCCATTCATTCTCATCGAGATATTGTGCTCTTCTATTGCATCATTCAGGGGATGCGCATTAACAAATAGTTGCAGAACCACAATTACAGCTAGCCGTTTTACTCCAGCCTGGGGCTTGTCCGCGCATAACCAAACGGTCAACCACGTACACTCTTTGATCTACATTATACTCGTCACTGGAACGATTTTCAGAAAGCCTCAGACCACAAACGGTCTTGTTGCCTTGTCGAAGAGAAAAAATCCCTTTGAAGTGCAAGGTTATCATCACAAGAGAGACTGAAATTGTGGGTTCAACAGCTACACTTCCGCCGTTTCGACGCGTATTTGGGTGGAAATGCGGTTTTCTTCAAGTAATCGGGATTGGAAGTTTTGTCGAATGGGCTTTTGTTCGCTTCTATTGGATTGATCAAAGAGCGAATGCCACATGCAATTAGAATTTCACGATCTATAACGAATTCTGGAATTCCGTCGTCGAGGATTGTTTAAATTGATTTGCCAGCCGTAATTATTAGATGTCTTTTGGTTCTCAACATGGTTAATTTGAAAAAATCAAACCTTAGTGATGTGTGCATTTTTTTAATAGGAAAAATTCTATCGAGTCATAAAGCTCACAAAATACTGCAAAGAATTCCAAGAATATAAAGTGACACACTCAATAAGAAATCGAAATATCATCCATGTTGACATTGTTATGTTCTCAAATAGACTTCGTTGCGATGTTGCTCGATGACAAACTTTTCAACTAGAAATTTACCACTTTCTGCGGAGATGGCATTGTGGTTATTTATTGATATTCTCAAATTATTATCACTGCATTTTGGAATTTTTGTTAACAAAGCAATGTCGCAAAATAATAGTCTAATCAACAAGTTCAAAAACGTGTTAAATAGATATAAAGCTCCTAAAAATTTTTTGGGTTAAAAAATTGATTGTTATTCAAAATAAGATTAAAAAAGAAGGTATTTCGTTTTTCGTTGATAATTTCTAAAATAAGATATTTAAGGAATTATGGAAAAAGATCCTGAAAGACGAGAAATTTCCGGAACTCTATCTCCATTATTTATAATTTTTTTTCAACGCTGAGAATAGGGCTCCGCGAGGTCGTTACGGCATAGGCGCACCGTCTAAAAAGCCGTTATATCACCTAAAATATTTTTTTTATAGTATTAAATAACAATTTAAAAATTTGAATAAATTATGGTGTAATCTAGACACTTGAACGAAAAAAACCACGTTGAAAAAAATTTCCATGTCGATTTTTCAAAAAGTTACACCATTGTTAATTAACAAATTTTTTTCCAATCTCTGTTTTTATAAATTATGACATAAAAGTTTGAATAATTGGTCTATAAAATTTTCGCTTCGTGGAGCACTTTTCATTCAGGTACTCAATGAAGCGATGCAAAACAAAATTATTAAAGTTTATTATTTGTTAATTATATTTTTTTAAATTAAAAAAAAAATTTCAAAAAATTTTATTCTAATAATATCCTATTATTACTGTTTTTGGAATTCCTTGGAAAAAAAAATTTTTACGTATTTTTAAAAATTTTTTAAACAGATATTTTGGGTTTAAAAAAAAAATTTTACCATCTTATTGCATAGGTAAAATTATGATAAAAAAATTTTTTTTTTCTTAAATAATTTTTTTTATTGTTTATAATGTTTTTTTTATATTTTAATTGTTTAAAATTAGTTAAAAATTAGTTCATTCTTAAAAATCATCATTGACCTTTTTCAATGAATTAACAGAGAATAATTTTTTTTTATAGATAATTCCATTGTTTATTAACTTAACAATTTGTTATAAACGAATAATATTAACCGTTATATTTTTTTTCGAAAACTTCGAACAATAACAAAAACAACTATGTATAACGGAGTATAGAAAAAAAATGTTTTTGTATTTTTTATTATTAATTATTTTTATTATTTTTTATTTTTTTCTATACTTTGTTATACATAGTTGTTTTTGTTATTTTTTGAAGTTACCGAAAAAAAATATTACGGGTAATATTATTTGTTTATAACAAATTGTTAAGTTAATAAACAATGAAATTATTTATAAAAAAAAAATATTTCCCTTTAATTCATTGAAAAATTGATTTTTAAGAATGAAATGATTTCTAAACTAATTATTTAAACAATTGAAATATAAAAAAACGATTATAAACAATAAAAGAATTTATTTAGGAAAAACATTTTTTTTTAAATAAAAATTTTACCTATTCAATAAGATGGTTGGAAATTTTTTTTTTTAAATCTCCCAAAATAGTCTGTTTGTTCATAAACAATTTCTTAACAAATGACGTAAAATTTTTTTCCGATGTTAATTATGACCTATACAGATCAAAAACAGCAATAATAAGGGTCATTGGAAAAAAAATTTTAAATTTTTTTAAATTTCATTTTTTGTTAATTCAAAAAAAATTAGAATTAACAAAATAATAAACTTTAATAAAAAAAAATTACATTGCTCCATTGAGTACCTGAATGAAAAGGGCTCCACGGAGCGAAAATTTTATAGACCAATGATTTAAACTTTTATGTCGTAATTTATAAAAACAGAGATTGGAAAAAAATTTGTTAATTAACAATGGTGTAACTTTTTGAAAAATCGACATGAAAATTTTTTTCTACCAAAGTTTTTAAATTACACCATGATTTATTCAAATTTTTAAATTGTTATTTAATACTATAAAAAAATTATTTTAGGTGATATAACAGCTTTTTAGACGGTGCGCCTATGCCGTAACGACCTCGCGGAGCCCTATTTTCAGCGTTAAATTTTTTTTATAAATAATGGAGATAGAGTTCCGGGAAGTGAAACTTTTTCATCGGAAATTTTGTCCTCTTTCAGGATCTTTTTTCATAATTCCTCAAATATCATTATTTTAGAAATTATTAACGAAAAACGAAATACTTTCTTTTTTAATCTTATTTTGTTAATAACATTCGCAATTTTTTACGTGCTAATAAACCCTTAAAAAACATTTTTTTAGACGTCATTCCAAATCGAATGAGCTATCGCTCATAGTTTTGGGGGCTTTATATCTATTTAACACGTTTTTGAACTTGTTGATTAGACTATAAATAGTTTTTACAATTACAATGAAGATATCTTTTGATGTGCAATTTGAGACTTCGCGAAACTGCCAAGTGATGAAACGTGTTTGCTGGGCAAGTGTCTCAGATAGAGGCACTGCTGACACTTTCTACCTCAAACTTTTTTTTTTCATTTATTCTTTCTTGATTGACAATCCCTGAATTGTATTGAAAGTTGTCACAGCACTAAACTACTAAAATATAAAAATATAGACACTAACTTATAAACATAATTTTTTTTTTACAGATAACATACAATCATTTAGCTAGTCGGATACTGAGTAGTAACATTTCTCTAAGAGAAACTGTTTCAATGATTTTTTGAAAACATGTAAACTATTACTAATTTTTATTTGAGGTGGAAGATTATTGAATAATCTAGGCCCCATGCAATTTGGAGATTGATTACTCAACCTTAAACAAACCGTTCAAAAATGTATATTCCTTTTTTTCTCGTATGATAATTGTGCACGTTATCATTAAGAGTGAATTAATATTTGTTTCGGAAAATATACATACATGCTTCATATACAGTGCTTCTCAAAAACCCCTCCCCCACTCTTATTTTCGGAACAACATAAACAAGTGAAATTTGGAAACTGAATATGAAAGGTTGTAAACTTCACTACTAGTGATGATAGATGACGAAATCGTCAAAGATGACGTCACAAGGCCATTGTGACCAATAATTTCAAATGGAACCCTATGGCAAGCGACACCTCTTTTAAAAGGTATCGAAAAAATCCATTCAATCATACTAATTTTGTTTGTGTTCATGGCAGTTTTAATGTCTCATTAGTAAACATTAAAATTGAAATTCCATTCAGTATGATATCAATTACAGATTCAAGAATCAGTATCTACTCAAGGAAATTGCTCGAAGTGACCTCCATTTACTTCCTGACAGTGAAATATCCTATTTTTGAACTCTTCTCGTACTTTTGCAAATGTGTCTGCAGGAACAGCCTCACATTCTGCAACATTACGTTGTTTTGAAATGTCAATATTGTCAGGTTCAGTGGCGTAAACCTTTGATTCAAGGTACCCCCACAGAAAAAAATCCAAAGGTGTGAGGTTCGGTGATCGAGCTGGCCATTCCGTTGAACCTCGTCGTCCAATCCATCGACCACGATACTCCTCATCCAAATACCGTCTTACTGCGCCGTAATAGTGTGGAGGAGCACCATCCTGTTGGAATGTTATTTCCAAATTGCCAAATTCATCTGGATTATCTTCCAAAATTTCAAGGATTAACGGTTCTATTGCGTTTCGCAACAGCCCCAGATGAACCGCACCAGTTGAATTAGTATTCGAAAAAGAGGCCCAACGATGGGGTTTCCTAGGATACCAGCCTAAACATTCACCGTCTGGGAAAATTGGGTATGTGTTTCACGAAACAGGTGAGGATTTGCGTCACTCCAATACCTCACATTCTGTGTATTTACATTTCCATTCAGATAGAAAGTACTTTCGTCACTAAAACAAATTGTTTTGACATAGTCTGGCTGTTGGTTGATTTTAGTTTCCATATTTTCACAATCTAGTCTTCGGTCTGGGTCGTCGTCTGAGAGTTGATAAACCAGTTTTAATGTGTATAGATGAATTTTTTTTATTTTTTCAACACTCTGTGTACTGTACTTCGACTGACTTCACAGGTAGATGCAACGTGAGTTGTTGAAGAAGTAGGATTAACTATTAATTCTGCCAGTATATCAATTTTTTTCTCATCAGAAATTTGTGGTCTGCCAGATCGTTTCGCATCATTAATACTACCCGTTGTTTCAAACTTACGAAGAAGCTTCCATAAATAAGTCCTCGAAACGGGGCGATCAGGAAACATCTCATTAGAAATGCGTTCTGCTGCATGAATATTTTGTCCAGTTTCACCAAGAATTAGGATCGCTGCTACTTTATCACCTAAAGCACGTACCATTTCGCTTCTTGAAGCACTCAAACCTTCGGCTCACAACAGTTTAACAAATTATTAAAATGTACAAAATATTAAAAGTACCAAAAGCTGCTAAAACAGTTAAACGTTCGATCAACAATACACAAATTATCAGCCATACTTCTTTATTAGTGTAGGTACTTGAGGAGTTATAACTATTAACACTGACAAATTTGTGTCTTTTCGTCTATTGTTCTGATGACTTGTCATCTCCATAGCAACTAAAGTTACAAAGCCTCCTAATAAAAAATTTATTTTTGAAATGTGGTATCCCAAGCAAGTTTGAATGAAACCAAGATTGATATTTGGAATAACTGTCAACCACCAAAGAGGAACTGCGTGAAAGGATAAGACAGGCTTGCACAGATATTACCCCAAACCAATGATCGAATGTTGATCGGATCTTATAGTTAGTTAGCATTAGAAAATGGTAGAATAAATGTATCGAATTAAATCGGGATTTGGTTGAAAAGTACGAAAATTAATGTGTAGGCACTCTCATTTCAATCCATTCTTTTGTTGTAGTTCATTTATGTTATCAATATTGGTTATTATTGATTATTGATTACTATTTGATGTAAAGATGTACATTTAATTTCTTTGGCAAAAAACTGCAGTGTTCTGATGGACATATACTATGGAGTTACGTTTGGAAGAAACATAATTTGACGCCATTTTAAATAACTCCTGTTTACAAACTCGACTGCTAACGTCCTGAAAGAGCATTTTAAACGATATTTTCAACAAGATTGTGAGATATATGACGACTATTCGAAATATTTTGATAAAGTGATATGAATTTTACTTATGCCATATTTCTGTTGAAAAAAATAATTTCATCGTGAAATTTTGGTCACACCCATTTGAAAGCATCACAAAGTCAGTGGCGTCGTCAAATTTTGTTAAAAATGATCGCTAGTATGTTTTTTGGATTTTTGACCTTAAAAAAAATTCGAAGTAGGCCATGAAATTTTTATTTTTATTTCGAATTAACGGCATTTAACTAGAACTATTGATGCTCTATCTACTGAAAAAAAAACTTCTGAATCGGATAATAAATAACAGTTTTAGAGAGGTGGCCCGCTTTCAAATGGGTCACTCTGTATATATACAAAAGGAGAAATGGAGGAGAAAAACCAAAGTATATCTTCACTTGAGGTTGCAGTCAGTTCAAACGGCCAGTGTAATGATACATCTAAAAATTCCAATTATTAATTTAAGAGGGAAAATTTTGAAAAAATAATAGCTTACCAGCGTGAGAATGTTACATAAGAAAACAGCAAATACACATAATATTAAAACATTAAAGAAGATTAAATACTAATACAGTTATTGGTACATATTAGGAGACGTCTATTTTGAATGATGACATCAAGAATTTGATTATTATTATATTTTTCCCGACTGGAAAAAGATTGCTCAAAAGCCTTTTTTTTAAATAAAAAAATATACGGATTCTCAAAAGGGTCCTTATTGTTCATTTTTAATAAGTACCTATAAATTACGCTCAAATTAGAAATGTCTGATCGTTTATTCATGCATGCCTGTTGATTATAAAAAAAAGGGTTTTGAGCAATCTTTTTCCAGTCGGGAAAAAAATAATAGATCAAAATTGAGTCAAATGGTTTCTCTGGTTTTCAATCTCTTTTGATGTCATCATTCAAAATAGACGTATCCTCATACGTACCATGTATATAACTGTATTAGTATTTAATCTTTTTTAATGTTTTAATATTATGTGTATTTGCTATTTTTTATGTAACATTCTCACGCTGGTAAGTTATTATTTTTTCCAAATTTTCCTTCTCAAATTAATAATTGGCATTTTTAGATGTGTTTTAGATATATATATATATATATATATATATATATATATATATATATATATATTATGGAAAGTCAACCGATGGATGTCTATTGGATATACTCAAGGTTTCAGTCCCATTATAGGTATAGGTAGGTACATTCGATCAGCATCTTTGGTAAACTCATTGGATGCCTTTTGTAGATTTATATAAGCGTCAGGTGTATAATCTTTTCATATATTTATATACGCAATAGATACCTTTCTATAGAAAAACTCGCTTGAAATTAAGAAATCGAAATTCGAAATCCAATCGTTGAAGTACAATCAATTACAATTTTGGCCATGGCTTGCGAAATTAAAATACTTCTTAACATTCGATTACATGTTCTCAATAACAATTGCAGATCTGCATTGAAAATTGCAGTATCAGTAATATTTTAGTCGGAAAAATTTTCTCCCACTCTTTGTTCATATACCCCCAGATGTGGCATCAAACGGTAGGAAAAGATTAAAAATAGAATGAGCTGTACTATTCAAAATCATTCAGAAGAAGTCGATTGAGAAATATTTGAAATGTCACTAAGGACTATAGAATAATTATTTTTATTTGAAGTGAAAATACTGTAGCGTCGATAACTTGAACGGTAAATCAATAACATCGAACAATAATAAATATTTGTTAACAGTCGGTATAGTCCATCCAATATCAATTGCAGAAGCTGTTTCTATAGGGAGCAAATAAAAACTCACTTCGCTAACACGAGCGTATATGCGAAGAAACGGAACGAAAAATAATCTGCACTTCTTGTATACAGTCTTCGTCGGCACAAAGAGCCCGCTAGTCAACGTGGACTTGAGTGACGGCTGTCTGTTCTACAACCGATTCGTCTGGGCCAATCAAGTCGGACATCAGTGCTTGCAGGTGTGTCTATACGATGGGAGGTCATAAATCACGCGTTATATTTGTGTTTTAATAGCTCTGGAAGATTAAAAACCAGTAGCGTATGTGGTCTTGGTGTGTGCCGATCGAAATACGTTTTAGGATATTAAAATATTTAAATAAAATTAGTTATCTCCGCCACTGCTGCTCACAGGATTTCGCCGCAAGACTTGTCTATGCTTCTGCAATTGATATTGGGAAAACTATACCTCCTTAGTATCTCTTATAATTCATGGTAACATTTTTCATAGAAAAAAAAACAGCTTCCTTATAATGGAGAAAAATCATCAATTGATTACATTTCAAATGTTCCCTATGTCATAAATACGTCAGCCCCTACATAAACTCCCTGAACCCAGAAAGTTGCCGAAGGCAAATTGATATCATCAATCTGAAAAAGAGAGTTGATTATGATTTCCAACTGAGCTACAGATATTTCTAATACGAAGGGAACCCTGGGCATATAAATGTTAGATTTTACTAGTTCTCAATTCACCTGCCATATGCCGACAGCAGCTGCTTATTTACCGTTATTTCTCCTTCATCCCCTTGAGGGCAGGTGTGCACCCCAATATCTTTTCTCGAAGAAAAAAATAGTGCAGGGCCAAAATCCATGCAATATTCGGAAATGAAAGAGTGTAATCGTGCATTCTCATTTCATATTTTTCACCATATGGTTTTTCATTCATTTAAAATTTCACTACTTGGTTTGACACACAAACGTCAAGATATGAAAATTTTTGGCGAATCGAAACAAGAGAAGAGATGAAATGATATGTTTTCCTCCAAAGAGAGCTCCCACTTGAAAAAAAAATGCGTTCTTATTTATTTCGTTGGTTAGGTGCTGACGAAAGAGGAGTTTCCCTGGAGATTCCTCTAACTGTGTGGTCTTTTTTGAAGTGGAGGAAGGGGTTATACCAAAACCCCTGCAGTCAGCGACCGCCATATCCTTTATTACCATGTGAACTGCAAAAACTCGAAGTTCAACGGAATATCACACTTCAGTACAAAATTTACCAATAATCAGAATTTGAAAACGTTAAGAGTTTATGACAAGGAATTCGGAGTGTGACAAACTAGTATTTTGAAATGAAATCAAACTCGTACTTCAAATGAAAAATACTACTCCTAATTTATGGACTTTTTACACCTTATGAGAATAAGAACAACCATTTCTAATGAATGTTACAATTACTCATCTTCTTATTTATACAGAGTGGGCCATTGAAAACGAAACAGCGGCTCTGTAGGTCGGCAGAAACGAATTATATAAAAATGCTCGGACACGTCAACTACATTTTCGAGGGGGACATCGTTCGCGATGAAATTCATCCGAAATACATTCCATCCCTCGGAGATGTGACCACCACCCCTAAATTTTTAAATGGCAAAATATGGCAAGTGATACCTCATTCGAAAGGTATTTTCCTTCTCACTATCAAACAACAAAAATAAATCAATTCTATAGATTTGTTTTCGAGATATAGGAACTTGAAGTTGGGAAATCACTTTTTATTCACTCAAGCAATTAAAATAAAATCTAACAATCCAACTGTTTGAAGATAATTATCATTGTCAAGGAATTAAATGATCTAACTGTTCACCAACAAATAACATGCAATTCCGTTTCAAATTTTTATTTCATCCTCATTTACTTGATCGAAAAAAATGTAAGGTTCTTAAGAATAGATAAAAAGACGTTTTCTCGAATTCGACTCGAATGCGAGTACAACAAAAACATGTATGAGATGATTTTTTTCGCCAAATCGCAATTGTGGACGTCTATCGGTGTCAAACTTATCTTTGATTGAACGACATCAGAGTGAATTACTTGACTGAAGCTGCTGAATATCTTTCCGCAATAATGGTGTATACGATCGCGGAAAGAGTTGAAATAATAACAATTTTTTTTAAGAAAGATGTTTGCGGTAACCGTACAGCTAATTTGTTCAATGAAAAGCATCCAGATAAACTTGTTGCTAGAAAATACGTTCTAGAATTAGTCCAAAAATTTCGTCAAACTGGATCAGTAGCCAACAAGAAACGAGACCCAGAACGTGAATTACCGTTTAGAAATGAAGCTGTTGAAGTTGCACTTTTAGGACAAGTTCGTGCAGACTCAACATTGAGCACAAGGAAATTGGCTAGTGTTGCCAATATCAGTAGAACCAGTATCCGCCGAATCCTGAAACATCATAAATTCCACCCCTACAAAATACATTTGGTACACCAATTGAATGAAGTTGATTTTGATAGGCGACAGGATTTTTGTGAAATTATGACTACGAGAATAGATGCTGATGAGAATTTCCTTTTCAACATCTGCTTTTCTGATGAGTCTACATTATTTTTGAATTCGACTGTGAATCGTCATAATTGTCTTTATTGGTCAGATGCCAATCCACATGTTTTCCACGAAGTCCATACTCAAACTCCCCAAAAACTCAATGTCTGGGCCGGTATTTTTGGGGACCGTTTGATTGGACCAGTATTTCTCGACGGTAACCTGACAGGAGAAACTTCTTTGGAATTATTGAATGAATTTGTTCATCCACAATTATCCACATTGAAAATGACGATCGTTACTATGAAGACCACTTGATATTTCAACAAGACCTCCACATTATGCACAGCCTGTTAGGGCGTTTTTGGATAGAATGTTTCCTGGAAGTTGGATTGGAAGAGGAGGCTCTATAGAGTGGCCAGCCAGTTCTCCAGATTCAGCCCCACTCGACTTTTTTCTGTGGGATCACTTCCAAAACAGAATCTTCGCAACCCAACCAGAATCTCTTGAAGATTTACGAAGGAGAATGATTGAAGAATGCCGTCGAATAACGCCGGAAATGCTACGAAATGTGAGGTCTCGTTTTGAACAGAACTTGTACTATTGTATGGAAATGGGTGGTAGACAGTTTAAAAATTTAGTTCATCGACAATAATAATTATTACGACAGTTGCTTTATCAGATATTGATTTTATTGATTGATAAAGTGATTTCCCAACTTCAAGTTCCTATATCTCGAAATCGAATCTATAGAATTATTTCATTTTTCTTGTTTGATATTGAGAAGGACAATACCTTTTAAAAGAGGTATCACTTGCCATATTTTGCCATTTAAAAATTTAGGGGTGGTGGTCACAGCTCCGACGGATGGAATGTATTTCGGGTGAATTTCATCGCGAACAATGTCCCGCTCGAAAATGTAGATGACGTGTCCGAGCGTTTTTATATAATTCGGTTCTGCCGACCTACAGAGCCGCTGTTTCGTTTCCAATGGCCCACTCTGTATATGTACGTATATGCGAGCACTCATGCAAACTGTGTGCCGAAATGTGGGTTACCTTGTACAAGTATAATTGTGTCACAATGGTAAATTTAAAATTTTAAGTGTTACAGTCAAGGCTAAAGAACCAAATGGTACCAACACGGTACTCTCCCTGCGTGAAAGAGATTCAAACCGGATTTGTCATTCTTATTTTGTATAAGTACCTTCGATCGCTTTACAGTACGCAATTGAACTTCATGAGCTAATTCACTTCAACATCAAATGCATTATGAAGCTACAATTAATTGATAATATTATTTTGCATTAGAAATTAAACGTTGAACCCATGTCTGTGTGAGCACAGTTATCAAAAAAAGACTGAACTTAGTTTTTTTTAAGGCCACAATAAAACTTCCATGAATATACCAGGTTCTAGGAGCTGTAACAAAATTGTCGTCCCACACATTTTTATGTCATTTCAATAGAGCTTCTGTTTTTTGTCCATTTTGATGCATGGAGGGGGCAGAATTTCTACTTCAGGGATGGGTTTGTGATCGGCAAATATACTAAAAGTCCCCGATCCAGGAGGTGAACCATATACATTTTCCATTTCACAAAAACTTTATATCTTCAATCGTTTTTGAGTTATCCGCTTCTAAAAATCGACAATTTTCGGGAATCCAAAATTGCAGAACAGAATCAAGACATGATTGAAATGATTTATGTACTCAGTGCTAGCGATAAAAATGGTTTATGACTATTTGTCAAAGGAGATATACCAAAAGGACACAACCCAGAAGAGGAGCATTTGAACGCTTGATGGACTGTTTCAATAAAACTGGAAGTGCTGCTTACACCAGTAAAAATTATGGTTTGAAAGGACTAAAAAAATACGCGTACTTATATAGCAATGAGGACAAATAAGTTGAAAATAATAAGAATAAAGTCTGATTTGTTTGAATATGAATATGATGTTCATAAAATCAGATGTGGAATCATCTGCGACTGAAAGATAAACTTTAGTCACTATCTTCATCGCTCAAGATAACCTCTTGTGGGGTATTCATGTTGATAAAAACTTTTTACCAAAAAATTAAACCGACGGAATACGGAACTTAAAATCAAAAAATAAAATAAACCTTCTTAGTCTCCGTAACTTAGCTCCCATACTAATGTAAGTAACTAATTTTGAGTCGGCGCCAAACAAACAAGCAAATGAATTAGGTAAGGCGTAAAATGATGGCATCGAGTTGCGCGGTGACATTCTGATAATTTTTTTAAGTAATTTAATGATCTTCGTTGATTGTTCGTTTGGCGCCGACTCAAAATTAGTTACTTACATTAGTTTAGGAGCTAAGTTACTGAGATTGAGAAGGTTTATTCTATTTTTTAATTTTCAGTTCCGTATTTCGTCGGTTTAATTTTTTGTTAAAATGTTTTTATTTTTCATTTTTTTCTGGCTGAAATCTACTAATTACTACCTACTTTTTTTTATTACTTCCAAAATACTTACTTACTTCAACTATTACCAGTTAAATAATATGATTATCTACTTTTACTATTTGTTGTAATATGAATTATTTTTGTTGTTCTGGTTAGTTTATTTCAATACTTTGTATATTATTCCATCCTCTCATAGAATATAATGATTTTGACGGATGTGGAACAAAAATAATGTCACTAGCTATCTGTCATTGTCAACTACGTATGTGTGTGCCAATGTTCACAAGTGAAAAATCAATTATCCCCTATTTCTACCCGTAAGGGTAGATAATTTCCTTCGAAATCCAAATATAAGGTATACCCTATCTATTAAAAGAAGAATCATCCGAATCGAAGAACCCAGTACAAAGTTATGCCTGATAGAATCGGTTAACGGACCAGAATTCAGAGGGTGAGTGATCAATATCCTTCATTTTGCTACCCTTAGAGGTGGATTTCATCTTTTAAATTCAAATGGGACCAACTTCGAAGTACACCCTATCCACTGAAAAAAGAATTATCGGTCTCAGTGAAAAGTTATGCGTGATCATACATAAAAAAATAAAATAAAAAAAATTAATTATCTGCGTCGACTAGAGTCCTTTTTGGTTTCATCGGTTAAAAAGGAAAACAATCTCAATTGAAAATTGAATAGAAAGATTTTTCTGTGAATTGAAAAATCCACGATAAAAATGAAGTTATTTTTTGTGAATGTCTAACAGAAAACAACTACCTACTTCCCTGGACATGTACTTTTCACCATTTTTGTATCTATCGGAAAAATCACAAATTTTTAACGACCCTGTATAATAGAGAACGAATTCCTTTAGATATAACTAATGCACAGAACTTTGGTAAATCACAACAAAAATTTCAGCTTTGTTGGAGTTCAAATACCGCAGTAATAAACATCTAATTGAAGTTATGTTCTGCACAAAAAATAAGGAAATCAATGAACTTCTCGAAACCGCTTGAGATAGGTATAGGGAAGTACCAAACAAAAATGATCGTAAAACAATAGCAAAGCAAAAAATGCAATAATATATGGGGTGTCTCATTTGAAATAGAGAGAGAGAGAGAGAGAGAGAGATTTATTAACTACGTAAAACATCGATGTACCATTTAATTGAATAAAAATAGTATATTATTTAACGAGCGGTAATGTAGGTCATAACTCACACAGATCAAGTGAGTTATGACCATTACCGCAAGTTGAATACGACTATAACAATAAATACTAAGGTACAAGTACAGAGAAAGAACTTTATTCACAAATCTTAATTGTTACCATAACAATGCTATAAAATTTTTAATTGTAATAACTCATTTTTTTCATTAATAATATTAACTGTATAGTTTGAACAACCAGTAAACTGAATATGTGGGACTGAATTATTCAAGTTTATTGTTTCATTTTGGCTTTGTTGCATATATGTTGTTGATGTACTAACTGGTTGAAGTGTTATAGAACTGTATATTTTATTTGCAGTATCTGTCTTATTCTTTTCGGAATCATCAACGTACCCCTCAGCCACAGTAGTTGATCGCCAACCGCCATGGCGTTTCAGTGCCGTTATATCCCCTCCAGCATCTACTAATAAAGTTGCCGACGAGCGGCGAAAACAATGCCCTGTATATAAATTACAGTCTGGTGATTTTAAAATGTAGCAATGCCAATTCTTTGTGAGTGATATTTTCCATTTTGAAATTTAAAGAATAATATCGTTTGCGATATATCAGTAGGACGAAGATTTGAATATTTCTTAACTATGGTATAAAAATTTCCCGTAACATTGAATTTTCTGTCAATTTTTGTTCTTGTATTTGGTACACTGACCATAAAAATGGATCCATGATCTTCTAAATCTGTAATTTGCATAGAGTGCAATTCTGCTGCACGAACAGCACCCATAATGCCCATTATTAAATCAACCTAAAATAAATTATGTAATTGACTAGATGATAAAAACGATTGAATATTGTGAGATCTACTACCTTTGTCGCCAGATATTTCTCATCAGGAGCTCCATTTATGAAATTATTAAGTTGTTCTGGCCTAAAAGTTTCTCTCCTCTTTAGCTACATGTTTCTCTAATTGACGTTTAAGAAACGCGCGTAATTTAAAATAATTCTCTATATTGATTCCATTATTTATGTTGAGTGTGCTTCTTAGCATGGAGTAGAAAGTCCATAGGGACGATGCTTTATATTTAGTGCTAAGGCCCGATTTCACCAACCTCTTTAAACGAGTTTTGTTCAAATTAAACTTAGATTAAGCTTTCTACACGTCATATTGGATTTCACCAGGAACTATAAACCGCGTTTAGTTCTAAACGGCGTTTCCACTTAAAACGGGCTGAATTGGGCCAGTTACGAAGTTAAACGACGTTTAGTTCATTGGTTTCGTGCACGTTTGACAGATGGATGACATTGGAGGTAAAACAACCTCACTTCTCCGATTTGTTTATGTAGGAGAATTGAACATTTTTACCTATTTGAAAAAGAATTCAGTAGTTGGATTACATGTGTTATTGTTTAATTCGTAGATGATCATGCCTTCATATTGTTCTGTAGTCAAATGCAATAAAAATGCATCAAAAGACGGCCAAATACGATTTTTCAGGTAAATTGTACATGTTGAAATAGAAAACATTGTGAAATCTCCCAGAGAAGGCAAGCAGCCTAGATACATGCCATCAAACAAAAAGACTGGTCTGATAAGTTAACGAAATATGGCAGAGTTCGTTCCAGACATTTTCACTCTGGTAAAGGAAATATGTTCTACCAATTTATTCGATAAGCTGGGTGCCGAATGAAGTCCAAAGAAGGAATTTATTTGATGAATTATATTTTCACATTCCAACTTGAAATTCATTGTAGAAGATATTGTCACTTTTATCAAGTTTCTTCAAAAACTAAACTTTGAACACCAAACACCCACAAAAATATTACAAAACATGAGCCAAACACGAAAGTTATCGGTTTTCAATTTTTGGGTTATATTGTCACTTGGCTTTGGCTCCTCTACAAAACAACGAAATCTATGCAAAAATGACAGAAACGTACATATTTTACTATGTTGCCAGCTTTTGACTGTCCTTAAACTAAGTTTCATTAAACTCGGTTTAGCTTTCGTCTGTTTGTGTCGGTGAAACTGGATCGAGGTTTATCAAGATTAAAATCTGAGTTTAGTGAGAACGAAGTTTAGTAAAACGCCGTTTATCGGGCCTAAGTTCACTAAAATATGCCAAAAGTACATTTTCTGTGAACGATGACTTAATGTTCTCGCTGCTACACCAATCTTGAAAATTTTTGTATACACCTTTATATTTGTTTTGGGATTATTCGGGCAATAAATTCTGTATGGTAACATTAGCTACTTGTCTTATTTCTGGAAGTGTACGTAATAATTCGTCTTCCCTATCTGAATTCATTTTTTTCAGCACAAAATTCAGAATAATTAGGTATTAACTTAATTTGAAAACGTCAAAATTATTCAAGTGACATTACTCCCCTCAATAACAATAATGGCCAAACGTAAGATGTCTAAAAACCCTGGTGAATGAACTGATTCGATATTGTTTAGATTTTCGAGGGGACACCACCTGTTACTTCAACAGAGCTTATCTCTCTGTGGTGGATGGCGCCGTCCAAAAATGTGTCTATATTTTCGCTTGATGTCAGAACTTAATTTCTGACATCTGCAGCATCTTATATGAAATTATTTTCAGTGTTTCGTCGGTATCTATGCGTTTTCCATCTCTTTGATTTGAAATCTTGCTTAGCTTATTCCTGATTTTCTTCTTTAAAAAATCACTCGTTCATCATTTTATTAGTGCGTGAGGAATTGTTTATTTTCAGGTAGTGTAGTGTGTAAGGATACTTTTTGTAGAATGGGCCATATTTGTATTTTGTGTGGACAGTATAAAGCTGCAGATTCAAATTTTCGCCTGTATTCAGTACCAAAAGCAAGTACAAATCTTGATTTCCATAGTTCATCATATTGTATGCATTGAATTTTATATTTGCTGCAATTTAATGACAATTTCATTTCCAATTCTCCGCCTGTCAAAATGCAGTTAACCTCAAATTCAAATGTTATAAAATACGAAAAACAACACGGCAGTGCTCTCTTTGTGCAATGTTCGAGGGCTTCTAATTCTGTCTTTGCTATTGGTGAAGTTTGAAAGATGTATCTTTTCAACCAATAAATCTGAGGAAATAAATATACCCTGTTACTGAATTGAAACTAAAATGAAATTGGCGCCATCTGACATGCTAGTAATCTCTATTATCAAGTAGGCCAACTGTCGCCAAGTCGATCCCAAACTTCTACAGGTATAAGTGCAAGCACCAGGGTTTTTATACATCTTAGCCAAACGGTACAGAAGAACAGAGCCACCTTGAAATTCGGTTCGTAAATAATTCCAAGAATCTTTTCCGATTTATTATAGTAAGTAATGATAACTCACGTTGTTTGTTTATAGATACTATTAATTGCTCAAAAGCAGTTGAATATTCAATATATAATTTAATAGGAGTAGATAAAATAATCAATTATTACTTTTATTTCGATCACTTCTGTTTTGCCAGGTCATTATCATCAATTCTTGATTATATTTCAGAAAAAAGATGAATCAAAAGGTTATCCATAAAAGCATGTTTTCAATATTCCAATTAGCAGAGAAATTTCACTTTTGGGTAATGTTTCTTCTCTGAATCGAAGGATAACAATGCTATTGACCTACACGAAAATACATTCAGAACAGACTGATAGTCCAACTCGATAGGTTTCGTAAGAAGAGGCGAATAGCCTCTTCAGTGTCATCCTTGAGACAGGAAATCGCGCCTTCGACTAAAGTCTCGTAATTGTATAATACTGATCATAACAACAAAACGTGATAGTCGAGTCAAAAAAGTGATACATGTTTCTGAAAACAGAGGATATAATAATAATAATACACGTCTTGTTATTATGATTATTTTCAATCGGAAGGAAGACATAAATACCTTCCACAATGGTTGCAATCATATAACCGGGTGACACAGGATATTGGGCCACCCCTGTAACTTCTGCATTCGTGAACGAATTTTTCTGAAATTTTCTACAGTTGTATAAGCAACCATTTTGGATTTGTTCACATTACAATCCAATATGGCATACTTCCGGTTTTTCTGGAAATGCCAGTAACTTTGTTTTTTTAAATAGAACACCCTCTATATTTTTACATATTCAAGTTCAACAGGTCAAAACAAATTCAAACCTTATGTCAAATGTAATTTTTGTAAAACAATTGGAATTAAAATTGTTTTTTTTTTACCTCGTGGATAAATGAGATTTGGTCAAAGCTATTCACAATGAGTCGCAAATAACAGAAAAACTTAATTTTTTCTGAAAAATTATATTTTGTGTCACTGACTAGTTAATCAATTCAGTCACATCACATTTTGATCAAAAATTCATTTTTTTCAAATGGAACCCCTATGGGCCACCTACCTGTCTCTCTAGAACATACATTAAGGAAAAAAATGACATAATTTTTGTATTTCGGTGCAGTAACAAATAGTATAAATTCAAAAATCTACAACTGGTTCATGAGACTTTTATTGACATGCTAGAATTTTCTGGAAATAAGTTTTATTATAACACATATGCTGTGTGAAATGTATGCTGTGTCACCACTTGTGGCTTTTTCGGTCGATACAGTAAGTGGCTTTTATTTGGTCGAATTTATCTACGAAATAATTATTTTTGTTATATTCCTTGACCATAATAGAACAAGTAACTTCCTGATGTTGTACCATATCTATTTTTCCTCTTCACTTGGGTTGTTTTACGGAGGTTCAGAAAATTGGAATGAAGGTGGACACACTTTTTATCACAGCAGATAAACCATCACTGCTCTGCCACCAGTCATATTCCCCACGTTGCAAAGCCTTGTCAGCTACAAAATTTGGTAGGTTTATTATTTTGGTTTGACTGTTTTGCAAGCATAGATCTTCTCTATGAGAAGGTATTCCATCAAATTCACAAATCAAAAAAAAAATTTGAAGTATAAGCGATTATTTTTACGTTCCAATTCAGCAGCTAACTTTTTACAACTAAGAATTTTGTTTCGACATCAGTTCTAGTTCGACCAGTGTAAATGTTGAAA
This sequence comes from Gonioctena quinquepunctata, assembly GCA_018342105.1. Classification (NCBI taxonomy): domain Eukaryota; kingdom Metazoa; phylum Arthropoda; class Insecta; order Coleoptera; family Chrysomelidae; genus Gonioctena; species Gonioctena quinquepunctata. Next base: position 623,098 of record JAFIRS010000018.1, on the reverse strand, counting down.
TCCCAGCAATATCCAGTTGGTCGGCCAACACCCATACTTTATACCCTCTTTTTATTGTTTTTTTTTAGGAAATATTGTTCGAGTGTTGACCGTCCTTTGAATTTTATCATCGATTTATCGATCGCAACATTTCGGTGGAGATTCAAGCTCATCTGAAAATTTGTTTTCAACATATTTATTACTGGTGCCACCTTATACAGTTTATCATATTTCTCAGTACCCCTGTGGATGCATTACACTGTTATCATTCAGATGAAGGTTACTGAGAAGCCATCCAAATCTGTGCATATTAATTACTTTCGAAATTAATGGATCATGCAAATCAGAAGATGTACTCCAGTGGTCTCGATAACTGGGATATTGTTTTATACCCATGAGCATGTTCACTCCTATAAATGCTCTCATCTCTCGTATGTCAGTTGCTACATACGCTTTTCCTGTTTCCAGATATTCTTGTTGCGCATACAAGTTATTTGGAATTTACCAATTTTTGATGAACTGAGGTATGCCAGAACTGTCACTTAAAAACTCTTCAGGTGGAGGAATATCATATTCGCACTTTTTCCATACTGTTTTTTTTTTGGAAGAATGAGAGCCAGCCTTGCCAAAGGAATAAGATCCTCAGGTTCCCATTCTCCTTTGGAACTCTCAGGGGATGAGTGAAGAACATTTTTTTCATGTATTTCAGGAGAAAAAAATCTCATCGTCAATATTTCCGTTCATATCTGCATTACTGTCATTATCCGAATGACTATCAGATGGTAGAGGAGCACAGTTAAGATGTCTAAAAACCCTGGTGCTTGCACTTATACCTGTGAAAGTTTGGGATCGACTTGGCGCCAATTTCGTTTTAGTTCCAATTCAGGAACAGGGTATATTTATTTCTTCAGCTTTGTTTTTGAGGCGAACTGTTGCCGGGTTCTAACTCTAGCTTTGCTATTGGTTGAGAAGAGACATCTGTCAAACTTCACCAATAGCAAAGCTAGAATTAGAAGCCCCCGAACATTGCACAAAGAAAGCACTGTCGTGTTGTTTTTCGTATTTTGTACCAATTGAATTTGAGGTTAACTGCATTTTGACAGACGGAGAATTGGAAATGAAATTGCAGAAAATATAAAATTCAATGCATTCAATATGATGAACTATGAAAATAGCAGTTTTAGTCAAGTCGTCAAGATTTGTACTTGCTTTTGGTACTAAATACAGGTGAATATTCGAATCTGCGGCTTTATACTGTCCACACAAAATACAAATGTGGCCCATTCTACAAAAAGTATCCTCACACAATACACTACCTGAAAATGAACAATTGGTTGTTGACTCAATTAGAAATATAAAATGCCGAAAATCACGCACAAGTTATCACCTGAATATTCGCGTTTGTACATCAGCAACATGGTGAGCGAGTGTGCAGTTGCGCGATGACAAATTCAGTTACAGCCAATGGGAAAGGCAACTGCCAAACTTCAGCGCCACTATAGCACGTCCTCTACGAGGGTGATCTCAAACCGCGCGGAACACAGAATCATGAAAGTTCAATTTTGTGACCAATCATAAGAGAAAGATTATTAAATAGTGTGTTATGATTGGCTCAGAGATTTGACTTGGCATTTCAGGACATTCCATTAGTGCTAATTCACACGATCCAATAAATTGGTCAATTTTGTGACCTTGAAGTTTACTGATAGGTTTAAACAGAAAATTGTCGTCAATTTGAACTTGACCAATAAATTGATGAGTTTAGAATCGGTTCTAATTTTTCATCAATTTTTAGTGACAATTTGCAGTAACTTTCGGCCATGAATTGGATGCCTGCTAGAACAGAGATTTTCAGGTTATATGTTATTATTTACGCGATTTCACATACCCTACCCTAACCGCGAGAAAAATGATAGTGCGAAAAAAAAACATAATTTACGTTGCATTACATTCGCAGCAATGTGCATTGCTGAATATAAAAGACAGAGATGTAGAAGATGGTGGATTAGATCTTGGACTGAGAAAAGAGGGAAAGGAAACTTAACATTAGTTCACGAGAAATTCCTGAGTGCAGATCCTAATCAATTCAAACGATATTTAAGAATGGATCAGAGTCAATTCAATAAGCTATTTTCCTATAGTTGAAACATTTCTTGTCAGTATGTTAGTATTCCTGGATAAAAACTGTTGACAAAATTGACCAATAAATTGTCAGGTGTAATTATAACCCATATTGGTCAATATTATTGTTCAATTTATTGATCAATTTTATTGGATCGTGTAAATTCGCATTTACGCATACCCATCTGAAAGTACTCTGAATGATTGAATTCTTTCATTTGTAAGCGAAGTGTAGCACCGAGCTACAGTGAAAGAGATACATATCTCTACAATATTGCCAACGAATACGTTTATCTTTGTTTACTACTTTACATCAATCAATATTAGTCCTACACTTTTGCAAACAAAAGTGCGTTTTATTTTCTATCAAATAACAAATAAATAAACTTTTTTTTGTAACAGAGAAATCCCCGAAATCTGAAAGTGTGAGTCTAAGAGAAGGATGACATTCCGCAACAAATGTAAATCCTTCTGAAAAAGGACTATCAAAAAGACCAATCTAAGATGTTCTACTATCAAATTCTTGAAAACCAAAATTTCAGAGCTACATTCTCAAACATTGAAATTACAGTGATTATTTCTTGACATTGCTAGAAACCAATGGAAACGTTCAATTCAAATAATTCATATACGTTTCGGCCAATCAATAGAAGATTGTCGCGGGAATAATTTGAGGTATTTTGTTTTTATTGTTTGACAACCTATATTTTTACTTTGACGTCTGTCATCAATTCGCATGAAAAGTGTGAAATGAATCAAAACCGGTCTAGTACATTATATAATTTTGCAAGGAAATGTGTTTATGATCGTTACATCAAAAAATAATCTGAAGAATACCACACGAGAGTTCGATATAGTAGAAAATAATTATCTAGATTTCTTTCTCAAACTTGTTGGCAATAGCCACTCGAGCCAGTTGGTGTCTCTTGTCTATTGCCTGGCAACAAGTTTTCGAAAATCTGTCGAATTATTTTCACTCCCTTGTGATATTACAACTGAGAATGTGATGATGTCAAATTGCACTGGAAAGCGCTCATTTTCTAAAATGAAAAAAATAGGCGAATTACGATGAGACAAAGCCGCCTATCAAAGTTATCGCTTCTTAGCATTGAGAATGATTTTCTCCGGATGCTGGATTTGACCGAAATCATCAATGATTTTTCGTCGAAAAAAGCTCGCAAGAATCCTTTTGTTTACGCTGTAATTTATTTCTTGTATTTTATTATACCTACATATGCTCGTTGCAAAATAATTTGATTTGTTCCGCATAAAAAAAAAACTTGTTTGAAAAATAATTAGGGGCCCTTTGTTGCCCCAGGGCCTCCACACCTTTCAATCCGGCCCTGTTTCCGCTTAAGAAAATCAAAAATAAAGCTAAAACACCGTGGTTAACAAAAGGTATCAAAGTGTCCGCGAAAAATTTACGATCCCTTCATCTGATTAGAAAAACTCTCAGTGATAATGAAAGTTTCATTTTCTTTTAAAATAAGTATAGATCCATTTATAGAAGAACCTGAGAGCAGCTAAACAATTACATTATAGGAACAAAATAGAAAACGCAAGACATGAGCAAAAAGAGAGCTGGGCAATTATAAATGACTTTAGAGGTAGAAACAACTCTATTCCGGCAAAAACAAATTTAGAATGTAACGATATCAATGAATATTATTGCTCAATTGCAGAAACGGAACCACTGAGTTATTTTAATCTTATCTCTGCCTCCGACTCATTCTTTTCCACGCCTACGAACATCGAGGAGAAGAAACAAATTCTCAGTGAAATAAAAAATAAAAATGCGTCTGGGTGGGATGACTTATCTATAAAAATATACTCACATCTCCCGGATTCCGCTCTTACGGTAAGTTGAAGCAGTGCATCTTTCATTTCTTACAGGAGTTTTTCCATCATGTTTGAAAAACGCAATAGTCATTCCATTACATAAGGGTGGTGATACTGATAATCCTGCAAACTTCAGACCCATTTCAATTTTACCCACACTCTCAAAAATAATAGAAAAACTCGTGAAAAACAAAATAATGACTTATCTGAATGAGAACAATTTTATTAAAGCTACTCAATTTGGATTTCAAAGAGAAAAAGGAACGATTGATGCTGTTTTTGATCTTCTTCAAAATGTTTATTTGAAACTGAATGATAGAGAAGTTGCCTCAGCAGTTTTTCGTGATCTGACGAAGGCCCTCGACTGCGTTAACCACAAAATTGGAGAAATATGATTTTAGAGATGTAGTTATCCAGTGGTTTGAGTCTTATTTATCTGGACGAACTTATCACAAAAACTGGGAATCGAATAGGGATTTCCTCAGGGGTCGGTTCTGGGACCAACGCTTTTTCTACTGTACATAAAGCTTCAATTAATATTTCAGGAGAGTTCACCTGATTTGCAGATGACACCACAATATTTTGGCATGATAAAAATGGCTCAAAACTGCATCAAATGATTTAGAATGATATTAGCAAAGTGAAAGATTGGTGTGACGCTAATAAGCTATCTTTCAATATCTCGAAACTGACATGCTTACTTTCAATTGTAATTTACAAGAGCTCCATCTAGGATATCAAGTGATCAGTAATATGACAGAAACAAAGTTTCTGGGTTTACATATTGATGATAAATTGAAATATGAAGATCACATTGAAAAACTCAGAAGGAAACTTGCTTCAGGATGTTTTGCTGTTAGAACCACTTCATGGGAATTCGGTGAAGATATGGCAGAAAGTGTGTATTATGCTTTAGTCGACTCACAACTGGGACACGGAATTTGTTTTTGGGGACCTTGTAGTCAATATTTGTTCAATATGGTTTTCGTCTTGCAATAAAGAGCATCAAGGTGTATGTGCTAGGCTGTTCCGGGATTCTTGCAAGCCACTCTTCATCATACAAAAAATATTACCACCACCTTGTATTTTTATTTTATTCATAAGAAATTTTAAAACGAAATCCATGAAAAAACACAATATAACACCAAACAAACTCTTAATATAACCTTACCAATTCCAACATCGACACAAATAAAAAACTCCATAATTCATAATGGTGAAAAATTGTATAAACACCTACCCAACGAGATTGAAATCCTAGCTGATGCAAGAAAAATCAAAAGTTCTGTAAAAAGACTTCTTCAGGCGAATGCTTTCTACTCATTAAATGACTTCTACTGTGCCAACTTTTAGTATTGTGAAATTCAACTTTATCGTCCTATCTCCAATTATTCAGGAGTCAATTTCAATATATTTTAATATGTTTTATTGACTTGCACCAATGATATAATGAAGCTGTTTTCAATTATGATAACTCTAATATTAATTTTGTACAATTTTTTTATTTTTTGAACATGATTATTATTAACCAGCAAGGTGAAAATGTACCAAATTTCATCTGATTTACGTGTGGGCCTATTGTGTCTATTTTATTCATTATTTATTTTGTACCAATTTATTTATCATATGTATTTGTACCTAATAGTTATAGTTTTAGTTTTCATCCTTTTATTTATAAATTACTTTATCAAAGAGATTTATCATCTTCAGACAATAAAGTATATTTGATTTGATTTGATTATCAAGGTAAGAAATATATTTTGAAAATGTTTCCCATTCGTCACATGAATCTTGAGGTAGATTATCATCCCAGATCAGTTTCCGATTCCAGATATTAACACCTTTTTATCTTCTCTTTAACTTTTTTCTCCTCCACGTTTTCTTCAGTTTTCTCGGTTATTTTGTCTAGTATCCATTTACACCCAGCATTAACGAAATATCGTTGGTAACGATAAAAATAAATCATCATCAAATCAGGTCATTCAATTCCTTCCTCGGACCTTGACATAAACAGACGCGACTAGGTGTGATTATGTATGACTCGTAGCGACCGTACTTCGGAGTAATCACTTGTCCGAGTAACAATCAATCGAATAATGACCTTCACGAATGTCGAAAGTCTCGGATTCCTTCATGTTGAGATTTATTAAACGAATAATTACAATAGATAGAATTCATTTAAGTATATGCTACTAAAGTGTGTTCCTCGTCCACATTACAAGATAAAAGAAGAAAAACTTTTTGAGCACGAAGAAATTTCCCATCGGAAGGAGTACAATAAACGTTATAGGGAAAATTAACATTATTTCGACATAGAATAGGTTGGCGATTTGACGAAGGTTGATTCTTTGTCATTCTCTCGTTAGATTTAGCATTATGGAAATAAAAACTTTTTAATAAAAAATTGAACCGGCGAAATACGGAACTGAGAAGTAAAAAATAGAATAAACCTTAGTCTCAATAACTAAGCTCCTAAACTGATGTAAGTAACTAATTTTGAGTCGGCGCCAAACAAACAAGCAAATGAATTAGATAAGGCCTAAAATGATGGCATCGAGTTGTGGGGTGACATTCTGATAATTTTTTTGAACTAATTTAATGATCTTCGTTGATTGTTCGTTTGGCGCCGATTCAAAATTAGTTATTTACATTAGTTTACGAGCTTAGTTATTGAGACTAAGAAGGTTTATTTTATTTTTTACTTTTCAGTTCCGCATTTCGTCGGTTTAATTTTTTGTTAAAAAGTTTTAATTTTTAAATTTTTTGTGGCTGAAATCTTCTAATTACTACCTACTTGTTTTTTGATTACTTCCAAAATTAGTATATTAATTAACGAGCGGTAATGTAGGTCATAACTCACGCAGATGAAGTTCGCAGCACGAGCCGCAGGCGAGTGTTGCAATTCACCAAGTGAGTAATGACCATCACCGCAAGTTGAATACTATACTTTATCTACGACTATAACAATAAATACTAAGATACAAGTACAGAGAAAGAACTGTATTCACAAATCTTAATAGTTACCTATAACAATGCTATAAAAATTTTAATTGTAATTACTCAGTTTTTTTATTAATAAAATTAACTGTTAAGTTTGAACAACCAGTAAACTGAATTTTGGGTATGTTGCATTTATGTTGTTGATGTACTAACTGGTTGAGGTGTTATAGAACTGTATATTTTATTTGCAGTATCTGTCTTATTCTTTTCGGAATCATCAACCGCTGAACAAATTATACAACCACTTACCCACTAGGCTTAAAATATTATCAAATGTGAACAAATTCAAATATGAAGTTTGAAAACTTTTAGTTAACGGGTCTTTTTATTCGGTTCCGGAATATATGTGTTGTCACCTAGTATAACCACCTACTCATGTACACTTTTATACAATGTCCTTTATATACTTCTTTATACACTGTTCTTTATACACTGTTTTTCGTCTCAACACTCTGTTTTTTATACACATTAGCATATATTATATTATTATATACAATACTATTATATATTTGTATTCTGTAATTATTGTTTTTCAACAGATTATTTAGAATTGACCTGACAATATCATATACTTATGTATGTATAAGTCGGATTGGAAATAAAGAAATGAATTGAATTGAACGTACCCCTCATCCACAGTAGTTGATCGCCAACCGCCATGGCGTTTCAGTGCCGTTATGTCCCCTCCAGCATCTACTGATAAAGTTGCCGACGAGAGGCTAAAACAATGCCTTGTATATAAATTACAGTGTGGTAATTTTAAAAATGTAGCAATGTCTTTCCCCATTGCTCCAAATTTATTAATGCCAATTCTTTGTGAGTGATATTTTCCATTTTGAAATTTAAAGAATAATATCGTTTGCGATATATCAGTAGGACGAAGATTTAAATATTTCTTAACTATGGTTTAAAAATTTCCCGTTACAGTGAATTTTCTGGCAATTTTTGTTTTTGTATTTGGTACACTGACCATAAAAATAGATCCATGATCTTCTAAATCTGTAATTTGCATAGAGTGCAATTGTGCTGCACGACAAGCACCCATAAAGCCCATTATTGAAGCAACCTGAAATAAATTATGTAATTGACTAGATGATAAAAACGATTGAATATTGTGAGATCTACTACCTTTGTCGCCAGATTTTTCAGGAGCTTCATTTATGAAATTATTAAGTTGTTCTTGCCTAAAAGTTTTTGCCTTCTCAGCTACATGTTTCTCTGGTTGACGTTTAAGAAACACGCGTAATTTCAAATAATTCTCCATATTGATTCCATTATTTATGTTGAGTGTGCTTCTGAGCATGGAGTAGAAAGTCCATAGGGACGTTGCCTCATATTTAGTTCACTAAAATATGCCATAAGTACATTTTCTGTGAACGATGACTTGATGTTCTTGCTGCTACACCAATTTTGAAAATTTTTGTATACACCTTTATATTTGTTTTGGGATTTTTCGGGCAATAAATTCTGTATGGTAACATCAGGTACTTGTCTTATTTCTGGAGGTGTACATAATAATTCATCTTCACTATCTGAATTCATCTTTTTCAGCACAAAATTCAGAATAATTAGCTATTAACTTAATTTGAAAACGTCAAAATTATTCAAGTGGCATTACTCTCCTCCATAACAATAATGAACTGTTCCGTTTTGGCCAAACGACTTGTACAGAAGAACAGAGCCACCTTGATATTCGGTTCGTAAATAAGTCCAAGAATCTTTTCCGATTTATTATAGTGAGTTGTAGTAGTGAGTTATTATAACACTCGTTGTTAGTTGATAGATACTATTAATTGCTCAAAAGCAGTCGAATAATCAATATATAATTCAATAGGAGTAAATAAACTTACTTGCCCACCTTACTTCAACTATTACCAGTTGAATAATATGATTATCTACTTTTACTATTTGTTGAAATATAAATTATTTTTGTTGTTCTGGTTAGTTTATTTCATTACTTTGTATATCATTCCATCCTCTCATAGAATATAATGATTGTGACGGATGTAGGGGAACAAAAATAAGGACAATAGCGATCTGTCATTCTCAACTACATATGTGTTCCAATGTTCACAAGTGAAAAATCAATTATTCCCCATTTTTCTATCCGTAAGGGTGTATAATTCAATTCGAAATCCAAATATGATCAACTACGAGGTTTACCCTATCTAATAAAAGAAAAAACATCCAAATCGAAGAACCCAGTACAAAGTTATGCCTGATAGAATCGGTTAACGGACCAGAATTCAGAGGGTGAGTGATCAATTTCCTTCATTTTGCTACCCTTAGGGGTAGATTTAATCTTTCAAACTCGAATTGGACGAACTTCGAAGTACACCCTATCCACTGAAATAAGGATCATCGAAATGGGACGTCTCAGTAAAAAGTTATGCGTGATCATACATAAAAAAAAATATACGCCGACTAGAGAACCTCCTCCTTTTTGGTTTCGTCGGTTAAAAATGAACATAATTTTGAAATCAAAAATTGAAATATCGAGTTATTGTGCCCAATAGGACGGAGGTATGGGTTGGTCGAATTGCCTCCAACGAATTCATCACATGAACTCAACTATACACTATAAAAAATTGAACGTTAGAAGATGACAGAATAGGTAAATAGATGGAACTCATCTTAATTACAAGCTTTATTTAGTTTCACTTGACTTGACCGACTTCTAGTCGTCCGATTGATTTGAAATTTGGCAGGTGTTCATAATTCCGGTGACAATGCATTATGGAGTTTTTGTTAGAGAAAAAAACAAAATGGCGGCTCTAAGGTGGCGGACGAGATTTGTAATTATGGTCCGATTTAATCGAACACATAACTTTCATTTTCAATACCGCAATAAAAATGAACATATTTCCTTCGAATTGGAAACACGCCAAAATTATTCCTTTCGCCAAATGCAATTCCCCCACCGAGCTCTCCGATCTAAGACCTAGAAGCATCCTGCCTTCCCTTTCCAAAGCCCTTGAAATGATAATGACAGATTACAGTTACACGCATCAAATAATCACACCTGTACAATCTGGTTCTAGTACTGGTCATTGCACTACTTCCGCTCTTTTGGCCATCACGGATGATCTTTCCGAGGCAGCGGATAATGGTGAAGTCTCCTGTTTGGTTTTATTAGATTACAGTAAGGCCTTCGATACACTGGATCATTCTATACTTTGTCTCAAACTTAGGTACTTTGGCTTCTCAAATGGAGCTGTAGAATTCATATGAAATTATCACTTTTAATCTCCCTAGTGCATGAATTATTGCCGGAAATTTTTTGAGTACATGAATTTTTTGAAAATTATGACGAGTCGCGCAGCGACGAGGGATAATTTTCCTGAAAATTCATTTACCAGACAAATTTCCCGCAATCAATTCAAGCACGTGGGGGATTCGGTAAGAAAATTTTATACCGGAATTATATTTAAATAGAAAACATAAAGTTAATATTAATTTTTACGTTATTTACAAATAAATAGAAGGCTGTGTGTAATGGGAGTTTTGGGGGAGGTTTATTCTGATGATAAACTATTACGTAAAATTAATTGATTCCATACAATTTTCTTACTAGGTTTCAGGGAAATGTTAATATTGACTAAAAATGGAAGTGGATACGTTCGTATTGCGGGAGATATTTTTTTATTTTTCCCGTGCCCTAGTAAGATAAAATATATAATATCAGATACATTTTTATATAAAATTGATTGTTTTCATACAATTTTTTCACTGGGTTTCAGGGAAATGTCAATATTGATTAAAAATGAAAGTGGATGTTCGTATTGCAGGATATTTTTATTTTATTTTTCTCGTGCCCTAGTAAAATAAAATGTATAACATCAGATACACTATTATATAAAAATAATTGATTTCATATAATTTTCTTACTGGGTTTAAGGGAAAGTCAATATTGACTAAAACCAAGGTTATATACAGCAAAAAATATATAACTATACCTATACATATATTTTTAAATATTTTTCATATTCTTTTAGGTTCAATTCTAAGAAAAATTAATATTAGCGGTAATAATTTGTTTTCAAATAATTCAGGAAATCGGGATATTTTATTCTTTATTCTAAATAGAATGTTGTTGGCGTATGTTGCCGGTTAAAAAAATATTTTGTAAAGTTAGCCATGGATTTGACATTCACTACTCCTTTCAATCAATATTTTATTTGTGGCATTATAAGTTCCTCATAACATTGTATACAATCATGAGTTAGTGAAAAAGTTATAATAAAATGAACTTTCAATCGTATGAATTCCTTTTGCAAAGAATCACAGCACATTGAAATGTACCATGAAAATGTAAAATATCTAACATACCTAGTGGAAGAATCTGGAATAAATCCTGAGAAAGAAAACTTATTTAAAGAGATTGGCAACATTCTGCGTGATATTGTGCCATCTTTTGGACACAAATCTAATACTCAAAGAAATAAACTGGTGTCTCAGTATTATTTTTATTTTATGAAATACAGGCATATTGTTAAAAAAACACCGGTTTTGTGTTTTGTTCACCACTTAGGAAAGAGGAGGTGGCATTTTTGAAGAATTCAAAATTAATTAATGACATTATAGAATGTACACCTTATTAAATTGTTGAAATATTTCCAACTTATAAAGTAAGTAAATAAAAAATATTGTCAATATTATTTCAATATTATTTTTGTCTAAGTATATGATAGCTGTCATGTGCCGGGAAATTTCCACTTATTAATTTTACGTCTACATGCTAATGTGGATGAAAAATTTTCAGAAAATTTGCTGGTTACCATAGTTACAATGTCGAAATAAAGCATCTGATTGGTTGAAAATGACTGGTATAAAATTGTCTATGCAATCGTACCCAGCGCGTCGTCTTAGAAGATATTGAGTCTGATTCATTTTCGGTTGCTTACGGTGTTCCCCAAAGGTCTATATTGGGGCCACTCCTGTTTTCTTTATACATTTCCGATTTTTTTTAAATTATAGTGTTTGCTAAAATTCATCACTATCAGTTGAGTATCATCGGCGATGATACTCAACTGTATTTATCTTTCAATGCTCTGCAACACAACGAAACACAAAATAATTTGAATGAAGATTTGAATAAATTGTACGAGTTTTCCACTGCCCATAATTTACGCTTGAATTCAAAAAAATCACAGATCATGTTATTCGGTTCGAAGAAGAAAGTGGAAAGTGCTCGTGAAGATATGAAAATAAAAATCGGGTGTGATATATTGCCTATATAGTCAAAGAATGTAAAAATCTAGGATTGTGGCTCGACTCTGAGCTGAGATTCACCAGACATGTGAGCTATCTTTGCCAGGCATCTTTCAACATCCTCAGACAACTCTTCCCTAACAAACACATGCTTCCCAAGCACTTGAAGCTTTCTTTATGCGAATCATTGATAACGTCCAAGCTGTCTCATTGTGATAGCGTCTACGGACCTGCCCTCCTGAAGTCTGACCAGTATCGTCTGCAAAGAATACAAAACTCGTGCATTCGATTCTCCTTTGGTATTCGGAAATTTTACCACATAAGTACGGAATTCGATAACTCTAGTTGGCTGAGGTTGAACGATCTCCGAAATCTATACCTACTATCAATAACTCACAAAGTTCTCATAACGAAAACTCCTTAATACCTTTATGAAAAATTGAAAACGTTTTCAGCACTGAATGACCTCAGATTACGGAATAGACACATTCTTGTCATTCCTCCTCACTCCACTACAATTTACAGAATATGTTTTTCATACAATGCTGCCAAATTGTACAACCAGTTACCCAATGAATTCAGACTGTACACACTAAGTTATTTCACAAAGAGACTGAAACTTCAGCTAAAGAATAGGCAGTTTTTGTTCTTACGTTGATAGATCCCGCTTCTGAGTATCACTAACCAATAAGGTATAAAACAGTTCCGAATTTTATTAATAACTTTTTTTCGTTGAGAATATAAACAGGATGTTCATAAAATCAGATGTGGAATCATCTGCGACTGAAAGATAAACTTTAGTCACTATCTCCCATCGTCAAGATAACCTCTTGTGAGGTATTCATGTTGAAAAGGGAAACATTCTCAATTGAATATTGATAGAAAGATTTTTCTGTGAATTGAAAACTCCACGATTAAAATAAAGTTATTTTTTCGTGAATGTCTAACAGAAAACAAATACTTTCCCGGCTAAAGCCACGCTGGACATTGAGCTACATCTGATAGATATTCTGAAAAGGCCCTAACTCAAAAGAAAAAATCTGTAAATGAAAATTTGCATTTTCATTCAGATAGTTATTTTATTTTCTATTCCAGTCTCAATTAAGAACTCATAAAGATGAATGAGGGAAAGAAGTATGTTTTCCGAAAGAGAGTACTCACCAGAAATCATTCGTAACATTGACGCAGGAGAGACATCGCATTCACTAGGTCTTCAATACATTTTTGTCGACGAAAATCTATTTCACGCTTCCACGGTCATCAGGAAGACCGGAAGAAATGAGAAACACATTTTCAAGAGGCAATCTCACTTTGCAAAGATGGAAAAAGTTAGAATCATTTCTTTTGGAGAGACACTTTGAAATTAGTGTTTTCTGACATTAAAAGCTGTCATGGGGTATGATAGATTGATTTGTTGAAAATATAAACAGGATGTTCATAAAATCAGATGTGGAATCATCTGCGTAAATCTCCCATCGTCAATATAACCTCTTGTGGGGTATTCATGTTGAAAAGGGAAACATTCTCAATTGAATATTGATAGAAAGATTTTTCTGTGAATTGAAAAATCCACGATTAAAATGAAGTTATTTTTTTGTGAATGTCTAACAGAAAACACTACTTCCCCGGCTAAAGCCACGATAAACATTGAACTACATCTGATAGATATTCTGAAAAGGCCCTAACTCAAAAGAAAAAATCTGAAATTGAAAATTTGCATTTTTATTCAGATAGTGACTAAAGTTTATCTTTCAGTCGCAGATGATTCCACATCTGATTTTATGAACATCCTGTTTATATTTTCAACAAATCAATCTATCATACCCCATGACAGGTTTCAATGTCAGAAAACACTAATTTCAAAGTGTCTCTCCAAAAGAAATGATTCTAATTTTTTCTATATTTGCAAAGTGAGATTACCTCTTGAAAATGTGTTTCCCATTTCTTCCGGTCTTCCTGATGATCTTGGAAGCGTGAAATAGATTTTCGTCGACAAAAATGTATTGAAGACCTACTGAATGCGATGTCTCTCCTGCGTCAATGTTACGAATGATTTCTGGTGAGTACTCTCTTTTGGAAAACATTCTTCTTTGCCTCATTCATCTTTATGAGTTCTTAATTGAGACTGGAATAGAAAATCAAATAACTATCTGAATGAAAATGCAAATTTTCAATTTCAGATTTTTTCTTTTGAGTTAGGGCCTTTTCAGAATATCTATCAGATGCAGTTCAATGTCCAGCGTGGCTTTGGCCGGGAAAGTAGCTGTTTTCTGTTAGACATAAATAACTTTTAATTTTAATCGTGGATTTTTCAATTCACAGAAAAATCTTTCTATCAATATTCAATTGAGAATGTTTCCTTTTTCAACTTTTTTTCATTTTGTTATATGCTTTAGTAGATTATTTGTAACGATTTTAACTTAATTATTACTTTTGTTTCATTTGTTTTTTTTTTGTCTTTTTATCTTTTTTGAGGTCGAGTTGAAAAACAGCTATAGCTGACACTTCGCCTTTTCATCGTTCACCTTCTCTCTAATAATTAATACTGTTGTATTTTTCTTTTGTTATATGTAGAATTTGAAATGATGAATAAAACCGCTTTATTATTATTATTATTATTATTATTATTATTTGATTCAAAATTGGTATTTGAAGGTTTTAGGGATCGGAAATTATGAAATTTTTGTCAAAATTCATGAATTCAAGAAGGCGGCCCCCAAGATGGAGGACGAGTTTTGTGATTAGGGTCCAATTCGATTAAAAATTGGTATGATGGGGTTTTTGGAGTCGGAGATTATGAATCTTCTGTCGAAATTCAAAAATTTCAAGTGGCGGCTCCAAGATCTAGGACGAGTTTTGTGATTATTATCCGATTCGATTCAAAATTGGTATGTAGGGGTTTTCGGGGATTATGAAATTTTTGACAAAATACATTTATTTGAGATTTAGGTCCCATAATGGGAACGAGTTTTGTGATTATGGACCAATTCGATTTAAAATTCGTATGCGAGAGTTTTCGGGGTCAGAGATTATGACTTTTTTGTCGAAATATATAAATTTAAGATGGCGGCCCCAAGATGGAGGACGAGCTTTGTGATTATGGTCTGATTCGATTCGAAATTGGTATGTATATTTTGAAATGTATGTCAAAATTCATAAATTCATAACTTATAAATTCCTTCATAAATTCAAATTTCGTGTGTATGTTTGTAAGTTGTGATTGTTTGTGTCCTACCTCATTTCCCACTTCTCTAGAATCTATTGGTTCTTTCCGATACCTATCAATGTGCAGAAATCCTTCTGCCTTTGAATTCCACGGCACTATGTTGAGCTTCCCTTCGCAAATTATTGATGTCATATCCTATAATTTGTGTTTTTCACATTCTTAATACTGAATTATCGAAAATAGTAGTTTTACTTTGCAATTCCATTCAGAAAAAGATTCTTATTTTTGTTGAAACAATGTTAATACTCGAGTGCTTCACCTGAAATGTTTCTAAAATTTTGTAGATTGGTATTCAACATTACTACATTGAATATAAACCGAGTTGTGAAATCAACACTTTGTTTCTTGAAAGAAAAGAAAAATCGAATTAAACGGTTTTCTTCACATAAAGGATTCAATATAAAATTGAACCAGAAAATGGTAGATCTCAGGTGAAAAACAACTACTTTCCTGGCAAATACCACGCAGAACATTGAATGATATTCACCTGAAAATCCATGCATACTTCCATAAAATATCAATGGACATTGAATGCAAATGTTTCTTTCTGATAAGCTCGATTATGTTTAATTTATGTCGTGTTCACCTAACAATCCGCATACCGGTTTCAGGCTTCTTGGCCCTCATCAGTACGGAGTAGTCAACCAGCCAAAGGTGCAAAGAACTCTGGCTGAAGTGAGACACAACGTAAACAAACCATCATCGATCTTGTAACACCTATAGGTACGCCGGAAAAGATAAACTTTAACTGGCGGTACCTAGTGACAGAAAGAAACACTCCGAAAATCTCCCACCTCGATAGGTTTCTAAATAAAAGATTCCTTCTCAGTAGGAGTGGCAAGCCCGTCTAGCATATAGTGAAAGAAAAGTGCCATGTGAAGTGGAATGAATAGAAAAAATCGAATTAAACGGTTTTCTTCACATAAAGGATTCAATATAAAATTGAACCAGAAAATGGTAGATCTCAGGTGAAAAACAACTACTTTCCTGGCAAATACCACGCAGAACATTGAATGATATTCACCTGAAAATCCATGCATACTTCCATAAAATATCAATGGACATTGAATGCAAATGTTTTTTCTGATAAGCTCGATTATGTTTAATTTATGTCGTGTTCACCTAACAATCCGCATACCGGTTTCAGGCTTCTTGGCCCTCATCAGTACGGAGTAGTCAACCAGCCAAAGGTGCAAAGAACTCTGGCTGAAGTGAGACACAACGTAAACAAACCATCATCGATCTTGTAACACCTATAGGTACTCCGGAAAAGATAAACTTTAAC
Source organism: Gonioctena quinquepunctata (assembly GCA_018342105.1). Lineage (NCBI taxonomy): Eukaryota > Metazoa > Arthropoda > Insecta > Coleoptera > Chrysomelidae > Gonioctena > Gonioctena quinquepunctata. The sequence continues at coordinate 606,437 of JAFIRS010000018.1, read as the reverse complement.
TGGCGGTACCTAGTGACAGAAAGAAACACTCCGAAAATCTCCCACCTCGATAGGTTTCTAAATAAAAGATCCCTTCTCAGTAGGAGTGGCAAGCCCGTCTAGCATATAGTGAAAGAAAAGTGCCATGTGAAGTGGAATGAATAGAAAAATCGAATTAAACGGTTTCTTCACATAAAGGATTCAATATAAAATTGAACCAGAAAATGGTAGATCTCAGAAACAACTACTTTCCTGGCAAATACCACGCAGAACATTGAATGATATTCACCTGAAAATCCATGCATACTTCCATAAAATATCAATGGACATTGAATGCAAATGTTTCTTTCTGATAAGCTCGATTATGTTTAATTTATGTCGTGTTCACCTAACAATCCGCATACCGGTTTCAGGCTTCTTGGCCCTCATCAGTACGGAGTAGTCAACCAGCCAAAGGTGCAAAGAACTCTGGCTGAAGTGAGACACAACGTAAACAAACCATCATCGATCTTGTAACACCTATAGGTACGCCGGAAAAGATAAACTTTAACTGGCGGTACCTAGTGACAGAAAATACTATTTTCATTCATACTATTTTCATTCCTATACATACGTCTGTACTCTTACATATTCGCCAATAGGTGATGTTCCTGAATTGGCTGCTTAATAAAGAAATACACTTCAAATATATCTGTTCCAACTCTTACCCACCTTTTGCACCATGTATCATGCTTCAGTAGCTCCGAAGCCTATAGATTTCATTCGGTATCATCCCCAATAGAGCATTGCATAGTGGTGGCTGAAAAACGTTTCCTTCATCCATCGGGTTGGGAGACAATAAGCTGAGCATGTAGGTACCTATCTATTTTTTTATATAATCATAATTATCAGTTGTGAGCATACTCAATTATCGTTAGCTACACTCTACTATACTCCCATTTGAGAAATTAATTCAAGCCCTCCCAACATCTCCAATGAGAAGATAGATATAAATACATAATAGATTATGGTGAATACGCTAGTTATTTTACCTCACCTATATATAATAGTCTACTCGACAAGTTGAAAATGGTCTAAAATAGAGATACTGCTCTTAAAATTATGTGTGATAGCTCATTGGATCCGGAATAATGCCTAGAAAAATGTACCAAAAGCGTGTATTAGCACTTAAAAAATTGCAAAAGTTATAAACTATTGAAGATGAAAAAAAAAATGGCATTTCGTTTTTTGCCAATATTTCATAAACTATTGATATTTGAGAAATTTCAAAAGAAGATTCTGCAAGAGGAGGAAATTTCCAATGAAAAACTCAAGCTCTCGCAACTCTAACTCCATTATTTATAATTTTAATTTAGCGCTGAAAATGGGTCTCCGAGCGACATTTTTAGGTTGCGCGCGCGGCGTCAAAAGTGAGTACGACACATTAATTAATTTATTTAAGGTATTAATTTTTTTTTAATTTGAAAAAATTATGGTGTATTCGGAACAGTATAAATAATATATTCCCGTTGGGAATTTTACTTAAAGTTGATTTTTCAACAAGTTAAACGATTGTTAACTAACAAAATTTTCTCGAACTTCTGTCTTAATTGTAAATGAAAAAAATGTTTAAATAATTGTCGTAAAAATTTTTCGCTTTCTTAGAGCATTTCTTATATACATACTCAACAAGATCTCGCCATATGAGTTAAAAAAATATTCATACTTTGTTTATAATAATTTTTGTACTTGAACAAAAACTAAAAAATCCAAGTAATGTTGGTAAAAAAATAATTTTTTTTCTTAATCATCATATTATCGTTTTTTTATTAATACAAGATATAAATTGATTTGCAAAAAAAAAAATTCTCGCCATTTGTTGATAAATTTTTTATAAACAAATTGATTATTTCAATATTAAAAAAAAAATTCACAACTTCATTATATTACAAATATTATGATTTTTGAAAAAAAAAAATCCTTAATAACAATTTTTAATTGTTTATAATAGTTTTTTTATATTTCTATTGTTTAAATAATTAGTTAGGAAATTATTTTTTTTCTAAAAATCATAATTGACAGTCCTCTATAAAGTAACAAAAAAAATGTATCAACAACAACAACATCAATTTCATTGTTTATTAACTCACCAAGTAATAAACAAATTTTTAACTTTGTTAGATTTTTTTTCTGAAACTTCTAAGATTCGCAAAAACAACCATATATAACAAAGTGTAGAAAAAAAAAATTCCAATTTTTATTGTACTTTGGGAATTGGAATTGGAATTGGAAAAATTGGGAAAAAATGTTTTCTATACTTTGTTATATATGGTTGTTTTTGTAAATTTTTGAAGTTTCAGAAAAAAAATCTAACAAAGTTAAAAATTTGTTTATAACAAATTGGTAAGTTAATAAACAATAGAATTGTTGATAAAAAAATATTTTTTCTGTTACTTCATAGAGGACTGTCAATTATGATTAAAAAAAAAATCTCAACCAATTATTTAAAAATAGAAATATAAAAAAAACTATTATAAACAATTAGGAATTGTTATTAAGGAAAAATGTTTATTTTCAAAAATCATGATATTTGTAATATAATGAAGTTGTGAGAAAAAAATTTCAAAAATATTGAAATAATCAATTTGTTTATAAAAAATTTATCAACAAATGGCGAGATCTTTTTTTTGCAAATCAATGTATATTTTGTATTAATAAAAAAACGATAATTTAACTAGGAAAAAAAAAAATTTTTTTAACAACATTACTTGGATTTTTTTGTTTCTGTTCAAGTACAAAAATTATTATAAACAAAGTATGAATATTTTTTTTGAGTTTCATGGCGTGATCTTGTTGAGTATATATAAGAAAGGCTCTACGAAGCGAAAAATTTTTACGACAATTATTTAAACATTTTTTTTCATTTACAATTAAGACAGAAGTTCGAGAAAATTTTGTTAGTTAACAATCGTTTAACTTGTTGAAAAATCAACTTTAAGTAAAATTTCCAACGGGAATATATTATTCATAGTGTTCCGAATACACCATCATTTTTTCAAATTAAAAAAAAAATTATTACCATAAATAAATTAATTAATGTGTCGTACTCGCTTTTGACGCCGCGCGCGCAACCTAAAAATATCGCTCGGAGACTCATTTTCAGCGTTAAATTAAAATTATAAATAATGGAGATAGAGTTCCGTGAGTTTTTCATTGGAAATTTCCTCTTGTTTCAGAATATTTTTTTTGAAATTTCTTAAATATCAATATTTTATGAAATATTGCCAAAAAACGAAATGCCATTTTTTTTTCATCTCCAATTGTTTATAACTTTTGTAATTTTTTATGTGCTAATACACGCTTTCTACACATTTTTCTAAGCGTTATTCCGGATCTAATGAGCTATCACACATAATTTTAAGACAGTATCTCTATTTTAGACCATTTTCAACTTGTCGAGCAGACTAATATCAGCGAATAGGGATTTTCATGCTACTTGCTATAAAACAAGTACCATTGTTTATACCAAATAATTCAGTGACTGTCAGATGACGTCCAAGCCACTATCAATTGAAAAAATTATGTCCGACCGTTTCGGAAAATTCGAAAAAACGTAGAAAAACATAGCTAGATATATAATCTGTCCATGTACCACTTCGTGATAGATGTTTGGGTAGAGTATACTTTGATATTTTTCCGCCAATATTGTTGCAGAAATAACACTCCACCAAATTTCTTTTTGTAAGCTTTTATTTAGTTTCATATGCGCCATAGCTACTTGCCTCGGGTTGTTTACATTCCAATATCTTTGTCGGCGGCGTGTGACTACAGCAGTGACGCAGTGTATTCGTAAAAATATGTAGCTGCCTCCCGTACTGCCGCTAGTCAATATAATAATAACCAACAGATGTTATGTTCATTAGAAGGGATTTAAATTTTAAAAATTACATAAGTCAAACTGAATATCTCATTTGATAATATGAGGGTTGGGAAGTGGGTGAGGAAAGGAGATATTTATTGAGACTCTTGTATATTTATCAGCATTTCTCAGAACAAATTTAAAATACATTTTTTCACAGAAAACAATGGAAGACGAATGTAGTTGTTCCACAGTTTGGACATTGGATAAAAATGAACTAGATAATGTATTTACGAACAAAACAAAAGCAATTATCTTGAATACACCAAACAATCCTTTGGGAAAAGTATTCGATCATTCCGAATTGACCATGATTGCCGAATTATGTAAGAAATGGAATGTCATTTGCATATCTGACGAGGTTTACGAGTGGATGGTTTGTCAACCCAAAAAACATATTAGAATAGGTTGGTGAATAAATAACTACTTAGTGGTGTAGTTATTTTTTCACACTATCATTGATAAAAAAAATCTATTAATTTTAGCATCTCTGTCCGACATGTTCGAGAGAACAATTACCATTGGAGCTGCTGAAAAATCATTCTGCGTTACTGGTTGGCAAGTTGGATGGGCTTATGGTCCATCTCATTTGCAAAATTTGCATCAACTGGCTGTCTATAATGCTAGTACACCATTACAAGTGAGTAATCTTCATTTCATCTCAGATTGTTCCATTATACCGGTTCGGGCAATAGTGCACCCGTACTCGATAGCTCAAGTGCTATGATAGCTAAATATCTGAATAAAGAACATATTCGAATTGGATTAAAAAGACCAAAACTAGAAATAAGTGATCCATATAAATTTTGATTGATAAATTGTGTCAAGTTCAACTTCAAAGAAGGAAGATATAATGGAAAAACTTGATTCAGGTGTTCCAAAACTTCAACTGGATTTTCATTGTGAATTTTGCAACAGAAGTTTCAACACAAAAAGAGGTTTGAATATCCACAAAAGAAAAATGCACGTCTCCTCTAGTACATGTTTTATTTCTTCAACGCCTGATAGTTCCACGGAATCGAATGAGGTTGTAAACGAGTCTTCTAATCGACTTAATAATCATTTGGCGAATCACAAACTCAATCTATATATTGCTAAAAGGATACCCAAATCGGCCAGAGTGAGTGCTGCTGAAGCTTTGAGTAAATCAATTGACAATTGTATCATTTCCAATTCTACAGAAGCATGGGAAAATCTACTTTCTTTCGCATACAAGTCCTTCTGCCTTCCACCAATCAATCAAAATCGAAAAGAATCTCTAACAACAATCATCAAGAGAAACATCGAGAGTCCCAATCTTCTGGAAAATACAACAATTACTAATCCTTCAATCTGCTATTCGTATTTTGACGTGTACTGACACAATAGCTACTTTTACGAAACAACCTTGTTGGAGCTCAAATCAAAACATCCAGCTGACACGGAATTTATATATACAGGGAGTGACATCTTTAACCCTATGAAAGTTAACGAAATTGAAGTTTTGAATGCAGTGAAGTCATTTCGTACTGGATCTGCAGGAGGCCTAGATTCTTTGAGACCATCGCATCTTCAAGATTTGTTGTCTAAAAGTTCTGGATCTATGGGCGAGAAACTTCTTCGGTCTTTAACCAACCTCTGCAATTTTATGCTTAGCGGTAAAGTTAACCGAGATGTGATCCCAATCCTATACGGAGCATCATTGATAGCACTTAGAAAAAGATGCGGTGGCATCAGACCAATAGCCGTCGGTACTACTTTTAGACGTCTTGTTTCCAAATTAGCATGTTCACAAATCAAGGAATCATTAGGTAATTCTTTCCGTCCCATACAATTTGGTTTTGGTACTCCAGGAGGATGCGAAGCCGTCGCCCATGCAGCACGACGTTTTGTAAATCAACATCCAGACTCTTCTTCTACTGTATTTCTGAAAATTGATTTCGAAAATGCTTTTAATATGATTCACAGAAATATTCTATTAGAAAGAGTCAAAGATACGATCCCAAATCTCTTTCCTTCATACGTCAATGTTATGAGAAGCCAAGTTTTTGAATTTTGGAAATAACGTAATTTATTCGGAAAGAGGCGTTCAACAAGGAGATCCATTGGGCCCCGCTCTCTTTGTTTATGCATCGAGAACCTAACAAGATCGATTGAAGCTGAATTTAATTGTTGGTATCTTGATGATGGCGCCATAGGTGGCAATACAGATTTGGTTCTAGAACAGTTCCAAAAAATTATTTCGTCTTCCAATGAAGTCGGCCTTCAATTAAATTTCAAAAAATGCGAACTTCTGTTTTTGAACGAACCTACAGATAACATTTCGAAAAAATTCAATTATTTAGCTCCTGGCATTAAAATTATGGACTGAAACAATTGGACCCTCCTTGGTGCTCCACTTTCGGATGAATCTCTGACAGAATGCATAAACCAAAAAACAAATTCCCTCATTTTGATGGCATCACGCATCGATAAAATTCCTAATCATATTGGATATTTTCTCCTGAAGAATTGTTTGGCTATACCCAAATTGATGTATACCCTGAGATGTTGTGCAACATGGCGCTGCATGGAAGAACTCAATCATTTTGATTCAACACTCCGTGAGATTCTGGAGCAGATAACCAATAACCATTTCAACGATCTAACATGGCTCCAAGTAACGCTTCCCGTGAGTAAAGGTGGTCTAGGAATCCGTCAAGCATCTTCACTCGCTTTACCAGCTTTCCTTTCTTCATTCAACAGCGTCCAACATTTGATTGACCAGATTTTACCTAATTACTTCACCAATTCACCAGACTCTTCCTACATAGAATGCGAATCTACTTGGCTCTCGAAAACATGTATCTCTACACCTAGTTATAAACTCTCACAGAAATCCTGGGATATTCCTCTTATCGAATCTTCATCTACAAAACTCCTTGAGTCAGCTGCTAACTCTCAATTCGAAAAGGCTCGTCTCAAGGCAGTATGCACTAAGGAATCTGGAGCTTGGCTTAACGCCCTTCCTGTTGCATTCCTTGGAACGTTATTGGATAATGAATCCTTCAGGATTTCTGTTGGTCTACGTTTGGGTTGTTCGATTTGTGTTAGCCATACATGCAGATGTGGATCCAACGTCAATGATAAAGGTATTCATGGTTTGAGTTGTAAATATAGTTTGGGACGTTTCTCACGACACTCCACTGTTAATGATTTAATTAAACGTGCTTTGTCAACTGCTGACATTCCTTCTGTTTTGGAACCTTTAGGAATAATTCGTGACGATGGTAAACGTCCAGATGGGATGTCTCTCATTCCTTGGAGCCATGGAAAACCACTAGTTTGGGACTTCACCTGTGCAGACACTGTTGCTCCTTCACATATTAATTTAACATCAAAGACTGTTGGTGGTGCTGCAAATTCTGCTGAAAAATTGAAGATTAAAAAATATTCCAGTTTGATTGATCAATATAATTTTTATCCAATAGCTATCGAAACCTACGGTTCTTTTGGTAGATATGCATTGGAATTTTTCAAAATTATCGGTCGTAAACTCATTGATAAAACTCATGATCCTAGAGCGAGGACTTTCCTGTTCCAACGTATAAGTATTGCAATCCAGAGAGGAAACGCTGCATCTGTCCTGGGTTCTATACCTACTTCTAAAAGTTTGATGAAATTTTTATTCGTCCTCCAGGATTGAGAATTTTGGGCAATTCCTCAATTATTTCTACAGTCCCACTTCTTACTTCTTCACCATCAAGGCAAATAGAAGAAGTGAACTCTGACGAAATGGAAGACACATCTAGAAGAAAAACTTTGGAGAAAAATGATTTGTTTTTCTCCTCCCAAAAAATAACTTGTTCTGACATATCTCAATCCAACTCAAGTAACTACAATACCATTAGACCACTCGGACTCAATGGGTTGAAGAACATTGGCAACACCTGCTTCATGAATAGTATAATACAATGTTTATCGAACACCAGATGGTTGCTCGAGTATCTGAGAAAAGACGAGCATATGAGGGATATCAACACAAGCATATCAAGCATGAAAGGTGCTCTGATAAAAGCATTTGCGATTGTGATAAAAGAACTTTGGTCAGAAGATTTGTCTGATAGGGTGGTAAATACTGTTTCTTTGAAATGCCAGATACAAATATTCGCACCTCGCTTCATGGGGCACGCTCAACAGGACGCCCAAGAATTTCTCAGATATTTATTGGAAGGTCTTCATGAAGATATAAACAGAGTGATTGAAAAGTCCAAACCTATTTTGATAGAAATTGATGAAAAACTGAGCAATCTTGAAAAGGCACAGGAGTCTTGGACAAGATATCTAAGAATGGACAACTCAAAAATGGTTGATAACTTTGTTGGTCAACTAAAATCATCGTTGTTATTTTAAAACTGAGCAATCTTGAAAAGGCACAGGGGTGTTGAAGTCTGGGACCTTTCACTTGATATTCCACAGATACCTGGTCAGCTGAGTCTGTCGCAATGTTTAGACTTGTTTATCAGAGAAGAAATTTTAGATGGCGAAGAGAAACCAACTTGTTGTAAATGTAAGGAAAGAATAAAATGTACAAAGTCATTATGTATATATAAATTCCCCAAAATATTAGTAATTCACTTGAAACGATTTTCGCCTTTGGGAAGATTTATGGGAAAATTAAATGTCAACATTGACTTTCCTCTCAAAGGATTGGATATGAGTAATTATGCAGCAGATAATGTAGCTCCATGTCAATACAACTTGTATGCTGTATCCAACCATAGTGGAACAACTTATAGCGGACACTACACGGCTTACTGTAAGCACCCTTACGCAGGCATATGGCACGAGTACAATGACTCCAGAATATCACCGATATCATCTCAATCCATTATAAGTGAAGAAGCATTCGTCCTTTTCTACGAGCAAGAGGACACTAACTTAGATTAGCTTTATTATAATTTGAATTGTTTTCTATAATATAAAATGTATAATTTTAAAATTGAAAGAAATCAGTGTCAGATATACAGTGTAACATCCTTTATTTTTGAACCCCAGATTTGAAATATGTCCCGGTATCTGTCTGGCTGTCTGTGTGTCTGTCTGTGTGAGTTTTGTGATTATGGTACGATTCGATTCAAAATTGGTATGTGGGGGTTTTCGGGGTCGGAGATTATGGAATTTTTATCAAAAATAATAAATTTTAGATGGCGGACCCAAGATGGAGGACGAGTTTTGTGATTATGGTACGATTCGATTCAAAATTGGTATGTGGGGGGTTTTCTGGGACAGAGATTGTGATTTTTTTGTCAACATTAAAAAATTCAAAATAGCGGACAAGTTTTGAGATTATGCTCCGATTCGATTTAAGATTCGTATGCGAGAGTCAAAATTCATAAATTTAAGATTGCGGCTCCAAAATGACGGAGGGTTTTGTGATTATGACCGATTCTATTCAAAATTTGTATGTGGGGGTTTTCAGAGTCCAATATTATGAATTTTTTGTCAAACTTCATGAAATTGAAATGGCGGCTCATGGAATTTTGTTATGAAAAAAGCAAAATGGCGCACCAATATGGCGGATAAGATAAAGGTTTATGGTCCGATTCGATTCAAAATTGGTAGGTGGGGGTTTTCAGGGTTGATGATTATGAATTTTTCTTCAAAGTTCATAAAATCAAAATGGCGGTTCCAAGATGGCCAATGATTTCTGTGTTTATGGTCCGATTCTATTCAAAATTGCTATGTGGGAGTTTTCAGGGACGGAGATCATGAAAATTCACAAATTCAAGATGGCGGACGAGTTTTGGAATTATGGCACGATTCGATTCAAATTGGTATTTTTTTGGGGTCGGAGATTATGAATATAGTCAAAGATTGTTGATTTTTAGTTAAAATTCATAAATTGAAGTTGACAACTCCAAGATGGCGGATGAGTTGATCTTTAGATTGTCTCCTCATTGAAGGACTAGATAGCTCAGATCTTACAGGAAGAAAAGGCCTCATAATAACGATGCTTTAACAAAAATGCGTAGATTGAGGCGTACTTAACCCTTTCAATACGACTTTTTGTTTTTAGAGATGAAAATTAATAAATGTTGTAAATAATATCACTAGATATAGATAAGCACATATCAAAAATGCTCGAATTTTTAAACCACGTGTTTTTGAAAAAAAGTACTCGAGATGACTTAATCTCAACAGTAATGTAGATTGGGATAAATAAATCCCAACAGTACTTATAAATAAATACATTTAGAAAAAACTCGACTAACATTTCAATAATGTTTCAAAATCAAGTATGGTATGGAGTAAAACACTCAATACAAAGCGGACCAAACAACTTTGACATACAATTTGAGTTCTTTTTTCTATTTTATTTGATTGGCATCGGACACACCTTGTTCTGCCCCCCTTTGTTACAGGTAAGTGATCCCCTATATTGGCAAGAAACTTAACTCTTTTGGAGGGTCTTCCTTGCCTACGGGATTTTTTTTTGGGAATTCTGCTCTTCCCAAACTTATTAGGCTTTCTGCCATATTTATTACAAAATCTATATATGGAATCATTTTTTTATTCACTTCTGTGTAAATTATGTAGGCATTATAAATTGCAGTCATGAGAAGCCTGAAGAAAACTTTTTTCCACCATTTTCTGCTTTTTCTGTCGTGCTCATATAAAGTTATCATCTGATCTGCAATACTCCGCCCATGTTACAGTTATAAAAAACTATTGCTTCAGGACAATCAAATTCTTTAGACGTGCCATCTTTCATTTTTCTACATACAACTCCAACAGTGCTGTCATGACAATTGCTTATCAAGCAAACATCTTTGGTATTTTTCCAACGAATTCCAAGAATGCCCTCTTCACAACCAACCATTTCACATTCTCCCCTTTGATCTAATTTTCCAAAAAATTTGGGAGTATTTATTCTTGTTCTAATAAATGTCCCAGGAGTAGGAAAGCGGATATTGTCTAATAACTTTACTGATGTGAAAAAACGATCGAAACATAAAACAACGTTATTTTTTTTTATCGTTTCTGAGAGCTTCAGAACAACTCGCTCCCCAAGTGTTCCTTCAACTACTTCATTCTCTCTACCAGTATATATGCTTGTATCATATACATATCCAGTGGTTGAATCACATCTAGACCAAAGCTTTATTCCCCTTTTGACGGGTTTCAAGGGTACATACTGTTTCAGACTGGAGCGCCCTTTGAATTTCGCCATGGATTCATCTATTGACTGAAATGAGCTGTCAGTTCTGGACTTCAGGGATTTTTTCCGCAAACAGTTGACAACTTCCTCGATGTTATAAGTTTTCGGTGCATCATTTGGTTTTTCAGGTTGGTTGAAATACAATTTGGAAGATATTAGTAAAAACCTATCTCGTGATATATTCTTACTTATTGCTTGATTGCCCAGAGATATATTTCTTGACCAATACATATGCATTGAGGGTACCCGATTGTATGACATCACAATACTACATCCCAATATGACCATCACTTCACCAGTGCAGGTGGGTTCCAATGTCTTCGACTTGGATTTTGCAAGTATATCCAAGCGTTGGTTAGTATAACTAGCAATTTGCATAAAAAGACTCCTCGGAAATAATTTCAGGAAGCATTGTATGGCAGTTGCACCTCTGGAAATATTTGCAACTACAAGACCTGACTCTTCGGGTGGAATTGAGTATTTGGGTTGAAAAATCTCGACATTTACAGACCATTTATACTTTTCAGAGGTAGCTTTAGGGGTTGCTTTAGCTTGTCGAGAGTTTGAATTATTGAGGGTGTCACTTTCATCTTCTTGCTCCGACTGGTCATCACTTTCATACAAGTCTTGAGGAGTTGTCTCTCTAGGATCATTCTCACAATCTGATTCACTATTGGAGCTTTCTTCATAGTCGGGATCCCTGCTATCGTCACTATCATGAAAAGGATCCTCATCATCAATTTCTGACAGGTTTTCTGCAATATATTCTAACTCTTCTGGGCGCAACTCTCTTTTTCTAGATGAATTCATTCTGAATAAGACAAAATTGCATGTGGTGTCGTGTAACACTACAGGGATAATTATATCCCAAAGTCCATTACTGCAGGGATCTATCCATCCCACCATCACAAAAACTAATAAAAAAAACTCTTTTTTCTATGGAAACTCACCTGTATATCTATAACTACATTCACATAACTTGTAACCATGAAACTGCACTGAATCAATCATAAGTACTATCAAAATAACCAAGTATCGATAAAAAACAGTAACAGCCACCTGTTCACAACGAAACTCTCTCCAAAACACCGATTAATTTCAATGCGTTGATGCCAATTCCTGTCATGTAGCAATATAACAAAAAAATCAGATGCACTACGGTACGATATTATCCCATCCCCGTGCTTTTCAAATAACACATTTGATTTACAGAAATTTGTGGAGATTGCCTGGGACATATATTTCCCCGCAGAATTGAAAGGGTTAAGTACTCAAAAGCACAAAATGAAATAATTATTAAAAAACTTTTTAAAGACGAGCTTTTATTCAAATGCACTAAATAGTAAGAAATAATTACTTTGTGTGTGACGTAGTTTTTTCCCTGAGTTATAGATTCAAAAGCTTTTGTATTCGAACTGACAACTTTGCACGACAAGCTTTAGAATCTTCAACTCACAGTATAACGTACGTCACACATCCAAAGCCATTATTTTTCATTTTGTATTGCATTCAAATAAAAGTTTTTTTATAAATTATTTAAAAAAATATAGATTAAAATATTTTTATCGTATTTGGAATTTGCAATATTGACACAAAAATGTCAAAGTATACTCACCAAATTATCCATCACCTGTAATATAACTACTGAGTACACTTTGACATTTTTGTGTCAATATTGCTGTAGAAATTCACGAGTGACATTTTTGCAACAATATTCGCGGAAAAATATCAAAGTATATTCTACCCAAAATATACAGGGTGTCTACGGACTTCTTCTTTTCCTTCCGGAAATGTATAGACGGGGTCGAAATATCACCAGTACTTCATATAACTTTTGTTCCTAAAAGCCTTCGTTACCAAGTTACGGGCCCTCAAAGTTACAAAATGAAAAATGTTTTTCTTTGATAACTTTCAAAGTGGATATTCAAAATCATCTAAATTCTGGTGATTGACTAAACAAATGAATTCCTTCGATGAGCTGTCATGCAGGAGTTAGTTGTTCTGCTACAAAGTCAGGAACGGACTACCCCCGATGGTCCACACCCCAAAACTTTGAAATGACTGGGATTTGTCGATATCTTTTAACGAGGCAAGGTACCTGGACAATTTCCTGAATAAAAGTACTCGTGTGGAAAATCGATCAAAGCAACGATTTTCGATGAAAATGCATTTTAGTTCGACAACATCCAACCTGAGATGTCTACCATTATTCGAAAAGATTAATTTGTAATGAAAATAGAAATAATAGGTACAATGTTCATAACGAATTTTTATCATGCAAACACGTTTAACTTACAAAACTCATGGTGTAAATAATCAATCGCAAGCCTCAAGAGCAAACAGAAATGCAAAATCCGCTACAAAAACTGCTCGATATGAAATTATACTTATCAGTGAAACTCCTCAACATTTAAGCAGTGAATACGAATTTGCAACATCCAAATATTGAGTTTCATGAGATTCAGGTAACACAACACGAAACGTGCTTATTCCACGCGTACATACAAAATATGGACTGAATTCGATATTTCATAGTGGAGTAGCTTGTTAGTTCAAAAACACCACGAATCTACATAACTTGATATTTCATTTGAAAAAATATCTACATTGTGAATGAAACTTTCAACTAGGTACTGTACTTTTTGTTTGCGACTTTATTTTAGCATATTTTGTAATATCCCTGTTATAAATGTTGTTGAATTAACGTTAGCATTAGTATTTCTACTGTGAAAATTTTTCATTTCAAATAATGGTGGACGTTCGGGTTTGATGTCGTGGAGTAAAACTGCATTTTTATTAAGAATCGTTGCCCCGATCGACTTTACACACGAGTACTTTTATTCAGAAAATTGTCTACGTAACCTTATTTTGTTGAAAACTATTAGAAAATTATCTGTCATTTCAAAGTTTAGGGGTGTGGACCATCGGGGGTAGTCCGTTCCTGACTTTGTAGCAGAACAACTGACTCCTGCATGAAAGCTCATCGAAGGAATTCATTTGTTTAGTCAATCACCAAAATTTAGATGATTTTGAATATTCACTTTGAAAGTTATCAAAGAAAAGTATTTTTCATTTTGTAACTTTGAGGGCCCGTAACTTGGTAACGAAGGCTTTTAGGAACAAAAGTTATATGGAGTACTGGTGATATTTTGACCCCATCTATACATTCCCTAGAGAAAAAGAGGAAGTCCAGGGACACCCTGTATATCACAAGTGGTATATGACAAGATTATATACCGACGATATTCAAACGTTCACTTGTTACTTTCTCTACGTTTTTTCGAATTTCTCCCAAGCCAGTGTTTCCGAAACGGTCGGACATCATTTTTCAATTTGACAATGACTTGGAAATCATTCGACAATAACTGAATTATTTTGATAGCTTTGGTATAAACAATGGTAAATACCTATTTTATAGCAAGTAGCGTGATTATTCGCAAATATACAACCAGCATGGTTGTATTTTCGATGATATTTGAGATGTGATTGGTTAGATAAATGCATTTGATTGGCTGAATTAATTTCGACGTACCTATAAAATCAGGTGAAGTCGCCAATTTAAGTGAGGCGGATCGAAATTATACCTGAACATTTGAAAAAAATCATATATCATGACGGCTAAATGGATATTCAATACATGTCCAAATTTTTCATGAGTTGTAATTTAGTTTTCTCATTATTTATTCGAATGAAGCAAGTGAATGTTAGATAAATTAATTAACATAGGAATATAAGCAACCCTGCATGATGAAACATTTGGAATTTTGGCAAATATTTGGCAATACAAGTTCATCTATTCGCCAATATAATGAATAATCACATCGATATAATGAGTGAATTTGTAATAATTATCGACGTTCGCAGCGAGGTTGTGCAAGTCTTATTCAATTCAACCTCGGAGACACATCAATGAGATGTTGTAAAGTATATAGTGAACCTTTTTGCGTTAATTAATCATAAAGCTCTTAGATGATTTCCGTGGTCAGGACTTTTGATTTTTGTTCAAAATTACATAATTTTTTTTATGCTGAAAAAGTTCATATTTTCAAATAGTGCAGCAGAGAAAAAATTTTAGTCAAATTAGAAAAAAAATTATGATAAAAAAAATGTACCCTTGAAAAAAGTAAGTAAACTCGTTGGAAAATGAGAATAAATATTCAGAGTCGAACTTAAAAAAAGAATGACTGGAAAACCAAGGAGCTTGTGAAGTCAATGCAAAAAAGTGATAATTTTTATCAAGATTTTTTAACACTTTTTACTTGAAAGGAGAATGTATGAAATATAGAAATAATACCAAGGTTTGAGTATTTATTCTCAAGTGTGGGAAATAATGTAGCATTCAATGATTTTCTTGAAAATATTTTGCCTGAATTACTTGAGAAAATTCCCCTTTTACTGAGACATAGAACATGGTTTATGCAGGATGGAGCGCCAGCGCATTTTCAACCGACGAAACCAAGTCTAGTCGACGCGTATATTTATTTTATTTTTTTATCATTTTTTTTATGTATGATCACGCATAACTTTTTACTGAGACGTCCGATTCCGATTATTCTTCCTTCAGTGGATAGGGTGCACTTTGAAGTTGGTCCCATTTGAATTTAAAAGATGAAATCCACCCTTAAGGGTAGCAAAATGAAGGATATTGATCACTCGCCCTCTGAATTCTGGTCTGTTAACCGATTTTATCAGGCATAACTTTGTACTGAGATCTTCGATTTGGATGATTCCTCTTCTATCAGATAGGGTATACCTCATAGTTGATCATATTTGGATTTCGAATGGAATTATCCACCCTTACGGGTGCATCCTAATAGTAGTAATAATGATGAAGTCTCCTAGAGTAAAACACTCCGGAAGTAAAATACCTCTCCATTCGGATTTCCGGGCGAGAGGTACTCGAGGGGACTCAACATTAAAAATTAATTTTTGCAACATCCGCGGACTCAACAAGAACATCAATGACGTCCACCATCACCTACAGACGAAAAAACCGGATATTCTGGCTCTAACAGAAACACAAGTAAACTCGTCCACCAACAAGGTCCATATGCTTTGTCCTGGTTACGAACTCCATTCTCGATTCAGGTTCAAAGGTGGAGTCTGCCTTTACGCTAAGGCTAACCTTTCATGCCAGCGTGAAGAGAGTTTGGAACCGAAAGACTTTGATGTGATGTGGTTCAAGCTATCTGATACCAAACTGACTAAGTTCCTCTGCTGCCTCTACCTATCACCTAATGAACCTTCATATAACGACCTCTTTGAGTTTTTATCACTCAAACTGGACTACATTCAGGAGAACCATCCAACAGCTGAAACCATAATCATGGGAGACTTTAATGTACATAACGCTGCCTGGCTCAAATTCTCTAACAAAACAGATGATGCAGGTCGTCAAGCCGAGGCCTTCGCCATCACTCATGGTCTAGAACAACTGGTCGAGCTACCAACCCGCATCCCTGATGTCAACAACCAGTCTGCCAATACACTAGATCTTTTCCTCTCCACCAATCCTGACCCGTATAGAATAGAAGTTTGTGCCCCACTTGGAAACTCTGATTACACCCTCATCTCCACAACATGCTCTTTCCATTTACCATCGAGCTGCACAATACCACCCCGTCTCATGTGGCATTACAATTCGGCCGACTGGGAAGGTCTTCGTATGTTTTTCTCAGCGTTTCCATGGAAGAGAGTTTGTTTCTCTTCAGTAGATCCAACACGATGTGCTGGGACAATTTCTGAAATCATCATGTTGGGGATGCAAACTTACATACCGAATACCGAAAGAAGAACATCATCCGATAAGACCTGGTTTAACAGAAACTGCTCTAGAGCTGTGGCTTCCAAACAGGCAGCATACCATCGATGGCTAAAAAATCCGGGCCCTGAGACCAGAGCAGCATATGTCGAGGCTAGAGGCATATGCAAAGAGACAATAGAATGCTCAAAAGATGCCCACAATGCCAAAATAAGATCAAAACTTGCTGAATGTCCTAACGGATCCCGTTCATTTTGGTCTTTCGCCAAAGCTGTGGGAAGAAACTTCACTTCCAGCTCATTTCCTCCTCTAACCAAAGAAGATGGAACACTAGCAACGACTGCCCAGGAAAAAGCCAATATCTTTGCGCACCTATTTGCTGGAAATTCCACTCTGGATTCATCGGGAAAACAACCCCGAACATTACACCTATTGACAGTCCATGCCCGAGATCACCTTTCGCCAACGTACTATCAGTAAGATTTTGCTGGGTCTCAACACCAACAAAGCCTGTGGTTCTGACTGCATCCCGCCGATTGTTCTCAAGAACTGTGCCACCGAACTAACACCTGTTCTTTGCAGGTTGTTCAACCACTCTTACAATTTCGGGGTATTTCCGTCCAATTGGAAAATTGCAAGAGTACAGCCAGTCCCTAAAACAGGCAAAAAGGCCCTACCTAGCAACTACAGACCTATCGCACTGCTATCTATTATTTCAAAGGTCATGGAAAAAGCCATCAACATCGAGCTCATGAAATATCTGGAAGACTCAGGAATTGTCAACGATAGGCAATATGGCTTCCGCCATCAGAGATCAACTGGTGACCTGCTCGCTTACGTCTCACATATATGGCAGCTATCTATTGAAAAGTATGGAGAAACTTTAGCTGTGGCATTAGATATCTCCAAGGCGTTCGATCGAGTTTGGCACCAGGGACTCCTCGCCAAGCTTCCGTCTTATGGCTTGCCCCCTCAGCTGTGTTCTCTGCTTGCTAGTTTTCTCTCAAACAGGTCTCTCCATGTAGTGGTCGATGGAGTTTCATCTGACACTCTACTCATAAATGCTGGTGTTCCGCAAGGATCTATTCTCGCACCAACACTATTTCTACTTCACATCAACGACCTGTTGAAAGCAACTTCATGTCCAGTACACAGCTTTGCCGATGATAGTACCCTCCATACCGCTTTCTCTTCCAGGGCCCCTATATCAGCCCGTGAAACCAGAAATGAACGAGGAAGAAATGTTAATAATATAAATATGGACTTAGCAACAATTCTCGAATGGGGATCTAATAACTTGGTAGAATTCAATGCAAACAAAACACAAGCATGTCTTTTCTCTAGAAAAGCCGATCTCACTGTGCCTAACATAACTTTGTCAGGAGTAACCATACCACTGAAGCCATCCATATCGATGCTTGGTATTACTATCAGCAATAACCTTTCCTGGGAAAATCATGTGAGGTCCATTGCCAAAAGTGCATCCCAAAACTTGGTTTTTGTTTCGTGCCAAGAGCTATTTCACCCCAGTCAGCTGCTTATGATCTATAAGGCACAGATCCGACCTGTCCTGGAATACTGTTCCCATATTTGGAGTGCGGCACCTAAACATATCCTGAGGCTTTTGGATTCTGTCCAAAAAAGGGCAATTCGTCTCGTCGGTGATGCCTCGCTTACAAACTCGCTCACTTGTCTGGAACACCGTAGAAAAGTTGGCGATTTGTCTCTATTTTATAGATATTTTCATGGGCGATGCTCTTCTGAAATATCAACAATCGTTCCTGCTTTGGCAGTCTCTTCGAGATTAACCCGTCAAGTTCAGTCATCACACCCCTTCGTGGTCACTTTGGAGACCTGCAGAACATCACTTTCCAAAGACTCGTTCATCCAACGAACAGCGAGGCTCTGAAAATTACAGGATATCCCTTTTCGTGGGAACCAGAACATAAAAAAAAAAAAAGAAAAATAGGGAATAATTGATTTTTCAGTTGTGAACATTGGCACACATATGGAGTTGACAATGACAGATCGCTAGTGACATCATCACAATCATAATATTCTATAAGAGGATGGAATGATATACAAAGTAATGAAATGAACTAACCAGAACAACGAAAATAATTTATATTACAACAAATAGTAAAAGTAGATAATCATATTATTTAACTGGTAATAGTTGAAGTAAGGTGGGAAAGTAAGTATTTTGGAAGCCACAAAAAATTGAAAAATAAAAACTTTTTAACAGAAAAATTAAACCGACGAAATACGGAACTGAAAAGTAAAAAATAAAATAAACCTTCTTAGTCTCAATAACTGAGCTCCTAAACTAATTTTGAGTCGGCGCCAAACAAACAATCAACGAAGATCATTAGATTACTTCAAAAAAAATATCAGAATGTCACCGCCCAACTCGATGCCATCATTTTACGCCTTACCTAATTCATTTGCTTGTTTGTTTGGCGCCGACTCAAAATTAGTTACTTACATTAGTTTAGGAGCTCAGTTATTGAGACTAAGGATTATTTTATTTTTTACTTTTCAGTACTGTATTTCGCCGGTTTAATTTTTTTGTTAATACTTTAATAGTTCGTAAATCTTTAAATGAGCGATTTAGAAACAGATGGATTGGTCGAGGCGCATTTTGATATTCTTATGGAATACTTCAGTTATGTCGAACCGATTACATAGGGATATTAGGAAGCGCTTAGAGTATTTAGGGAGATTTGAATCCTTCTCCAACTTTTCATCGTAGAATTGAAGACTTGTACGAAAATATAAATGCTGTTTGTGTCTCCCAATGAAAATGTGTCTCATTCTTCCTGAAACATGATTCGTTAGTTCGATTAATGACAATTTCAGGATCAATAAAGAAACTAAAATCTACCTTTTCGACTGGCCGCGCCATTTTTTTTATTTCTATGACATATCCATGATTTATGCATTTGCAATTTTCACTGTGTATTTGTTTCTTACCATAATTGTTATATAATCTTTATCATATCAAAACCGCAACAACAACCATTGAAAAAACCATGAAACCAAAAAAAAAAGAATGGATAACTAATGGAATTATAGCTTCGATTAAACAAAGAGATCAATTGCGTCAAAAGTTTCTCAAATTTCCTGACAACCGGATTCTAAAAATTGAATATAATAACTACTGTAACAAACTAAACCTCCTTATAAATAAATATAAATTAAACTTTTATAAAAACAAGATAATCCAAAACTCTCAAAATTCCAAAGAAATGTTGAAAACAATAAAAGAGTATACAGGAAACAATCCCAAAAGGCAGATTATTGACAGTATTGAGCAAGAAAACGGCAATCTTGTCTGTGATAGGAAAAATATCGCAGAATGTTTCAATATTTATTTCACGAATGTAGGCAAGAACTTAGCAACAGAAAAATCATGGAATGAACGAACCCACTACCCGTAAACAACCTCAATCAATGTTTCTAACTGAAACAAATCCGTCTGAAGTGACAAAAATAATCACAGAACTAAAATCTAAAAAGGCACCTGGCCCAGATAAAATCACTCACGATATTTTGAAATCCATAGCTGAACACATAGTACGATCCCTTTCTTTCATTATAAATAAATGTTTTTCAATTGGTGACGTCCCTACCCACTTTAAAAAAAACGCGATTATCATTCCAATCTACAAAAATGGCGACAAGAGAAAAGTTAACAATTACAGACCTATATCACTTACTTCTACAATCTCTAAAACCTTTGAAAAAATTGTGGATGGTAAGCTACCTCGATAAATACAAACTGATTGCGCCAACGCAGTTTGGGTTCCGAGATAACCTCTCCACTCAGGACGCCAAGGATAAGAGAAAAGCGTGCTTAGGAATTTTTATCGATTTAGCGAAAGCTTTTGATACTGTTTGTCACAGTTTGTGGTTGAAAAAACTGGAATGTTTAGGGTTCCGTGGGTCTACCTATAATTTACTGAAATCTTTCTTAACTAACCGCAAACAAAGTGTTCAAATAGAAAACGATGTAAGCAATGAAATGGATATAACATATGGCGTCCCTCAAGGGACCGTGCTAGGCCCAGTTCTGTTCATAATTTATGTAAACGAAATACTTACTAAAGAAAATTCTGAGACTATAATTTCGTTCGCTGACGATACGGCGTTAATATATACTGGGGAATCAGGGCAACGAGTACGGGAAACAGCTGAAAACGATCTAAAAAATATATTCAAATTGTTCAGATGTAATGTCCTAACAGTAAACGTAGAAAAAACTGAAGTTATCCCATTTACGTCATACAAAAATAATTTACCCCATTACGATATCCTCACGTTGAACAATGTGGATGTCCCATTAGAGAGGTAAGTGAAATATCTAGGAATTCATATTGATTCGTTTCTTAGGTGGACATACACATTGTTAATGTAGTAAAGAAAACCCGTGGACTGATATACAGATTCTGCCAGTACAAGGAATTTTTAGGGTTCACACATCTCAAAATCCTGTACCATGCTTTAGTAGAATCCATCATTCAGAACGGTATTATTGGCTGGGGAGGCATTCTAAGTTGTCATCTAGAACCATTAGAGGTACTCCAAAAATGGTTCGTCAAAATAATTTTGGGAAAACCGAAGACTTACTCAACTGAACAACTGTTCTCTGAATCCGGACTACTCGACATGAGACAATTGTTCTGTAAAACGATTATTCAATTCGTTTCTGGGAATGAAACTTATATCCATTCAGTGAACCATGAATATTCCACCAGAAACAACAAAGGGATCAATGTGTTCATGCCCAAAGCAAATAAGTCAGTTGGCCAGAGATGCTTCACTCACCTTGCTCCTCGCTTACTCCGTTTATTACCTGATGAACTTCAAAGAATCAATTCAAAATCATTACTGTAGAGAAGATTGAAACTTTTGGATACCGATAAAACAATAATTCACAGCATTATCAACTGTTGATTCATTATTCTTGCTAGGTCCCTCATTCCATTTCATTGAAACCTTTTCGAATATGTTATTTACTGTATCTACTTTTTTACTATTATTTTCATGTGTCTTATGAAATGTAATTTTATGTATATATTGTGTTTTTAACTGAACGACATTCTGTAATTTCATAAGCAGCGTTCTTTATATTTATATTTGTTTTTATTTTTTAACCAGCGCTGTTTCCTTAGAAAAATATTCAAACAAAACTTTAATGATATACTTGTATCCTTTGAAAAATATTCAAACCATACAAAGAAATGGAAGATCGCCGACAAATTCTTCACTGAATTTAAGTGAGTTAATATTTCCATGCATCTCACGGCTTTTCACATGGTTTATCCGTTGGATACCGTTCCTTTTTTTTAAGCGTTTATTTCCCTGGAAAAATGTATATACCTTCGAGTATATTCTGTATTTTGTATATTTTCGTGTATATTGTCTTGTCTATTGTATTTCTGAATTGTATCATGTTAAATATTATGTCACATTCTACCCGTAACTTCAAGTTTTCATTTTCAAATCATCATAATCCATCTTCATGTATCATAGGCAAACATAACATAGTCACATGCACAAGGATTTAAACACTTCTGTGGCTTTCCTATGTTTATTCATAATACTTTCAATTATGTGTTTTTTTATTTTATTTTATGCGAATAAACATTATCATTTTATATTATATTTCTCCTTACAGATACTAATATTTCAATTCTAGGATATATCAGTGAATTTGTGTTCGAATTGTTCACCGTGTATTTTTTTTTTGTTTCGCTTATATTGTTATACAAACTATGTTTCATATGATTTGTCAATAGGAAGTTACTTCTTTGGCAATAAAGTATATTTTCACTCTCTCTGAAAGAAACACTGAAGATACCTTACGAAGTGCCTGTCTGTTTCAAAACAGGCAGCACATATGGAAAATACTTGTTTCAAATACAAGTTGATCCATTAAACGAAAGTGCTTTGTTTATTACTATCGTGAATTTTACGTTCGTAATATTTCACAGCTACCCAATTGTGTTATTACAACAGCGGAAACAAATAAATTGGTTGATTTCTAGGGGTCAATGCAATATTTGTAGATCATTGATAAAGCACTGCAAATAGTGCGTAATTACAACTAACTATAAAATTACATCATATTAATCTGTCATTCTGATATCAATAACCCGAGCGTGAAAAAAGTATCACTGCATCCCACTGTTGAGAAATTTATTTGTACAATGTGTGCTGCTGCTATTGAAAATGTACTGGCAACACTTCTTTCAAATAACTTTCTGTGTGAATTATTATAGGGGTGCTTTTCTTGAATCATAATTCAAAGAATCATACGAATAGAGAGGGACGTATCGATGAAAAGTATGTGAGAGAAAATTAGAAAACAATATTCGAATCCAGATATAATTACCTAGTTGCAAGAATTACTCATATCAGGCATTGTTTGGTTTGGATTTCCAGTTCGATTATCAGCATAAGAATTATGGAATGAATATTTAGTACTTCGGAAAGAAAGGAATATCGAGGGGACTGTTAAAAACAAAATGGAAATTTAATGGACATGGCCTTCAAAAAAAAGTGTTAACCGTAGACACGTGTTTCGGGCTCTCGGCCCTCATCAGTACGATGAAGAAGTGCAAGGATGAGCAACACTTGGTAGAAAACGACAAATCAACGGAGTCAACAAACAGAAGCCAGCCGCACATTTGTGGTTTCGGTTAGCAGACCCTGCATTCCAGGGCTACAACCAACGTCACCACGGAGGCAGCTATAGCTCTCTGCGTGACATCCGAGTCCAGGATTATACATATGAAAGGAAAGAATATCGAGGGGACTGTTAAAAACAAAATGGAAATTTAATGGACATAGCCCTCAAAGAAAAGTGTCAACCGTAGACACGTGTTCCGGGCTCTCGGCCCTCATCAGTACAATGAAGAAGTGCAAGGATGAACAACACTTCGTAGAAAACGACAAATCAACGGAGTCAACAAACAGAAGCCAGCCGCACATTTGTGGTTTCGGTTAGCAGACCCTGCAATTAGTACTTCGAATCTTCTTTGCAATCCTTTATAAAATGTGTCCCAGGAAGTACGCTGAAATGAAATAATTTTTTAATATAGATTTCTCACAAAAAAAGTTTTTGTGAATTAAGTGGGAGGAAACGCATGTGAAATTATTTGTGGATTAAAATTCCATTTTTAGCGATTATAACCAGTATTATTTTCGTACCTCCATTATTTTGCAACTTTCATATAGGTTTTTTGTAAAATCGAATATTTTCGCAAGTTCTATTCGCTGTTGAAAAAATCATCAACTCGAAAACTGTGTATATCTATTAAATATGAGATGATGATGAACTAGAAAGCAAACGGAAAACTTTACAAATTGTTGAAAGATCCAAATGATGTTGCACTCATGCCGTAACGGCCGCGTGAAGACCTATTTTCGGCGTTGAATAAAAATTATAAATAATGGAGATAGAATTCTGGGAGTCCAAACTTTTTTATTGGAAATTTCCTCTTCTTTAAATATTGATAGTTTTTGAGTTATTAGCGAAAAAGTGAATATCTTTTTTTTTCATCTTATTTTGTTAATAACAATTGCAATTTGTTATGTGCCAATAAATGCTCGAGATACATTTTTCTAGGCGTCAATCCGAATCGAATGAGCTATCGCACATATTTTTAGGACGGGGAACAACAATTAACCCGTTTTTTAACTTGTTAATCAGGGTATACATAGAAATTGAATCATGTGTCATGTTCATCGATATATTGAATAAATAATAGTTTAAAAAAACTAAAAAATACGCTTTTATAGAAAACTAAACTGAAAAAATGTAAAATAAATTTTAATAAATTTGAATTAAGAATAGTGTAAAAAAATTTAATAAATATAAATTAATAATAATGTAAATGAGATTTTTTTTAATTCTATTCAAAAAAAAGTGTGGGTGCTTTTCAAGATTCAGATTAAGCACCCCACGCTTTTTTTTAAATAAAATAATTTTTTTTCTTATTTACATTATTATTCATTTATATTTATTAATTTTTTTCACACTATTCTTAATTCAAATTCATCAAAATTCATTTTCCATTTTGTTAGTTTGGTTTTCTATAGAATCGTGTTTTTCAGTTTTTTTTAAACTATTATTTATTTATTTTTTAGTTTGGTTTTTTATAAAAAGCGTGTTTTTAGTTTTTTTAAACTATTATTCATTTTCTACTTTTTACTTTGGCTTATTTATAAAAGCGTGTTTTTTTAATTTTTTTAAACTATTATTTGTTCCAATCTACTATTAGTTCCGTGATTACTATTAGTAGCTGTAATTATTTCCCAAATCATTAATGTGTACAGCTGTATTAATAGTCAAATCTCGATTTTAGAAGTCATTCAAAGATTTTAACGTTGTCAATTTATACAGTGAGCCGCCATCTTGAATTTTTCAATTTTCACGAAAGAATCATAATATTGACTCCAAAACCCCCCATATTAAACCATAATCAAAAATTTCCACCATTTTGGAGCCGCCATCTTGAATTTTCCAATTTTCACGAAAGAATCATAATATTCGACTCCAAAAACCTCCACATACCAATTTTGAATAGAATCGGACCATAATCACAAAACTCGTCCACCATTTTGGAGCCGCCATCTCGAATTTTTCAATTTTGACGAGAAAATCATAATTTCCGACAACAAAAACCCTCAGATACCAATTATGAAGCGAATCGGACCATAATCACAAAACTCGCCCGCCATATTGGAGCCGCCATTTTGTTTTTTTTTTCATACAAAAATTTCTTAATGCATTATTACCGGAATTATGTACACCTGCCAAATTTCAAATCATTCGGACGTCTGAAAGTGGGTGAAAATCAAGTCCAAAGGAGTCGGTTACAAACAAACATACAAATGAAGCTAATATAAAGCGTGTAATAAACCGAAACAATGAGTAACATAATCCAAAGTCGTGCTACGTTATCACTTCGACCTTGAATTCATTTTCAACCTTGATTTCAACGCGAATTCGATAAGAAACCAAACATTATCCTGTTCCATGAAGAGATACTTCTACTTGGAAATCTCAAACTAATAAATATCGAAGTAATTATAAACTTTTTCTTCTGAAAATAACAGCGAGAAAATAATACATGACCGTGAATAACTGGGAAGCAACAAACAGATGAATACTGAAAAACTTCATATTTTTATATGTTTTCAAATCTTCAACCGTCTCTATCTGCCTACCTTATGTTTTTTTCATATACGAATTCAATGCAAAAATTGCCATAAAACTTTTATTTTGCTAAGGAATCTTCATGAATGCATTCGGCTTTTGTATCAGATTACCACCTCCTTGTAAGGTAACTCACTTAACTATTGGCTAATCGGTGAGAACATTGGAAATACATGTGTGAATGCTGAATAATCGAATTCATTTTCATTATTGGAAACATATTAGAGAATGTAATTTTGAAAATTGGTGGGGGTTGTGAGGAACTTGTCCAACAGAATATTTTCTACATTGGAACTGCCGCTTCAATGGGGTTGTGTTTGAAAATCTCCTACAGCATGAAATATCCTTTCTGAATTTAATAATTGCTACATACAGTTTTCCAGGTTTTGTTATGGGAATATATCGAATATGGGGAAACAACTTCTTTTCGTGCGTCATCAGAATGACAGTCAGAATTTATTGGGAAGGGATTTCCTCGCTTAGTTCAATTTCATTTTGACCCCGGACAATCTCATTGTGGAAAGTAATTGATCAAACATTCCTGTAAATTTTCTCGACATTTTTGCTCATTCCCTGGAAGACAATTTATAGGAAGCATTCCATCGACAGTTTGGAAACTATATATATATATATATACTAGCTGACCCGACAGACGTTGTCCTGTCCAAATTTCTATGTTCCCTAAAATGTTTTTCCCGAAAACTCTCGTCCGTGTGTGTCTCGTCTATGTTTCCTTTATGTTGTTCCATCTAGACTATGCTTTTGACTCCTTCCGCTTCCTGTTGTCCCGTTATCCCGTTTTCCTCTTATCCCGTTTTATCTTTATCCCGTTATCCCCTTATCCTTGTAATGTGATCAAATCCGAAATGGTTGTTTATATAACTGTACCAAATTTCAGAAGAATCCGTTTACGAATGCAGAAGTTACAGGGGTGGCCCGATATCCTGTGTCACCCGGTATAACAAAAATGGAACATCAAACAGGCTGAAGAATAAGAACTCTGAATGTCCCATTATGCGATAGATTAGTGTGAATTTCTATGTTTGGCATGATCATTTTTATTTCGATGTTTGGTTTCAAATCAACAAATATTTTTTTTGGAAGGATCCATTTAAACTATACTATTTCGAGTGGAACGAATAACAAAATAATTTTTATTGAATACTGATGACGCTGTGACATGATTTTGGATATTATTTCACAATACATGCAATCAATCTTATATTGCCAAATAGCAGTGCACATACCATATCGGCTGTCAGTGATATTCATAAATATTATCGTGTGAATGGAACTTTTGATAGTGGAAGTTATCTAACGAATGATTCTCATGGCGCCGCAGATTTCAAAATAATTATATTTACTATTTAATAATCGAGTGATTGGCTAGATGTTTCAAATTACCAACATTGATTCAAATTACTGGAAAAATTGATTTGTTCGAAAATATGAACAGGGTGTTCATAAAATCAGATGTGGAATCATCTGCGACTGAAAGATAAACTTTAGTCACTATCTTCCATCGTTCAAGATAACCTCTTGTGGGGTTGAAAAATATTTCTATTCAATATTCGATTGAGAGTGTTTCCTTTTTCAACTGGAAAACTATTGCATCCACTTTTATTACTAGTATTTAATGAACCTCTTGTTCGCGCTTCATTCTCTGAATTGTTCGAGTGCTCCAATTTTAATTCACGAACGGTATATTCAGATCTTTATTCGAAAAGTTCAGATTCACTCCAGAATAAACTTGTTAAGAAACTGCAAGTTTCTAGCTGAGTCAATTGGGAACACTCGCTATATCGAAGGCTCTCAATAACTTTTTCATACAGGATTCTATTATCAGTAGTAATATCCACAGGACATTGATAGACGAGATAATTTTATGACAATCGAAAGCTCGTTCCTTGTTACCAAGCAACGAGCTTGAAAAATTTGTCATAAATTTATGAGGCATTTGTCAATGTCCGGCGGAAATTTTTTTGACAAAATGATTTATAACTCAACACAATGAAATATTCATTTATTTATTAAAAGTACAGTTAGTGAAAGTACAATTATTAAAATTTAACTTAACATTAGATTCGTTGCTGATCTCTACTATAGAAGATCTATTACCACGCATAATATTTATGATCTTGTTGTGGTGTTCTTGATCGAGATTTGAGTATGGTTTTATAGAATTTCGATTGCTATGACCAGTAATTTTCAGCAATTGTTGTTCTTCTACACCATTTTTTCCAATTCGCTAACAGCAGTTGATCTATTCGAGTGATTTGTTATCTTTTTGTCCTTTACATTCAAGCTAATTGCCTCAGCAGCAGATTTAGTCCATCCATTCATTGTATTTCTTCCAACAGGTACATTATCGTACCATTTGTCAGTTTCATATTTCCAGTGTCGATTTGGTTTTAAGAACAGTCGT
Source organism: Gonioctena quinquepunctata (assembly GCA_018342105.1). Taxonomy (NCBI): domain Eukaryota; kingdom Metazoa; phylum Arthropoda; class Insecta; order Coleoptera; family Chrysomelidae; genus Gonioctena; species Gonioctena quinquepunctata. The sequence continues at coordinate 577,968 of JAFIRS010000018.1, read as the reverse complement.
GGTTAGGTAATGTTGTCGCCTCGTTTTGATATCAGTTTATGAAAAAGACCGTACAGGTCAGCTTTGTCTTTCACTATTGGAAACCAACCATTTACTACAGCTTTTAGAACCACCTTGGCACGTTTTACTGAACACCGGATTGTATTCAATGCGATTTGAAAAAAATCCACCAGACAAGCAACTGCCTCTCCTTGCCACGCTAATTCTACAGCAGCAATATGGTAAAATTTACGCATAAGACCTTCAGGAGTATTTTCATCCCATAGCATTATTATTTTGTTAACTTCAAACAAAATTAACGAAACTGAACTGGACTGCTTGTAGTTTCTTCCTGATTGCATCGCGGGCATCTCGGGCTGGTTCAAATACTATATTGTTAAACGGGTCAATCATAATATTATAGTCATTATAGTACTTTTCTTGCAAAAGTTTGCACGAAACGTTCCACATTGTCTTCACCGTTGCTTCTTTAAATTCGGTCCCGTCTTTCTTTCCCATATTGACCGCCCAATCTTTTAGTATCAACGCCAATTCTTCTAAGCATCTATGTTCATTCAATTCATATTCTCGTTCGCAGCAAAATTCCATAAATATTCCCCAAATATATTTGTGACTGTAGGTTGTATTTCTGGGAATTTTTTCTTTAATAAGCGTATTTATACTTTGAATGTTCGCATTGCCAAAACGTGACATTTTGAAATGTATTTGGAATGAAGTTGTCAAACTCAATCGTGTTGTCATAGTGATTGATAATTGCACTGAATGCAATTATCAGTGTAATGTTGACATGATTGGATGAAATTGATTCATTTGACACAAAATGACAAAATTTGAATGGTTGTCAGAACTGTCAAAAAATTTTCAAGAAAATTACTAAAAATGGAAATGAATGTTTGCAACATTTGGGATTTTTTTTTATATCAGAGTTACAAAATAGCTATTTTTAGGACAAGTGAGTAAAGCGAGCTAACTCGATACGAATAATTCGCTATGAGCAATGTGCATGATGGTTGTTTATTGGTAACCTAGGTAACACTTTCAATAAACTTGTGACAAAAAGAGTTTTATTCACTAGTGATTGAAAGTACAACTTCTCTCACTAATTTGAGTTGATTTTAATCACGAAAATGGAAAAAATACTTTATAGGGGATCGTTACTGCATCAAAAAACCTAAATATCGATTTCAACATACCTTTGTCACGTGGCTATAAAAAAAATTAATCACGAAAAAAGTGGATATAAAAAAGTTTACAATTTAATTTTAGGCCCATAGGCGAAATTTGAAATATCTAAATAAAATACTTGAAAATTTTAATTTTTTCTGAATATTTTTTCATCATACCTCCATCATAATCCTGGTTTTATGAACTCAAAAGCGTGCGAAATTTCAATATTAAAACAGCCGTGTTTTAAAGGTTGCTAGGTAACAAAAACTTTCATGATTACTCTTGTTTCGGACGTCCATCGTCTTAATGGATTTAAAAGGTTTTCACGACGTTTCGAATGCTTCTATCTGCAATCGTCTTCAGGTGAATACTGACAAGTTAAGGTGCTACTTACCAATTTATATGACTGCCGGTGCAATGATGCGTGTAATTCCGCCATGTGCAGTGGTGCGTGTAATTTCGCGCGGTGTGGTGGTGCGTGAAGTTTCATGCCTCTGCAGCCCGCCAGAAAGAGCAATCAGTGGTTTCCATACGTTCTTGATCTCAACGTTTGGTTGACTAAAGGCGTTATTGGCTTCGATGTAGGCGGCCTCTTTGAACTTTCGTTTGAACCAATGCTCCTCTCTATGTAGAACACTTGCGTCGTCCCATAGAACTCGATGGTGCTCAGTCCAGGCGTGGTCAGCGATTCCCGATTTTGATGTTTCTCCGCGTTGAGTCCATTTCTTGTGCTCATCCAATCTCACTATTTCTCTCTCTCCAATGTAGGAATCTCCGCGTTCACATGAAACTTCATAAATGCAATTCTTACTGATTTCATTTTTGTTATCAGGTTTGGTATTGGTCAGGAAACTCCGTAAAGTACTGCCGGATTGGAAGCAGCTCTTGATGTTGAACAATAAAAATATTTCATGTTCCTCATATGTATTAATTTGATTGATTCTCATGTAAGTGAGTACCTTAATACTATACAATTTCATATTGTTATTCATGTTAGTCGTCCTGAGGAAGGCAATAAACATAGCCGAAAGCTTGACGAATTTCAAAGAGTTTAGTTGAAATAAAGCCCTTCAACCTAACTGCACCCCCACAAGAAATCTACCTCTATATTACCGCCAGTCATGAATACTTATCACTATATATATATATATATATATATATATATATATATATATATATATATATATATATATCATAATATACTAGTAGTCTTTTTATCTTAAATAACTTTTAGTAATCATTATAAACTTATTCAATCGAAGAAATAGAACAATTCAGGTTCGTTCCCAAATGCTAGTCCAAAATTTAAAAAACTGTTTTTTACAAGCTTTTATTTAATTTCACCTCTCCCGCTGTCTGTCTGTAATCAAATCTTGCAAGTTGAATTTGTCCCACTTCTAGTTGCCCGATCAACGTGAAATTTGGCAGGTGTTCATAGTTTCCGTGACAATGCATTATGGAATTTTTGTTAGAGAAAAAACAAAATGGCGGTTCAAAGGTGGCAGACGAGATTTGTGTTTATGGTCCGATTCTACTCAAAATTGGTATATGGGGGTTGTCGGGGTCGAAAATTATGAATTTTCTGTCAAAATTCATAAATTCAAGATGGCAGATTCAACAGGGCGGACGAGTTTTGTGATTATGGTCCGATTCGATTCAAAATTGGTATGTGGGTGTTTTCGAAAACGGAGATTATGAATTTTTTGTAAAAATTCATAAATTCGAGATGGCGGATCCAATATGGCGGACGAGTTTTGTGATCATGGTCGGATTCGATTCAAAATTGGTTTGGGGGGGTTTTTGGGGTCAGAGAATATGAATTTTTTGTCAACTTCATGAATTCAAAGTGACAACCCCAAGATGGTCCGATTCGATTCAAAATTGGTATGTGGGGGTTTTCGGGGTCGGAGATTATGAATTTTTGTAAAATTCATAAATTTGGAATGGCGGCTCCAAGATGGTGGACCAGTTTTGTGATTATGGTCCGATTCGATTCAAAATTGATATCTGTGGGTTTTCGGGGTCGGAGATTATGAATTTTTTGTTCAAAATTCATAAATTCAAGATGGCGGATCCAAGATGGCGGACGAGTTTTGTGATTGTGGTCCGATTCGATTCAAAATTGGTATGTGGAAGTTTTCGGGATCGGGAAATCATGATTTTATTTAAATTCAAGAATTCAAGATGGCGGCCACAAGATGTCGGACGAGTTTTGTAATTATGGTCCAATTTGATTTAGAATTTGTATGCGGGGTTTTCGGGGTCGGAGATTATTTTTTGTCAAAATTCATTAATTTAAGATAACAGCCCCAAGATGGAGGACGAGTTATTTTTTTTATGGTCATATTTAATTCAAAATTGGTGTGTGTGTGTTTTCAGGTCTGGAGATTATGAATTTTTTGTCAAAAATTCAAGATGGCGACTTCAGGATGACGGACGAGTTTTGTGATTATAGTCAGATTCTATTCAAAATTGGTGAGTAGGAGTTTTTGCGGTCGGAGATCATGATTTCTTTCAGTCAAAACCCACAGGGAAGAGACCTTGAAATATCAATCCTCTATTGGAAATCAACAGATTAAGGCAAACTAACTAAAAAGTTGAAAATAAATACCTCCAAAAAAATATTTTTAAAGACAAGCTTTTATTCGAACCGAGTACGAAAACGTATAAAATAAATTTAAGTCATCGCTGACAATGATTTAATTATTTTTTGTTGAATTATTCGGTTTCAATTGGCTTGTCGCGCGAATTGTAATAAAATTAATACTTCGAAAAGTTGTTACTTACCAACCATTCATTGTCCAATATAATTAATTGGTATCTACTTCCATGAATACTTTGTGAAAATCAAATGCCCCGACAAGTTCTCACTGACCAACTAATCACTGCCCAATCAAATTAATTGGTACCTACTTTCATGAACACTTCACGAGACAAGCTTTTTTAAACCAAATAATTCAACAAAAAATAATCAAATCATTGTCAGCAATGACTTAAATTTATTTCATACGTTTTAGTACACGGCTTCAATAAAAGCTTGTCTTTTATAAAAACTTTTCAACAAAAAATTAAACCGACGAAAAAATCAACTGAAAAGCAAAAAATAAAATAAACCTTTTCAGTCTAAATGATAATTGAGCTCCTAAACTAATGTAAGTAACTGATTTTGAGTCGGCGCCAAACAAACAATTATCGAAGATCATTATCTATGAAAGAAGTCATCAAAACGCAGCCGTGCATCTCGCTGCCATCATTTTACGCTTCACCTAATTCAATTGCTAGTTTGTTTGGCGCCGACTCAACATCAGTTACTTACATTAGTTTAGGAGCTCAATTATCATTTAGACTAAGAAGGTTTATTTTATTTTTTGCTTTTCAGTTGATTTTTTCGTCGGTTTAATTTTTTGTTGAAAAGTTTTTATTTTTTACTTTTCAGTTCCGTATTTCGTCGGTTCAATTGTTTTTTGAAAAGTTTTTATTTTTCAATTTTTTGTGGCTAAAATCTACCAATTACTACCTACTTGTTTTTTGATTACTTCCAAAATACTAACTTACCCACCATACTTCAACTATTACCAGTTAAATAATATGATTATCTACTTTTACAATTTGTTGTAATATAAATTATTTTCGTTGTTCTGGTTAGTTTATTCCATTACTTTGTATATCATTCCATCCTCCCATAAAATATACTGATTTTGACGGATGAGAAACAAGAATAATGTCAGTAGCGATCTGTCATTGTCAACTACGTATGTATGTGCCAATGTTCACTAGTGAAAAATCAATTATCCCCTATTTTTCCACTCGTAACGGTGGCTAATTCCTTTCGAATTCCAAATATAAGGTATACCCTATCTATAAAAAAAAGAATCATAAATCGAAGAACCCAGTACAAAGTTATGCCTGATAGAATCGGTTAACGGACCAGAATTCAGAGGGAATTCGCTACCCTTAGGGGTGGATTTCATCTTTTGAATTCAAATGGTACCAAATTCGAAGTAAACCCTATCCACTGAAAAAAGAATTCTCGGAATCGGACGCCTCAGTGAAATGTTATGCGTGATCATACATAAAAAAATATGATGGAAAAAAATATATATACGGGTCGAATAGAGAACCTCCTCCTTTTTGGTTTCGTCCGTTAAAAAGTGTTTTTATTAGTTATTTATTAATATAACAAAAATTTGGGTCGGACTTCAAAATGAGCTATTTTGCGGCCGTTTCGACGGACTAAGTAGGTAAATTTGATTGGCATATAATTAACCATATCTAAAACATTAATTTTATTATACAATAAATTCAAAAAAGTGCGATTGGGTGACCTCTTCCTCATAGAAGAGAATGTAAGCTTCACCACTGACCAGATATTTTGTGGATATAGGAGATACCCTAGAGTCATTGTACTCGTGCCATGTGCCAACGTATGGGTGTTTACAGAAGGCCGTGTAGTCTCAGGAATAAGTTGTTCCAATATGATTTGTCGGTGCATAATTGCTCATGTCCAATCCTCCCAAGAGGAAGTCGATGATGACGTTTAGTTTTCCTCTGAAACTCCGAGTCGGAGAAAAACCCTACAGATGTATTATTAGTATTTCAGGGAATTTGTATATGGACACAAACTTGGTGCACTTCCTTCTCTCCTTACAAATCGAACAAGTGGGTTTCTCGTCACCATCCAAAGTTTCTTCCCTGGTGAATGACTTTAGACATTATGAAAGTCTGAGCTGATCTGTTGCCTGTGGAATCGTGTGTGATGTGTATAGTTTTGCATGGCATTATTTACCAAAACCGAGACGATATTCCAATTTCGAGTAGAAATTCTTCATTTATAAAAAATATATGCAATTTTGACAAAAAATGCGAGGTGGAAAAGTCGAAATTTCGAGAAATTCCAAATCAGTAGTTGGAATGTTATTCTAGTTTTGATCATATTATTCCTACAATATGTTCCTGCAGAAATTTGTGTAAGGATGGCCACGTGTTTGATTTGAATATAGTGTTTCATTTATACATGATGTGAACATTCGACCTTCTACCAATCCTGTTTTTTTCCAGTCCTGTATGCTCTTGAACCTTATCCACTATTGAAACAACCTGTTTAATTGATATCAAGAATACATAACTATTAATAGTATTAATTGACTATCAACTGAAATTGCAACATTAAAAAGGTTTTTTTTTAATTTGGATTATTAAAGGGGGAAATAAATCTGAATTTCAATAAAAGCATGAAATGTATAATCACAATGATTCGAGTGGAGACTCGTGTCTATTTGCTCTGATAAAAATCGGTCCTACAACGCGATGGTCCAAAATCCCCGCCCAAACATTCACCTTGCCTACTTGATTTCCATCGCAAATGTATAGAATTCTTGAGGAAAGTATGAAAAAGTCATCATAACATCAATAACGATTTTTATTATTCAATGCTGAACAGAAGAGGTAACAAAATAGACTCAAACAATTCAAAATAGCGTAAATTCACAGCAGATGTAATCTCCCATTTTGAGCTATATACAAATTGAGTCTATTTACAATTGCTCTTCGAACTTCAATTGAAGTTCTCTAATCAAGTTCAAACTCCGGTAAATCATATTCAGTTTGCCACATCAATGTAAGGAGCCTAAGGAATAAAACGGACCAGTTAGAACATTTAGTAGAATCACTGAACTTTCCGGACATCATCTGTGTTTCAGAAACATGGTGCAAAAATGATGAAATTTTACTGATAAATGTGAAAGAGTATCAGTTAACTGACTACTTTTGCAGAGACACCTGTATTGATGGTGGAGTCGCAATTTTTGTACGAAATAATTATAATTTTAAGAGTATCAAAAAGCTGACTTTTTTAAATTCTGAGGAAAATTTTGAATTTGCCATGTGTCAAGTGGAATTATCAAATATTTCTATTATAGCAAGCTGTATATACCGATCACCTACAGGAATCTTTGATGTATTTACTGAATCACTGACGGAATTAATGACAAAAACATTAGATTCCAAATCTAATGCTTTAACATTTTTTTGTGGGGACTTCAATGTCAAATTTGATGATCCCAATTGTCGAGAAGCAAACTCTTTGGAGAATTTATTTCTATCATTTGGACTTCATAAAACAATTCATGAATATACACGTATTCAAAATACCCACAAATCCACAATTGATAATATTTTCAGCAGTGTAGATCCCAACGCAATTGATGCAGATGTTATTTATAGTGATATTTCAGACCATTTCATGCAGATTATTTCTCTATATTTAGAAATTGAGGAACAAAATGAGCCAATAGTATATAAACGTTTTTTCAACAACCAGGAAAATATAAATAAATTCCAAAATGAACTTTGAAATATCGAATGGCCTTGTATACAGATCAATGACTCTTTTCTCCAGGAAACTGGGTATATCCCTCTCTAAAAATATGCGGATTAGTATCGCTCCAGTATCGTACATTCTGTTTGTTGACTTTTCCATTAAGAAAAAACGTGCATTCGTCTGTGGAACATACACGTTTTAGGAAGCCCCGTTCTCCTTCAATTGTACTTGTTTACCACTCACAAAATTCAACCCTCCGGTCTGGATCATCCTACGTGAGAGCATGCAGTATTTTCATTTTATACTGATTAAACTTTTCTTTTCTTAGGACTCTTTGGACACTTTTTGAACTTACTCCATAGGATTCAGCAACTGCAGACGTCGACTGAGTCGGATTGATTACCATTTCAAAACAATTTCTACCTCTTTTTCTTCTGAAAGAGGCGGTCTTCCTGATCTTGGAGCATCTTTCAGCGTACCAGTTTGCGCAAATATGATCTCGAAATAGGATTCTCGGGAAATCTATCATTAAACATACAGACTGCTAGATGATAATTTCTTCCAGCTTCTCCAAATATCAAAACTGCTTCAAATTCATCGTCTCAACTACGAGCCAAGATCACACTTTTCATAAAAGAATTCAAGCGCTCAACGGACTATCTGACAGTTAGCAGTTAGTTCGACATTAAACAAGATATTATCCCGTTAACGATTTTTCCAAATTATGAGCAGATTTCGAAAATAGAATAATATACGGGGTGTTCTATTTAAAAAAATTATTGAAGATGGCACTCAGCCTCCATTTTAACTTTTAGCTGTGATTTTCTCGTGAAAAAGTAGGTTTTTATCTCCTATTTGAGATCTCCAAATTTCGTTGCGATATACCAGGTGGTTCAAAAATTAGTAAGGGGGGAACGGACTTTAGATGAGCACTGTATGTATTGGAATATGGATCCCACTCCACGTGATCCTTCCACATGCTAATGATAAATTTAGAATGGTTCAATTATTTGTATTCATGTTACCAGATCGACATCTATATTATTCATTCTTCTGACCTTATTTGTAGTTTTATGACAAACCTGAATTCGGATTAACTGTGTTTGCTGTGCAAATTTCATTTGAGTTTTCAGATTCATCAGATATCTTGCATTATTTATTGTTTGTGAAAGGTTGAACGTTGCACCTGAATATAATATATAGCATTGATTGATGGTCATGACCCCTCTAGTGCAGACATGAATATTAAAGAATTGTCCACATTTACATATTTTCAAATGCATCTATGTAATAAAAAACATTACATGATCATTAATGATGCAGACGTTGAAAAAATGTCTTTCAGAGAGAAGGTCATAGCAAATAGATAATTGCATAGAATTGTGCATGGTAACAAAAAATATAAAAGTCAAGGTCTCTACCGGATCCACTCGATGGCTTTGTTTGATGAATGTAATGCAAATTTCAACAGAGTGGAACACTAATATTCCAACTATTCAACAATATGTGTGCCTTTCATCTTTCAGAAAATGCAAATGTGAACGTCTAAATAAAGTAAAGTTTTTCTTTCGTTTGGGGCAAAGGAAATGGGTTCACTTGAGTATATGCCTCGGATCATCCTCTATTGATGAAAATTATATTTTCTTATATAGAACTGTAAGTGCAAGTGCGTTGTAAAAATCGACAGACTCAATTCTCGAGATGCATCAATATGGAAGTTTGAAGTAAAGGAAAGCAGAACCATAAAATTACTTTTTGTTTTTTTCCCATCAAATACATAGATAGATAGTTCAAATAGATATATAGTTTATTCAACTACTTTACATACTGGTGTACATTTGTAGCATGTCATGTTGCAATTGGATTATATCCAAACTCAGAGAAAATACTAAGTATCTATAGATATAAATGTAAAACATAAACTGACAAATATTTTTAAAATTTGAACAGTAATATAAGTATAAATAAATTAAGGAATATAATGTAAAAGTACTAACACAAAATTTAGAATTGAAAAGGAAGAGCGTCTAAATCGTCAAGCAGTGCTTGTCGCATTTCAAAATTAAGATATTCCTCCACTGAATAAAAGCAATACTTCAAAAGAAAGTGTTCAATAATGGTTTCGAAATCGTGTGCATTTCAATGTCTAACTTCCCTGGGTAGTTTATTGAATACCCCAATATTCAAAGATTTTCTATCTGACCTCGCTAGTCTATGCATGGGTTTCCTTAGCAAATCTCTGATCTGGTGGGATATTGGTGACCCACGGTTTTAGTTTCATGACCTTTTCTGTTTTTGTAAATTTCTAAGAGAGAGTGATAAAGAAAAGTTGTAGGGATTGACATGATTATAATTTGCCCCGTTCATGATTCTAATGACCTTTTTTTGCTGAACAAATATTTTTTTGAGAATGCCAGGAGCTGCTCTATAGAAGTATGCCATATAATATGTGACTGTTGAATAAACTAAAATATATGGATTTGAGAACATCAGAATTCACAAAGTATTTTATTCTGGATAATTTACTACCTAGCTGGTCGATATGATCTGCCCAATTTAGCTTGTCATTAATCACTATACCTTTGTAATGTAACAGTGTTACCTGACGAGATGTTCGGGTGAGAGCATATCAACACTCTTGATTTTTAACAATGTTCAATTCAAGTTCATTTGTATTGAACTAGTTATTAGCTAGATAGATAGATGGATAGGTGTTTATTGACTACGTTACATAAAAATTACATTTGTAGAATGGTCATGAAGTGTGGACAGTTTGTATATATAAAATAGTAAAAGACAGAATGTATTCAACAAGGCAAAAAGTCACATAAGCATAAAAACATTATAAATACATATTAAAGTTGTCAAACAGGCAATATTCTAGCAGGTAAATGACGGAATGTGTTAGAAAGGCGAATTTTTGAATATATGTCATAAGTATTCGAAAAAGAATAAAGAAAAAAAATTATATATTACAGACCATAAATTCATCAACTGCATAGAAACAGTGGTGGGAGCATATTTTTTTGACTTCTGCTTTGTATTGATTATAATTTAGGTTTTTAATTTCTTCATGTAATTAGTTAAACAACCTAATTTATATCTACTGAGTTTCTGGCTGACTTATTTAGACGATGTTTTCGTTCTTTCAGCAGATTTTTATTTCTGGTATTATAGCTATGATACTCCACATTAGTTGGGTAGACATTTTTGTTTTCATGTATATACAGTGCTTCTCAAAAGTCCTCTCCCCCCCTCTTATTTTTGGAACGATTATACATAAACAAGTGAAATTTGGAAACTGAATATAAAAGGTTGTAAACTTCCCTACTAGTAATGATAGATGACGAAATCGTCAAAGATGACGTCACAAGGCCATTGTGACCATTAATTTTAAATGGAACCCTACGGCAAGCGACACCTCTTTTAAAAGGTATCAAAAAAACCTATTTAATGATACTAATTTTGTTTGTGTTTATGGCAGTTTTAATGGCTCATTAGTAAACATTAAAATTTAAATTCCATTCAGTATGATATTAATTACAGATTTAAGAATCAGTATCTACTCAAAGAAATTGCTCGAAGTGACCTCCATTTACTTCCTGACAGTGAAATATCCTATTTTTAAACTCTTCTCGTACTTTTGCAAATGTGTCTGTGGAAACAGCCTCACATTCTTCAACAATACGTTGTTTTAAAACATCAATATTGTCAGGTTCAGTGGCGTAAACCTTCGATTTAAGGTATCCCACAGAAAAAAATCCAAAGGTGTGAGGTCCGGTGATCGAGCTGGCCATTCCGTTGAACCTCGTCGTCCAATCCATCTACCACGATACTCCTCATCCAAATACCGTCTTACTGCACCGTAACAGTTGGAGGAGCACCATCCTGTTGGAATGTTATTTCCAAATTGCCGAATTCATCTGGATTATCTTCCAAAATTTCAAGGATTAACGGTTCTATTGCGTTTTGCAACAGCTCCAGATAAACTTCACCAGTTGAATTAGTAAAAAAAAAGGCCTAACGATGTGGTTTCCCAGGATACCTGCCCAAACATTCACCTTCTGGGGAAATTGGGTATGTGTTTCACGAAACAGGTGAGGATTTGCGTCACTCCAATACCTCACATTCTGTGTATTTACATTTCCATTTAGATAGAAAGTACTTTCGTCACTAAAACAAATTGTTTTGACATAGTCTGGCTGTTGGTTAATTTTATTTTCCATATTTTCACAAAATTCTAGTCTTCGGTCTGGGTCGTCGTCTGAGAGTTGATGAACCATTTTTAATTTGTATGGATGAAATTTGTTTTTTTTTCAACACCCTGTGTACTGTACTTCGACTGACTTCACAGGTAGATGCAACGTGAGTTGTTGAAGAAGTAGGATGAACTATTACTTCTGCTTTAAATAAGTCCTCGAAACGGGGCGATCGGGAAACCTCTCATTAAAAATGCGTTCTGCTGCATGAATATTTTGTCCAGTTTCACCAAGAATTAGGATCGCTGCTACTTTATCACCTAAAGCACGTACCATTTCGCTTCTTGAAGCACTTAAACGTTCTGCTCACAACAGTTTAACAAATTATTAAAATGTACAAAAATATTAAAAGTACCAAAAGCTGCTAAAACAGTTAAACGTTCGATCAACAATACACAAATTATAAAATGTAAAAAAAACTTGGACAATTACAAAAACGTCGAATTAGGGAGACTAACAAAAATGTCAGCTTATTTGACAACTATCCAGAGGCAGAGCTTGAATTTGGAATTTTAGTTTTAACTGATTTAATTCATCACAGCTTTGCGTTTTTCAAAAGCGAGTTGCCAAAACTGCCATAAACACAAACAAAATTAGTATCATCGAATACCTTTTAAAAGAGTTGTCGCTTGCCGTAGGGTTCCATTTAAAATTATTGGTCACAATGGCCTTGTGACGTCATCTTTGACGATTTCGTCATCTATCATCACTAGTAGGGGAAGTTTACAGCCTTTAATATTCAGTTTCCAAATTTCACTTGTTTATGTATAATCGTTCCAAAAATAAGAGGGGGGGAGCGGACTTTTGAGAAGCACTGTATATAGTAGTGAGTGGTATATGTATGGAGAAGGTATGGACATTATTCTATATCCGTCAAACAGCGGCCGGCAGTGATCCCTATGTCCTGCATTAGCTATGACTCTTTTGAGTAATGAAAATCAGTTTGGAGTATTACCCCTAGATGATACCGTGATTTAAATGGGATTATATGAAACCATGGAAGGCCGTCAACAAAGTTTCTACTTTTGAAAACTTTCTGAGTTGACGGAAAACATATGTGTATTTGGATATTTTTTGGCACAATTCATCTATATGTGCGGACCAGTTGAGATTATCATCCAAGATTTTACCAAGGAGATTTGCAGTACCCCTTTGAGAGTGTTGATTTGCGAAGACGTTCAATTTTTGTGTTTTATTTCTATCAGGCAGAGTAGATTATTACCATACTAGTGATCTGTATATTTTCCACTCTTCAATGTATTAAGAGTGCTCTAGTCTGAGTGTCTGTTAATCCATGTCGCATAATCTGTATACATAACAATAGTGCTCGAAAAAAGGTAGTAAAAAGATCGTTGATATAAATAATGAACAGAAGGGGTCCCAGGACAGACCCCTGAGGTACACCATATTTAATTCCACGTAAGACATGCAGCGTCATCCAGCGAATGGTAGTTGAATCAGAAGTACAACGCGTACAGAACCAGGCTCTGGTGGCGTGGAAACGTGTGCATATTGTGGAGAATACAACTTTAGTAAATATTAGAATCCCTTTTTCTCAGAAATAGTGGATCTTAGGAAAAAAGTGTAGGGAGAATTTTTGTAGATAATTGTATGCACTACATTTTTTGTCTGAACTATTTTGATCATAAAACTAATCGTTTCGCAAAAAAATCTGAAATCCAAAAATCCGCGAACTTTAACCTTGCATAATTTTCTTATTATAATAATGTCCTTAGCGTTCATGTAAATTTTCAGCTTCTTGAGAATTTATGCAAGTGCGATATCTTTTTTGACCGGATTATAACCGCCATCCGTTTTTTATTAAAGGTTAAGTCCAACTGAAAAAAACGAAGTGAATCAGATTCAGTGTCGCGCGTGATATTTTATTAGTGAATTTCTATTAATTTATGCAATTCTCAGAGTTCATTATTGTGTTGTTGTTGTGAACTTTAATAAAAACGAATAAACGGATAATAATAAGTTCAGTATTTTAATAGTCACTTCATACAAAACTGTTCTGTTTCTTCCTAATTATTAGAAACAAGCGAACGGAATTTGTGATACTTTTTCATAAGAAAGAAATTCGCAAATTTTTTTAGGGTGTTTATAAGAGACATGTGTTTCACTCAAATAAATCAAACACTTGAATAAAATATTTTGTCTTTATATTAATAATAATTTTTCAAAAGTTTGAAATTAACGAACTTTTAGGCGGAACATAATGAATGTTCGCTGATAAAATACCACATTAGCACGGAACAACCGTGAATTCAAAGGCAAGCAAGAAATTCAAAATGTGTACAGAGAAAACCTGTTGTAAAAAATAGTGTGTGGCCCAAAACGCTCTTTCGTCGATAGTTCTAGGAAAATAAACACAAATGTTTTTATTGTTGTTTCAACTTCATAGAGCACGATAACGTATCATGGAAATCTTTATGATAGTACTCGATTTGCGATCTATAAATTAACGGTGCATCTAGCAATTCACAAAGCTTCGATTGCAGCAGTGGAAATCAGCATACAAGTGTTTTGTGTACAGACAACATTTTCAAGGTGATTTTTTCATTTTTTTCATTTTTGTTTTACTATTCTAATTCAAAATAATTGTTAATAAAAACTGAAACCAAAGTTTCCGTATTATATCAAAATTCATGATTTTAGAGTGAATCAAAATATGTGAGATATTTCTTTTTTTTTATAGATGAATCTAGATGAACTAAACAGGGCAGGTCTTTTGCAGACAAAACCCAAAATTAGATTATGCGATATTGCGAGACGTCCCTTACATAATTCTCAGAGCAGAAATAATGGAAACTGAATACGGTGAAGCGGTAATGCTCCACTTGGAGGAGAACGTAACATTCCTGCCCAAACGTGCTCTCGAAGTATGCCGGCCTGATATCGAGAAATTTTCATCGGGGAATTATTCTGTAGTCTTCAAAGGCTTTCAGGACACGGGGTCACCTAATCCCACAACATTATTTGTAATTGTTGAAAATTTATTAAAAAAAAAGAAGTAGGGAAGGTGAGATTTTTTTAGTTCAGTAGTCATACATTTCAAAAAATGAATACTATTATCAAGAAGTCTGTCTGTTGATGCACTTGGTCCATCCAAAAAGTTCAGAAAAAATATTTGATGAATGCAAGATGGATAATTTTAGTTGGAACGATTAAAGACATTTTACCCTTTAAACTCTGGAGAAACGTTGGATAATTCAAATATTTTGGAAATCAATTCAGATAACGTATAATGAGGATGTTTTTTTTTTGGTCGGGAAAGATTGGATTTTAATTTTTCTGATTTTTTTTTCAATATGTTAATGTAATCGAGTAAATAGAGGGGGGTTACCTTACAAACGGTCCGGTAGTTTTAATTTTTTATATGCTATCTAGGATGGTTATTGTGAAAGTTTGAAATGAAGTGTTTGAAATGCAAAATGCACAATTCTTCGGAAAAAACCGAAAAAATTCGGAACTTTCTTCAGATTTTCGCTTGAATTTTGTTCCTAGAACTGATAGTTACGAAAATATGCACTTTTAAAAAAAACGCATTTTCCGGAAATTTTTCAAACTCCTAATTTTAGAACGCTGTAATTCAGTTATGGCCTATTCTAGGAAAACAAGTATCAGAATAAAATTTGTAGGGAATTTAATTACCTACAAAAACATGTAAATTTTTTTTAACCAACGCTACGGAGTAAACAAAAAAGTTGAAACAACGTTCCATGGTCGTTATTGATGGTGGGTACCTTCTTCACAAGGTTGTATGGAACAGAAGCTAGACCTTTGGTGGGATTTTCTAGGATTACGTCAAGTACGTTCAACGTCACTATGACACCAATGTGATGGGGTGATTTTTAATGACTACACTACAGATCCTTCTCAGCAAGGGACCAAGACTGCTGAACGAGCAAGACGGTACAAGGCAAACTCATCATCAGACGTGGTGTTTGACAGAACAACTGTCAACACCACACCTCAGGATACGTTCCTGGCCAATGTGGGAAACAAGGATCGATTCGCGAAGCTGCTCTCCAGTGAAATACAAGCGTCAAACATAGCCACAGACCAAGCTTCCGAAGATGCTGACGGGTTGATAGTTGCCACAGCTAAATGCCTCTCCGTCACGTACGACGCCGTCATCATTGTCGGGGAAGACATTGACCTACTCGTCCTGCTGACTGGCAACACACCTGCGGTAAACAATGTCCACCTCAGAAAAGAGCGAGAGGGAAACATCCAGACGCAATCTACTCCGCCTCCTCCTACAAATACAACACCACAGGCTGTATTTTGCTCATGCACACAATATTGGGCTGCGACACCACTTAAAAAAATTTTGGGTTTGGGAAGAATACATTCTGCCAACTTTTTAGGGAAGACCCATCATTGCTGGATCAGCCGGAGAGGTTCGAGGACCCTGCTGCCAGTCCCCAAGAAATTTCAGCAGCAGGGGAGAAATCTTGGTATCCCTGTATGGTGGCAGTGGAGAACAATCGTTGAGCTCCCTTCGCTATAGCAAATTGAAGCAAGTACCACCAAGCTCAATCTGGCTAAACTACCTCCGACCACTGTCGCAGCACATTTCCACTTCCTGAGGACATACCACCAGGTCATGGAGTGGATGGGGATTGTCAAAGACCCTGCTTCCCCAAACCTGCTCGAGGCCATCTCATGCAGATGCACAACTGGCTGTATGGGGGCGTGTGGCTGTAGAAAGGCGGGCCTAAGTGTTCCGCCCTTTGCAAATTCTGTGTTGGCCAAGAATATAATAACAGGAATGAAGTCATCGTCGACGTCGAAGACTACGCCGATCTAGTAACTTCACTATTTGACGAAAATGAAGACCCCGACTTCATTAACTCACCCCCTACGAGCGAAGCGCATGTACATTTATTTTCTTTTCAGTTCTTAGTTCAATTACTACCGATTTTTGTATGATTATTACTGCCTTTTGTTCTTACTTTCTTTAAATAAATGAATCTTTAAAAAATGTATCTGCTGTGTTGGTGGGTTATTTGAAATTGAACATCCCCTCTCACCAGTAGGTACTCAAGTGAAATAGTCGCGCTGTTACATGTAAGTAACTCAAGTAGGATTGGTATAAACTCCAAATTCAAGCCAAAACTGGAAAATAATTAGTGAATTTTTTAAGATACAATGTGGAGTCAGAATAGCAAAAAAAAGCAATATGCCGTTGTTTTAACTTTTATGTTTACCCCCCACGTGGGGTTGGTTAGAAAAAAAGTACATGTATTTTGTAGGTTATTAATTCCTACAAATCTTATTCTGATCTGTTTTCCTAGAATAGGCCATAACTGAATTACAGCGTTCTAAAGTTAGAAGTTTGACAAATTTCCGAAAAATGCGATTTTTTTTTTTTAATGCATATCTACTAACTATCAGTCCTAGAAACGAAATTTCAAACGTAAATTATAAGAAATTTCATTTTTCACAACATTGAATGGAACTCTTTTGTAGCTATAATGCACCGAAACGAAGATATAAGCGAAAATCTGAAGAAAGTTCCGATTTTTTTCGGGTTTTTCAATATGGCGGTGGGTGCGGAGGGGGAAAAATTGTGCATTTTGCATTCAAAAATCTTAATAACCATCCTAGACAACATATTAACAATTTAAAACTACCGGACCGTTTGTAAGGTAACCCTTCTCTCTTTGTCTGAATTCATTGGGTTAACCCAGAGGCAATTTGTTAGCCTAAATTCAAGCTAACTCCCTCAATGAAAATTTTTAGAGTATACTATGACGAAGGGTTTCGGTTGCCGCTTAAACTAATAGTTTCATAGAGTACGAATAATTTCCTCATTCCACGGGAACTAAATAATGAACATTTAACCAGAGTTGTAGAAAAACAGACAATATTATACCTACAACTCTACCAGTCAACTTTCTAACGAACGTATTCTAGAGATTATTTATTATTCTCTTACTTAATGTAATGTAACATTCATTTAGGAACCCTACATACTGTTTCCAGTACGATAAATAACCAGTATGTTATTTCGACCAGCTTAAAAAAAATTGGAAGGAATTAACGGAGAAACAATTCTGCGTTGCATTCGAAATCAGCATAGTGATAAGCGACAATTGATTCCCATTTTTATCGGTTACCAAGAGGAATTATCGAAGCTAATAATTTTCATATCTTATCATCGTTTCAGCTGATAATGGAATTTGTTACTTTAATCTTATCTGAACAATTGCTGCATCGGAGAAATTAAAAAAAAATTAGAAATTTATATTTCAAGTAGTACTAACACTATTATGTAACAACGAAATGTGTCATCAGCATATACGTGCTCTGTATAGAATGACTACAACAAAAATTCCTCACCTTTTCTTCCTTTTATTTTTAAAAAAATCATAATAATAATTATTATTTTAGATATTTGGAATTATCCTTATTACTTAATATATAAAAATTAACATTTATGATAAAAAAAAGAGAACACAACCAATAAATTCTAATCCAGTTCTGTATGAACAGAAACCAAGAAGAAAGACAGCACAGAAAATACCCAGTCAATACCATCTGGGAACTCATTCAAAACATCAACAATTAATACTTGTAAAATTTATCTTGTTCTCCTTTTTTTTAACATATTCTTATTATAATAACAATGCATATAACCAACCATGTAATTCAATATAACAGGCTGAAGGACCTTGGTCGATGGCCTTTTGGGTAATCCAATAAAGTACATTAATTATTATTATTATTATAAAAATTAATGTTGCGAACTAAATTGATTACAAATATAACCATTTAAACCCCAATTCGTTTTTTTTTTATAAATTGTTTTCATTATACAAATGAATGTTATTCAACAAAATATATTTAAATGAACCAATTTTATAACGAAGTGCGGTATTTAAAAATAACGCCTAAATATAGCTGAGATATGGTACTATTATCTTCATTGTTGGGTTTTCCCTGCCACTGGGACTAAAAAGATTAGTTGAGTATCTGTTCAAGAAGGGCAAAAATAAAGTTAGAAAATCTGAATTTGTTCAGTAATGTACCGTTTGGAAATAGTTCATAACAAAAATATCAGGTATTCAATTTTGAATTTAAAAATTGGTGTTCTAGAAATGAACTTATTATAAACTTAAAGAAAACCGTATGTATCGAATATTTCAGTTTGTACAACACCCCTTTGAAATGCCAAATTTCATTCAATCCACCATTGAAACATCTAAATCGGTAAAGTTCTTGGGAACAACGTTTGACAGTAATTTTACATGGGAGAAACAGATTTATGGTGTTTGCAAAACGAATAATCAATGTTTTTTTTTATTGGTGCCCCTTTTTACCCATTTGAAGCACGCCTCAGCGTGTTTAAATCGAACTTTAAAAAACGCGCGTTTTTTAAAGTTACCATGGCAACATCAACAAATCGAGAAACGTGAAGTCTAAATGACAAATTTTTGATTATTGATCTGACAGGAGTAACTTCAAATAAAATATTATGGATTTTCTCGTTATTAACCGCGATTCTGCCTCACTATTCAAAAAATCGATATTAGAATAATTCATTTTTGAGCTCTGGTGACAACAAATATTGATCTTTGATAACAAATTGCAAATGAATATCTGTTTTTCTCATTTCCATGACAACGAAAGGTATACTGATGTCACATCACGAATTCAACCATTTTGCATTATTAGTTCTTATTTCTATTTTTTGTAGTAATAATACCAGTATATATGATTTCAAAGTGCACCAATAAAAAAAAATATCGTAAAGTATTCGTGGATAACTGGTCTTAAAAACACTTGCTCTATTTCGAAAAATCGCGCGTGTTTTAAAGCCCTTTTTATCCACTTATTCTATTCTACTTATTGGCCGTATTAAAGTACATGCTAGACAGAAACTCCCTTTTGAACATATACTATGCCTATACTTACTCTGCTATTAGCTACAGTGTCATAATCTGGTGTCAGGGACGTGATGTGCAAAGAGTTTTTGTTTTACAAAAACGAATCCTAAGATTAATATTCAATCTACCCAATAGAACTTCTTGTCGCGAAATTTTCAAGCAGTATAAAATCTCAACAGTCCCTTCAATTTACTTACTAGAATTGCTCAGTTACATATATATCAATAAAGAAAAACTGATGAAACATAGTGACATCCATAATTACGATACGTCACAAAAATAATTTTGTCATAGGGAGAATAAATCATTAGTTCAGGAAAAAAGCTCCCAACAATGCAATCGATATTACAATAAACTTCCGGCTATCATTAAGGATAGCAAATCATATGCTGAATTTAAGAGAAGGTTAAAGAAGATCCTTCTTGACGAGTGTTTTTACAATTTGAAAGAATTTGAAAGTTACCTTGGTAACACCAAGGAAATGCATTCATCTAGCAATCTTTAAATGCTATTAACTTTTTTTAAATTATGATTATGTATTTTGCAAATGTCTAGAAATCTTATGCAAATAATTATTTCCTGTCCTGTATATGTATATTTATCTAGACAATTACTTTTGTGTATTCTGTATATACTTATGTCTGGAAATGTTATGTAAATAACTATTTGTCCTGTATATGTACATTTCTTTGTATCTATCTTTTGACAATGTCTAATCTATTGTACAATAGAAAATAAGACAATAAATAATCTATCTATCTATCAAAATTATGACGTTTCATGAATCACTTCCGCTCCCTTTCTCAGATCCCATTTATTACACGCTTTATATCAGCTTCACTTGTATTTTTGTTTGTTTTTTTTGTTTGTTTGTTTGTAACCGACTCCTTTGGGCGCGATTTTTACCCACTTCCAGACGTCCGAATCATTTGAAATTTGGCAGGTGTACATAATTCCGGTGACAATGCATTGAGAAATTTTTGTGTGGAAAAAAAACGAACTGGCGGCTTCAATATGGCGTACGAGTTTTGTGATTATGGTCCTATTCGCTTCAAAATTGGTATCTGAGGGTTTTCGTGGTCGGAGATCATGATTCTTTTGTCAAAATTGAAAAATTCAGAATGGCGGCTCCAAAATGGTGGACGCGTTTTGTGATTATGGTCTGATTCTATTCAAAATTGGTATGTGGGGGTTTTTGGGGTCCAATATTATGATTCTTTTGTAGAAATTGGAAAATTCAAGATGGCGGCTTCAAAATGGCGGCCGAGTTTTGTGATTATGGTCTGATTCTATTCGAAATTGGTATATGGGTTTAGGGTCGGAGATTATGATTATTTTGTCAAAATTGAAGGATTCAAGATGGCGGCTCCAAAATGGCCGCGAGTTTTGTGATTATGGTCCGATTTTAATCAATATTGGAGAATACTAGTTAAAATTTTTTATTAATAATAATAATAGTTTGAAAAACTAAAAACACGCGTTAATAGAAAACTAAACTGAAAAGTTGAAAATAAATAATAGTTTAAAGAAACTAAAAAACACGCTTTTATAGAAAACCAGACTAAAAAAATAGAAAATAAGAAAAAAAAATATTTTATTTAAAAAAAAGCGTGGTGTGCATGGTATCGCCTCGGACAACAATTACCTGTGATCTGAGACATTTCTTAGTTTACTGCCCTAGGTGTGTAATGTACTATATAATTATTGATACCATACAGCCCCGCTTTTTTTTAAATAAAATAAATTTTTTTTTTTCAATTTTTTCAGTCTGGTTTTCTATAAAAGCGTGTTTTTTAGTTTTTTTAAACTATTATTTATTTCATAATTTCAATTTGCTTGTAATATATTGCAGGTAATTTGTATCATAGATAAAAACCGTTTAATACAAAATTAAACCGACGGAAAAAGAAACTAAAAAGGAAAAGAACCTTCTTAGGCTCAACTCATTACCTCCCATGGGGTCGCTAGTGACTCATGACAAACATGTTATCAAAACTATTGTCCCAACTGCAACTATATTAAACATTATTTACTTCCGCATTGCCGCATGTCCATTCTTGCCGCCGAACATACTAATTTGCAGCTATGGACTTGGAACACATTTGTAAGTGGCGCCGCAGTGGCGTAATCGGGCGACTTACTCCAGATAGCGCAAATTATCCGTATTTGCCCTTGTGATGAATAGAGTAGTTTTAAAGTGCAACAGTTTAAATTTGTTTGTTACAAATGTGAAAATTGCGGTTGCATGTATAACCTTTGAATTAAATTGAGCCGCGGTTTCGAAAATTGCCCTAGTAATGAATAAAATGCAGATTGAGACGAGTAGTCTGCGTACCGCATTCAACCGACTGAACACGTGCACTGCGAATACGTAATTCGCCTGTCATCGTAGTGTTTACGTGTTTATTGTCAAGTTGAAAAGAGTTTCAAATTCGTGATGGATCAAATGGTGGTTGATATTTGGTTTTAACCCATTTCAAGTCATCGTTTCCGAGAATCAGTCTGTGAAAAAAGAAGCAGCATGGGTGCGTGGGGTCATGTGCGTCAGGTGCAGGAAGTAAAAAGAATTGATTATTCCAGCATAAATGCGAAAGTGATTAGCCAAGCAGTAGCGACAACAAATCAGTAAGTACTCTCTATCGAATTAGAAGTAAATGAATATTTTCACAATGAATAGATAAAATGTAATTAAAACTTACATGTCTGATGTTGGAGTAAATTACAGGAATCAACAAAAATAATAAAGAGACATGAATAAATATGTATATAAAATTAATAACTTGGATGCAATGATTGACAGCGATTGAAAAAAATGTTTTGAGTTGAAGCGGCCGATACCTGATGAAAATCCATATGTAAAGTAAACAAAAGACACTGGGCTGCAAAATACAAGAAGCTATCCATCAAAAGATACATCATCCAACTGTTTTGATGGACTTTAAACCTGACTAAGTAACCTGAAAATCTTCATCTTTCAAAATGTCAAAATATTTTATACACAATTTCATTAGGTATTACTTACTTGCAGGTAAGCACTGATGATGACTATATATAGTCGAAAGCGCTCTGCTACGATTTTAAAAATAAAAATAATTTTGCACGAAATACAAATTTTTTTCCAAACCTACTATTTCATTACGTACACCTCCAAAAAACTTCAATGAAAGACACTTTACTAAATAATGTTCACTACACTACACGTGTTTAGATAGCGAAATTTGTATTATAAAATGTTGTATAGCAAAACGCATATAGTGATTTTGTAAAATCATTTACTAAGTGTTCTAGTATACTTACAATTTTTTTGATTATATATGCAGAAAAATTGTAAAAATATTGGGGTTTTCAGAAGGGTCAGTGGGTGCTTAGCAGCAGGAACACGTAAATTAGTGTATAAAACTATAATACCGCCAGATTGTTTTATATATTGCTATCCAAGGGGCAATACATTGTTTGCAAAAATTACAAAACAGAGCTATCCGATTAATCATAGGCAACAGCATTAAGGTTATGCTGGTTAGGTTAAATAGGATGAATATAGAAAATTGAGTTGAGGGGTAGATGGAATTTCGTATACAACAAAAAGTGAGAACAGCTGCTACAGAACTCTTTATTTCCTAAAAATATAACAGTTTCGAT
Source organism: Gonioctena quinquepunctata (assembly GCA_018342105.1). Lineage (NCBI taxonomy): Eukaryota > Metazoa > Arthropoda > Insecta > Coleoptera > Chrysomelidae > Gonioctena > Gonioctena quinquepunctata. The sequence goes on along the minus strand of JAFIRS010000018.1, from coordinate 554,683 downwards.
CGAAATTTCGAAGATACATAAGTGAAGAATTATTTCCTCTAAAGCATTATTGAAAGTACAGTATGTGTAATTTTAGTTTAAAGACTCATGAATGTATTAAGATCGTTTGATTATTTTTCAACTTCTTCATATTTTTTATAGATAATAAGTTGGAGAATGTCTGCGAATTTGTTTCGCATAAAGTATTGAACTAAATACCTGAAAGATAAATAAAAGGTATTCATTTATTTACATTGTTCGTCAAGTGAGGATGTCCGTATTAGAAGATATGGTAGAACCAGAAATCTAAGAAGGTCGTAAATCACCAACCACTTGAGTTATCAGCAGGCGGTGGATTCTACGCAGAGTTGTACCTGCCCTAGCCATTAAATTTTGTTTTATAGGTAGGTATAATTATATGGGGTTAAATTATTGAGAAAAATCGCTTGAATATAATTGAGAATTGTTCATTTATATATATATATATATATATATATATATATATATAATTATATTATATTATATAATAATATATGATACACCTAATTAATGTAAAATGTCAAACTTTATACTTTATAAAAAGTTCAGTTTCTCGATAAAAGGTATTCATAAACAAAATTACTCACGGAGATCAGTTTCACTGTCGTCATCCAAATTGATAATAAACTTTTCTTTGGGAATTTTTTCTATATCCATATATGACTTTTCCACCTTTTTAATATGGGAAACACACTTGGCCAGCTGCTATTAAGAATGTTTGCAGTTTCTGTTTGAATAAGAGCTACACAGTTGAACTTAAGGTTGGAGAAGTATTATTTCTTCGAACTGCTGACTTAAGCTGATGCCATATATGTTCAATTGGGTTAAACATACAGTGATAAGGAGGAAGTCTGAGCACCGTATGTCCCAAGCTTTCAGCTAATAAATCACAAAAATATTTCTTTTTTATCGAATAACTCCGTAAAACTTCTAGTAACTGTTTTTTTGTGTACTTTTCCTCAGTACATATCATATTAAAAATATATTCTTGTATAGTGTCTTAGGTGTCATTTGAACACGGTGCTTTATCTAGTCTTCGACTGTGGTAGCTAGATTATCCATGACGATAATACTGTTGGGTGGAATATTTGGTGAGAGTGTATTTCAACCAGTCTTCAAATAATTCGGCTGTAGTATCATCATGATAATCGACTAAAGAGTCCTTGGTATAAACCATTTTCGGTTCCTGCGTGAATTATCGTAATGCGTTTTCCTTTATTAGACGGCGCATTAGTTTGGCACAAGTCAGATGAGTCTACCCAACTTTTGTTTGGAATATCGTGTGTATCGAACCAAGTTTCACCCAAATACACTAATGTTCTACCATATTCTCTAAATTCGTTTATTGCTAATAATTATTCAAATCTCCATTCCATAAGGCGCACAGATTCCATTGAGATTTTTCTGCTACTAGTGAGTTTTTATAATTCAAATCCGTTTTGTAAACAGACTTCCTTAAAGTCTCTTTGCAACATTTGATACCAGTTTCATTCTTTTAGAGCCGTTGCATTAAAATATCTAATGTAGGCACAATTTGCTCTTTATACAAAGCATATATTGTTCTTCGAATTATATCTACATCACAGCCTTCTAGTTTCGTTTCTGAATCGCCAGAGTCTTTTCGTTTCTTTCTTTTTAAAATAGGGTTACTTACTATTTTAACAACTGTGGAATACCGTGTTTTTGTTGAAGAAGCACTTTCTTGCACAGCTTGATCCTTGGACAGAAGGGAAGTATAAACATTAAATATAATTTTTTCTCATGAGGGTGTAACATTTGTCGACTAGTGGTAATACGACCACCAGTTGAAGTACTAGCTTCAGGTTGAGCCCATGGACGCTACATTTTTTACGACACAAAAATCTAATAGACACTTTAAAATAGACACAACTGACACAACGGAATATTAGGTAGGTGTGACTAAATGTTGTTTAACTTCCCCCTTTTATTTCTGAAATTGGAAAGCGGTCAGTTCTCAAAACAGTCTTGTTTTCCAAATCTGGTAGGTAATTTATTTTGTAACCGTAAATAGACCATTATCGCTATAATCTCGTTAATAGCCCATTACTACTAAAAGTCTGGTGGCCAGGTAAGTAAATTTTATTATTTACACACATTTAAACATATCCTTGCCAATAGTTCTAAATCAACCGAGATTTTTCATTATCAACTAAATTTAAATACAAAACTGTTAACAAAAGCCAAAAATAATGAAGATCCCACTATTATTAAAATGCCAAACTATTTCATGAGATATTTGAATCCGGACCTGAGAATCTTTTAAGGGACACACACTTTTATTGCTTATCTATATTTCGAACAATAGGTAATAGTGAGGGTCGTCGGCTACTATTGATTTACGACCTTCTTAGTTTTCTGGTACGACCATACCAATAATGTCCGTGGAAGGTATATGCAATGGCTACATAACGTTACGAATCGGTAATTGAACTTGGCGCCTTTTGGTGCAATCCACTCGAGAACAGTGTTCCAAAGTAGTGCAATATGGTTAGGTGAAATGCCAATATAACAAAACATGGTAAGTGCCTGATTTGGAATATGCGGTGTATATTGATTTAATTAATTAATCAATATTTGTCGCAAATGATTGAAAGCTTCACTGTTGTGCTTCCCAGATTTACGACAAAAAACATTGTTTCATACTCTAGCGTTGATATATTGAATATGAATAATGTGGATTTGGGATACGTAGCGTCATCCAGCGGATGGTAGTTGAATCATACGTACAGCGTGTACAGAATCATGCAACACGCATTTTTACATAGCCATAACTTGGAGATGATCCGCTAGATGTAGAATGTGTTGGTGCTTCTTTTGAGATTTGCTATAACTATTCCTAACTAGCTGCCCTAAATTTTTTCTCCTGAAAACTTTCGTCCGCGTAGATTTTTTACCTCTGTTTTTCTTTGTGTTTATTTTAATTTATGCCTGTGACTCTACCCGCTTCCTGTTTTCCCGTTAACCTGTTATCCCATCAACCTGTTATCCCGTTATGACGCTATCCCGTTATCCGGCTATTCCGTTATCCCAGTATCCCGCTATCCCGTTTCCCGTTATCTCCGTTTTCAAATGTATGTTTATACCAATTATCATAGCGATTGGTTGAACGGTGTAGAAATTGATGCGCTCCAGCGCCACCTAGTGGCGAGTTAAAGTAAAATGGATAGCCTGAAAACCTTCTCCATGGAAAATAACTTCCAAAAAAGTGTCAACCAAATATGTCTTTCCTATCGTCAGTTATAATCAAGAGTGCATACAAATATTATGATTTCTGCAGTTTGTCCGAATTTTTCGACTTCTCTTTGTAATAATCCCGATTTTTTATTTTTTTTTTCTATTTACCATAACGAACAAAAGAAAAAAAATCGCATATTCACCGTTCTAATCGTGAGTTATGGTCTTGATGAGTTCATACAAAAATCCCATTGAAAAAGGCACTTTCCAATTTCTCCAATTTTCTGGGCAACTTTTCCAATTTTCTGGGCAACTCATCTAATTTTGTATAAGAACCTTCCTCGATCTATAACGAACATTTAAAAAAAAATAAGCTAAATCGGTCCAACCGTTCTCGAGTTTTGCGCACAATTTGACATTCATTTTTATTATACAGTGCGGCTTATGCGGCAATATGATATCACCCATACTGCTTTTTGAAATGAAATACATTGTGATTGCTCGATAGATGGCGCGGGGAAGGAAAATTGGCACATCGTTGAAAAGGTAATTTAATTATCTTTCCAATTATCTAATTTCTTCTTTTATTTTGTCGATATGTTTTTTCACAATATGCATTTGAAATGTCAAGTATTATGTAGGATTTTTATCGTCATTAAAAATAAATGAATTGGGTATTATTTAGGTTGGAAATTGGATTATTGTATGGATTTAAAATCTCTACCTAATTAATAGTTGAAACGAATTCGAAAATGAAAAATTATTTAAGTCATGACCGTATTTCGTGTTACTCATTGCAATTGTGATTCTGAAGAAGAACCATGGTTTGAGTGAAACGTTGTGCAACTCGACTTCTACTATGCCTTTCAAAATTTTCAAGTGGATGTGCCCCCAGCTCCCTCTGTCGAGAAATTGTTAGGTATCTTCTCTCAAAAAGTAGGATCGGTAATAGCATTCAGAATATTTGCTTTCTCATTATTTCACATCAAACCGTTCAAAAGTTATCGATGTAAGGCTACCATTCAGATCCGCACTTATACTTGACATTTCAAAAAAGTGTTGAGAGCAGTGCATGGACCTCCGCTACTTTTGAGCATTTGGAATTCAATTATGCCTCACATTCGACGATAAAATACGATATTTTTCCAAAAATCAACACGTTATCGAAAATCACTGTATTCACAATTTGCCACATTGAAGCTCTTGGCTGAAATCAATACACCCACCCCTTCATTAACCAGCGTATTTTTTTTCTCCGTGTTCTATGAGTGGAGTTGGAGAATGCGTTGCCGTGACTTTCACTATGAAGACGTCTATTTTTAAGTGAATAAAATTGAAACATATATACAGTGCGGTCTATAGGTGAGGAATAAATTCATTTTTGCGTAATTATGTATTTGTTTAAAAAACCTGAAACAGGTCGATTGTTATTGTCAATTTGACAATTTACAGTATGAAAATATTACCCCCTCCTTGCACCCTCCCTGAATTATGAGCACCCCCTCAAAAAATTAAAATGAGGAGAGGGGTCGTGTGGTATCTTGTTCGGAAGCGATTTCCATTCTCTGTTCAGCAATATTAAGTTTTTAAAATTTGGTGCAATCATAAATGAGAAAATTTATTTTGAATATGTAAAATTTTTATACTTCACGTAGAATGAAGGAAATATTGTCATATAATGTTCAGAAAGTATTTTTCAATTAACTATACAATTAAATTGAATGTCGATAAAAACTTTTTAACAAAAAATTAAACAGACGAAATACGGAACTGAGAAGTAAAAAATAAAATAAACCTTCTTAGTCTCAATAACTGTGGAACTGTGGAAAAATAGGGGATAATTGATTTTTCACTAGTGAACATTGGCACATACATACGTAGTTGACAATGACAGATCGCTACTGACATTATTCTTGTTTCTCATCCGTCAAAATCAGTATATTTTATGGGAGGATGGAATGATATACAAAGTAATGGAATAAACTAACCAGAACAACGAAAATAATTTATATTACAACAAATTGTAAAAGTAGATAATCATATTATTTAACTGGTAATAGTTGAAGTAAGGTGGGTAAGTTAGTATTTTGGAAGTAATCAAAAAACAAGTAGGTAGTAATTGGTAGATTTTAGCCACAAAAAATTGAAAAATGAAAACTTTTTAAAAAACAATTAAACCGACGAAATACGGAACTGAAAAGTAAAAAATAAAAACTTTTCAACAAAAAATTAAACCGACGAAAAAATCAACTGAAAAGCAAAAAATAAAATAAACCTTCTTAGTCTAAATGATAATTGAGCTCCTAAACTAATGTCAGTAACTAATTTCGAGTCGGCGCCAAACAAGCAAATGAATTAGTTAAGTCGTAAATTGATGGCACCGAGTTGCGCGTTGACATTCTGATATTTTTTTTTTAAGTAATTTAAAGATCTTCGTTGATTGTTTGTTTGGTGCCGACTTAAAATTAGTTACACATTTATTTAGGAGCTTAGTTATTGAGACTAAGAAGATTTATTTTATTTTTTATTTTTCAGTTCCGTATTTCGTCAGTTTAATTTTTTGTTAAAAAGTTTTTACTTTTCAATTTTTTGTGGCTAAAATCTACTAATTACTGCTTACTTGTTTTTTGATTACTTCCAAAATACTTATTACCCACCTTACTTCAACTATTATCAGTTAAATAATATGATTATCTACTTTTACTATTTGTTGTAATATAAATTATTTTTTTTGTTCTGGTTAGTTTATTTCATTACTTTGTATATCATTCCATCCTCTCATAGAATATAATGATTGTGACGGATGTAGAACAAAAATAATGACAATAGCGATCTGTCATTGTCAACTACATATGTGTGCCAATGTTCACACGTGAAAAATCAATTTTCCCCTATTTTTCTACCCGTAAGGGTGGATAATTCCATTCGAAATCCTAATATGATCAATTATGAGGTATACCCTATCTATTAAAAAAAGAATCATCCAAATGAAGAACCAAGTACAAAGTTGTGCCTGATAGAATCGGTTAACGGACCTGAATTCAGAGGGTGAGTGATAAATATCCTTCATTTTGCTACCCTTAGGGCTGGATTTCATCTTTTAAATGCAAATACGCCCTATTCACCGAAAAAGGAATTATCGTAATCGGACGTCTCAGTAAAAAGTTATTCCGTCAGTTAAAAATGGCCACCATTCACTTCTTGACAATAAGCAAGTTGATCTTGGAATTCTCGTACAACATTTTGTAGGACCTCAGGGGTTATGTTGTTGATTTCTTCCGTTATCCTAACTTTCAAATCTGCAATATTGTAGGTCAAATATACTTTTGATTTTAAATAACCCCATAAGAAATAATCAAGTATTTTCTTATCTGTTTTGCTAAACGACAGGAAAAAGTCGTTAAAGACCCCAAAAAATTATTCACAAAACCCACATAAATAATGTAATATCAATCTAGTAGACTACTGTTATTTTGATATTTATAAGTTGCTGACACACGTCAGTGTATTGAAAAATATTTGTGTGTATTTGATTTAACTATGGCTCATTTATCCGAAACTCAAAGAATAGACATTTTAATTATGATTGGTTGCGGTAATAGAACAAGAACTCAAAAGGAAGTTTGTGAAATGTTTAATGATAAATACCATGGTCAACACGTATTACAGTCTACAGTTAGCAAAATAGAAACAAGATTTAGTGAAACTGGACATGTGAAAACTATTCAAAAACCAGGTCGAATTGTTAAATTGGATGAGGAAAAACGTTAGATGTGCTGTTAGCGATTGAGGAAAATTCGCATATGACAAGTAGACAACTTGCCGCCGACAATGATTAAGTAAATCATCGATATTGAGAGCTTTACATAAAGAAAAATACCATCCTTATAAAGTTCAGTTGGTTCAGAAGTTAAATGAAGATGATCCTGATGGAAGGCAACAATTCTGTGAACTGATGATGGACAAAATGGAAGCAGATCTGCAGTTCATAAACAAAATTGTTTTTTCTGTTGAAGCTACTTTTCATTTAAATGGAACGGTTGATAGAAAAAACTGTACATATTGGAGCAGAGAAAATCCTCATTCAATGTGTTAGGCTCACACACATCCTAAAAAAGTGAACATATCATTAACAACAAAATTATTAGCCCTTATTTTTGTGAAGGCACAGTTAATGGTGAGGTTTATCTAATTTTTTTATGAACCTTCTACAGCCAACATTAGAAATACTTTTTCCTGATGTTAATGATCAAGACGGAGTTCCACTGCATTCCAAACGTATTGTTAGAGATTATTTGAACGAAGTTTCCCCAATAGGTGGATTGGAAGACATGGAATGATTGAATGTCCGCCTAGATCCCCCGATTTGACTCCTGTCGATTACTACTTGAAAACAGTCTTCATTGTATAGTAATTGTATCGTTTTGTGTTCTATAAATGAATACCTCTATGTTTTATATACACATTCAGTAATACAATACATATATTTTATTTTGTCAGTTAGATTCATTATGCGGACAACAAAGCATATTTATTACCGTTATTGCAGTTATAGGTACATATTACAGATTTTTTAAATTTATTCGGCCGGCATATTTTAAATGAGTTTTTTTGCAGGCTATGTTCAACCACAATATAAAAGTGATCAACTTCAGCAACCATGACGCTGTGACCTATTCGATAATCAAAATAATCGGTAGTATTCAGAATGCTACTGGTCTGTCGTGCCAAACTGCAAACAACCAAAACGTACACCTCACCCTGAATGACGATCCAAGCATAGACACAACCACGAATATAGTGGACAATAAATTCAAATTTTTAGTGGAACTCAAAAAGGGAAAGAATCAAATCAATATCAAATACTGTTGCGAAAAGTTCGAGATAACCGTGGAATATGTCTCGATATCATCTGATAATTCTGTGATACCCCTGTACGTGATATGCGATGGACATGATGGACGATTTCAAGCGCCAGCATGCGAGAAAAATGACTTAGAAAGTGCCTGCAAGAGAATAACTTTAAGCTCGAAACTTTTGCAATGTGTTACGGCGGAAAAACTGTACGAACATGGACTGGGTAGGAAAACATTCAATTTAGAAAAAGACTGTCAGATATTCAGGAGTAAGCTGAATTATCGTGATGCTAAAAGCTTAAGCCAAATGGAATTATGGGAACATATTGGTAAGCAATAGAATTATTATATTATTATATGATGGTCGCGATCAAGTTGTTTTAACGTAAAATTTGTAATGCCCTTGACTGAAGCAACGTGACACAAAAAGGTGAACGACTGTTTTACTTCGTCTGCTATTAAATTAGAAGGCAGGAATGCGGAATGAGTTCCGATAAAGAAATAAAAACCTCGTAAAATATTTGATATGATACACCCCTCATCAAAATGCTTCATGAATATGTTACGTTGACAGCGACTACCTGAAAGTTCAAACAGCCCGAAATTAATTACGACAGGACAATTATTTTCATTACTATTGAGCTCCACGCCCCGATAGATAATTAACGATTCTCCGACAGCCGGGAGGAAAATATTAACGCGCAAAGAATGCGATGGAAATATACCGCGGAGGCAATTAATGTCCGAAGTTATAATCCATTACTGTGGGAACAACACCGCTCATGTTCAATACCAAAAAGGGGTCATAGTGGGGAGATTCTATATAGGGACAAAGTCAAAGTTAAAAAAACAGTCAGTCAAGATCAGACTTCAGAGAGAGGTTCAGTTTAGTAATAGCCTTCAGAGTATAAAGCGCATCAGAGTAGAATCAAATTCCATCTAGTGAAGATGCATATCTATCTTCTGATACGAAACAAGTGTAAATTAATCATAAAATAGCCAGTTTATCAAAAATATGCAGAAAATAGTGAAAGTATGAATTGCAGAAACGGTCTTATACTACAAAGAAATTGTCTCAGTAAAATCTAAATGAATAGAAGTCAAATTTTCCAAAGCAGCTAAATAATCTTAGTTTGGATCAGTGAACGCGTAATAAAAATCGGAAATCCAAAAATAAAAATCATTCAACATTTAAAACGAAAGTGTTCTCCAGTCGAGGGTAAGAAAATAAAACTGTTTATTTGGCAAGGTATATATGTATATTGTAATAGGGAATCATTCATCCATTTGATTTCATAGTAGAGTCAACTCTTGATTCGACAAAAGGTAATAAAGTTCGAAATAGCCAAGGTAACTGAATAACAGTTATTCTACTAGGCATACTATATTTGTTTTACTATCAAGTATATTTTATATTCAGACTCATTATGACGTTCCATATATTTTACTCCTTAAATTATACCAGGTGTATAAGTTGTTGTTGTTATTATTTAGAAAATACATTTATATTATGTAAAATTCCTAAGTATATTATTGTTTCTGAACTATCTGAGATTGGAAACTGTACTGTCAAATCAAGGCCCACGCTTCATTATATACTGAGTGTGATAACTTCCCAAGCCGCTCTGGGAGGTTGTCCAGATATTGGTCAATAGACTAATAACGCCCAGTAGAGTTAAGGCCTAGCTTTAACAACTAACGGGCTGTCATAACAATTAGATATCACATGAAAGCTTCTTTTCCATTGTAGGCTGAAATATTTTCAGAAAAATATTTCTTACCAATAGATTATCTTTATGAATACCCTGTTCATATTTCCAAGCAAATCCACATGTCGGATAGTTTTTCTGTAGAAAACTGTGTCACTTGAAAAAACTCGCTTTGCTGGTTTCGAAAAATATCCTATAAATTGTGTTTCTGATATACGACAACTGGGTCATGGATTTGCCAACTGAAGCGATGTTGGGGAAGTATTTTTCTATCGCACCCTAGCAACGTCTCTACATGAAATAAGTGCATTACAAGTAAAACTCCAAATTCATCGATACTACAGATAGAATGAATGACGGGCGTAGAAACGTACGAAACGTAGCGAAAAGGAAGATAATACAGGAAAAATCGAGTGGCATTTTCAACGAAAAAGTCGATTCCCAAAAATTATTCGAAACATAAGGGTTTATAGTACTGCAATACATCTAAGGGACTCATTTTTATTCATTGCCGATAAGGCTAAGCGATCGATCGACTTCAAGCAGGGACGTACTCGATATTATGAGATTTTCACAAGATGATATGCTTCATTGACTGCTCGGGTTAACAAATTATTTCGCTGGTATAAAATATTATATTTACTAAAGAGTGTGGAAAGTGGTACTTTATAGTAGACCATGAGTTTTTCTGAACTACTATTTTTTAAACTGAAATATTATTTTTATCTTCTTGTAGGCAACAAAGTACGGTTTTTCAAATACCAGTAAAAAAATCGGTACTTAAAATTCTTGATTACGTCCGATTCAATAAAAGTAATAAATAAACAGTACGAATGTACAATCAATATAGGACACCAATTCATCTATAGGCACGTAATAATACTATACTTATATATACTTGTTTGTAGAATATAAAAACTCAACTTCATAAATTTCGGGTACAGATATGACTGAATTGTTGACATAATTATGTATTTGATGTAAAAAATGGTGGAAAAATAAATGAAATTTTTGAATTGAGTTCAACAGGTACAAATATAATACGAAAAAATAGAGTGTCATAAAAATAATTAATAAATTTCAACCTGTCACTATCGTCATCCAAGTTCACAACAATTTTTCCACTGTCAACTTGATCTATATTTAAATATGATTTTTCTACTTATTGTACATGCACTACACAATTTTCCCAGCTTTCATTTGGAATATTCTGCATTTCTGACTGAATCAAAGCTACCACCTAGGAATTTAAAGTTGGCGAAACATTATTCCTCCTTACCGATGCTTTCAGCTCATGCCATTTGTGTTCAACTGGATTGAATATGCAATGATTAGGAGGAAGTCCTACCACTGTATAACCCATTTCTTCTGCCAATGTGTCACAATAATTTTGTTTTATTATTGAAAATGATTTTATTATATCCAGCCTTATTGGTCTATGTAAAAACTAGCTCAAGAGCCACAAGTTGATTTATATACTTCAGATTTATCCGTTTTATCTTTGTTGTTCTTAATAAATGTACTTAAGTTATTATTTGTTTTATATGCGATATTAATGTTTATTTTTACGCAAAAAGGTAGAATTTTTTTTGGTAGGTTGGCCTAAATATGTGATAACTTTAAAATCTTGTTTATCGTTTTGAATGGGAAACACTTCTGATGTAGCTTTTTCATAAAGTTTTCTTCTAATAATATTATTCAGAAGGTTTGGACTATAACCGTTATTGATAGCAATTTGTTAAATTATATTTAATTCTTCATTGAAATTTTCTTCTGAAAGCGGAATATTAATTAATCCATGTAACATACTGTTATATGCAGCTAATTTATGTTGGTATGGATGCGTTGATGTACTGTGTATTGTACTTCAAGGCATCCATACCAACGTAAATTAGTCGCATATAACAGTATGATACATACATTAATTAATATTATGCTTTCAGAAGAAAATTTCAAAAAAGAATTGAATATAATCAAAGAAATTACTATTAATAACGGTTATAGTCCAAACCTTATGGATAATATCATTTCAAGAAAACTTTATAAAAAAGCTATAAAAGAAGTGTTTCCTACTCCAATCCAAACAAATACAAACTGCTAACTGAATTTTAAAACAACAAATCAGCATGGAAACTAATTATTTTTAGAAAATTAGTTAACAACATAATCCAATCCTAATATAAAATCAAACTAATCATAAATTAATCATAATTGTGAAATATAAAATTAGTCATAAATGACAAATTTCAAATCGCGCATGAAAGTGTAATACGAGATTATTTACGTATTTTTAAATCCGTAAATAAAGCGTATTTTGCCTTGGATTTATTTGGCAATAAATTTGAAATAACATTTTCAGCAGCATTTACTAACTCTGGTGGTATCCCGCACACCTGGACATCATCATCACTGTCCATTTTGAATATTTTCAAATATTTTTCAGCGATAAGTAGGTATTAAACCAAAATAAGTAGTGAATCTCTGACTTTTGTCACAACAATAAACAAACAGTGATTGTCAAGGAAACGATTTCATAGGCAATAAGATATTATGCATTTATAAAAATTACTTAATTTATGATAATGTTGATTGCGATTTCAGAAAAAATAGTATGTGTACCTCGTAGTAAAAGCACATTCCGAGACTTCAATGATTGTTGGCCTCGGCTTAACGCCTCCTGACATTACAACCTGTCATTTTTTCCTTTTCATTATTGGTACTCTTCTGTATTCGTAGGTACTCACTTTTGCGTTTCTTTCGGCAGGTGGTCAAATTTAAATAGTGTTACAATTTTTCTTTCTGTTCTTCTGAAATTTTAATATTTTAAACGATTTTGTGAAAAGAACTAACTCACTTGATAATTCACTCAGAGCTTTTTGGGCTATTTCTTTGACAGTCTAGAAATCTAGTGTGGCAACATCATTGGGTGATGTTGAGAAATTATGTCCCTTGTATAACAATAATTTGTCTGTGCATTCAGACTTTGAGAGACTGTTTTGCGTATGAATTTTTTTTTTTGACGAAAAGTATGTAATATTTTTCTGTTCTACTCATCACATGTTACATCGGAAGTTGAAATTATATTTTTTCTTTTTAGGTAGAGAAATCTTGAAATCCGAAATTGGTTCAGAAAATAAAAAGTACCTAGCCTTTTTATCGTGTACCAAGTATTGTGGTGACAGATATAGAGATACAATGAAATCCCACGAAGATCTTCTATCGATAACTCAAGGGTACGTCGCCCTGGGCGGTGGTGGCTTAGCTCTGTTTGGAACAGCGTGCTTGTATACTTGGCCGAAGGAGTTTGATGAAATCATACCAAGATTTGAAGATGAAACTCCGGTTGATCGAACTCAATTTCTAGATGATAGTTGCTACAGGTGAATACATATATCCATTATAAGATCAGAATTGTATATTTATATCCACACTTCATACCCCCAGTCCCGAAAATGTCAGCCTGAAAATTATGGATATCAGTATTTTTGTGAAAGTCTACAATTTAAAGCCTAATAGCGTTTATCCAGGTTTCGTCATTTGAAACATTCTAATAACTCAAAATCAGTGTAACAGAATTTTTAAATTGAATAATTGTTGTATCACATTTGCTAAATCAGTACATCGTTTATATGTATATATATATATATATATATATACAGAAAATTGTATTCTTCATAAAAGTTTTTGCTTCTGCTCAAACTCAAATTGCACCTTCAAATTTCATTTATTTCAATTCGTATACGAGGGAGGTGGAATCTTTGAAAGTAGCTTGAGAGTAAAGTACCTTTATTTTTCAAAATACACCTAAAGCTTATGTGAATAAATGACTTACAATTTGAAGAATGTTCTGAATTCAGACTTATAGCCTCCTATCTCAAAAACAAGATTTTAAAGATTTTTTCAATTTTTTTATTCACCACCCTATGTATTATGAGAATTTGTAATGTCATAGAAAAGATCTTTTGACGTTTGTTGCAACACAATTCGATTGCTTTCAATTGATTTCGAACTGCAGATGTCATTTGTTATACCTTAATTATGAAAAATATCTCTTTTTTCTCAATGGCAACAAGAAATGAGATTTTGGCGGCACCAAGTTCGATTAATGTAATTTTCTAGTTGATAGTTGGACGGAACTTAACTTCATATGGTCATTTAGGTAATATTCAATGATAAGTGTTCTATGACATTACAAATTCTCATAATACATATGGTGGGGAATCAAAAAAGGGAAAAAATCAGTAAAAACTTGTTTTTGGAATAGGAGGCTGTAATTTTGAATTTAGAATATTCTTCAAATTGTAAGTCATTTATTCACATAAACTTTAGGTGTCTTCTGAAAAATAAAGGTACTTTACTCCAAAGCTACTTTCAAATTATTCCACCTCCCTCGTATACGAATGGAGCTAGTGCAATTTGAGTTTGAGCACAAGCAAAAACTTTTATGAGGAATACAATTTTCTGAGAAATTAAAAAAAAAATTGTTTCTATTTGTTGCCAAACATCTACAGGACACTGTATATATATATATATATATATATATATATATATATATATATATATATATATATATATATATAGTGCTCGTCTAAAGTCCGTTCCCCCCTGGTATATCACAACGAAATTTCGAGGCCTTAAATAGGAGATAAAAATACTTTTTCATGAAAAAATCACAGCTAAAAGTTTTAAAATGGCGCCATCTTCAATAATTTTTTTAAATAACACCCCGTATATTATTCCATTTTCAAAATCTGTTCATAATTCTAAACAGTTTTCTCTGATACACTTTACTCCTAAATTCAATTGTTTTCGAAATATTAACGTTTGAAAAGTGATATTCCGGTTTAAAATGAAGTATGGATTTTGGTCACTTCCGGTAAAACATTTTGCTAACTAAACGTTATTATTAATTTGTTGTTCAATCTCTTGATAAATTCGACTAATAAGAGGCGTAAAGAGAGTTTATTAAGGATAAACAATACCGCTTACCAGAAAATCTCGAAGCCTACGAATGTGTTCTGGAAATTCACAATCAAAATAACACTTTTATTTAACCCCAACAATTATTTCATCAAGTGTTCAATGTGGCCCCCTCCTAAATCTTGACAATAAAGTGCCCTATTATAAATGGCTTCTCTCACGTTGATGAAAGTCTGTTCATCTATTTCTTCACATGTATCTATTATTCTGCGTTTCAACTCTTCTATTGTTTGGCACTCAGTGGCGTAGATTCTTGACTTCAGATACGCTCAGAGAAAAAAATCTAGAGGTGTAAGATCCGGAGATCTTGGTGGCCATTCTGTACTTCTCCTGCGCCCTATCCATCGCCCAGGAAAGTTTGTATCGAGGAACTCTCTAGCCATGCGATCGAAATGGGGATATGCTGAAATGCTGAAATGCTGAAATATGATATCACGATTTTCAAACTCTCTCTGTTTGTTTAATACAATTTGTCTTATTCGAGGATCAATTTCAGTTTCTGAAAGATTTCTGTAAAGAACTCCTGTAAGATTGCCTCTGATGAAAATGGGTCCAACAACGCGATTGCCCAAAATCCTCGCCCAAACATTCAACTTTTTAGGAAACTGGGAATGTCCCTCTCTAAAAATATACGGATTAGTATCGCTCCAGTATCGTACATTCTGTTTGTTGACTTTTCCATTAAGAAAAAACGTGCATTCGTCTGCGAAACATACACGTTTTAGGAAGCCCCGTTCTCCTCCAATTGTTCTTGTTAACCGCTCACAAAATTCATCCTCCGTGAGAGCATGCAGGATTTCCATTTTATAGGGATGAAACTTTACTTTTTTTGGGGCTCTTTGGACACTTTTTGAACTTACTCCACAGGGTTCAGCAACTGCAGACGTCGACTGAGTCGGATTGATTACCATTTCAGCAAAAATTTCTACCTTTTTTTCTTCTGATCTTGGAGCATTTTTCAGCGTACCAGTTGCTTGGAGCTTATTGAAAAGTTTGCTCAAATATGACCTCGAAATAGGATTCTCGGGAAATCTATCATTAAACATACGGTTTGCTAGATGCTAGATGATAATTTCTTCCAGCTTCTCCAAATATCAAAACTGCTTCAAATTTATCGCCAAAATTTCACTTTTCAAACGTTAATATTTCGAAAACAATTGAGTTTAGGAGTAAAGTGTATGAGAGAAAACTGTTGAGAATTATGAGCAGATTTCGAAAATAAAATAATATACGGGGTGTCCTGATTAAAAAAATTATCGAAGATGGCGCTCAGCCGCCATTTTAAAACTTTTAGCTGTGATTTTTTCATGAAAAAATAGGAGTTTGTCTCATATTCAAGCCCTCCAAATTTCGTTGCGATATACCAGTTGGTTCAAAAATTATTAGTAAGGGGGGGCGGACTTTAGACGAGCACTGTATATAACACCAATTTTCATGACCCAGCGGTACTCTCACAAAATGTTAAACCCTTGTTTCACCTCCTGTAGGGTTGAATTTTCAAAAGCTCTAAAATACGTTTCTTTATTTGAAATGGAATTTGGAAATCTAGCACCGTTGTCGGTATTTCCACGTATATCCAACCATTTGGTTAACGCAAGCCAATAAAGCAACCAAACGGCACTTTTTCCTCCGACTTGATTTACAAATATTGAGATTTCCAACTAAAAACTTATTTTTATCAAAATAAATGATAGCTCATATTACTCAGGGATAGTTTGGCTTTTTTTTAATGAAATATTTTTTCAAAATCGGTACAGTAGTTCCAGAGATTACCCCCTACATACAAACAAACAAACTTTACCTCATTATTATATTCCAGAGGAACGATTGGAGCCTGCTTCTCTACTACTTTGGGCTCTGTTCTACATGAACTATTCCATACTTTTGATTTGGGACACACAGACGAAGGCATAATGGGCAGAGGTTTCGATAATATCTACAAGGTTTTCACCAAATCCGACCTGGCCACTAATCGAACTGAGGAGAAAGTCAATGAATCGAAAAAAAACTACCATGATAAGATAGAATTCAAGGAGGAATTAGAACCGGGAAGTTTATTGGAAAGGTTGCAGAACCAGAAGCAGAAGAAGCAGTTTACCGTTATCAGAAAATTTGAAGAAGTGGATGACACTGTTTTGTCGAAAAGTTGTGCGATGATATTATGTTACCACAGGTACTCACACCATTTCTAGTGAAATTGTATACAGTGCTCGTCTAAAGTCCGTTCCCCCCCTACTGGTTTTTGAACCACCTAGTATATCGCAACGAAATTCGGAGGGCTCGAATAGGAGATAAAAACCTAATTTTTCATGCGAAAATCACAGCTAAAAGTTTTAAAATGGCGGCTGAGCGCCATCTTCAATAATTTTTTTAAATAGAACAACCCGTATATTATTCTATTTTTAAAATTTGCTCATAATTCTCAACAGTTGTCTCTACTACACTTTATTCCTAAATTCAATTGTTTTCGAAATATTAACGTTTGAAAAGTGACATTTTGGTCATTTCAAACCCAACCACAAACACTAATGTTGCTTCCAATCAAGTTTGCATTGGAAGAAATCGTTATCGCGGTAACATCTTGTTTACTGTCAAACTGAACTGCTAACTGTCAAATAGTCCGTTGAGCGCCTAAATCCTTTTATGAAAAGTGTGATCATGGCTCGTAGTTTACACGATAAATTTGAAGCAGTTTTGATATTTGGAGAAGCTGCAAGAAATTATCATATAGCAGTCCGTATGTTTAATGATTTCCCGAGAATCCTATTTCGAGGTCATATTTGCGCAAACTTTTAAATAAGCTCCAACCAACTGGTACGGTGAAAGATGCTCCAAGATCAGGAAGACCGTCTCTTTCAGAAGAAAAAAAGGTAGACATTTTTGCTGAAATCAATCCGACTCAGTCGACGTTTGCAGTTGCTGAATCCCGTGGGGTAAGTTCAAAAAGTGTCCAAAGAGTCCTAAATAAAGAAAAGTTTCATCCCTATTGAAAGAAAATCCTGCATACTCTCACGGAGGATGATCCAGACCGGAGGGTTGAATTTTGTGAGTGGTTAACAAGAACAATTGAAGGAGAACGGGGCTTCCTAAAACGTGTATGTTTTGCAGACGAATGCACGTTTTTTCTTAATGGAAAAGTCAACAAACAGAATGTACGATACTGGAGCGATACTAATCCGCATATTTTTAGAGAGGGACATACCCAGTTTCCTAAAAAGGTTAATGTTTGGGCGGGGATTTTGGACAATCGCGTTGTTGGACCGATTTTCATCAGAGGCAATCTTACAGGAGTTCTTTACAGGAATCTTTTAGAAACTGAAATTGAACCTCGAATAAGACAAATTGTATTAAACAATCAGGAAGAGTTTGAAAATCGTGGAATCATATTTCAGCAGGATGGGGCACCTCCCCATTTCGATCGCATGGCTAGAAAGTTCCTCGATACAAACTTTCCTGGGCGATGGATAGGTCGCAGGGGAAGTGCAGAATGGCCAGATCTACGGATCTTACACCTCTAGATTTTTTCCTTTGGGGGTATCTGAAGTCAGAAATCTACGCCACTGAATGCCAAACAATAGAAGAGTTGGAACGCAGAATAAAAGATACATGTGAAGAAATAGATGAACAGACTTTCATCAATGTGAGAGAATCTATTTAAAATAGGGCACTTTATTGTCAAGATTTAGGTGGGGGCCACATTGAACAATTGATGAAATAATTGTTGGGGTTAAATAAAAGTGTTATTCAAAAATAAATTATAATTTTTTAGCTAACTAATTTGTTTTGATTGTGAATTTACAGAACACATTCGTAGGCTTCGAGATTTTCCGGTAAGCGGTACTGTTTATCTTTAATAAACTCTCTTTACGCCTCCTAATAATCGAATTCATTACGAGATTTAATTACAAATTAATAACAACGTTTAGTTAGCAAAATGTTTTACCGAAAGTGACCAAAATCCATACTTTATTTTAAACCGGAATGTCACTTTTCAAACGTTAATATTTCAAAAAACAATTGAATTTAGGAGTAAAGTGTATTGGAGAAAACTGTTGAGAATTATGAGCAGATTTCGAAAATGGAATATAGGGGTGTTCAATTTAAAAAAATTATTGAAGATGGCACTCAGCCGCCATTTTGAAACTTTTAGCTGTTATTTTTTCATGAAAAAGTAGGTTTTTATCTCCTATTCGACCCTCCAAATTTTGTTGCGATATACCAGGTGGTTCAAAAATTAGTAGGGAGGGGGGCGGACTTTAGACGAGCACTGTATGTAAATTGACTCCCAGCACGAATCTTTTTCAGATCAGAAGTATTGTTTCCGAGATATAAAGCTACAGAAGCCCTAGATAGTTCCAGATATAATTCATGTTTACAAGTTAAATTGAAGTTCAATGATATCTTTTTTATTATCAACATGCGCTTTAATATTCCCAATATGTCAGTGGAGGGAACTTCAACATACACATTTTTCGGTTTTATATTCATTGCGAAATAATATTTGTACCTTCACTTTCGATTAAAATTAGGGAAATGGTTACCAACTCAAGTGTGAAAGTGTACTTATACAGGGTGTGATCTAACCTCTTGCACACCCGTGAATGACGAGTGTATAATGCCATTTTATAACGAACTACAGTGTATAAAAATATGTTTTTTTAAACATGTTCTGTTCTTTGTAAAATTCAATAAAATGTTGGGTGGCAAGAGGTTAGATTACACCCTGTATATACGAAAATATAAGACACAAATGAAAGAAATGTAAGAAATTATATTCAGTTCAATGCCAAAAAACAATACAAATTTCACACGCTCGTGCACATAAAAGCTTGATCTACTGTTGAAAAAATATAAAGCTGGCGATTCACCACAATGAATACCAATTTTATTATCCAATAAAATGTATCTACCTCAGGAACCAGATCTTACAAGACTTATAGATACCCTTCACCAAATAACACCCTCATTTTGAATTAAGGAAAACAACCATTGTTTTCAATTTGTCATAATACATCTACCATTCATTTGTAACGTGAACATATCGACATCTTTGGGTAGGTCGCGTGAATACGACCATTTTCTCTACAAGAAGATTTCTTACTTCCTCATACAAGACACGACCCCCATTGGCCCTAATTTCATAAATTTTGACCAAAAATCCATAATCTCTGACTCCGAAAACCCCCACATACCAATTTTCAATCGAATCGGACCATAATCACAAAACTTGTCCGCTATCTTGGAGCAGCCATCTTGAATTTTGCCAAAAAAATCACAAATTCCGTCCCCGAAAACCCTTGCATACCAATTTTGAATCGAAGTGCCATAATCACAAAACTCGTCCGCCATCTTGGAGCCGCCATTTTGTTTTTCTCTAACAAAAATTTCATAATGAATTTTCACCGGAATTATGAACACCTGCCAAATTTCAGCTCAATCGGATGTCGGCAAGTGCTCCAAAAATGGATTACAATTTCGAACCGGAAAGAATGACATACGAATGAAGCAAGTTAAATAAAAACGTGTGCTAAAAAGATACTACGACGTTCTTTACATTGAGAGAGGGCCCTATCCCATGAATTTGCCAGGGGCCTCTAACGTATATAGTTACGCCACTGCAAGAAATAAACGCGTTTTTATCAAAGACGCGATTTTGTTCATCCATCTCGTTCTAGTAGTCATTATTTCACGTGAAAAAATGTTGGAGTACGACAAGATAGCCACTCGAGCCCTTTGGGCTCTCGTGCCTATTGCCTGGCAACAAGTTTTCGAAAATCTGTCTAATTATTTTTACTTTATTCTCACTCTCTTTAGTCTACTCGACAAGTTGAAAATGGTCTAAAATAGAGATACTGCTCTCAAAATTATGTGTGATAGCTCATTGGATCCGGAATAACGCCTAGAAAAATGTGCCAAAAGCGTGTATCAGCACATAAAAATTGCAAAAGTTATAAACAATTGAAGATGAAAAAAAAATTGAATTTCGTTTTTTGCCAATATTTCATAAACTATTGATATTTAAGAAATTTCAAAGAAAGATTCTGAAAGAAGAGGAAATTTTCAATAAAAAACTCTGAGCTCAAGGAACTCTATCTTCATTATTTATAATTTTAATTTAACGCTGAAAATGGGTCTCCGAGCGACATTTTTAGGTTGCGCGCGCGGCGTCAAAAGCGAGTACGACACTTCAATTAATTTATTTAAGGTACTAAATATATTTTTTTCAATTTGAAAAAATTATGGTGTATTCGGAACACTATGAATAATTCATTCCCGTTGGAAGTTTTACTTAAAGTTGATTTTTCAACAAGTTAAAACGATTGTTAACTAACAAAATTTTCTCGAACTTCTGTCTTAATTGTAAATGAATTTTTTTTTTAAATAATTGTCGTAAAATTTTTCGCTTCGTGAGCCTTTATATTAAAAATTAAAAAAAAAATTCCCGTCATTTGTTGATAAATTTTTTATAAACAAATTGATTATTTCAATATTTTTGAAATTTTTTTCACAACCCCATTATATTACAAATATTATGATTTTTGAAAAAAAAAGCTTTCCTTAATAACAATTTTTAATTGTTTATAATCGTTTTTTTATATTACTATTGTTTAAATAATTAGTTAAGAAATAATTTTTTTTCTTAAAATCATATTGACAGTCCTCTATGAAGTAACAAAAACATATTTTTTTAATATCAACAATTCCATTGTTTATTAACTTACCAATTAGTTATAAACAAATTTTTAACTTTGTTAGATTTTTTTCTGAAACTTCTAAAATTTACAAAAAAACCATATATAAAAAAAAAAAAAATTCCCAAATAAACAATTAAAATTGTTATTGAAAACTTTTTCAAAATCATAATATTTAATATAATGAAGTTTGAAAAAATTCAAAAATATTGAAATATTCAATTGGATTATTAAAAATTTATCAACAAATGGCGGGAAAATTTTTTTTTGCAAATCAATTCATATCTCGTAATCATCAAAAACGATAATATGATGATTAGAAAAAATGTTTTTTTAACAACATTACTGATTTTAGTTTTGTTCAAGTACAAATATTATAAACAAATATGATATTTTTTAACTTTATGGCGTGATCTTGTTAATATGTATATAGAAAGGCTCTACGAACGAAAATTTACGACAATTATTTAAAAAAAATTCATTACAATTAAGACAAGTTCGAAAATTTGTTGGTTAACATCGTTTTAACTTGTTGAAAAATCAACTTTATAAACTCACGAATGATTATAGTGTTCCGAATACCATAATTTTCAAATTAAAATATATTTAGTACCTTAAATAAATTAATTGATGTCGTACTGCTTTGACGCCGCGCGCCAAAATTCGCTCGGACATTTCAGCGTTAAGTAAAATTATTAATAATGGAGATAGAGTTCCGGAAGCTAGTTTTTATTGAAAATTTCCTCCTCTTCAGAATCTTTTGAGTTTCTTAAATATTGATAGTTTATGAAATATTGAACAAATACCATTTTTCTCTTCAATTGTTTATAACTTTCATTATGAGCTAATCACGCTTTGCACTTCACGCGATCATGATATCACATATTAAACATCTCTATTGACCATTTCAACTGTAACAATCATGATATTACAACTGAAAATTAAATCACAGCCCTGGTGATACTAAAAGAACTTGTTCTGGCTCGGTTGTTATCGGGGATGGGGTCAGTTCACTTGTCCTTTATAAATATATTTTTAAAATATCTTTCCATTGCAGGTGTTTCAATCATGCTTTAGCAAAGCAGTCATCTCTGCTTTCCTTCGACTCGTCGAACAAGCTGATAAAATCAACGTCAGGTATTAGAGT
This sequence comes from Gonioctena quinquepunctata, assembly GCA_018342105.1. Classification (NCBI taxonomy): domain Eukaryota; kingdom Metazoa; phylum Arthropoda; class Insecta; order Coleoptera; family Chrysomelidae; genus Gonioctena; species Gonioctena quinquepunctata. Next base: position 532,086 of record JAFIRS010000018.1, on the reverse strand, counting down.
TGTGGAGATAAGAATGCCCGAGACAGAATTGGTCATATTCAGCTGGGTTTTCGACGGAAGGGTGTTGAAATTTTCGTTTCAAATTCCACAAGAGGTGATTACCGAGCTGTGTGGCAGCACCAGTATTGTTTTCGTTGAAGATACGAACGGATGTATATTGAAGGAGTCTTTCAAACTTTAGGAATTTCCATTAGCCAAAAATAGTTATAGGCAGTTGATCTTTTCGAATCTCAGATTTTCGGGTTTAAATATTTCCATTAGAGCAGAAGCATTTCGACATAGTTTATTGATGAATTTCTGGTAGAATTTAGGAAAATAGTGATTTCTTGTATTTGGAGTAATAATGATGATTCTAGATGAATAAAATTAAATTAAATATTTTGAATTTATACTCGTTTTTATTCAAGCGGAACATACCACATCGTTTTGATGACTTATTATAAATATAGTAGAAAGACAAAAATTTAGAACTTATACCAAAAATGGTATTGAAGAGGAAGCGAGAATGTAGCGAGAGAAAATAAAAAAATAGATTTTTGGATAATAGGAGAGCATATTATCCAAAAATCAATTCATTCGTCTTGCAGCGGAACACAGTCAAGATATGAAAAATCGGTATTGATTTTAAACGGGAAATAAATAATTTATTTTTACAATTCCACGTGACGTGTATGAAAAAGTTAGTGGCTTCATTGTTACTGTATAACTTACCATGGTATTTCATTCAAAAAGTACAAAGTATTCGAATGGAAAAAAATGTTTTTCCGTTTATTTTTCAGATGTTTTGTATTTTTTTCATTTCTGAGATCCTTCAGCTTCCTCCTATAAAATTAAAATTGTTTGTAATGAAATCAAAATAGTGTGTTATCTGATTTTTTTCCATATATAAATTACAATTACTCCGTGCGATTTCGGAGGCTTATTCCCATGTATACAGGGTGTAAACTAACTTATTGCACTCCCGTGAATGACGGGTGTATAATGCCAATTTGTGGTAATTTTTTTTAAACTTAATTTTTTTTTATCGCAAATTTAACCATATTCGGGAATCACTGTCTGTCTAACCTAAAGTGGCCCACTGCTCGGAGCCGTAAGAAAATCCTGGCAATTGCCCGGATGCAATGAACATTTAAATATGTGGAATTTTAAACTTATTACTTGAGAAATGTAAAAAGAGAGACCGGTAATCCTTATTGACATCCGTTGCAGGCTACCGGCAGTACGTATTCAAACTGTGCCTCTACAAGCCTCTTCAACCCTTAAATTGGTAATGTGAATCCATAACCACATGTTATTCTAATTTAAGTTTTGATACCCAAAACTCAAAAATTGATTGAAACAGCAATGTGTATCTAAATGCACATGTTACCTATCAGTTTAGGGATGTGATAAACAACTTTTCAAATTTCGCGCCATTGATACTGTCAAATTCATTCTGATTGGTTATGTGATTGTTGCCGCCGATTTGTATTGTCCATGTGTCCAGGTAAGAAATCCATAAATATCTAAGTTGTTTCAAAAATTGTTGGAAATATCTTTCTTAAAATGGAAAAAGCAAACATTACTTGTCCTCAATATACATATATTTGAACCATCAGTTATGAAACAAAAATGTGAGAGCCATTTACAAATCATGTGTATTTGAATTCACTCTGTCAAAGTAACGGAAATTGAAGGACAGGGCAGTATCAGAAAATATTTTATTTAGAAAGTAAATAATGTGCATGCATACCTACGTCTTTTTGTCTTTCAGTAAAGTTATAGTTTCAAAAAGTACTTATTCATTTGGGTCGTAACTTCGAGTGCCTTTTTTCATTTTCTGGGAGTGTAAGATTTCAAATTCTAATTAACTGAACACATTTAAGCGGGAAAAAATAAATTATATTGACTACCACATTATTTTTCATAAATGTGGCTAGCAGTCGGACCAAGAGAATATTACAATTAGCCCAAAATATCAACGATTAATACTAAATGCTTATATCGAATCAGATATAGAAAGTAAAGAGGAAACGTTAACCTGCCTGCCCCTAAAGCTCATTTTGTGGCAGAAAATAGGTACGAGGACATTGAAGGCAATAATATGAATTATTTTTGAAAGTTCTGGTTAGTTGATTCCATCACTTTGTATATAATTCCATCCTTTCATAGAATGTAATTATTGTGACGGATGTAGGAGGATCTGTCAATGTCAACTACATATGTGTGCCAATATTCACAAGTGGAAAATCAATCATCCCCTATTTTTCTACCCATAGGGGTGGATAATTTCATTTCAAATTGGAATATTATCAACTATGAGGTATACCCTATCTAATGAAGAAAGAATCATCCAAATCGGAAAACCCCTAAAAGTTATGCCTGATAGAATCGGTGAAAGGACCAAAATTCAGAGGGTAACCCCTTTTTTCCCAAGGGATGAAATTTGAATGGAACCAACTTCGAAGTACATCCTATCCAATAAAAGGTAAATATCTAGTTACATCACACATGCACTCTGAATATGGGGAAAATATTTTTCTCACGTGTTTTGCCTCCTGAACACGAATCCGGAAGAAAATGCGGCGGTCTCATACCGTTTCCGAGTTACAGCACTTAAAAAAAAACTAACCTCATTTTCAAGCACCGTTTTCTCGCACAAAAATCACTCAAAATGCCTCCTTCTTTTTACCAGCATAAACAATACACCCTAAATCACTTATTTTCGGCACAACTTTGCACAAAATATCGTCGTTTTTATCGAAAAAATCCTCCTTCTTACACAGTTGCAAATGAACAATTTTCGTTCCTTTGACAGAAGACATTTAGAATGACTTTTGTCATCGGAGGTTACGGTCAGGTGAGCCTGCGAGTGGAGTTTTTTTTTAGCGCTTCTATAATAATGTCAATTTTACACCAATGAAAACCAACGAACCTCGTTATGTCCAAACTGGTGGATAAAGTAGGTAAATTCGGCATATTTTAAAACATTTAACAAATTACAATTATCAAAAAATCATTTGTAAGTAACACAAACAGTTTTTTTTTTCAATCTGCACGAAAAGTAAACAATATCGACAGAACACACAGGGGCAATTTACTTGGCAGACCATCAGCGATGCTGCGTTGCCAGGTAGGAAGTATTTCTAAGATTCTTGTGCACGGTGAATTTGAAAGCTGTCTTCGAACGACATAACGTTTGTTAGATTCGACTTCTGTTTTTTAATTAGCTGGTGAATGGAAGATCTTACTTAGCAACCAATCAGAAAACAGTACGCGATGTAAACATTCTTGCCTTTCTTAGACAGCTTGCAGATTAGATGAGGCAAGCAGCAAGTTTTTGCGTCGCCGACTTCATATACCTAGATGTCATCATAGGCATCTTGGGAATCATTATTACAATACATTATTTTGATGATACAATTGAATATGATGTTCAAAAACCGTAATTATATCAAATATTTTGTATTCCTTGTTTTAAAAATCGAAGGAACGGGAATATATCTTTTGATTGCATTCTTCTGTTGTGTAAAACAGCTTTCGCTTCAGTTCCGTAACAAACCCTTCATCATCTCAACTATTGAATCCCACCACAAGTATCATGTATATACTTCATGCAAAACGTCACGCAACACCCCACAAGAAAAACGCTGGGTATAGTTACTAGGCAGTTCGTCAATACAAACAAACCCGAAGTTAGTTCAGTTCGTCAGTGAATTCCATCCAATACCCAGCTGTCAGTTACAATTCTCCCTTCAAATAATTTTCAACCCTGAGTGAAAATGAGTGAACCTACAGAGACTGACCTTTTGGATGGTAATATATGATTTTACAACTCTCATTTTTTATTATTTCGAGGATTTTGCAGCTGTGAAGGAGTCCCTTCAAAAAAATGGAACTCTCGGGAGAATCAATGGTGAATTGAGAGCAGCTGTTATGAAAGTTTTGAACGAGAACGTTGGAAATGATAACCCCCCAAAAGTACCAGAGGAAACTAAACTGATCAACGAACTGTTGAGGGAATATCTGACATGGAATGGGTATCTTTATACTGAGCAAATACTCACAGCAGGTAGTAATTTTGTGTTAGAACTCTGTCAGGTCAGTCCTTAGTTATTTTCTTTTCTTGTGCAATCATGTGGGAAAACAGCAAAACAGATGTCATTATCTGAATTTCTTATTTCCTAACATTTTCGTGTGATTGCAAATACCTGAAATGATAATCTAGTAGTTAACAGACGCGCGATTACGTCAGAGTGCGGTGGTTTTTTATTTGGTATACGACCTGACCTATAATTTTGGATAGAATGCATTGATGCTTCCATCAGCAAAAACTGTACAGTGCTTCTCAAAAGTCCCCTCCCCCCCCTCTTATTTTTGGAACGATTATACATAAACAAGTGAAATTTGGAAACTGAATATTAAAAGTTGTAAACTTCCCTACTAGTGATGATAGATGACGAAATCGTCAAAGATGACGTCACAAGGCCATTGTGACCAATAATTGTAAATGGAACCCTACGGCAAGCGACACCTCTTTTAAAAGGTATCGACAAAACCTATTCAATGATACCAATTTTGTTTGGTTTATGGCAGTTTTAATGGCTCATTAGTAAACAATAAAATTTAAATTCCATTCAGTATCTACTTGAAGAAATTGCTCGAAGTGACCTCCATTTACTTCCTGACAGTGAAATATCCTATTTTTAAACTCTTCTCGTACTTTTGCAAATGTGTCTGCGGAAACAGCCTCACATTCTGCAACAATACGTTGTTTTAAAACGTCAATATTGTCAGGTTCAGTGGCGTAAACCTTCGATTTAAGGTAATCCCACAGAAAAAATTCCAAAGGTGTGAGGTCCGGTGATCGAGCTGGCCATTTCGTTGAACCTCGTCGTCCAATTCATCTACCACGATACTCCTCATCCAAATACCGTCTCACTACACCATCCTGTTGGAATGTTATTTCCAAATTGCCGAATTCATCTGGATTATCTTCCAAAATTTCAAGGATTAACGGTTCTATTGCGTTTTGCAACAGCTCCAGATAAACATCACCAGTTAAATTAGTATTTAAAAAAGAGGCCCAACGATGTGTTTTCCCAGGATACCTGCCCAAACATTCACCCTCTGGGGAAATTGGGTATGTGTTTCACGAAACAGGTGAGGATTTGCGTCACTCCAATACCTCACATTCTGTGTATTTACATTTCCATTTAGATAGAAAGTACTTTCGTCACTAAAACAAATTGTTTTGACATAGTCTGGCTGTTGGTTAATTTTAGTTTCCATATTATCACAAAATTCCAGTCTTCGGTCTGGGTCGTCGTCTGAGAGTTGATGAACAATTTTTAATTTGTATGGATGAAATTTGTTTTTTTTTTTCAACATCCTGTGTACTGTACTTCGACTGACTTCACAGGTAGATGCAACGTGAGTTGTTGAGGAAGTAGGATTAACCATTACTTCTGCCAGTATATAAATTTTTTTCTCATCAGAAATTTGTGGTCTGCTAGATCGTTTCACATCATTAATACTACTCGTTGATTCAAACTTACGAAGAAGCTCCCTTAAATAAGTCCTCGAAACGGGGCGATCGGGAAACCTCCCATTAAAAATGCGTTCTGCTGCATGAATTTTTGTTTCCAGTTTCACCTAAAGCACGTACCATTTCGCTTCTTGAAGCACTTAAACGTTCGGCTCACAACAGTTTAACAAATTATTAAAATGTACAAAAATATTAAAAGTACCAAAAGCTGCTAAAACAGTTAAACGTTCGATCAACAATACACAAATTATTAAATGTACAAAACCTTGGACAATTACAAAAACGTCGAATTAGGGAGACTAACAAAAACGTCAGCTTATTTGACAACTATCCAGAGGCGGAGCTTGAATTTGGAATTTCAGTATTAACTGATTTAATTCATCACAGCTTTGCGTTTTTTAAAAGCGAGTTGCCAAAACTGCCATAAACACAAACAAAATTAGTATCATTGAATAGGTTTTTTCGTTACCTTTCAAAAGAGGTGTCGTGTTTTTTTGTTTCGTTTTTCGCTTGTAACATGAAAACTAATGAAGCAATCTCGATCGGATTATTTTTAACAGAGAAAAATCGGAAAAATCAGCGTTTTTGAAAAATTCATAACACGTTCTAGCGCAAGCTCTCCGCAACATAAAAGTGATTCATCTGTACTTTATGTGGATCGGATCATTTGTTTCTGCATAATTGTAATTTGAATTTTTATTCACTTTATTGGGACTTGTCCCAATAAGATGATCTGTCATAGGTGATCCGATTTCAATTTTTCAGAATTTCCTTTTGTGTTAAAATGCTGCTAAATGGGTGAGAAATACTTGCAAAGATGACCGAAAACGAGCGAGCGCATGAAAGCGGCTGAGCAGCAGATTTATAACTTGCGCGCAGCGAGCTTGTATTACTATAAGATACGCTACCCCGCTTCTGCTGCTCTACCCCCACTACTCAGCCGCTTTCACGCGCTCGTCCGTTTTCGGTCATCTTTGCAAGTATTTCTCGCCTATTTCGCAGTATTTTAACGCAAAATGAGAATAGGCATTTTGTAGTACTATACTTATACTTTGATTAAAATTGAATTCGGACCACCTGTGACACATCCAGGCTCGCTCAAATGAAAAATATTTTTTTCACATGAAGAACATGTCAATCACTACTATGTCGAGGAGAGCCTGCGCTGCAACTTGAAAAATGGCGGTGTTATGAATTTAAAAAAAAACGCTAATTTTTTCGGTTTTTCTACGTTATTAATAATCCGATTGAGTCATGCCAGGGCTCATTCATTTTACATTTTTAAATGATGAAATCCACCCCTAAGGGTAGCGAAATGAAGGATATTGATCCCTCGCCCTCTGAATTCTGGTCCGTTAACCGATTCTATCAGGCATAACTTTGTACTGAGTTCTTCGATTTGGATGATTATTTTTTCAATAGATAGGGTATACCTTATATTTGGATTGCGAAAGGAATTAGCCACCCTTACGGTTAGAAAAATAGGGAATAATTGATTTTTCACTAGTGAACATTAGCACACACATACGTAGTTGACAATGACAGATTGCTATGACATTATTCTTGTTGTATATAACTACGGATCGTCTTTCGTATGATGATGGCCCAGTCGATTTCCTGATAGTATTTTTGCCATTTTCTGTTCTATTGATTGGCCTTTCGTGTTTGCGACAAAATGTTATCTTTGGTTAATATCGGAAAAATAGTTTTTTCCAGAGTTGCAGAAAAATGGCCACTGCGTCATTTCATACGAGGGGTGTTGAAGCCAATTATTCAGAAATGAATTTGTTAGCTTATCCACGTATTTCTAATGGGGTGGAAAGGGGGTGAGGAGAGGAAGAACCGTTAGTTTTGAAGTTAGAATCATAGAAATTGGTATTTAGGCTTTTATTCTCAAATAAAAAAATACGTATTTTAGGGTTTTTGAAAATTCAACCCTACAGGGGTTAAACAGGGGGGGTTGAAAGTTTGTATAGCGTTAGTTATTGAGTTGGGATATTAAAAATTGGTATTTAGGCTTTTTCTAATAAAGAAATACGTATTCCAGTGTTTTTGGAAATTAAATCCCTAAAGAGGTGAAATGGGGGGTTAAATGGGGATTGGAAGTTTGTATGGGGGTTCCGTTAGATTTCGACTTGGGGTCATAAAAATTGGCATTTGAAGTCTTTGTTACAGATAAAGAAATACATGTTCCGGTGTTTTTGAAAATTAAACCAAAGGGGTGAAATGGGGGGTGAAAGTTTTTATGGAGGTTGCGTTAGTTTTCGGGTTAGGATCATAAAAATTAGTATTTGAGGATTTTGTTACAAATGAAGGAATACGTGTTTTAGTGTTCTTAGAAATTCAACCATCAAAGGGGTGGAATGGGAGTTCCGTTAGTTTTTAAGTTAGAGTCATAAAAATTGTTATTTGAGATCTTCATTACAAATGAAGAAATATGTGTATAAGTATTTTTAGAAATTCAATCCCCGAAGTGGTGAAATGGAGGCAGTGGCGTATCTAGGAATTTTGCTTGGGAGGGGGATAATTACATAAAAAAGGTATTTACCTCTATTTATAGGTAAAAAAACATTAGTAGTTTGTTCATTCCAATTCAAACAAATATACAAAATGCAATAAAATAAAAAAATTAACATATACTTATAATATGTACAAAAACAAAGATTTCTTTCGTTTAAATAAAAATAAAAAACAAAATGAAATCCAGTCTCCAGTATTTCTTATTTGCAAACCTTTCAATAACATTTGAAACATTTATTAGCACATCTCTATGAACATGAAGTAGAGCTAATTCAACCAACCGCTCCTGTTGATCGTAACCAAGTTTTCAATGGCTTCAACGAAGAAAAACTTCGTTCATCGCATGCCACATTAACTGGCAATGTATTTAAAATATGAAGACACGTTTTTTATCAAAGGAAATATGATAGCGTCACAAGACTTGAAAAGAAGAAGAATTGAAAAATTCAAAAAATGATAGCGGAACACTTGAAAGAAAGTAATTTCGTTGAAAAATAATTTTTTCATTGAATGTTGATAATGTTAATTGCTCACAGAATGACTCCATAATTTGTTTGCTTCCTGGAGCACATTTTACATGTGTACTTAATAATATCTAAATATATAAAAGACTTTCTGACTCCTGGGGCTAGGACCGTCAATATTTTGCACGTAGGTTTTTTTGACACTGTAGGTGAGCACTCAGGAACGATTTTTGGAAATTTAACTCCATAGGTGGTGAGAAAGAGGATAAAAGTTTGTATGAAAATCCGTCATTTTTGAATCATTAAATCTGACAAACTGTCAAAAATTAATGTTCGAAGCTATTCCATCTAGCTATAAAACTGTTTAAAAGTTGATTATTTTGTTAATTATGAATTTCTGAAGTTAACAAAATAAGAGAAATCGAGAAAATATTGTCAATTATTTTTTATTGATATTTCACATTAATACCAGTTTATGTCTGACAAAGGCATTTTACAACGATTAAAAAAAATACCCAATTTGTTTATAAAATATTTATTAACAAATGGATACATTTTTCAAAAATTGTTTTTTTGCATTGTTATGATTTAAAAATATTTTTATTTTTTTAATTGTTTCTAATTATTTTCTTATATTTTTATTATTTAAATAATTTATTAGGAATTTTTTCTTCAAAATTAATAATTGGGTTCTCTATCTAATAAGAAAAAAAATATTTTATTAATAATGTAATTGTTCAATTACTTAACAATTTAACAAACTTTGATTGGTATTATATTTTTTTAATGGAGCAAAAAATAACAAAAACAACCTACTGGTAAAATTTTATTTTGTAATTTTTCTATAAAATTCTATAAAAATTACAATAACATTTTTTTTAACAGTTTGTCGTATATGGTTGTTTTTGTTATTTTTTGTACCATTCAAAAAATATAATGCCAATAAAAGTTTGTTCAATTGTTGAGTAAATATAAAATTTTTTAGGAAAAAACAATTATTAATTTTAAAGAAACAAAAATCTTAATATATTATTTAGTAAGAAAAAAAGAAAAAACCATTATAAACAATAAAAACAAAAAATTAGAATTTTTGTTTTATTTTCAATTATAATAAACTAAAGAAAAAAAACAATTTTTGAAAAATATTCAACTTATCATTTGTTTATAAATATGTTATAAACAAATAGCGCATTTAGAAAAAACGTAAAATGCCGTTTTCAGACATGAAACTGATAATAATGTGAAATATCAATAAAAATAACAATATTTACTCGATTGCTCATATTTTATTAACTTTAGAAATTTATAATTAATAAAATAATCAACTTTTAAACAATTTTATGGCGTGATATTATTGAGTACACATTAAAATGTTCTCCAGGAAGCAACAAAATTTGGAGCATCATTCTGTAAACAATTCGGTTTTTAATAAAATTGGCGTTTCCAAAAAAACTACTTAGTTAACAAAATTCAAGAAAAAACTTTTTTCTAACGAAATTATATTCTTTCAAGTATTCAGATGATACCATAATTTCTTTTAATTTTTTAAAATTAATATTTAATATGAAAAAAAAATTATGTGCATTGCTCCTCGAGAGGTGCTGTACTCCTGCATTAACGCCCTCGCGGAGCCCTATTTTCAACGTTGAATTAAAATTATAAATAATTGAGATATAGTTCCTAGAGTAGGGACTTTTTCATGGGAAATTTCCTCCTCTCCAAGAACCTGTCAATGATAGTTTTTGAGCTATTAGCAAAAAACTAAGGCTGTTTTAATTTATTTTGTTTTTTGTTAAAAAAAAATAGCAAATTTTCGTCGGTGGAAAAAATCGAAAAATACATCTTCCTCAGAATGACATCTCGAATTGAATGAGCCATCGCTCATATTTTTAGAAGACTTGGAACGATTTTTCGCAGGAAACTCACTTTTCGATTAGACTAGCGACAATAGCGGCCACGAGATGTGGAGTGTGGTGCCCATTCTATCGATTTAAACATTGTGGGGGGGTAATTACCTCCATTCTGGGGGGGATTACCCCATTTCCCCCCTTAAATACGCGCTTGAATGGAGGGTGATAGTTCGTTCGGGGGGTTCCGTTATTTTTCAACCTAGGGTAATAAAAACCGATGTTTTGGCTCTCGGTTACAAATAAATAAATCCTGTTTAACCTTATTTGAAAATTCTGCCCCTGAGGGGATGAAAGGAGGTTAGTGAATTCGTAAAAGTCGTCACAAAACATTATTTTCGCTGTCAAATCAATTATACCACCCAAACAAGATATCGGGATAATGGGATAATGGATAATGGGAAACGGAAAACGGGAAAAGGGATAAAGGGAAAACGGAAGCGGTCAAAGGTCAGGCATAAGCTAGATGGAACAGTACAAATAAAAGCATAGGAAAAAATACATATTCTACGCGAACGAAGTCGCGGGTACCAGCTAGTACCATATATTTTAATTTCGTCCTCTTAAACTCATTGGCTTGAAATTAAAAACCTCAGATTCTTATAGAATAACAGTTTGAAAATATTTTGTCAATGTTTTTTTTATAACATATTCGATCTATGAGAATCAGGAAGTTTTTATGACCATGGTTCGAAGTATTGAAGGGAACTGACGTCAATATGTGATTCAAGTGAATAACTTCATGCTTTTTCACTAGAAATTGTTTATTTGATGAGGATCCGATTTTTTCAGAATCTGGACAGAAAAACGAGAGGCTGGGTCGAGATGTCCTAACGACAAAATTTGGTGTCATGGATGACGCGAAAACTGGAAAAATTCCCCTGCTGTACTACATTGTGGCGGCTTTTCAAAATGCAGAAGAAGAATAATTACACTTGAAGTGAAGAAACCTCTAGTATGGATAATAAAATGCATTTTATGAAAAATGAGATTTATTCATTTTTTGCTCCATCTAAGTCTTTCCGTATCTTGTCCTCCGCTTTTTTCAACTTGAAAAAATTGGTTTGTTGAACGGCAGTATATTTCATAGCACGGTATCCTGAAATTAGTTGTATGCATAGCATTATGAACATTATACTCTGCACAATTATTTCGAGGATGTACATCTGAAAGTACTGATTGAATAACAAATATGCCTGAAGTGGAAATTGAAGCAGTAGCGAAAGCATCCAAGATCCAGCAAGTTCTGGTATCTGGAAAGGAGAATATGGTTTATTTTTAATGTTTCAAGTTCATATCGTACTGACCTTATCCTTCAGATTTCCTTCATATCCTAGATAAAGTCTTAGAATTTCCACTAAAATGATTGTTGCAACGATGGTTACTGTTACATATTTGTAGAGTTCGTTATACGAGTGGTACTGAAAAAAATCGAAGAATTATTTTCTATTGATAGCATTAGGAAAAACTTCAAAGTTCTAAATTCGGTTCTCCAACAAATTATGAATTTCAATTTGTTGCATATCATTCATAATTATCAGCCGAATAGGCGAGGACACGAGAAATTATTATCGCTTTAAATATGCTTTGAAATACATAACGCACATACAGGGTGTTTCATAATTGAATGCAGATCCTGAAGGGCGATAGTCCTAGGATGATTTTAAAAAAAATGTATTTCTGAGTTACACGATGTTGAAATTTAACAAAAAAAATCGGTTCTTCCCCAATATCTCTGTTACCGCTTTGGCTTTTTTTCAATTTTGGTACATGCAAAGTTTGCTTAAAAATAAATTTTTTCCATGATAAAGAATTTCTTAATTTTTATCAGTGGCGTCCCTGTTAACATGCCCTGTCATATTCTTGATCAAAATAATGATACGCACTGTCTTTTTTCGAAATAAATATTATTTTTGTAATTGTCCTCTATCTTCTCATAAAAATAGTTTCTTGCCTTTTTTTGTCCGGCACACGGTTTTCGAGTTAGAAAATTAAATGCATTCATTTGCTTGTCCCTATTTGAAGAGTAGTAGGATTATCTTGTGGGCTAGAAACATCTAGTATGCTAAGAACACATTTTGTTGTTTTCAACATAAACAATTTTGACACTTCTTTAGCTAGATACGTGATATTAGTTACGTTATGAAAACTTGTTTTTTAAAAAAAATGGTAAATTTTACAAATACCGAATCAGCAGACATGCATTACTTGTACGGGCTTGCTGACGGGAACGCATATGAAGCGCTTCCCAAATAGAATGGTTCCTGATGCTCGAACGATTTCAAGCACCCACAGATGGTTATGTGAAACAGGAAGTTTTGAGCCAAATCCTCACTTAAAAGGAGCACATCGAACTGCAAGAGCTCCAGCAATTGAGGTAGCTGTTTTAAATTCAGTTGACGAAAATCCTGAAATAAGTACGAGGTAAGTTGCCAGTAATTTGAATATCGCAGATATTCTAGTATGGAGGATTCTCCATGATTATTTATTATATCCCTATCACATTCAACGGGTTCAGGCTCTACTTTTTCGAGACTTTCCATTACGAGTGAATTTCTGCCAATGGTTTCTCCAAAAAGTTACCGAAAATCCTTTTTTTTACAGGAAATTTTATTCACGGACGAAGCTAGTTTTACTAATAACAGGATCAGAAATTTTTATAATAATAATTTTTGGGCCGAGGAAAATCCACATGCAATCGTGGAATCTCATCACCAGGAGCAGTTCTCATTAAATGAATTGGCTGGAATTATTGGGGATTACCTAATTGGACCTTTTTAATACCACGCAGATTAAATGGACATAATTATCGCCGATTTCTTGAAGATAATTTGCCAATTTTGTTGGAAGATGTTCTTATTCTAATGCGAAATCGCATGTGGTTTATGTACGATGGTGCACCTGATCCTTTTAGTGCTCTGACACGCGAATATTTAAACCACAACTTTCATAATCGCTGGGTAGGTCGTGGGGGAACAGAGTCATGGCCAGCTAGATCCCCAGACTTAAACACTCTTGATTATTTTCTTTGTAGACATCTCAAGACTTTGGTGTACAGTCAACCAATTCTAACTGAGGAAGAATTGCGAAACCGCGTAATAGTTTCCTGTGAAGCAATAAGGAATACTCCAGGAATTCAAATATTACGCGAGTCAATGACATGGAGGGCTGAAGCGTGCATACCTGCAGTCGGCGGACATTTTGAACAGTTAATTTGATTTTGGTATTTTTGTTCATAACAGTTATGTTTTTAAAAACAAAAAAAGGAATTTTTATGCGTACTCATTACAAAAACTAAATAGTATTTACCATAGTAGTTATTTATGTAATAAGGATCATAAAGACGATCATTATGGTACAAGTCGTGAATGTTTTTGGGCAAGGCGTAGCCGAGTCCGATAACACGACGTGTGCCATAATGATTGTTTATGATTCGTATTACATACAAAATTTTATCTGATGGCATTTATATTAATACATTTTCGAAAAATTAAAAACTGCATTTTTGACATGTCACAATGACAACTATTTTTAAAGGAATAAGTATATGTGTAGTTTCAAATATTAGTAGGTTAGTGAGCTGTGCTTTGCCAGGTTGTAACGGAAATATTTATTTATCTGCTGTCAAACACAATTGTCACGTAGAATTGAATATAATTTAAATAATAATGAGTGATTCTGAAACTGGTAGTTTACCTTCTGATTTGGAAGAAATGACGCGAAATATCGTGGACTCCCTTTTGCCGGAAAAATCACGGGGTGTATATGAAATAGCGTTTAATCGGTACGAAGAATGGTGTTCTACTAAAAAAATCAAGAATATCACTCATGAAAAAGTATTGTTGGCTTACTTTGAATGCTTATCTAAGGAAAGAAAACCATCTTCTCTCTGGTCGTATTATGTTTTTCATATAGAATTTCATTATGGTACTTAATGTACCATAATGAATTCATTATGGGACTAAGTACCATAATGAGCTTCCTTATGTCATCAAAATTGAGTGACATAACGTTGTCATTATGACATGTCATCAGATAAAATTATAAAAATCTTGCCTAGATCCTTTGGTCACCACAATTGTGAAATTAAAACTAAGAGAAAAAATCGAATAGGGACAAGCAAATGAATGTATTTTATTTCCTAAATCGAAAATCGTCCACCGTACGAAAAAAATGCAACATACCATTTTCATGGGAAGATAGAGGACAATTAGAAAAATAATATCTATTTGGAAAAAAGACGTATCATTATTTTGATCAAAAATTATGACAGGGCATGTTACTGATGAAAATTAGGAAACCCTTTATCGTGGAAAAAATGTATTTTTATGCGTACTTTGCATGTACCAAAATTGAAAAAAAACACAAAGCGTTTTCAGAAATATCGCAGAACTGATTTTTTTTGTTAAATTTCAACATCTTGCATCTCAGAAATAAAGCGTTTGCGGAACTATGATCATATGCAGATTTTTTCTTAAAATCATCCAAGGAGTATCGCCTTTTAGGATCAGCATTCAATTATGAAACACCCTGTATAAATGTACCCAGAAAATATGTTTTGAGTCAAATTTCAATTACAGCAGTCCCTATTCATTTTGGAAAATCAGCAAATTTTGAAACTACTCATATTTGCGCCCTTTGTGACGTAAACGACCGAGCAGCTAATAGGCGTAATCGAGTTGGTTGTGACGTTAAACGGCAATATTGCCAAGTTTTTCAAACTACTAATGTCAGAACTAGAACACTATTCGCAATGTCAAGCGACGTTAATGGATTTGAAGGGTGTAAAAACATTCGATCTGTCATAAAACAATATATTGTCAATTTTACAGTGCACATAAACCTTTTTCATATGAATCATTGTGGTCAATCAAAATTTCTGATAAAAGAGAAAGCCAATCAATTATTCTTGTTATGGAGGCGCGGCCTTACATTCGAAAATATGGCAACGTTGCAAAATTGATTGAAGCTGTCAACTGTGGGATTGGTTGATCGGGTGATTACGTCACAACATTTTGCAATGACGCTAGAAGGAAGTCATTTGAATTTTGCCGACGTTGCCAATATATTTTTTTAAAGTTTTATAAAAAATATAAAAAAAAGAAAATTATCAACAGAGTTTTCACAAGCCGTAAAATCGAAAATATTTTGAAAATTTCGTGTCCCTGCTCATTCTCTGGAAAATAGATCTGATTAATATGATTATCAACATGAAACTCAAGAGTCATTCAATTACCATATGTATGTATGCATAGAGCTACGTAAAACAAGTGGGTTGATGGAATGAGCCTTTTTCCTCAAGTACGAAAAATTCCCCACTAGCAGCGCTAGTAGCCCGGTAGGGACAAACATTACCTAACTCACATTAAAATACATGTAAAAATAAATACAAAAAAATTGTTTTGGCAGAAGACGACGTTCCAGGAGCCAAATTAAAATTTGCAAATGTGAAGGATAATAATGTAGCAACACTAAAACGGCGGCTTGCTTGTCAAAATCTTAAAATTTCCGGAACAAAAAATGAATTAATTTACAGGTCAGTACGCAAGGTTCAGTTATTATGCAGCGGTATTTTTGAACTCTGATATCAGACGTTGAAAATAATTATCAATTTTAAATGGAATTCAGAATGAAAAATTAGTCAAATATATTTGGTAATTAAGATAATTTAATTTAGATTTACAGTGAATAAGATTCAGTAACTAATAGAGAGGTTAGGTTAGGTTATAAAAAATTATTATTAATTATTATTTAATTATAAACAATGTTGTTAAGACAAAGACTATTATGTAATAAACCCACATGTTTTAACTCCAAAGTTGGAAACATTTATTTTTCTTATTATTTTTTAATAACATACCTTACTAATCGTTGCAGAAACTGGATCAGGATTTTCTTCTGTTGGACCTTTACCACCAATAAAATGTTTAGAGTAAACATATGAATATTTATTTATTTTTTAAACTGTTAAATCCACTCTCCTCGAGGCATGGATCCATTTATGACATCTAACCTCATCAATGTGAGGTTTTACGAATGGTATAGAAACGTTTTCCTCTGGATATCGATTATCCAAAGTACAGTTTGCAAAACTACAATGTTTTGTTGGCATTGCGGTTATTATTTGTTTATTTACTTAATTATTTTAAATAATTCAACTGTATCACTTAAATAACCACTATCTTAAATGGAGAAGGTTTGATGTTTGTCCCTAGTGCTGCCTCTCATGACAAATTTGCCACACTATTCTCAGGAAAAAGGCTCGTATACGAATCAAAAGTAGAAACTTACATTTCTCTCCAGGAACAATAATATAACTATGGCCCATATCGGTGCGAATACAACATTAAAGTATAATGCCATCTGTAGTGGCAAATTCGACAGGACTTCATTTTCTGTAAATACCAGTAGAATTAATTGAATGTGTTTTTCTTTCACGGGTCAAATTTATCAATGGCAGATCAAGAGAAACATCGCTATGATGTTTTGCGATGTTTCCGTAGGCAGGCGGATATTTTTTCTTTCACTTACAATGTAACTTGTATTTTTGTGTAAATATGTTTCTCTGAAATCAGTTGAATGGGCCAAAAAAATATTGACTTAAATTTACTGCTGGACGGGTCTTAGAGATTCGAAGGCAATTGTAAAAGTATAGCTATTACCCGCCACTTTCCCATGTTTTTCTTTGTGTTGTTCCATCTAGCTTATGTCTGTGCTTTGTCAGCTTCCCATTATCCTATTATCCCGTTGTCACTTTATCCCGTTATCCTGTTATCCCTTTTTTATCCCTTTATATCATATTTCAAGTATTTAATTTAAGTGCAAGTTGAAAAATCTCTAATGCACGCCCTACGTAAATCACCCTATATATATATATATATTATATATATTATTATATATATATATATATATCTTTATATATATAATTCTACTATACGTGTGTTGTCACTGAACTCCTCCTAAACGGCTGGACCGATTTGAATGAATTTTTGTGTATGCGTTTGGGTGGTTTAGATTCATCATCCCCCTAAATGTTAAGGGTGGTCCACCCCTTAATTTTTTATTTTATTTTTCAGACATAATTTTTTGTTTTTATTTTTGTATGATACAGCATTCAAAAATACATACAACCCTAAATTTTCAGCCTCCTACGATCAACCCCTATTTTTTTGGCAAGATTTTTATTTTTATGTTGTCATGACTTAGAAAAAAAAATTCATATTACTCTTAATTTTCACCCTTCTACGATCAACCCCTATTTTTTATTTTTTTTCATAACAGGAAAACGGGATAACGGGATAATGGAAATAATGGGAATGACGGGATAACGAAAAAACGGGAAAACTGAATAACGGGATAAATAAAAAACGGGATAACAGGAAAACGGAATAACGGGATAACGGGAATAACGGGAAAAAAAAAGGGATAAGGAAAGGGGATAAGGGGAAAACGGGATAAAGGGATAAAGAAAAAATGGGATAACAGGAAAACGGGATAACGCGAATAACGGGATAACGGGATGACAGGATGAGGGAATAACGTGAAAACGGGATAACGGGGTAAAGACAAAAAGGGGTGACAGGAAAATGGGATAACGGGATAACGGGAAAATTTTCGGGAAAAACATTTTAGGGAACATAGAAATTTGGACAAGACCAACGTCTGTCGGGTCCGCTATATACAGTGTGACCCATTTAAAATGGAACCACCCCTGTAGGATACGCATTTTTCAGTCATTCTCTGTATCTTGACACAAATTTTCATAATTTTAGTTGACACCGCAATATTTTATGAAGAAGACACCTGGCAAGAATTGAAAAACACAGTAGATACAGACCTTCCTTCAATAAAAAAATGGTTAGAAAACAAATTACTTACTGTCAACCTGCAAAAACCTACCTTTTAGCTGTAATCGGTCCAACACGCCATCATTCGATAGTCTCACGGTTACCACAATGAGTCAACAGTATATAATCCTGCCTAAATTTTTTTTTAAATATCTGGGAGTAATAATAGACCACTTATCTCAAATGGGATTCCCATATTAACTATGTCAAGTTCAAATATCTGAAAGACATATTACCTTTCCATCAGCTCAAAGTACTGTACCATGCATTAGTTGAGAGCCACTTGCGATATTGTATAGTCGGATGGGGAGGGGCATTGAAAACACATATTCATCCTCTGGAAATACTGCAAAAAAGGTTCCTCAAGCTGATTATGTCCAAAGACTATAAATATCCATCTGAAGAACTATTTCATGAAGCACATGTATTCGATATTCGTCAGCTTTTTTATAATAATATCAATATAAAATACCACCGAGAAAAACCTAATAATTGAAACCTACCTAATCATAATCACCTAACTCGAAAAAAACACCATCACAAAATCCCACAAATGCAAAAATCTATTGGCCAGCGGTCATACCAATATATGGCTCCAAAAATGTATAACTCCATACCTCTCCATATACAAAAAATTGATAACTTGATTCTATATAAGAAAGAGTTGAAGATCTTCATTCACAGCCAACCTAGGGGAAAAGTTGCCGACATGGTAATGTGATTTTTAATTTCAAAACCCTATACTCCGAAACTTTAGTAACGTTCTAATATGTTTTGTTTAGTCCAGCTCTATATATGTATGTATCCATGCGTGTATTTATTTGATTCATGCTTCTCTTATTCCTTTATGTCCACATTTTAATCTCATTTTAAATTTATTTTCAACACCTTTACTCATAGTTCTTGTAATCATCAGTCATATTGTTTCATTAACTTTTAATCCTGTGCTCTTATTTATTTATTTATGAATAATTTTATTTATTGTATTATGAGGAATAATTACTATTTTTTTTTTTCTTAATTTTTTTATACTATTATATTATTTTTGTACATTCATTTAATCATATATTTTCTTAAAACTTCCTATTTTTTGCGAATAAAAATAAAAAGGTTGAAAAAAAAATTTGAAAGTCGACCAGAAAAATTACCAATCAGATATGACCGGGGTGAGTTCGGTTACAGTGGTGCCGTGACCAGGATACAAAGTCAATAAAATCTGTTCAGCTATGAGAAATATACTTTGGAAAATATATCAAGAATATATTTTATGTTTGGTTTAGATTTCTTTTCCCATCTAGACAAAACCATTCTAGTTGAAATATTATATTTTAATGTTTTTTCTTTTTCAGGGAGAAGGAAGGCTTTCCCGATATGAAGAGATATAAATAATTCAACGTTCAAGTTTAAGTATAAATAATGTTCTGTTTCAGGTTCCAGTTCAATAGAAGTACCTACAAAAAAAAACTCAGATAAAGACTGGGATGTTCCACACTTGTTCTAATCCCCTTTGATCAGTAATTTTTTTTTTTTTTTCATTTCTTTCCTTCAATTAAAGGTATTCAAATTCAGGGGGAGAATGAGACAGGTTACCGTGGGGATTTGATAGATTGTCTGGGAAATATACCTTTGATTTTTTTTTCCGTTGATACATTCTGGGAAACGTTTTGCATATGGAATTTTTATCCCTTTCATGTTGAATGAAAGGTATTCAAATTCAGGGGGAGACTGAGACGGGTTACCCTGGGGTATTACGAGGTAGTTCTCCAATATCACTATTTCAGGGGGTTTTCCATTTAGAATTTTCATCCTTTTTCTTTTCAATAAAACGGTATAAAAATTCAGGGGGAGACTGAGACGGTGTGACCCCGGGTCTTGTTAGATTATATAAATTCCTAGATCTTGGGTGGTAGGGGAAGTGTTCTTTTCATAAAAAAAAAAAAGAAGGTAAAAATAAAAAGGTTGAAAAAAAAATTTGAAAGTCGACCAGAAAAATTACCAATCAGATATGACCGGGGTGAGTTCGGTTACACATCTTAAATTGTATTCATATTGCCAATAAAGTTTATTATTTCCAAGGCACTTTTTGGTTTTTTTTCTTTGTCAAAAACGGCAAAAGTTTATTAGGCAATTTTTGTTTCCAAATTTGACTAAACCACAGGATTCGTAGTCGTTATAAATGAAAACCATCAAAATTTCATAAAAAAATATTGGTTAACAACGAAGTTACAACAACTTTAAATTTGGAAACAAAGTATTCGATTATAATTTTTATTTAGATTATAGACATATTTAAAATCTGGCAACACTGCCGATACAAAGTAGAACACCAGTGAATTTGTACAGCGAAAATCCGAAGTCAATAGCTCATTCCGTTCTACAGTTATAACTCCTGAAAGTATGGTAATGTGAGCGATTTGTGGTTGAAGCGATTTTGTAATAAAAATCTGACTACGCCACTGGATTCGTGAATTATATTCCCTTGAAATCATTTATTTAAGTTTAGGTTATAAGGGTATTCGAGAATAACAGAAAATTAAAAATTCATTTTCAAGTTATGCAGTCTTCCATAGCCGATAAAAACGAAATGAACCGAATCAAGTTTTAAAGTACCAAAATTATTTATTCAATAATAAAACAGAAAGCAGGACAAAAAATGTTCCTTTTAAATTCTGCGAAACTCAACTAAAACAAGCTTTTAGAGAAGGTATCAATAATTTGAGGAAAGCCGAACTAATACATTAGGCATAGGTATTGTACTAAATCAATAGTAGGCTGTGATTTAGTACACCACAAATCGCTCACATTACCATACTTTCAGGAGTTATAACTGTAGAACGGAATGAGCTATTGACTTCGGATTTTCGCTGTACAAATTCACTAGTGTTCTACTTTGTATCGGCAGTGTTGCCAGATTTTAAATATGTCTAGAATCTAAATAAAAATTATAATCAAATACTTTGTTTCCAAAATTGAAGTTGTTGTAACTTCGTTGTTAACCAATATGTTTTCATGAAATTTTGATGGTTTTCATTTATAACGACTACAAATTCAGTGGTGTAGTCAAATTTGAAAACAAAAATTGCCTAATAAACTTTTGCCGTTTTTGACAAAGAAAAAAAACCATAGAGTGCCTTGGAAATGAAACTAAAGTTATGAAAATGTGTGTCAAGATACAGTTTTTGATGCTTAATATTAAAAAATAAATTTTTTGAGATTGACTGAAAAATGCGTATTTTACAGGGGTGGTTCCATTTTAAATGGGTCACACTGTATATACATATATATATATATATATATATATATATATATATATATATATATATATGTGTGTGTGTGTGTTGATCTGGAAATGAGTATTTGCATGAGGACGTGAATGTGTTCATGATTTCTTTTACAAAGTACCGAAATTCCTTATCAAATAAAATCTCGACATGTTCAGGCCCATATAAAGTAAATAGTAAAGTTCCCTCGAGGTCTAACAAACTGAAATTTTCCATCAGCTACATAAAAGCAACAGAACATATAAAAAAATCAGCAAATTTTACGGAAGCCGTTTCTCCCCGAGGGTCCTTTGCATTGGGTAAGAAAAATATGCATAATTGTACAACACACAAGAAATTGCAAAAATGCTTCTCACCCATTAGATTCCCATCTGCTAACCGGGCAGTCATTTTTTTTAAAACTCCTATAACAAATCTTCAATGAAAACCACTCTCATTTGTGTCAATCACACTTCATCGTATTTGTTTGTATCTTGTTACCATGGCTACGAATTTCCGCGTGTTACGTTTGTTTGTATCGTGACGATTTAATATAACTTGATAAAATCAAGGGTGATAAGATATCGCTATTTTTGTATTGATGTGTTCGGACCAAACTTCTCAGGTTCATATTAGTGAACATTGGATTACTCTCCGTTATTTCTTCAAAGAAATCAATAGAAATTAGTGTGTAAAATGTGAGTATCTATCATTTACTAAATACCATCCTATGGTCGACCGCGTTTCATCTTAACAATCATCCATAACATGCCGATTCATATACTCAGTTCTATCCTATTCAATGGTTGGAGACCTTCAATTTGAAAAATACCTGGAAGAATAAATTTGAATATTTGCTACATCGTATAACAGAAACTGACAAGAAATTATCATTTTTGATATGAAACATTGATAATGATCATTTTAAACAATACTTATAGACATTCCAATATTCCATCCTATCATAGATTGTGAAAATAAATTACCTTTGTTGTATATGAGCTGCAAAAATTATAAATATATACACCATTAAAGAAAATCAATAACATGAAGTCGTGGGAAGAATTGAGACAAGTATATGGGACAGTTTTGAATAGAGGATCAAATAAAAATAAACAACAGACAATGCAGGTATGAGTTTTGTATAAAGGTCAGTTGCAAACTATAGGAAAACTGGCCTGTCAAACTCCTTTACTACGCATTGCGCTAGACTCGAAAATAAGAAAGCATGCCAATAAGTGAAGAGGTAAATATAAAATTAACGTACACATGCTCTCTGAATATAGGTAAAAAACTTTTTTACGTGTTTTTGCCTCCTGAACACGAATCCGGAAGAAAAATGCGGCGGTCTCATACCGTTTCCGAGTTAGACCACTTTTTTTTAACCTCATTTTCAAGCACAGTTTTCTCGCACAAAAATCACTCAAAATGCCTCCTTCTTTTTACCAGCATAAACAATACACCCTAAATCACTTATTTTCGGTACAAATTCGCACAAAATAATGTCATTTCTATAGAAAAAATCTCCTTCTTATACAGTCCAAATAAACAAACTTGACACATTGAAGATGAAATTTAGTAACTTTCCCTTATTTTTCATGTTGGTTATAAATGAATCACCGCCAACTTTTCGAATTCAAATATGAGTAATAGTTTCTCCTTCATTTATGTTTGCAATTGTTTTTGGGCACCATGATTCATCATGATTCATTTATTACCAACATGAAAAAAACCTACTTCCAGACGTCCGAATTATTTGAAATTTTGCACACGTATCAAGTACATGACAATACAATAATTTCATAACTATGACCCACTATTCTCACCTAGATCGTCAGAAAAAAAATTATTTCAAGGAGATGGCGAATGCACTGGTTTTTCACAGCATAATTTACATTTTAAAGATATGGCGAATGCACATTCGCCAAAATTTAGTTATAGTTATCATCTCATGTGGAGAAACCAATCGAAGAGTTTTTCTCTCGTAGTCTTTTGTAGCAATATGGACCAAAAAGTTGAAAATAAAATTATAAATGAGGACTATAATGTTGAAAATAATAAGACCAATAAGTGATAGACCAAAAACTTTTCTTCAATGTAAAAAAAAACGTGGGGTGCTCTTTACTAACTTTTCATAATGATTAAGATAACTGATATCAAGCAACCCAGGTTTTTTTTACATAGGAAACATGTTTTTGGTCAATGACTTTATTCTCATTATTTCCAACATTTCAGTCCTTATTACTTTATAAGCGTGTTTTTTAGTTTTTTAAACTTTAAATTTTTTAATAGATTAAATGAAATTGATGAAGAAAATTCTTTATCGATTTCTAGAAATACTCTTCGTTAAAATTATCCCCATTTCTAAAACTTTGGGGTGTTTCTTTGTATTACAATCATTTTCTTCTGGAATATTCAGCCATTTGTATGATATTTGATACTGATCATTTTAATATACATGGTGATTTAGCTCAACAACAAGTTTATGAAAGTATTGACTCTGTATTTTTTTATTATTTTTGCAATGTTGTAATGTGACCAAAATAAAAAAGTCACCACTATGATGGAAGGAAAGTGGTTTGGCCGAAATCATTCGAGTATCATAAGATTAGCCTTAGACGGCAAATTTCTATAAAAAAAAATATTCGTATTGACATTTTTTTTCTTGCTGCGCTTGGAAGACAGCCTATTGGCTAATTTTTCACATGTTGGGGAAAATCACCCTGTATAACATTTTTCATTTGGACATTTTTTTGTGTTTATGATTTTTCTTGGGCCTGCCTGGTACTTAATAATGCTTATTGGTTATCATTGAGTCTGATTGAATTTTATAATTGTCTTAAGTCAGTGATGCCACCACCAAATTTCTGGCCTTGACAATTGTGACACTTTTTTCATCACTCCATCTTCTTTGGTTCCTGCAAACCTCTAGAAACCTCAAAATTAACTCCTAGATTTGTGTTATGGCAATAAATTGAAAACTTCACCCGAATCATTTTAACAACAGATTAATTATTGCGCTGATACTAATGGAATATGGATTTTAAAATAAATTTCGGATTATAAATTCCTGCTAAAGCTCATAGAAATATGAATGACGTCAAGAAAAATGTGCAGAAGTTTCAAATCCGCAAACAATTGCAAAAGTTATAAACAAATTAAGATTTAGAAAAAGAATTTTCTTTTTTTAAATAACTTTGAAACTATCAAAATTTAAGAAATAAAAAAAAATTATAAAGAGGAAAAAATTTCCAATAAAAAGGTCCCACTCCCGGAACTCTATCTATTATTAATAATTTTGATTTAATGTTGAAAATGGAGCTCCGCGAGGCGTGCGCCAAAATATTTTTTTATACTAATAAATATCAATTGGAAAATTTAAAAGAAATGGTATTATCTAGATACCTGATGGTATTATCTTAGTACTTGAAATTAAATTAACAAATATTTTTAGAGTTTCCGTTTATATTTCAAGTCGACACTAAAATTATTTCGCTTCGTGGAGACTATATATGACATTATAACATTGTTGAATTATGACATGTTTTCAATTGTTAGCTATCAATTAATGAAGCTAACAAAAAATTGATAAATTAAAAAGAGAGGTGGAAATATTTTTCATTCATATTAATTATTATTACTGTTTTCGTATACGATTATACTATTAGATTACATACATTTGTTGTGCTATTTGTTTGAATTTTTTTTATAAACAAATAGATTGATTACCTACATATTTTTTTAAATTTATTTTGACATTTTATTTATTAGGCAATTATATGATTTTAAAAATCTTAAAAGAATGTTATTGTTTATAATCGTTTTTTATTTTTTCCATTATTTAAACAAATGATTAAGAAGAACTTTTGTCTTCAAAATCAATCATTTGCGATTTTCTACAAGATTAGATTTGTTTTTGCTTGTAATTTAATTGTATATTAAATACACAATTTGCTATGAATAATCACTGGATGTGTTTATATTTTTCAAATCGAAAAAGATATAGCAAAAACAGTTTATACGCGTTGAAATGTTTTCAATTTCACAGTCTACATTCACACTCATTACTCATTTAAAGATCAGTTAATTCTTCACAAAAACGTCCTGAATGACAATTATCGTATCTGATGTTAATAACTTAACAATTTTTCCTTTTTATGTAGACTGAAATAAAAAATTGCGATATTTTTTTGTAATTGAACGAATATGATTGTTTTTTTATTTTTTTTCTATCTAAAAAAATTAAAAAACATTCAGTGATTATTTATAATACATTGTTCATGTAATAACAATTAAATTATAAGCAAAAAAAATGTTGAGCTTGTAGACAATTGCAAATGATTAATTTTAAAGACAAACATTAATCTCTTTTTCAAATAATGAAAAAGGTGAAAAAAAAACTATTATAAACAATTAAACATATTTTTATTGTTTTTTTTTAATCAATATTTTGAAATAAATAAATTGTCAACAAAAAATTCAAAAAATTTGCAATCAATCTATTTGTTCAACTTGTTTGAACAAATAGCACTAAAAGTTTTAAAATTATGTAATCCAATAGTATCTTTGTATATTAAAACAGAAATAAAAACTAAGATATAAATTTAACAAAAAACTTCCCATATAGTATTGTTTTGATAAAGCGAAATCATTTAAATGGCTTTTGTTTAACAATTATCCTACTTGAAATGTAAACGGAAACTTTTGTTAATTAACAATATGCTCATTTTATAAAAAATCAGTGAAAACATTGTTTTTTCAGCTGGATATTATTCCTTCAAGTATCCAGATGATACAGTTTTTTTTATTTTTAAATTATTATTTATTAATATATTTTCCTTTACTTGTTACGGAGCTCTATTTTCAACAGTAAATGAAAATTATCAATAATAGAGATTTAGTTCCGGAAGTCCTTCCTCCTTAGGATTTTATTTTTATTTTTTGTACATCTTTCAGAAAAACTCTTTATATGAAAATAAAAACGGAATGAGCATATTTGCAAGCTTGTCAGAGGAAAACTATCCACTTTTCTTTGAAAGTATAAAATTATTCTAATGAAATTATCTTTCATACCGTTCTAAAAAACTAATTATTTTTCACGGTTAACAAACTGATTCAAATCGTCTTATTTTGTTAAATATGTCAGATACATCAGCAACGCATTTATTCTCACATCAAATTATTCGCTTTAATATCAGTAATACAGAACTATTGAAAAATCGCAGAAATTTGTTTTTATAAAAAAAATTATTTCGAAAACAAGTGTTTTTCTAGATTTTAACTTGAATAATGTTCCTCAAAATTAAACAAGGGAACCCAACTGAAATTTTGTAGAAATTGCCTCTGTAAACCAATAGAACAACACTTTTTTTTTCCTCGAAATGAAGCACTGAATAAACGAAATTATCATACTGAATTATCTTGTTTTTTTCCTCTACCTTTATCAAACTACGTGGAATCCCTGTTGATCCTGAAATACCCTAGATGCTGCTATTTATTTTATCGTCCTTTGATTCTTGTGGATGAAATTCGGAATTGAATTGGTGTGTTACTATACCTAAAATTAATAACTATTTCATTATTTTTCAGGGATCTCACTTATTTGAAGTCGAAATGTTCAAATGAAAATATAACGATGATCATACAAAACACTTCATGGGCATGGCAAGTTCCGTCAAGTGACAATATGTATGAAATAAAGGAAAATGTGAATATTTTAATCGAGAGAATAATACAAGAATACTTCGAAGACTCCAGTGATATCAGGATTCATAATGCTATCCATTGGTGAGATTTTTTTGTATATCCATACCGTTTGTTCTAAATGTTACTTCGGAGGTAATATTCAAGTACCTTCGATAAACAGATCTTATAAAATTTGAGTTCCCGCATAGAAAAATCATAAATAGTCATTCTAAAAGTGTATGTAATCAAAAAAACTACTTGATATCCTTATAATCGCCAAAAAGTGTTGTTTTCATTATACTTATACCGGTTTGATCTGATGGTGATTAGTTAGATTTTTTTAATTTGATGATTTGCTTTTGTGAAAAATAATGATAGTTCGATTTTCATTCGTTCTGTTTCCGGAAATAATGATAACCTGACGGGACACTTCCGACAATAGTCACCCCACCGATTTGTTCCAATATTACTGGATCCACCAGGATCCCTTTTATGATTGTTTTCGCAACATCATAAATAGTATTATGTGTAAGCAGCACATAAACAAATTAGTATTACACACTTCCACTATAAAATGCAAGGCAACGAATGATGCCACAAAAGGAGAACAAAAAAAAAGGAGGGGGTACTTAAAGTCTTCTCCGCGACTGGGATCATTTTTTCTATCTTGTATTTAGATGTCTGGGCACATTTGTGGCTATCTTCACTTAAAGTAACAAGAAACAGGGGTGGGAAATATGTAGTTCTCTCTCTCTCTCTCTCTCTCTCTCTATCTGGCCTATTACCTATTCTCATCTATTTGCCTCAGAAGTGTTCCGTTTGAAATTTTACTCGACCTTTAAATTTTACTCCCATCGCGCCCAATGAAATTCACTTCCCAAAAATTA
The DNA here is from genome assembly GCA_018342105.1 of Gonioctena quinquepunctata. NCBI lineage: Eukaryota > Metazoa > Arthropoda > Insecta > Coleoptera > Chrysomelidae > Gonioctena > Gonioctena quinquepunctata. Next base: position 503,989 of record JAFIRS010000018.1, on the reverse strand, counting down.
CAAATTATTGACATTTACGGAAAACTAAAGCAAAGACTCAAAAATATGCACTTCAGTAGTATATGGCCCTTCATTTCAAATTTAAATAATAAATGGATCTTTCATTCCAAATATAGGTAGTGTATGGATCCTTTATTTTGGTTTTAGTTGGAAGTGGGTCGTATCTCAAGAACGAAAAGAGTTAGAGTAATTTATAGATCTTTCATTTCAGATATAGCTAGTGTATGGATCCTTTATTTTAGTTTTAGTTGGAAGTGGGTCGTATCTCAAGAACGAAAAGAGTTAGAGTAATTTCGCAAACGGCATTCGATTCAGAATGGTTGATTTAGTATGTGCTCATAAGTTCAAGACAATTATGAGAAAAAAAAAACTCGAAAAAATCGCACAAGGGGTATATACCCCTAAAATTCACCGAAACAACGAAATCGTCCTATTGCCTTCAGATTAAAGCAGAATGTAGAAAACATCATGAAGATGCCAAAAATATGTACTTCAGTAGTGTATAGCCCTTCATTTCAAATTTAAATAATAAATGGACCTTTCATTCCAAATATACGTAGTGTATGGATCCTTTATTTTAGTTTTAGTTGGAAGTGGATCGTATCTCAAGAACGAAAAGAGTTAGAGTAATTTCGCAAACGGCATTCGATTCAGAATGGTTGATTCAGTATGTGTTCATAATTTCAAGACGATTTTCAGAAAAAAAATATTTCTCGAAAAAATCGCACAAGGGTATACTCCTAAAATTCGCCAAAAAAACGAAATGGTCCTATTGCCTTCAGATTAAAGCAGAATGTAGAAAACATTATGGAGATGCCAAAAATAGGTACTTCAGTAGTGTATGGCCTCCATTTCAAATTTAAATAATAAATGGATCTTTCATTCCAAAAATAGGTAGTGTATGGATCCTATATTTCAGTTTTAGTTTGAAGTGGGCCTTATCTCAAGAACGAAAAGAGTTAGAGTAATTTCGCAAACGGCATTCGATTCAGAATGGTTGATTTAGTATGTGCTCATAATTTCAAGCCAATTCTCAGTAAAAAAATATTTCTCGAAAAAAAAATTTTTCGAAAAAATCACACAAGGGGTATCCCCTAAAATTCACCAAAAAAACGAAATCGTCCTATTGCCTACAGATTAAAGCAGAATGTAGAAAACATCATGGAGATGCCAAAAATATGTTCTTCAGTAGTGTATGGCCCTCCATTTCCAATTTAAATAATATATGGATCTTTCATTTCAAATATAGGTAGTGTATGGTGTATGGATCCTTCATTTTAGTTTTAGTTGGAAGTGGGTTGTATCTCAAGAACGAAAAGAATAAGAGTAATTTCGCAAACGGCATTCGACTCAGAATGGTTGATTTAGAATGTGCTCATAATTTCAAGACAATTCTCAGAAAAAAATTATTTCTCGAAACAATCGCACAAGAGAGTAATTTCGCAAACGGCATTCGATTCAGAATGGCTGATTTAGTATGTGCTCATAATTTCAAGACGATTCTCTAAAAAGGGGTATAGTGTATAGTGTATGGTATAGTGTATGGATCCTTTATTTTAGTTGGAAGTAGGTCGTATCTCGAGAACGAAAATAGTAACAGTAAATTAACTATTGTGCTAGGGATGGTAAATGTAAATCTACTGGTATTGTTTAAAGTTTATAGTTGTATGGATGTTTTGGTTGAAAATCAGGTTGTTTTTATTTTTTCTGTGGACATACTAGTCATTGGAGGTGAAACTCTCCTTAAAATTACTAATTTTATTATTGAAAATACGCAACTGCTATTTTCATAGTAATTTGATTTATAAAACTTGCTTGAACTGCAATAATACTCTCTCTGAAATGGGATTTAAACAAAATTAATGGACTTAAAATTAATACTATTTCCTTTGCCGGCATCTTTGATCGAATAGTGAAACTTGAAACGCGAAGTCGAATGGATGCTATTCTCTCCACCGCCATCTTTTATCGAGTAGTCAAACTAGAAGCATTAATTTACAGGTTTGTGTTTTTCCAAAACAGTTCAGTTTTTGCATAATAGATGTCTCCCGAAGCGATATTACAGATTCCTGTTTTGTGGCACAGCCTCGTAGGTCAGTGCTTCAAAGACAGATGGCAGCAGAGATGTATTCCAGATTGCAGTTTCCTTTTTTTTGCGAAATTCCCTTTCAGAAGCTTGAGCTATTCATTAATAGATAGTGCTGGAACTTACCTAAGTTGAATCAAAGGACCCCATACACTATCTCAAAATGAAACAAAGGACTCCGTACACTATCTAAATTTTAAATAAGGGATCCCCATACTAACAATTTTATTTATTTTGGAATGTTATTGTGGAGTATGTTGGGTCGTCAAGTGATTGAAAATCTCTAAATTATTTGTATGACAGGTGATATTTTGGTTTTTTATTGTCTTTCTACTACATTGAGCCATAAAGTAGATAGAAATGTATTTATATGAAAATATTATTCAAGTCATCTTTATATTGGTAATGAAATGGGAGGAATTGGAATAAAAAACAAAATATAAAAACTAAGTTTAATGCCCTCAACATGCAGGAACACAACACATATCGAATTCATTTGTATATATTTTAGTGTTGTTTTCAATTGTGTTTGGAGCACCTTGCAGCCACTTGTTCGAGCGGTATACATTTTAGAAGATTCCTATTTGCATGAAAAAAGTGTGCTTCTCTGCAGATATGAGTATGACGAAAATATAGAGGACTCGTTGATAATGGTACCTCTGACAGCAGCTGTAAGTAAATTCTAAGGAATAACTATATCGGACTTTATTCTTATCAAGATATCCATATAGAAATTCTAGTAGTGAAAGGAGTCAATATTTCTTGACATTGCCACAATCCTTCATTATGAACAGCGATTGACTTGTCTGATTCCTCTATATAGTGATATTAGTCTTAATTTCATTCATTCATTCATTTCATAACAGCCCAATGTACTATACTAATGCTATTTATCTTTTCTGTAATTTTTAAATATGTCAATGTTCTTCCAATTTCTGTCATGTGCTTAATTATGATAGGACTCTGTACTTATGTTTATCGTAATAATGGTTAGCGCTAGCACGGATACAAATAATAAAGCACAAATTTTGTTAAAACATACCTTAACCAGAATTTGACAATTATTTATATATATATATATATATATATATATATTCTTCATTTTCTCGGAATAAGGGCCTTAGTCAGTCTATGTATTTTTTATTTTATGCGACGTTTCGACATTGTTTATGTCATCTTCAGGTAAATTCTCAAAATAATGTAAAACATGTTAAAGTTAAAAACATAATACGTTACACAACATCAAATACGATTAAAATTCAAAGAGACATTCAAAACTTACAATATAATTCAACTGTTACTCTTTCATTATTTCGTTTCATGTTTCATGATTGAATGAATGTTGTTGAATGTCTGAGATTACTGGTATCGGGTTTGTTTTATCTGTTATCGTTTTTATTTTTTAAATAAAATACATTGGAGTGTTCGACATATTCAGTTATAGTATTGCTATAATTCATGCAAGACTTTTCCGAGAAAAAGAATATAAACATATGTGGTCAAGAAATCACGAATATATATATATATATATATATATATATATATATATATATATATATATATAATTCCCAAATTTTGGAAGGGAATTTTTTTATTAATAGTTTCTCAGAAAATTTCTTTCTTCATAAAAGTTGGTGCATTCAATTAGATTAAATACGCGTAAAGCCGTTGTAATCAGTGGCGTGCGGCTAAGTGGGAATCGGCCGATATCTAAATTCACTATAGAAAATATCGAAAAATGTTATTAAAAAAAAGTTGTTTGCACTTGAAAGATATTATCACTTATCCAGTTAGGTAGGTACACCTACCTACAAAGTCTTAATTTGAATATTCATTTTGTGGTTATTAATTATACAGCAAATATTTTTCTAATAAAGATTGACCTTTTTTTTTAAGGATCCTGGCTTTATTTCATTATCTTTCCATTCCTGTTTTTTGGACTCATCTTCAAGATTTTGTTAGAGCAGTTAATTGCTTTGACATACAATTTATGCTAATTTAGTAATTTACTACGCAAAAATTAATATCGATAATTCCCATTAAAAATTGAGGCCAACTCATCAAGCAGTTATTGAAATTGGTAATTGGTAGACTAAACTGGATAACTGGGAATATATTTAAATTGCAAACAACTTTTTGCAATAACATTTTTCGATATTTTCCATAGTAATGTCACTTTACTCCATAGTGAATTTAGAATATCGCCCGATTCCCGCTTAGCCGCACGCCACTGATAATAACGGCAAGGCGCGTATTTAGTCTAATTGAATGCACCAACTTTTATGTAGAATACAATTTTCTGAGAAACTATTAATAAAAAAAATTCCCATATGGTTCCAAGATTTTGCGGACACTGTATATGTATATATGTATGCAAGTAAGTAAGTAATTTATTGTACAGAGGGCAATTTCCATAGTTATACATAGAGAGATACCCAAAAAGAATTTAAGAATTCTTGTGCGGGTTGAAACTAAATTAAATTAATACATTTGAATATATCTCATACAGTAGGGTCTAGTATAGTTTATATAATAGAGTACACTTTTAATACATTCTTATATGTTTCAAGAGCAATAGAACAATTGAGACTAATATATATTATATAATAAGTACACTCTTGAATTTTATGAGTGTCGACTTAGAGAGCGGTGACAAGATTTTTGGGAAATTTATATACATTAGATAAGGAAGTAGAGTAATTATACAAAAACAGTTGATGTTTATGTTTATATGTATATGTATATATAACCACTTTTATCACGAAATTCTTAACTAACCACTGGGATATTTCATTATTTCTCCCTCTCGATTTTAACAATTTCTTTATTAATCCATTCCATAATTTCATTGTATTCAAATATCTGTAATTTGTCTGTTATCTGTGTTACATATGTTAAATTTAGTTTGTTGTAAAAAATCGTAATAGTCATTGTCTAAATAAAGGATTTTACATATTATTGAAATGTTTTGTAAATATGATTTTCAAAATTGAAGTTGATCCGGCGGAACAAAATTTCGTGTATTCATTTCTTGATTAATTTCCCCCAACTCGTTTTAACCGGGATCGATAATGTAGTTCCATTTATTAGAGTTCATTAAAATTGTGGTCGAAGTAAATAAATAGTTGATTTTCCTCTAAACAACTGCCAATATTCACACTACCTATTTTGATCTTACATGATGTTTCAGACAGTGGAGTTATCGATGATAGACGCCTACAGTAGTCCTCTGGAAATGATGAATTGTCTTAGCGCCACTTATGATTTGATTTTTGCCGAAATTAAGTCAGCTCTGATAAATCTCATAGCAAAGACTTCAGGTAATGATCACCCTTTGAATTATTGTTTGCGTTTCATTTTCAGAATACCTCTTCGTTTCATCATATTGCATTCATTATATACTGATATGAGAAAAAATAAAGTTGAGTAACTTTAATGTCTGTTTGCCCTCAGTGCATTTAATTTTTCAATTTGCATTCGAACACCATGAAAAATTAAGCCTCTGAATTTTTTTATCCGCAGTCCAGTCATATCAGTATTTCACTACACCAATCATGTTTCTCTCAGAGTCAAAAGTATAACCTAGATGGAACAACACAAAGAAAAACAAAGGAAAACAGAAATTCTACGCGGACGAGAGTTTTCAGGAATTTTTTTTTAGGGAATATTGAAATTTGGATAGGACCACGTCTGTCGGGTCAGCTAGTTATATATAAATTTTCCTGAAGTCCTCTGATTTTAGCCTTGAATAAATATAAAACAACATGCAACCACATTTGAAAAAATTTAGGATAGCAAACCACTACATATTGTTTGTGGTGTGATTGAGTTATGAAATGATTTTCAATAGGATGTTTCAATTGAATAAAAAATTATATTTCTATTGCAGAAAACGAAGTTGAAATTCCCATCATCAATAAAGATGAAGTGTTGATGTCCATTCTGAAAGTGATCATCAAATCCAAGATGCTTCATTTTTGTAGCAATATATACTATATTAAAATTTTTGGTGAGAAAATTCTGGAAAGCGACCGACATTTGAGGTAATTCTGTCAAATAAAACCATTCATTCCATGGATTCATTCCCATTTTTCCGTATGTTGTTAAAAATATATTCGAAAAGTCTATCCCAAATCTTGCCAGCGCAGCTGACTTTTATACAGGGTGATTCAAAAGTGCTTTGACAAACTTCAGGAGGTGATTTCTCACAATATTCTAATATGAATTGTCTAACTAAATATATGTCCGGAAACACTTCGTTTCCAAGATACAGGATGTTAAAGTTTCATTTTTATTTTCGTTTTTTTTAAATAACTTTCGAAGCACTGACCTTAATTAAACGAAAATTGGTATTGAGAGGTTTTTGAGGTGTCAAATTCGAACCTGATGTTTTTATTGCTCTTACTCGTAGGGGGCGCTATCTACACGTCTTTTTTTTTGAAGATTCATAACTTTTTTGAGCATACTTCTAGCACATTTTTCAGTAAGGAAATCGATTCCTCTACCATATCTACGTAAAAAAGCTGCCCTTGTTACAAGTCGCTATAAGCAACCGTTTTCTAGATATTTGAACTTGAAAATTTTAAGTCGATTATTTGATAATCGATGCCTGTTGAAGTTATTACCATTATTTTGCATTTTTCACAAGAATGCTTAGGAAATGAATTTGACGTTTAAGTAAGTAGTTTTGGTAATTACATATTATGTGACAGTTAAACGTTTTGTTGTTTTGTTGAACTTTCTGTAAGTTTTAAAACACTAATTTTGAAAAAATTGATTATTTAAATAATACTTAATGCTCATTTAGCCAATATGCATTGCGGATGGCAATGCGTGCGAAGCAAGACGTATTTACCAGGGCGATTTCCCAATCGAGTACTGCCTTCAGTTCCCAACATTTACCAGTCTCCACCGTCGTTTGGCAGAAACAGGTAGCTTTAAGAGGGCAGCTGATATCATTGGAAGACCACGAGCAGTCCGAACCCCAGAATTGAAAGAAGCTATTTTGAACGCTCTCGAGGAGAATCCAGAAACAAGTACAAGAATAATTGCTGAAGCTCTCAATTCTACTCAGTCCACAGTTTGGAGAATTATCCACGATCAACAATTTTATCCATACCATATTCAAAGGGTACAAGCTCTTTTGCCACGAGACTTTTCCCAACGCATTACTATGTGTCAGTGGTTTTTGAGAAAATTGGCTGGAAATCCTCAATTTTTAAGATATGTACTTTCCACGGACGAGGCAAACTTCTCCCGAAATGCTATCAAAACTTTCATAACAACCATGTTTGAGCTCTGGAAAATACGCACGCAGTTAGTGAAAGACATTATCAGTATCAATTTTCTGTAAATGTATGGGCGGCAATAATTTATAATTACTTTTCTACATAGATATGATAGAGGAATTGATTTTTTTACTGTCAATACGAAATTTCGTTTAATTAAAGTCAGTATTTCGAAAGTTATTAAAAAAAAACGAAAATAAAAATAAATCTTCAACACCCTGTATCTTGGAAACGAAGCTTTCCCGGACATATATTTATTTGGGCAATTCATATTAGAATATTGTGAGAAATCACCTTCTGTAGTTTGTCGAAGTACTTTTGAATCACCCTGTAATAGCACGAGGATTTTCGTGCGACCAAATGCTGATTAAAGATACCAGCCCGGGTGAAAGTTCCTTCCTCAGTCCAATTCACCATCCAAGAGTAGGAAGCATCATTTACTATTTGCCCCAGGAACCTTTCGGAAAATTCTCATTTCATTTGAAGGGGTGCGAAAAGTAGTGGCAAGCACTGATCTGTTAGGCAATCTCCTCAAGGCCCCTCTTGACGTTGGCCAATATATGTGCCAATAGTTTTGGCCAATACGTATGGCCAACATATAATAATAATAATAATTTATTAACTTCAGGTACAATATATAAACATAGACAGAAGTAGGGAATAAGTTAATAAACGAGAGAAGTCACATAAACTGTTTCCAGTTTGTGTGTGACTGTGAAAATTACAAACAGAAAGTAAAAATGTATCATGTAGTAAAATAATAAAATACAAGATTAATATTTAACACTAGGTGTTTGCGAAACATAGATATACAATTTTATACACTTACATTAATATAAACATATATATGAACTGTTTGTTCTTCAAGATAAAATTACATTTACGATATAATAAAATGACAAATTTTTGGGAAGGTTGTTATGTCATAGAGGATATTTATATAAAAAACGGAAAAATGTTTCTGTTGGGATGATTAGGAATATAATAAATTATGTATCTCTGTACGAGGCAAGCTAGTGATGTAGTCATTTAATCTTCTTTTGATTTCATTTTGATTTTTTGACATTTTTATTTGATTTGGTAGAGTATTGAATAGTTTAAGGCTCAGGTAGCTGTGGCTTTTTTGCCCTACAGCTTTATTCATGTAAGGTATTTTGAAATTATTTTGTTTATTTCGAGTGTTGTATTCTTGTTCTATTCTAGGATGTTTGTGTTTTGATTTGAAACATTTGATATTAGTATGTGAAAAGAAGAGCTGTACGGGATCAAATATATTCGTTTCGAGATAGAGAGCATCTGTTGGATGAGTTCTTTTTTTTTGAAAATTATTTTAAGGATTCTTTTTTGTGTCACTATCAGTTTATTCATAGTGGTCTTTCCAGCTGATCCCCATGTCAGTATCCCATAAGTAATATGCGTTTGAATGAGAGCGAAGTATAACGTTCTGAGTGTTTTGTTATCTAGCATATCTCGTAGGACTTTGAAACGATGCATCAGAAATTGCAGCTTTTTTATTACGTATATTATATGGGATTCCCATTTGAGCTTAAAATGCCGAGATATTTGATCTGTTTTACAGATGTAATGGTGAAAGAATTTGTCACATTGAGGGAAGTAAAAGATGGTGAGTAACGTGCAGAAGCATAAATTGGTAGGTAGTACGTTTTGCTGAAATTTATTGTGAGGAGTCTATGTGAAAACCAGTTTTTGATGTTTCCAAGATCCATCTCCACTTTATTTTTCAGGGAAATCCAGGTATTGTCCTCATAAAAAATGGCTGTGTCATCAGCATATGTAAATATTTTTCCTGTTGTTGGAATTGAGAATAAGTCATTGAGGTAGATATTGAACAGAGTTGGGCCCAGAATGGTTCCCTGTGGGACACCATATTCAATTTTCTTGTAGTCTTTTATGTTTTCCAATTTTGACGCATTGTTCCCTGTTTAGCAGGTAACTTTGGAACAGTTTCAGTGTGGTTCCTCTTATACCTACATTTTCAAGTGATTTGAGGAGGAGTGGGTGGCTAACCGTGTCGAAAGCTTTTGACAGATCTATGAAAACGCATAGTGATGCCTTCTTGTTATCCATAGCAGAGTACATTTCAGCCGTTAGATCTAGGATAGCTTGTGTCGACACACCTTCTCGGAAACCATATTGTCTTCAGGAGAGGATGTTATATTTTTTGAGGTAGGATGATAGTGATTTTTATAATTTTTCAAAGATTTTGGCAACAGCAGTGATCAAAGAAATTGGTCGATAGTTTATAACTTCATAGTTATTTTTGATATTGGATACAGTTTCAGATGGATGGGAAGTACCGTCGGTGAAAGAATTATTCATATTAATTCTTTTTGCCGACGGTATTTTCCCATCCATGCTGAAACTGACACAAGTAATCCCAATATACAAAAATGGCGATAAAATGAAGTTATAAAAGGGGGTTTGTGTCACGTTGGTAAGTATTGGGGCGTTGGCCCACACTTTGGCACGAGATCCGAGTGGTGTCGGTTTTGAACAAAGATCAAAGGGTATTGGCCAATATGTTGCCGCACCATTGGCACATATGCCGGGTGCTTGTGAGAAGTGAGCTGAACACTGATTTTCAGGACTTAAAATATTGTGAGGAAACAGGTGTATTAGTAACAATTTGGGGATCCTGAAAACGAATCCGAATAAATTTTGGGCCTATTATGCTTTCTACGCTAATATAATTTTCTGGAAAAATGGGTGGTTTCATCGCTGCTGGCGTGCCTTGAATATCACGTAGGATGACCTCTTTTGTGTAGTAAGTTCATTTAATCCCCGGAGTTCATTGCTGCCCGAATTTTATTGCCGCCCAAGAGTTTTATTTCCGCCCAAGGAGTTTATCATTGTCCTCGGAGTTTGCCGTCGTCTTCCCTTTCCGGAGTTTCACATGTTTCCGTGGTTTCTGTAGATTTCTTGATGTTCCGCTTTCGTAAGTTCAGTACTTCTTAGGTGTTCATAGGTATCGATTCGAAATAGTTGGGGAGTTATACCCGTTCTTCCGTAGAGAGATGAATACACGAATAAACTTATTTTCAACGTCGCTTCTCGGCCTTCTGGAGAAGTTGACGGCTTTACAATATAACTGTAAGGGTGAAAATGCTTCGTTCAAGTTTAACATGATTATTTAATAGGGTGTCGAAGAAATATCAAATTTCTTTCCATTCATTAATTCAATAGAAAATCCAAAACCTAAATGTTTTTATTAATTTGGCAAATATAAAGAGAATGTTTTCAAAATGTGAATTTAATAATTAAAATTTATACATTAATTTAACTTCCATCTTCCAGGGAAAGGGGGCAAAAACTGCTGCTTTGCGAAATCGCTCTGTGGCTGTCTGTGAAACAGCATTCGCCAATAATTACTGGTGCCTTTTTTGAATCCACATTGCGAAGTCGCAGATCCTTGCAGTATAGTTTAACCATCTTCAATTGCAGAAGCTGTTTCTATAGGAGCAAGTAAAAAAACTCACTTCGCTAACACGAGCGTATATGCGGAGAAACGGAACGAAAATAATGTGTACTACTCTGAAACATTCTCCGTCGGCGAACGGTAGATCAAAAGAAGATCAAAAGAGGATAGTCAACGTGGGTTTGGTGACAATTTCCAAGCGCCTGGTAATCAACTCATTTGTTTTTCAACCATTCTCATCAACCGAAATAGAAGAGATTATAGCCGAATGAAAAATGAAAATCAACGGGCATAGATGAGGTGCCGGTACCCCTTCTGAAAAAGTGCTCCGCTGTTATCGCACCCTTGTTGGCGGAGATACTAAACATCCACTCGAATTAGGTCATTTTCCCTTCTGGGACGGGAAACTGTCGTAGTTTCACCCATACATAAGAAAGACGATCGGCTCCCAATGCTCAACTACAGACCCATCGTCTTCCCTAGTATATTTTCAAAAGTTATAGAGAAGGTATCTGCAAAAGAATCAATATTTTTTCTTATAAAATACAATATACGAACCAAAACCAGCACGGATTCAGAGAAAACTACTCAACCAAAACGGCAACAAATCTTTTGTAAAACTTATTAATGACAAAATGGATAAAAATTAATTCATTGTTGACTGTTTTTGACCTCTCGCGTGCCTTCGACAGCCTCAATTTTGATTTTATATTGTAAAAAATTATCAGCAATAGGATTGCGAGGCAATATATTTGCGTTTGTATGGGGTCGGTTTAGAATAGCCCCATGGTAAATCCTGCCTGTCGTAAGAGGCGACAAAAGGATAACCGTAGGTGGAAGATGGTCTCATCGCCCGGGAAATACCACCATATCGACTTTGTTGTGTGAAATGGATCATTCCATTTTTCCCAGTGTTCGGTCGATACTTTCCGGTCTCCCTTTTCCCCACCCTCCTTTTTTTTTCAGGTGCATCCAATAAATGATAGGGCCCTAGAGTAAAAACCTGGGAAACAAAAAAACCTCTCCATTCGGATTTCCGGGCGGGGAGGTACCGGGGGACTCAACTTAAAGATTAATTTTGCAACATCCGCGGACTCAAAAGAACATCAATGACGTCCACCATCACCTACAGACGAAAAACGGGACATTCTGGCCTCTAACAGAAACACGTAAACCCCGTCCACCAACAAGGTCCATATGCTTTGTCCTGGTTACGAACTCCATTCTCGATTCAGGTTCAAAGGTGGAGTCTCCTTTACGCTAAGGCTAACCTTTTCCCGCGTAAGAGAGTTTGGAACCGAAAGACTTTGATGTGATGTGGTTCAAGCTATCTGATACCAAACTGACTAAGTTCCTATGCTGGCTTTACCTATCACCTAATGAACCTTCATATAACGACCTCTTTGAGTTTTATCACCAAACTGGGCTACATCGGAGAACCATCCAACAGCTGAAACCATAATCATGGGGGCTTTAATGTACATAACGCTGCCTGGCTCAAATTCTTAACAAAACAGATGATGCGGGTCGTCAAGCCGAGGCCTTCGCCATCACTCATGGTCTAGAACAACTGGTCGAGCTACCAACCCGCATCCCTGATGTCAACAACCATCTGCCAATACACTAGATCTTTTCCTCACCACCAATCCTGCCCGTATAGAATGAAGTTTGTGCCCCCTTGAAACTCTGATCACACCCTCATCTCCACAACATGCTCTTTCCATTTACCATCGGCTGCACAATACACCCGTCTCATGTGGCATTAAATTGGCCGACTGGGAAGGTTTCGTATGTTTTTCTCAGCGTTTCCATGGAAGAGTTTGTTTCTCTTCAGTAGATCCAACACGATGTGCTGAGACAATTTCTGAAATCATCTGTTGGGGATGCAAACACATACCGAATACCGAAAGAAGAACATCATCCGATAAGACCTGGTTTAACAGAAACTGCTCTAGAGCTGTGGTTCCCAAACAGGCAGCATACCATCGATGGCTAAAAATCCGGGCCCTGAGACCAGAGCGCATATGTCGAGGCTAGAGGCATATGCAAAGAGACAATAGATCAAAAGATGCCCACAATGCCAAAATAAGATCAAAAAACTTCGAATGTCCCTAACGGATTCCCTTCATTTTGGTCTTTGCCAAAAACTGGGAAGAAACTCACTTCCAGCTCATTTCCTCCTCTAACCAAAGAAGATGGAACACTAGCAACGACTGCCGGTAAAGCCAAATCTTTGCGCACCTATTTGTGGAAATTCCACTTGGATTCATCGGGGGAAAACAACCCCGAACATTACACCTATTGACAGTCACATGCCGAGATCACCTTTCGCCAACGTACTATCAGAAAAGATTTTGCTGGGTCTCAACACCAACAAAGCCTGTGGATCTGACGGAATCCCGCCGATTGTTCTCAAGAAATGTGCCCCCGAACTAACACCTGTTCTTTGCAAGTTGTTCAACCACTCTTACAATTTGGGGGTATTTCCGTCCAATTGGAAAATTGCAAGAGTACAGCCAGTCCCTAAAAAGGCAAAAAGGCCCTACCTAGCAACTACAGACCTATCGCACTGCTTTCTATTATTTCAAAGGTCATGGAAAAAGCCATCAACATCGAGCTCATGAAATATCTGGAAGACTCAGGAATTGTCAACGATAGGCAATATGGCTTCCGCCTCAGAGATCAACTGGTGACCTGCTCGCTTACGTCTCCAATATATGGCAGCTATCTATTGAAAGTATGGAGAAACTTTTAGCTGTGGCATTAGATATCTCCAAGCGTTCGATCGAGTTTGGCACCAAGGACTCTCGCCAAGCTTCCGTCTTATGGTTGCCCCTCAGCTGTGTTCTCTGCTTGCCAGTTTCTCTCAAACAGGTCTCTCCATGTAGTGGTCGATGGAGTTTTATCTGACACTCTACTCATAAAATGCTGGTGTTCCGCGGATCTATTCTCGCACCAACACTATTTCTACTTCACATCAACGACCTGTTGAAAGCAACTCATGTCCAGTACACAGCTTTGCTGATGATAGTACCCTCCATACCGCTTTCTTCCAGGGCCCCTAACAGCCCGTGAAACCAGAAATGAAAGAGGAAGAAATGTTAATAATATAAATATGGACTTAGCAACAATTCTCGGTGGGGATCTAATAACGGTAGAATTCAATGCAAACAAACACAAGCATGTCTTTTTCTTAGAAAAGTCGATCTCACTGTGCCTAACATAACTTTGTCAGGAGTAACCATACCACTGAAGTCATCCATATCGATGCTTGGTATTACTATCAGCAATAACCTTTCCTGGGAAAAATCACGTGAGGTCCATTGCCAAAAGTGCATCCTAAAAACTTGGTTTTTGTTTCGTGCCAAGAGCTATTTCACCCCCACCCAGCTGCTTATGATCTATAAGGCACAGATCCGACCTGTCCTGAATACTGTTCCATATTTGGAGCGCGGCACCTAAACATATCCTGAGGCTATTGATTCTGTCCAAAAGGGCAATTCGTCTCGTCGGTGATGCCTCGCTTACAAACTCGCTCACTTGTCTGGAACACCGTAGAAAAGTTGGCGATTTGTCTCTATTTTATAGATATTTTCATGGGCGATGCTCTTCTGAAATATCAACAATCGTTCCTGCTTTCGCAGTCTCTTCGAGACTAACCCGTCAAGTTCAGTCATCACACCCCTTCGTGGTCACTTTGGAGACCTGCAGAACATCACTTTCCAAAGACTCGTTCATCCAACGAACAGCGAGGCTTTGGAACTCATTGCCTAGGGAGGTGTTCCCCGAGGCATACAACCTCCAGAAATTTAAGAAGAACACCAACTCCTACCTTCTTTCCCTTGGTTTCCACGATGTTCTCTGAACATTACAGGATATCCCTTTTCGTGTGAACCAGAACATAAAAAAAAAAACTTGATTGGATCCATTCATTCTTACAAGGCGAAAACTCATTGTAAAGGTGAATAATGAAATATCAGACGATTACCTGGTTAATTCGAGAATACCTCAAGGAAGTGTGCTCGGTCCCCTGATTTTTCTATTGTTCATCAATGACTTACCTGACCACATAAGTTACGGTGAAGTCTTCATGTATGCAGACGACACATCTATAATCGTGTCTAGCATAGACAAAGATGAAGTGATATCTAAAACAAAAAAGGTCCTCCACGAGTTTGATGAATGGTGTCACAAAAATCGCCTGATGATGAACCACTCAAAGACAACACTACTCAGATTTCACAGACCCTGTGTAGATCCCATAATCACCCAAAATATCATATTTAGACAACACCGTTTACTATTCAGTACCAAATGCAATTTCTTGGGCACGGTCCTAGATGAAACTCTCAGCTGGGACGAATGCATTAACAGTATTTGCTCTAAACTAAATAAACATTACTTTGCCATAAACAACCTGAAAAGCTGCCTGAACGAAGATGGGCTAACCGCTGTCTATTATGCCCTCGTCTGCTCGGCCATTAGTTACAACATCTTAGTCTATGGGCTAGCTACTTCCAGTAACAGAGTTTTTTTGGCACAAAAAAGAATAATCCGTTCTATTTTCAGACTGGACTATCGTGAGTCCTGTCGAGAGGTGTTCAGAACAAAGCAATTATTAACTTTCACAGGTATTTATTTATATAAACTATTAACATATATTTAACTTTGAACTTAATAGCGATATCCATGGCTACCAAACAAGACAAAAAAATCAATTCAGATTGCAAAAGGTGGGGTACTCAAGTTATAAAAAATCACCAGACTACGCTGGTATGCAGTACTTCAACATTTTACCAAACAATTTGAAAAATATAACAAGCCTGGCAGATTAAAAACAGTCGTTTTTGATCACGAATACATTTTATATAATATTCAGGAGTTTTCCTCTCTCTGCAATATGAACTGAGACGAGCTGATAAATTCTTTTTATCCTGTGAAAATTCATGTACTTTAAACATTTACTATTTATTTGTAATGTCATTCTAACTTACACTCCTATGTCGTGCATTATACACTGTGTCCGTAAAGTATGGAACAAATTCATTTTTAGCTAAACAGGTCATTTTAAGAAATAATCCTGAAACACGTCGATTTTTGATGTTAATTTACCGTATTTCAAAATAAAAATCTAATATACAGGGTGAATAACGTTCGAGTAATGACGTCACCGTCATTTTTTTTAAATAGAACACCCCCATTTTGTCTCAATTTTCGGATTACTCTAGCTGAGCTGATTCCAAAAATGTATCACATGTTGATTCCAATTGGTACAGGGTGGACAAAAATACAATAGTTTTGTGTGCTCATAAAGTAACGCGTAACATTCTCTATTAGGTAAATTAATAATATTATCAAAAATACTTATTGTCTAGCGGCAATTGGTTCAAATGTAACACCCCGTAGTTTGCTACATGTTTAGAGTAATAAAAATGAGCTGTTTCCAAACATGTTTGGTACTTGTGGTCTAGCAGACAGAATATGACAAAAATATTCTTATCTATTTATAAAAACATGTAATATTTTTGGTATTCGTGAATATTCGAATGATTGCTTAGATTTAATTGGAAGTAGAAATGGAGTTAAGTGTAAAACAAAGAATTGAAATACTTATGATGATTGGGTATGGAGACAGATCGCGAACTCAGATGGAAGTGTGCAATTTGTTTAATGATAAATATCCAGAAAGACCTATAACGCGTTCAACAGTCAGTAAGATTGAAACGAAATTTCGAGAAATTGGTAATGTTGAAAATGTACGCAAATCAGGTCGTCCCTGCAAATGCTGATACAGCATTAGATGTTTTACTGAGTTTTGAAGAAGATGCGCACACTTCTGTTCGTAAAGTTAGTCGCTATATCGGTGTTAGCAAAACAACGGTACACAAACTATTGAAGCTTGAAAAATGGCATCCTTATAAAATCAAACTTGTGCAAGAATTAAACGAAGATGATCCCGATAGAAGACTCCAATTTTGCGAAGAAATGATGGATAAATGTCACCGAGACCCTCTCTTGATACAAAACATTATTTTTTCTGATGAGTCCACTTTCATGTTAAATGGTGAGGTTAACCGTCAGAATTGTAGATACTGGGCAAAAGAAAACCTCCACTGGATGCGTGAGCATCATACACAATACCCTCAAAAGGTAAATGTATGGGCTGAAATTGTACGAAATCGAATCATCGGACCCTACTTTTTCGAAGGTAATTTAAACGGGGCAACGTACCTTGAGTTTTTAAGGGGGTATCTCGTACCTACTTTACGTAATTTGTTTCCCAGCAGACGTAATCCTGGAGGTTTTGATGAAAGTTTATGGTTTCAACAGGATGGTGCACCTCCACATTATGCTGTAGATGTTAGAAGGTACCTAGATGAAATTTTTCCGAACAGGTGGATTGGTAGACGTGGACCCACTGAATGGCCAGCGAGGTCACCAGATTTAAATCCTTTGGATTATTTTCTGTGGGGCCATCTGAACAATGTTATTTATAAAACGAAACCAGCAAATATTGCAGATGTACAAGAGAAAATTCGAACAGAAATAAACAATATTACGCAAGAAACCATACACAAGGTTCAACAAGAATTTGTACACCGTTTGGGTTACTGTCAAATACAGCAAGGGCTGCAGTTCGAACATTTATAAAGTCATGTATTCCAGCATATTCTGTCCGCTAGACAATAAGTATTTTTGATAATATTGTTAATTTACCTAATAAAGAATGTTACGCGTTACTTTATGAGCACACACAAAACTATTGTATTTTTGTCCACCCTGTACCAATTGGAATCAACATGTGATACATTTTTGGAATCAGCTCAGCTAGAGTAATCCGAAAATTGAGACAAAATTGGGGTGTTCCATTTAAAAAAAATGACGGTGACGTCATTACTCGAACGTAATTCACCCTGTATATTAGATTATTATTTTGAAATACGATAAATTAATATCAAGAATCGACGTGTTTCAGGATTATTTCTTAAAATGACCTGTTTAGCTAAAAATGAATTTGTTCCATACTTTACGGACACAGTGTATATTATATATTACATATTATTACTGTTGCAATGTTACTTTTCATTGGTATTTTTTATTTAATTTTTATGACTTGTCAATCCGATGTAAATTGGTGATTTTATGATCAATAAAACTGTCTGTCTGTCTGTCTGACAGCTGTTTGAGTGACCGCAGGCCAATGATAATGCTTGTAGGTGTGTCTATACGTTGAGACTAATAAATAACCAGTTTCAGGAGGTCG
The DNA here is from genome assembly GCA_018342105.1 of Gonioctena quinquepunctata. Classification (NCBI taxonomy): domain Eukaryota; kingdom Metazoa; phylum Arthropoda; class Insecta; order Coleoptera; family Chrysomelidae; genus Gonioctena; species Gonioctena quinquepunctata. The sequence goes on along the minus strand of JAFIRS010000018.1, from coordinate 485,915 downwards.
TAAATGAAAGCCAGTAGCGCCTCTCGTCTAGGATCGAAATAGGATTCAAAATATTTTATAGTTTTGTCATGTTTTGTTGGAAAATATGGCTTTTTTCGACCATAGGAAAATTAAATTATGATGATCCGATTGCCTATTAATACGTACTTCCTCGCTTATGACATTTTTTTTATTTTAACGTATTTTTAAAATATTTAAATATCTAAATAAAATTAGTTATCTTTGCCTCTGCCGCTCAAAGGATTCCGCCCCAATACTGGAAAACTTGTTTTTTATGTATCTGCAATTGTATAAGACTATATAGTTTTCCCAATACCAATTGCAGAAGCATAAAAAAGTCTTGCGGCGAAATCCTGTGAGCAGCAGTGGCGGAGATAACTAATTTTATTTAGATATTTTAAGATTTTAAAAATGCTTCATAAATAATGAAAAATGAAAAAAAAAATTAAAGACAAGCTTTTATTTATACAAATACATTAAGAAAAAAAAACTAGAATATCCTACAAAACTAGAATATTCTAAAACGTATTTCGATCGGCACACACCAAGACCACAGACGCTACTGGTTTTTAATCTTTCAGAGCTATTAAAACACAAATATAACGCGTGATTTATGACCTCCCTTCGTATAGCCACACCTGCAAGCATTGATGTCCGACTTGATTGGCCCAGACGAATGGGTTTGTAGAACAGTCAGCAGTCACTCAAGTCCACGTTGACTATCGGCTCTTTTGATCTACCGTTTGTCGACGGAGAATGTTTACGAGTAGTACAGATTATTTTTCGTTCCGTTTCTTCGCATATACGCTCGTGTTAGCGAAGTGAGTTTTTATTTGCTCTCTATAGAAACAGCTTCTGCAATTGATATTGAATGGACTATAACTCCCTGCAACTTTTATACGATCGATTCCGGTTCACTGGGGCTGTCCCATTCCGAAGATATCATCGTGAGATTTTTGTATTTTCAAGGAATGATGAAAAATTGTTTTGTTCACAGAACGATTGTGCGCGATTTCGAAAGAGCTATGAATCTTTTTTCGAATTTTGCTGAGAACATTCGTCTGAAAAAACGAAACCAAATTGACACCTGTGAAATGATGGAACTCTTATGGAAGGAAGAATTATCCGACGGAGATGAAAAATCCACCCTTGAAAGCGAGCGAAGAAAACGGCTCATTTCGTTAGTCAAGGCTTCAACTACAGACAAAGACTTAGTTTCTGTGGATCTTCCGAAGTTTTTTTCATGATAAAAACGATATTGATATTTGTATAAAGAGCTTTATACTATTGTGAATATTGTAATTTTTTATAAGCCGCAGTGATGCCAGGCGCGGATCCAGGATTTCGTTCAGGGATGGGGGCATTTTCTGTGTGATGAACTTATCTTTCAGAAAATTTGTTCTAAAAATATAGAAACCAACAGTGCAGTTGCTGTCCGAGAAATACAGTTAAATTTGAATGGTGCTCTGCAAGGGTGGATCTATGGCGGGGATAATCAATCTTCAAAAGAACCATTTGATGAGTTCTATAAAATGCTTTTGGTAAATTTCGATGAGGCATATCCCATCCAGAAAATAAAAAATAAAAAGAGGAAGGAATGGTTGACAAATGGAATCAAAATTTCAGCAAAAAACTTACGATCACTACATCATATAAGGAAATACACAAATGATTTTTTTTCCACAACTACTAAAATAAATACAGGTCAATCTATCGAAAGCTAATAAAACTCGCAAAAAACAAATATTACCAAAATCGTATAAGCTAAAGGAGAGTTGGACAATAATCAATGAACTCAGAGGAAAAAACTCTGGGGGGAGGGTAGAATCTAAACTCAGTCCAGACACTCTCAACAGTTACTATTGTTCGATTGCAGACACTCTGAGAGAGAATATAACAATTCCCTATGATCCACTGGTTAATTTGAGCCATATTACCGTGAATCAAAACTTTGTGTTGTACGATACCAACGTCGATGAGTTGGTAGAAATTATATGCAGTATGAAGAACAAAACCACATCTGGAATAGACGAAATATCCATAAGAATTTTCGAAAACGTTCCTCTAAACGCGCTCAGTTGCTTAGCAGCTCTGACAAATGAGTCTTTTCGCATAAAGGTGGTGATAAGAACTCTCCCTCAAATTTTAGACCCATTTCTCTCATTCCAACACTGTCAAAAATTATTGAAAAACTTGTCGAAAATAGATTGAACAACTTCTTATGCAGCCACAATATTTTGAGTATCCAACAGTTTGGATTCCAAAATAATAAAAGCACTAATGATGCAATGTTTTCTCTCCTATATGAACTGTACAACGAAATCAATAGTGGCGAGGTGGCTGCGGCAGTATTTTGTGATTTGTCTAAGGCATTTGACTATGTGAATCACGAAATAAACTGCACTGCTACGGAATCAGATATAGTGCTCATAGATGGTTTGAATCATATTTATCAGATCGAACGCACATAGTAAAAACGAAATCAACCTCCAATATAGCAAATATACATTGTGGGGTGCCTCAAGGCTCGATCCTTGGCCCCATTCTGTGTTTGCTATATATAAACGATTTAACAGCCCTTGACATATCAGGAAAATTCTCTCTCTTCGCAGATGACACTACTATTTTATGGCACAAAAACGATTAAACTGATCTACATCGAATCTTCAGCAATGACATACAAATGGTGAAAAAGTGGTGTGACTCAAATCTACTCACATTTAACACATCCAAAACCAATATAGTTTCATTCAGATGCACAATAGGAGATATATCCCTAGATACTAAAATGATTGAGAAAAAAACAAATTCCAAATTTTTGGGGCTATTCATTGATTGTGGACTAAAATTCAATGCTCATATAAACAACCTCAATAAAAAGTTATCCTCTGGTTGCTATGCCGTCAAAATGGCATCAAATGAGTTGGGATATTCAGCCGCAAAAGCAGTTTATTATGCTTTAATAGACTCTCAGCTAAGGTATAGCATTCCATTTTGGGGAGCATTTAATAGTTCCTCACTACAAAGTGTCTTTGTTCAACAAAAACGTGCTCTGAAAAGCTTATGCAAACTAAGACTTCGAGACTCATGCAGACTTCACTTTAAAAATCACAAAATACTGACTGTCATATCCATATATATATAATGGAAACATTATGCCTTATACACAAACACAAATCTAATTTTAATAGAGTAAACACTTATTCTACCCGACAAGATCAGCATTTGAAACTACCAATTCCTTCATCTTCTCTTGTGAAAGATTCATTAATATATAATGGATGCAAGATATTCAACCACTTGCCAGAAAATATAAAAGGAGTGGTATCTGGTGTTATTTTTAGAAAAGAAGTCAAGGCATTGCTTTCTGATAGACCCTATTATAGTTTAGAGAAATTTTTCAACGATCGTAATATTTTATAGATAGAGGGAACTCATGTTTTTATATATTTTTAACTTCCTACTTTATATTTAATTTTAATTTTAACGTGTCTTATTGGTTTTTATTAGGCGTTTTAAATTGTGATCTTACATTTGATAGATATAAGATATCCAACTTTTTATTTAATTTTAACCTGTCTAATTTGTCTTTGTTTTGTATTTTTTTGACGATTTGTGTTTTTTACAGATTAACAGTTAGTGATTTAACAATTTTAACATTGTATTCTTTTATATTATTATATTAGGTGTGTGTGTACTGTTTATTTATTGACCTTTTTGTTATTTTAAAGCTGACTCCACACTGTCTCCTCTGTAATAATTATAATGATGGTAGTTATGATCTAACACATGCTTTGTCAATGAGATTATGATTCTTTCGACAATAAAGTATATTTTGATTGATTGATTGATAATGGTAAATAGAGCTCGTCCAATATTTAAACGACCGTTTGGTCGGTAGGCAGGGGGAAAACACGAGTGGACACGATTTGCTGTGGCAGCTTATGCAACGGCGAATCTTCACCAGTGTCTTGGCATGCAGCATTTGGAAGGTTAGGTTTGTTCGATTAATAAATAGGTAGTGCAGTTATTTATTCAACTTTGCAATAGTTTACTTGCTACCTTGCCAAAATGCCCTCTGGCAGATTTGTCGAAAAATATTTTTTCCATTCAGAAGTTATAGGAGTGTAAGTTCTATTCGTCTCGTGTATCGCCTATACCAAATAATTGGGTACGCCTATGGCATTTCTATCAATAGCCACAGTTCGGGCATCTTCGAGAAGGTAGGGGAAGGCCAAAGTGGTCGTTTCAATATTGGACGAGCTCTACCCCAACCCAGACTGAAAAATAAGATAAAAATTAAAAAAATATGCTTGTTTTCTGGCTACTATATACCTTTAAGATTCAATAATAAATTATTTAGACTATGGATTTGATAGTGACCTTTTTCAATATACTAAATTTTAATACAATTATAAATGATGTTTTTAAATATTCCATCTGATAATGGATATTCCGCCATATTGAACTTAAAAATAGAATCAGAGCTAAAATTGTGGCCAAATAAATGTAAAAACTAAAACCTCCTGGATTGGAGTATACTTTTGCTAACTCTGCCCTGCAGTGTAGCTTCTGCAGAAAGGTCCTTTTCGGCTTTAAAGCGGTTCAAAACGTGACTTAGATCAAACATGATTGAGGAACGTTAAACAGGTCTTGCCCTTTTGTGGCATTTATGCTTAGATCAAAGCGAAATTGGGCACAGGCTACAAGATAAATAAGTCAAGTTTTGGAGTTGAAAGCTAAAGACGAAAGAGAACACCAGGGCAGGCAAATACAACTGACACAAAGGCAATTATAATTAAATGCCGCCAATATCCGACGCAATGTCCGCGGAGAGTCCTACCGGATATAGGTCTTAGTCGTAGTGGCGTCCGACACTACCGAGATCGATAGACCCCTCCCAAAAAAAGATATTGCCCATTTGCACATCCACCGCAACATTTTAATAGATAAAGAGAAAGTTATAGATTGTTTTGCAAATTTAAAGAAAGAAATGCAAAACTGAGTATCCTCTAGTTGTGAATTTAATCTATTGAACAAAAATTTAGTTTATTGTACTTTTTTAATGAGATTTTGTCTCACTAAGATGGTTTAAATTCGCATCTAGAGTTACGGTTTTAGTTAGCGGTGTTCCTATATCGTTTCGTACTGAATTTGTTATTGATTGATTTTTTAGTTTCAAGTTTCTTTTTTACTGAAAACTAAAGTTATTGACCCATTTTTTTATTCTTAGTTTGGTTTTAGATTTAAAATGTATTCAACTTTCAAATGTAGCCAGACACAAATGTATTAATTTGATAAGTGGTAAATTAATAAATCGTTTTGATGTTTCGTGTTTTACAATATTATGTATTTTAAAACAATGTATGTTTATTTTTTTCCAAAGTTGGGCGCACCCTATGAATGTGACTATGTTTTACCCCTCTAGATCTGCCATTGGTGCTCAGTCTTTGGAAAGATGGTTTTCTGTCATGGTCAATGGGATACATGTAAGATGTCTAAAAACCCTGGTGAATGAACTGATTCGATATTGTTTAGATGTTCGAGGGGACACCACCTGTTACTTCAACAGAGCTTCTCTCTCTCTCTCTGTGGTAGATGGCGCCATTCAAACATTTTTGTCTATATTCTCGCTTAATGTCAGAACTTAATTTTTGACATCTGCAGCATCTTATATAATAGTATATTAAAGTATAAGTGGATAAAAAGGGCTTTAAAACACGCGCGATTTTTCGAGCACGACGGCGCAGCCGGAGTGCTCGAAATAGAGCAAGTGTTTTTAAGACCAGTTATCCACGAATACTTTACGTTATTTTTTTTTATTGGTGCACTTTGAAATCATATATACTGGTATTATTACTACAAAAAATAGAAATAAGAACTAATAATGCAAGAAGGTTGAATTCGTGATGTGACATCAATATACCTTTCGTTGTCATGGAAATGAGAAAAACATTCATTTGCAATTTGTTACCAAAGATCAATATTTGTTGTCACCAGAGCTCAAAAATGAATGATTCTAATATCGATTTCTTGAATAGTGAGGCAGAATCGCGGTTAATACCGCGAAAATCCAGTGATATATATAAAAAAGAATATGAAAAGTTCATCAAATGGATGGAGGAGCACATATAAATGAACGAATTGTGAGTAATATTTTGACGTTACAAGGTACTCCTGTCAGATCAATAATTAAAAATTTGTCATTTAGACTTCACGTTTCTCGATTTGTTGATGTTGTCATGGTTACCTTTAAAAAACGCGCGTTTTTTAAAGTTCGATTCAAACACGCTGAGGCGTGCTTTAAATGGGTAAAAAGGGGCACCAATAAAAAAAAATTATTTTTAGTGTTTTGTCGGTATGTATACGTTTTTCTTCTCTTTGATTTGAAATCTTGCTTAGCTTATTCCTGAGTTTGTTCATTAAAAAATCACTCGTTCATCATTTCATTAGTGCGTGAGGAATTGTTTATTTTCAGGTAGTGTAGTGTGTGAGGATACTTTTTGTAGAATGAGCCACATTTGTATTTTGTGTGGACAGTATAAAGCCGCAGATTCGAATTTTCGCCTGTACCAAAAGCAAGTAGAAATCTTGACGAATTGACTAATAAGGATATTTCCATAGTTCATCATATTGTATGCAGTGAATTTTATATTTTCGCCTCAAAAAGAAATCTGAGGAAATAAATATACCCTGACTGTATTGAAACTAAAACGAAATTGGCGCCATCTGACACGCTAGTAATCTCTATTATCAAGTCTATCGCCAAGTCGATCCCAAACTTCTACAGGTATAAGTGCAAGCACCAGGGTTTTTAGACATCTTAGATACATGCGACGACAACACTCAACAAAATCACAGAAGAATCGTGCATGTTGGTTGACTGTTGGCGCGCAACGAACCGAACCTATGAAAGTGGACCTCATTAGGCCCACGTTTATAGGTTCCAGTTAACCTCTGGTTGAGTTTACTAGTGGTTAGAATGTGCCTTCAGCCGATCGTAAAACGAACATCATTTCTATTCTAACCGCTAGTTAACTCAACCAGAGATTAACTGGAACCTATAAAAGTGGTTTTTGTTTATGAACCGCTAGATGTCGTAGTCGCTGACGGTTTTGGATATAAAATGGCCACCCTGTAAATATTAAAATTTCAGAAATCTTCCCAGGAGGGAGGTTCCCGAAATAGTTTTATCATTGTCTAAAGATATCTTTAGACAATGGTTTTATGTACAAACATTTCCCAATTCACATGAAACAGCCATCTGCATGGATGCGCTGTTGTCAAGTCCGGTACATCTATGTCAAAAGCCATAGTCAGTCATAAGAATATTGTTTCATACATTGCGTACATGGTGAAACCTAAGATTAACCAATGTACGGGCTTTTACAGTAACACATGTAAATTCCTAAGTTGGTGACTACTTATAAGTCCTGTTCGTTTGAAATGGTCAGCCTGCTCAAAAAATCATAGAGATTACGTAATAGGCCTTTTCATTTAGATGATTTTTTAAGGCGCATGCGCTCGTTTTGAGACCCAAAGCACAGTAGAATGCTCTAGTTCTTTCAGCAATTCTACTGTGCCCAAAGTCTGATTGGCTATTGGGAAAGTGAATAGCCATTGGTTAGTTTTGAAATAACAATATGAGATTGGCTTAGTTCAAAATTAGCGGTATTTTCACATTATGTCAACAGTCAACTTCATGACAAATGCACCTGCATACATTGGCGTTCGTAACTTTCTTTGTAGGTTAAGTACTTATTACCTATTTTATACCGCCAAAAACCTTTCATTCGTAGATAAAATAATGTACACGAATATTTTCCAATGGTGAATTTTCTTCTCCATGTAAATTCAAGTCAACTATCCATAGGAAAACTCAAAAATATTTTATATCCTTAAAAAAAATCGCCGTCAATGACGTTGGGTCTGACAGGTAAACAAAGTTAGTCATTTGTCATCTAAATGAAAAAGCCTATTATAGTTGACAGTTCGAACAACTAGCGGAGAAAATTTGCACTGTGCGAAGTAACGATACATACGTCCATCAGAGGCGCTAGGAGTTCGTTTCAAAATGTGATGAAAAAATCAATTTTCAATTTCGAATTATGAACAATATTAACATTTTTCAATTCCTTAGTCTATTGTTGAACTTTCTAGGTGGTAATATTCATTAGAAATTCAAAATATCCTAGAAAACGGGCACAAGCGTGTTCCCGATTTGACATTCACTTGACCGATTTGAATTTCACCAAACACTAGCGCCAATTGTAGTTGTTTCAAGAATATTGACGAACAATACTATTTCTTACAACCCAAACATAAATTCAATCACACTTTTAATGTGATGTTTCAGAAACAATTTGGAATACTGGAGAGTTATTGCAACTTAGAAATAAGCGCTGACTTCATTAAAAGATCCGCTATTTATTTTGAACATACGTCAAATTATGTGAAACCTTCTTCACGTAATGAAATTATATCGTGTTCGAATGCGAATCTCAACCTTCTTTTCCCTTTTTCTTCAGTCATTGTTTCACCAGAAAAATAAACTTATGAAAATAATCACACTATTGTTCGTTAGTTGGACGCATAAGTGACACTTGGACGAATTAATTCTCCACAATATTGTTGGGGTAGAAAATATACCACCACCAAAAAAACCTGCTTTATTTGATTTTCAAAATATATAGACGAGCAGTGCTTGACAAACTTTGGATGTTCAACTGGCGACAGATATATGACAGAAAAAAAGACAAATCTGTCAAAATAAAGGAACTTTTAATAACTATTTAAATAAAGTAAGGGATTCCTGTATTTTAGATTGAGGATATCCTCAAAGTACCGGACACAATGCGCATGCGTATATGTCAAATTGAAAGAAACTTTATGGAAAGAACTATAGGACGGACGTTGCAATAATTCTCTAATATCATAATAAAAATATTAGCAAAACCGTTGTTTGAAGGGAAAGAATAAACAATGGTAAAACATATAAACGAAGACAGATTATAGTTGACAGTTCGAAGTAACCAGCGTTAAAGGTTTGAACTGCGTGAAGCAACGATGCAAACGTACACTAGAAATGCTATTAGTACGTTTTTAAATGTGATGAAAAAGATTGGCATTTTCAATTTTGAATTATGAAAAATATTGAAGATTTTTTCAATTTCTAAGTTTGTTGTTGAGCTTTCTAGGTGGTAATCTTTATCTGCAAATAAAAATATTTCAGGAAAGTGGCACATGCGTGATCCCCATTGCTCGGAACAAAGGAACAACCAAATACTGCTCAAATCAGATTAGAGCAACGCGGGCATGACAAACGAACAGGCATATTGTACCTTAGTCATCTACTTAGATAATATATGCTAAGCTAGATACGGCATTTTGTATTGTTTGTATCGTATTAGTGTGGTACCGTTGTGAGGGGATGAAGGGGGACGACTTCGTACTATATGTAATAGCCATTGGTCAATTTTATTGTTCAATTTATTGATCAATTTTATTGGATCGTGTAAATTCGCACTTATTATGGGGAATAGAATTTCCTACTCAGATAACATTTACTCTCTTTGAGCGTACACGTAATAGCCAGAACCGCGTGTAACTGTCAATAGTTACACTGATTCCCCCCGGACCTACCAAAACAATAACCTAGGTGGCGTATCTAGCGTAGCATATATGATCTAAGCTCGACTACGTCATCATGATGTGTCTATAGTCGATACTGAATGAATGAGGTTGTTCATTTATCCAATTATCATTGAGATATTGTTTATTTCTTCCATTCTTTTTGAGGTGAAGTTATATTTATTGACTATTCTCACTACGATTGATTTAGTGACCCAAGCCGAAGATATTTGGGGGTGCCATCTATAGTGGAACTTCTATACTGCTATCGCAGTGCTATTGTTCAAATCAACATTGAAAAAGAAGAAATTGTTCTTATCGACTAACATTGTGTATAAATGTCGTATTTGGTTTTGCGCTTTTTGTAGTGAGAATTTTGTGAGGTAGTTGTTGAATTTGGTGTTATCCGTTATATTTAGGATATACAGTAAGAAAACATATATGAGTGAAAGATATAATTTGTATATTTCCGATTTGTCACAAACTTCATTTCCTAGTTTTTCGCTTCAAATTTGATGTACTCATTTTAGGGTTAACAATTTTCCAAACCTCCGTAATCGGAAATATTCAGTTTCCGAACGTATATTTTTTTAGTAAAGAAAATACTATTACTCAACTTGTTACAAACTTAGATTTGGTCATAGTTATTGAATCGTTTTGTAGATGTTTAGATTCGAATGCACTAGCTTGGCCAGTTCTTGTATTTCTGTTTCGGAAAAGGATGGTTTTAATAAGCATGTTTCTTTCAGCATAAAACTGATGGAATGATTGAGAATTAGCGAGGAACAGACTAATATATAACTAGTGAAAATGGCAGCACTCGGTCATCAAGCCGCAGCGGCTTTACTTGATTTCAACCAGAAGTTGGACATCAATCTTCTGGACAGTGTGGTTGTGAGTATGTATGCTGGGAATGGAGAAACTCAACGAATTGCGCAAGAAGTATTAACAACTCTGAAAGAACATCCAGATGCATGGACGAGAGTTGATACAATACTGGAATATTCAACGAACCAACAAACAAAATATTTTGCATTACAAATCCTAGAACAAGTTATCAAAACTAGGTGGAAGGTATTACCGAAAAACCAATGCGAAGGCATAAAGAAATACATTGTTTCTCTCATTATTAAAACGAGTTCAGATTCGGAAACATTAGAAGCTAACAGAACATATCTCAATAAGTTGAATATGATATTGGTACAAGTTCTGAAAAGGGAATGGCCGAAAAATTGGGAAAGTTTCATACCAGATATCGTTGGTGCAAGTAAAACTAATGAGAGTTTGTGTCAAAATAATATGATTATTTTGAAACTGCTCAGTGAGGAACTGTTTGATTTTTCATCGGGCCAGATAACACAAACCAAAGCAAAGCACCTGAAAGACACAATGTGTTCTGAATTCTCAGCAATTTTCCATTTGTGTCAATTCGTGTTGGAAAACTCGCAAAACCCTCCTCTCGTTAATGCAACTCTTGAAACCCTTCTTCGTTTCCTTAACTGGATACCGCTCGGCTACATCTTTGAAACCAACTTGATCAACACTCTCATTTTCAAATTCTTATCCGTTCCGATGTTCCGCAATATTACTTTGAAATGTCTTACGGAAATCGCTGGAGTAACTGTGAGCAACTACGATGACATGTTTGTTCTCTTGTTTACGCAGACAATGTTACAGTTAGAGGTAATGTTGCCCTTGCAAACCGATATCAAATCAGCTTATGCGTGTGGACAAGATCAAGAACAAAATTTCATACAAAATCTAGCATTGTTCTTATGTACTTTTTTGAAAGAGCATAGTAACATTGCTGAGAACCAGTTTGCCACGTTGGGAAAAGCTCTGCGTTATCTCGTACTGATTTCTGAGGTGGAAGAAGTTGAAATATTCAAAATATGTCTTGAATATTGGAACACTTTGGCGTCTGAATTATACCAGGAAGTTCCTCACGGAGGAGCTCGCCCGATATTTTTCGGAAACAGTCGTCCTGGAGTCACCAAAGAAGCTTTTGTTAACATGTATCAAGAATTGTACAAGGACGTACTGAACAAAGTTCGATACATAATGATTTCGCGGATGGCTAAACCCGAAGAGGTGTTAGTTGTCGAAAACGATAATGGAGAAGTGGTGAGGGAGTTCATGAAAGATACTGACTCTATCAATTTATACAAGAATATGCGTGAAACGCTTGTATATTTGACTCATCTGGATTGCGCCGATACAGAACGAATTATGACCAATAAATTGCAAAACCAAGTTAATGGTTCTGAATGGTCTTGGAAAAATTTAAATACGCTCTGCTGGGCTATTGGAAGCATATCTGGTGCAATGCATGAAGAGGATGAGAAGAGGTTTCTCGTGACTGTTATTAAGGATCTCCTTGGGCTATGTGAACAGAAACGTGGCAAAGACAATAAGGCGATCATAGCCTCTAATATTATGTATGTTGTTGGACAGTACCCACGCTTTTTGAGGGCACACTGGAAATTTTTAAAAACTGTTGTAAATAAGCTTTTCGAGTTCATGCACGAAACTCATGATGGTGTTCAAGATATGGCTTGTGATACTTTTATTAAGATTGCATTGAAATGTCGGCGACATTTCGTTACAACACAAATTGGTGAATCTTGCCCTTTCATTGAGGATATTCTGGCATCAATTTCTACCATCATTTGTGATCTGCAGCAGCAACAGGTTCATACATTTTACGAGGCCGTAGGATATATGATATCTGCTCAAGTTGACGCTGCAACTCAAGAAGCCCTTATTGAGAAGTATATGCTACTACCAAATCAGGTGAGTCTAGATGATTCTCTAGGATTCAAGACTATCATCATTTAATGATCTTTCGACTGAATGTACTATTTGCTTGCCTATTTTGTTACGACAGTTGGCACCAGGGTACGCATTATTTAAATCATTTGATTGAAATAACAATTTAAATCAACAATTTCAATAAAGTGATTTTTTTATTTTAATCAATGTATGAAATAAAAAATCTGAAACCAGACATAACTTTATTTATTTTACAAAATAAAATACAAATTAATTATAATCTTTGAAAAGTCCTTGCATTTCCTTTTTGCAATTTTTACATATTGCTCTACTACCAGTTTTTCCTTTTTCTGATTATTCTTCTATAAAATAATTCCAAAATGTGTCTTTCCTCCTTCCACTCCAGTAAATTTTTATTTTACAATTTACTCTTCACCAGTTCAGTTCACTTTTATTTAAATTTTAATAGTTTAAATTCCGTTGGTTATTTTCCTTGGGCACAGACTCAATAAAATTTGTCAAATAAATTGCTTACGAGTTCTCCTTCTCCTCCCCTTGATTTGATTTGATTTGATTTGATTTGATTTGATTTGATTTGATTTGATTTGATATGCTATTTGTTGTTGTTTGCATGTAAAAATACATACTTAAGATAGACCAAACCACATTAATCATTATTCAAAATTAAAAAACACGATTTTTAAATTATTTTATTTTTTAAATAAAAATCATGATTTTTTCGAACCCTGGTTGGCAATAGTATTAGTATAATTCAGTAAAAGTCAGAAATAGTATAATTCGAAGATAAAAATTGGAAATATTCTATGATTTGGAGGTAAATGCCAAAATAAGTATAATACTAAGATAGAAGTCAGAATTATGCTATAATTCAGAGATTCATGTCAAAATTAGTATAACACAACACAACAGAGATAAAAGTCAGTATTAGTGTAATTCCAATTACACTACCCCTATAAAGTGAGCAAAACCACTTGCTCGAAAATCGATCAAACCTCGGCCAATAATTTTTGTAAATTTGTCGTGAATAAATTAAATTGTCGCGCTTTTATTTTTTTTATAGGGAGCGGTTGTGCTAACTTAATATCAGTGCCAACTATAGTAGATTTACTGGTGAAATTTCAAAATTATTGTTTATACAATTTGTCGTGTAATTGGCAAAATCCATTTAACACAAAATAAAAGTGCATCAAAATTTATTTTGAAGAAAATACTTATATGATACTTCCTGCAAAAATTTCGAGTTCTTGGTAACATCACATACATATAAGTACATTTGATTTATACATTTTACATGGATATGTAAAATATATTTCAATTCAATTTTTTTTTGTAAATGATTAATTTTAAAATGTAATTTTTTCAACAATAGTTACCTTATATCAGTTGAACATCTTTTCTTACAGCCGAATACTCAATTAACTTTAAACTTTTCTGAAGCACACCTGTTTGTGAATTATGAATAATTTGAGATTTCCAATTTTTCAGCAATGTAGTTGAAAATTTTCTCTTGAAGCTGAGAACTCTCTTAACAGTTGTCTCATGACAAAAACACATTTTTTGTGGACAGTTCGCACTTCATAAAGCAGAAAAAAGTTGAGAACGATGATTTAGTTAGAACTTCCATTTTTCAATAATACACTGTATCCCAGAGCCATCAAGCCAAAAATTCACTAACAATTGTCAAATTACCAAACCATGATGGTCTTGCAGTTTTTAAATTTCCTGAAGCAAAAGTATGGTGCATATTTTTTTTCTCTAAGTGGCTATGCTAACTTGATATCAAGTAAGCATTGCCAATAAGAAAAATTGACTAGTGTGAGCCGAATATCAAATACATTTTTACAAGAATTTGTCGAATAATCGTCGAAATCCATTTAAAATAATAAACATATTTCAGCAATGTTCACTGTATGTCAGTTGAACATTTTGACTCCCAACTGAAATCTCACTTAACAATTGTTGAATGAAGTCTTGCAAATTAAAAAAAAATTAATCAGAAAAACATCTGTCTATAGAGATGTATAATTTGAAAATTCGATTTTTTCGTTCTTTGCTCTCTGTATGACAGTTGAACGTTTTTTGTTACAGCCAAAAACGCACATAACAATTGTTGAATAAAAAAAACATAAATGTCGTGGAAATTTGGAATTTTTGAAAGCAAAAAATAGTGATGAGAATGGTAAATAAATTGGAAATTTCCTGCTTTAGTAATACACCCTGTAACCCAGCTGAATATTTTTTTCTTCCAGCTTAAATCTCGCCTAACAATTGTCAAATTACCATAATTGTCATTTTGCATCAGGAAATTCAAATATTAAATTTCCAAGATAATTTTGTTTTTGTTATTTGTCATTAGGTAAACTCGGTAACTAAACATTGGACTATCATACATGCTAATTCTCGAATTATTCATAATACACAAACTGGCGTTTTTCTGCTTCAGAAAATTCAAAATTTGTTTGGTCATTCAAATATTGTTAAGTGAGTATTCGGCCGTAAGAAAGGATTTTCAACTGATATACAGTGTGCATTGTTCTAAAATTCAATTATTGTTTACAAAAAAGCTTCTGAAAATTCGAATTCAAAATATTTCCCGTATGTATGTAAAATGCATGAATCAAATGTACTTATTTGAATGTGATGTTGCAAAGAACACAAAGTTTTTGCAAACACCAGAAAATATAAAAAGCATATATTTTCTTTAAAATATGTTTTTGAGCATTTTTATTATGTTAAATGGATTTTGACAATTATACTGTAGTGGCAGTCCCAACTTGACTCTATAAAAAAATACTAAAAGCTAGACAATTTTACTTCATGATAAATTTACGACAATTATTCGACAAACTTGTTTATAGGTTTGATCGACAAACCTTATTTTGGAATTCTTGTTCACAAACACTTTCTTTAATAATTCTAACAATAAATGTTCCATCGGATTCTTAGGTTGTATGAATCAATGTTTTTTCTTTTCAAGGTTTGGGATGACATCATCAGTCAAGCCAGTAAAAATGTTGACTTTCTGAAAGAAATCGAAATAGTCAAACAATTGGCAAGCATATTGAAAACTAATGTGAGGGCTTGTAAAGCTCTGAATCATGCCTACGTTCTTCAACTTGGTCGAATCTATTTAGATATGTTGAATGTCTATAAGGTATGTACAAATACAACTTATTTTTCCATTTTCTAGTTTTCAGCAACTAGCTCTTCACCATGGGCAAATGATTTATCCACATACTCAGTATTTCGATTTTACATACTCTGCATATTTTAATATCATTAAACTTGCCTTGGTTATTTCAATATTCGAGTGTTGGGTGTCTAATTATGGCTATGTTACATTATTCATCAGTTGAAACAAAATGCTTCACCACTTTTTCTAAGTGGTACTGATGTGGTGATAAAATAAAGTCTTTCGAAGAGGAATTATGTGTTTTTTTTCCATGGCTTTCAGTACATATCAACGGAAATTGAAATCAAAATTACAATATTAAAAAAAAAAAACGTTATTATTGAGCTCCTGGTGAATCCTAAAACGAATATAAAATGATTTAGAATATTTTGTTTTCAATACCACGTTTAAAAAACGGACTGAAAAGTATAAAATAATTTCATCTAGCACCATACAGATTCCTAATTTGTCATTGTAAATTTTTAATAGCTATAAAAATATTTGTGTAAGATTTAACATGAAAAACATGGATCACTAACAATTTTATTGCACTGCAAATAATATGAACTGTTGTGTGACTTTTCTCAACGACAGCTACTCCCTATACTCCTATCTATTGCATGTGCCTCACGTTTTTCGTTTAAAATCTCACAAGTATTTTCAAAGCTATTAAAAATTCACAATCACAAATTTTCAGGACAATCTGAATGGGGTTATAAATCTGTTTGGGGCCAGGATAAATTATTTTATACTTTTTAATTCGTTTTGTACACATGGTATATTAAAAAAAAATCAGAAGAATTATTTTCTGCTTTTTAGTCTTGTGTATGTGAAATTTTGCAATCAATTTTATTATTATTATCATAACAGGCAAACAAACGGACAGACAAGAAAGCGAGTTAAAATTGCATTGTCATCCAGTTCCGAGCTAGGTTTAAAATTTCAAGTATCTAGCCCATCGGGACGATAGTTTAATGTCGATTGCTCTCTACTATTATTATTATTACAGACACTATATATGACACTGAGCTATATATAAAGTTTCATGTCTTTAGCTCATCGGGAAGTTAGTTTGAAATAGATTGCTCCTTACTATTATCATAACAGACAAACATACAAATAGACAGACAAGAAAGCTAGTTAGTATTGCATTGTCATCCAGTACAGAGCTATATTTAAAGTTTCAAGTATCTAGCTCATCGAGAAGTTAGTTTAAAATTGATTGCTCCTTAATATTATTATTATTACAGACAAACGAACAAACAAACAGACAAGATAGCGAGTTGATATTGCATTGTTATCCAATTCTGAGCAATGTCTGAAGTTTCAAGTCTCTAGCTAATCGGGAAGTTAGTTAAAATGATTGCTCCTTAATATTATTATTATTACACAGACAAACAGACAGACAAGAAAGCGAGTTAATATTGCGTTGTCATCCAGTTCTGAGTTATATCTGAAGTTTAAAGTCTCTTGCTCATTGGGAAGTTAGTTTAAAATCAATTGAAATATTTGTACTGAACAAGCAGACAATGAAAGCGAGCTAATATAAACATTTGTTCCTGATGTTGGAAGTTGAAGAACAGAAGAGAATATCAAATTGAAAAGAAATTGCAGAAACAAGGACAATAAAAACGGGGTAAACTATGCCTTGAAGTAAATCATAATAATGTAAAAATAAATCATTGATCCATAGCATACATTTAAATAAAACTGTATTCTTTCTTTTATGTGATGCATCATGAGTATTTTGACCAGAAAAAAAATAATGGCTATTACAATGACTAAAAAATAATAAATCTCTCAAGAACCAAGTTCTGTCAATGTCTGGTACTTCTGTCATTTTATATCCAAAGAATGCTTAACCAACAACCAAACTGTAATTATATTATGGAACAAATGCTATGCGTTTTTTTTATTACTAAATTGAAAAAAAAACGTCAAATTTTTATTGTTTTGGCAGTGACATTAACATTCCAGTCAATCGTTTGGAATTCACATACAGAATAACAGCAATTGTACTATTAATATAAATCTTGTAATAAAAACTTTTTAACAAAAAATTAAACCGACGAAATACGGAACTGAAAAGTAAAAAATAAAATAAACCTTCTTAGTCTCAATAACTAAGCTCCTAAACTAATGTAAGTTACTAATTTTGAGTCGGCGCCAAACAAACAAGCAAATGAATTAGGTAAGGCGTAAAATGATGGCATCGAGTTGGACGGTGACATTCTGATAATTTTTTTGAAGTAATTTAATGATCTTCGTTGGTTGTTCGTTTGGCGCCGACTCAAAATTAGTTACTTACATTAGTTTAGGAGCTTAGTTATTGATACTAAGAAGGTTTATTTTATTTTTTACTTTTCAGTTCCGTATTTCGTCGGTTTAATTTTTTGTTAAAAAGTTTTTATTTTTCAATTTTTTGACTACCTACTTGTTTTTTGATTACTTCCAGAAAACTTACTTACCCACCTTACTTCAACTATTACTAGTTAAATAATATGATTATCTACTTTTACAATTTTTGTAATATACATTATTTTTGTTGTTCTGGTTAGTTTATTTCATTACTTTGTATATCATTCCATCCTCTCCTAGAATATAATGATTGTGACGGATGTAGGAGAACAAACATAATAACATTAGCGATCTGTCATTGTCAACTACATATGTGTGCCAATGTTCACAAGTGAAAAATCAATTATTCTCTATTTTTCTACCCGTAAGAGTGGATAATTCCATTTGAAATCCAAATATGATCAACTATGAGGTATACCCTATCTAATAAAAAAAGAATTGTCCGAATCGAAGAACCCAGTACAAAGTTATGCCTGATAGAATCGGTTAACGGACCAGAATTCAGAGGGTGAGTGATCAATATCCTTCATTTTGCTACCCTTAGGGGTGGATTTTATCTCTTAAATGCAAATGGGACCAACTTCGAAGTACACCCTATCCACTGAAAAAAGAATTATCGGAATCGGACGTCTCAGTAAAAAGTTATGCGTGATCATACATAAAAAAGAAAAAAAATATACGTGTCGACTAGAAAACCTCCTCCTTTTTGGTTTCGTCGGTTAAAAAATTAGTATGGATGGAATATGATTGTAATATGTTTAATAAAAAAGGATTGAAATTAGAATGATGGGTATTGTGTACTACCTATATTTAAACAACGTAGGTCTGAACTTTTTTTCATGCCGTGCGGATTTTTTTTTTGCAGTCTTCAAAAATAGCCTACTTTTGACATTTAAATGTCATCAAAAATGAGAATATTTTGTTACCATGTGGGTTTTTGCAAGTCACAGGTTCTCTGCTATGTTATTTTCCAGGAAAATATTTAAGTAGATCGTAATTTGTATTTGAATGATTGAAGGTTGACAACCACTTGTCCATTCTCAACGTTTATAAACATAACAGACATTTTATTGGGACAATAGAATTTTTGATTTTCAATTTCGTGAATGTCCAGTTTAAGTATATACCAAGTTTGGTACTTCACAAAGTGCGTCTTTTTTAAGAATGTGCTTATTCATAAACCACCATATTTTCGTTATTCTTGAAACTTCTCGCTTCACCCACTTACTTTTTATTATTGATACCATTTCCTTTTTCAACTTTTAGTTAGTACTGGTCTCCTTTCCATGGTTTTACTTAAAAACGTGTATTTAATTTTGAAAATATTAACTACTTTCTATATTCCCATCCACATATCTTATCCCCCTCTTCTTTCTCTTAACGGCCTCAGGCTTCTCTCTTCATATTTTTCAAAACATTGCAGTGCCAGCTTCAAAACAGCTGGATAGATGTTTGGAAATAGTTCAGGAAAGTTTCTTAGATGAATCTAGTTCACCAAAGAAACTTTAAAAGACTGGACCAATTTGGATCAAACTTTTCTGGAATTCAAACAATCGAAGATGGTAAAAAAATATTAACTTTGTTGCTTCCTAGAATATAAAATAAAATATATAATTTAAAAGACAGATCAAAAACCCCTATTGCGAATTAAATTCGAAAGCAGCCAGGAAAGTAGTATTTCTATGAAATCTACCTAAAAGAACTCAACTGGTTTCACCCCTGTCTCTGCAGTTTAATAAAATAAAACTATTTCGTAAATTAAAATTGTGTTTTTGAATGTGCACTTCAAGAGGCAAATCGGACGTAAAAAAATTATACAATTCACTCATTATCAGTAATAAGATGTGTTGAATATCAAGAGAAAACAAAACTTGAAACAGATAAGTGTTTTGGAAAACCTAAACAATATTTTTCATTCTGGTAGGTGTCAATTGAAAACTTGTGAGATGTAAAACTAACCCCTTTAGTTACCCCAATCCAATGATTTGATGAATTACTTTCTTAATATTTCAAAAGTACATGTAGTTGCATTTGCAGATGATACTAACTACCTTATCACTGAGCAAAGTGCAGTAAACTCACTAACAAAGTCTTTACATGGGCTGATAAAAATCACTTGTCACTGAATATCAGCAAAACAGCATTAATAAAATTCAATATGTATAGCCCTGCTGAGACATTCAAAATCTATGATAATAACCAATTTGAGGTGGTATCTAACTCAATGACAAAAATGCTTGGTCTCACTTTAGATTTTAAACTCAATTGGAGTTCTCATATTGATACACTGTGTGACAGATTCTTGTCAAATCACTGTGGAAACGAAGTTCTGATAAATCGGTATCATGCAACTATCACCTACATGCTGGGGTGTATGAGCTCTTCTGCTGAAAGGGTGTTCATTCTGCAAAAGAATACACTTAAAGTAATTCTCAGCTAAAATGGCGTCAGACATGCAGACATTCTTTCAGGGAATTGAAAATACGTACAGTTGCTGGTTTCTATATATGGAAACTGTGTATTTATGTTTCAAAAAATAAGGGTAAATTTACATCAAATCAACAAGACCATCCATGTCCTGCCAGAGGTTTGCTGGCACCCAACCCACACCGAACCTCTCTCTACCATAAGAGTCACTTGTACCTCTGCCCAAGATATTCATCAAGTTGGATATTTCTATAAAGAATTTACCCAATATTTCGATATTTAAATCAAGACTGAAAAAATAACCACACCGTTGAAGAGTTTTGATTTAAACCTTATGTTTTTGTGATTTCTTTTTTTTGTGTACTTCTGTTCCTTATTTTATTTATACATAGACAAGCTTTTATACAAAAGCACTAAAAAGGAAAAATAATTTCTTTTATTGTTTGATCTAGGTTATCCTGTGAGTAACAGATTCAAATTCTTGCCGGGCAAGAATACCTATTTTGTATCCGCGGCAAGCTTTTGAATCTGTTACTCACAGAATAACCTAGATCAAACAATGAAAGAAATTATGTTTTCCTTTTTAGTGCATTTGTATAAAAGCTTGTCTTTAAAAATGTTTTTTTTTATAATTTTAATTTTTAACTTTTTAGTTCTGTTTTTATTAACAACTAATAAAAGCTTGTTATTACATTTTTTTTTCGTTTATTTTTTAGTATTTATGATATTAAATAATTAGTTTAGTAATTTATATCCAATTTATTTTTGAATCACGATCTTAGACCCCAAAAACCCCTAGATACCAATTTTGAATAGAATCGGATCATAATCAGAAAAATTGTCCGCCATATTGGAGCCGCCATTTTGTTTTTTTTTATGCACACCTGCCAAATTTCAAATCAATCGGACGATTAGACGTGGGTCAAATTTAACTTGCAAGATTTGTTTACAGACAGATAGACACCGGGACAGGTGAAACTAAATAAAAGCTTGTAATGTAAAAAGTATCTTGCATTACTACCAAACATTCAATGTATGATGCTCGACTTTCACTTGCATTATTATTTCAATTCAATTTTTGTGAACTTGGCAGTTGAAATCCCCAAACATTGTCGAAGGACAGTGGCGTTGCATTTGAACTTTTATAGGTTAAGCATTATTGGGGTAGAGTAGAAAAACCTAATTCTTATGTGAAAATGTCAAAATAAAAAAACCAATTCAAAAAAATCTGGAAATAGGTTAAAAAAAGACATTTGCCCGTCATATGATCGAAACTGTAACAATGGATTTTAATGAAAAAAATCTTAATTTCTACTTGGAAGTTCATTGTCCAATCCTCACAGAAGTTCCCACAAGTCGGAGCTCTGGAATCAAGTGACACCAATGATCTATCGTAGAAATCTATTTTTCCACCTGGAAAATGATTCCCACAGAAAAAAAATTTTTATCTTATGGTCAAAACTGCAGCCAAAGCGTAAGGTGAAGAATCTTTTTTTTTGGCATAAGGTGGCAAATGTTTTTTTTTTATTTCTAAAACCAGTTTAGGAAGTTCTGATTTTGTAAAAGTGTGATGGCATTTTTCGGGTTAAAATGAAGATTTTTCGGGTTAAAAAACGCCATTGCTGCAGTCTCTCATTGCGGCAATCGCAGACAAATTGCATTCTTTCCAGTTAACCCTGTTTTGACTTCTTAATGTGTCCTCTTTGTTATGATCACAGAAATCTTGAGGCCCGTTACTCTGATTCCCATGTGGGCCTCCCTGGTCCCCGGTTTTGCATCTGGTAGTTGGTATACTATAGTAGCAAGTACCAGTCTGCTACAGTTTAGCTTTATATGTATTTGGGTAGGTACATAATAAAATCGTGTTTTTTTTTAATTATTCATTGCTAGAAATAAAATATTTTGACTTTAAATGAGCCTTCTTACTTTTAATGTGGCAAAGTCCTGTATAACGTCACTGAAATCTATTTCTCGTGCAGTTTCATGCTCTATAGATAACAACGCCATTCAATCGCTCTTGAAGCATTGTTCCACGCTTGTAGTTTTTTATTAGGGCAAACTTGCTAAATGTACTGCAGAAAATGCGCAGTGCAATGTTCACTTCTGGAAAAATGTTTTCTAATTTCAACTGGTGAATCGCATTCAATAATACTAAATAACCTGTAATTTCTTCAAATGTCTCATGGTAAATTTATTTGAGATGAATATTTTCACTCTCCAAGCTTGGTGTCAGGTCCTCTGAGTACATTTGAATCAATATTTTACAGTTTTTCATCATCTATATTCATATTGTGAAAACTTAGAATCGGTGAGGACACAGAGCAGATATGATTCAAGTGCTCAAATATCGAGCCGGGTACAGCTGAACACGTAGTCCCCCCTTGTCGCCAGGCCTGGTTATGATGCATCATAATTCATGAGAATTGATCATTCTCAACCTTCCAAAAGTTAAAGTATGATTTCACTGTATCTTTGGCGATGTTCGAACATTTTGGAAGCCACGTACATCATTAAGACCCCACACTATTCTTATTCTTTCTGGGTGCGAGTAATCAGTCCACTCTGATGTGGGTGCTAGGTCACATAGGAATCAAAGGCAATGTAGACCAGCCAATTGAGATTTTTTCGTGACAAAAATACTACCAGGAAACCGACTGTGCCATCATACGAAAGACAGTCCGTAGTTATATCCTGTTATGTTTCCTACTCTCAACTGTCTAAAAATATTTATAAGCTTTTTTTTTAAATTTTTTATCGTTTTTGACTAGTAACTTGAAAACTAATAAAGCAATCTCGATACTCTTGAATGGTAGAGAATCAAAATGCAAAGAAAATGAGCCATAGCACAACTCGATTGGATTATTAGTAACCGAGAAAAATCGGAAAAACCGAAAAAAAAAGTGCGTTTTTTGTAAAAATTCATAACACCACCATTTTTCAAGTTTTGAAACAGGCTCTCCACGACATAGGTTTGATTGATATGTACTTTGTGTGAAAAACTCAGGCACTGTTGGATTATTGGTTTTGGCATGATTGCAATTTGATTTTTTTAATGCACTTTATTGCAGCAGACCTGGATGTGTCATAGGTGGTCCGATTTCAATTTTTCTGAAAGATTTTGAGAGTTGAAGTATAGTACTACAAAATGACTATTCTCATTTTGCGTTAAAATGCTTCGCGAAATAGGTGAGAAATACTTGCAAACATGACCGAAAACCGGCGAGTGCATGAAAGCGGCTCAGGAGTGGTGGTAGAGCAGCAGATTCATAACGGGCGCAGCGCGCTTGTAGAGCTCATCCAGTATTGAAACGACCACTTTGGCTTCCCCCACCTAACAACCAATTTTTATCGAAGATACCCGAACCATTGTCTAACTATGGCTATTAATAGAAATTCCATAGGCGTACCAAATTATTTGGTATAGGCGATTCACGAGACGTAGAGAACTTACACTCCTATAACTTTCTTAACACTCCTATTTCTTTTTCCGCTACTGAATAGTACTTACCACTGGTCATTTTGGCAAGGTAACGAGTAAACTATTGCAAAGTTGAATAAATAACTGCACAACCTATTTATTAATTAAACAAACCTAACCTTCGAAACGCTGCATGCCAAGACACTGGTGAAGATTCGCCATAGCACAGCAAATCGTATCCACTCGTGTTTTCCCCCTCTCTACCTACCAACAGGTCGTTTCAATACTGAATGAGCTCTATTGCTATACATACGCTTCCCCCCGACTGCTGCTCTACCCCCACTACTCAGCCGCTTTCACGCACTTGCCTATTTTCGATCATGTTTGCAAGTATTTTTCACCTGTTTTGCAGCATTTTAACGCAAAATGAGAATATACGTTTTGTAGTACTATACTTCTACTCTGAACTCTTTTTGAAAAATTGGAATCGGACCACCTATGACGCATCAGGTCTGCTGCAATAAAGTGCATTAAAAAATTCAGATTGCATTATGCCAAAACTAATGATCCGACAGCGCCTGAGTTTTCACACATAAATACAAATTAATCACTACTCTGTCGTGGAAAGTTTGCACTACAACTTGAATAGTGACAAAATAATAAATTTTTTAAAAAAAGCGGATTTTTCCGGCTTTTTTCTGTTACTAATAATCTAGTTGAGTTGTGCTAGAGCTCATTTTCTTTGCATTTAGATTCTCTACAAATCGTCCATTGAGGGTATCGAGATTGCTTCATTGGTTTTCAAGTTACAAGTCAAAACGATAAAAAAAATGATTTTAAATGTTTATAACAAATTTAGCAATGACAGTTGGGAGTAGGAAACATAACAGGATATAACTACGGACCGTCTTTCGTATGATGGCACAGTCGATTTCCTGGTAGTATTTTTGTCCCAAAATCAATAGAGCAGAAAATCTCTATTGATTAGCCAAATGAGGAAGATGGCCTTGCCAAGGAAGGGACAAACACTGAATTTCCTGGCCCAGAACCCTTTTTTTTACAGCCATATTTGGTGATTTGATTTTCTATCAGTACCCCATTTTTCAGTGGCATTCATTGATTGAATCACTTGTCTTATGTTTTGCTGATGATCATTTAATATTTTTCAGGTCATGTCTGAGAATATTACTGCGGCTATTCAACTAAATGGCGAGGCAGTCACGAAACAACCCCTTATCAAATCCATGAGGGTTGTTAAAAAGGAAACGCTTAAGCTTATATCAGACTGGATTTCGAGATCGAACGATAACAGTATGGTGTTGGACAATTTCATTCCACCATTTTTGGATGCTGTTCTCTTGGATTATCAGAGAACACAAGTACCGGCTGCTAGAGAGCCGGAAGTACTGAGTTCTATAGCTACAATAGTCAATAGGCTTGAAAGTCACATCACGCTAGAGGTGAGTAGTTGAGCTATTTATTAAAAAAAAAACAATAAAATGGGAAATTTGCGTTAACGTTCAATTGAACATATTTTTATTTATTGTAAACGGGTAACCCCAGTAAAATACAAATATTTAAAACCGTGATACAATAATACTTAAGACTAACTATACTAGGTACTACATATATAATAAATATTAAATTGAGACTGGCAATAAATTGACCAATCGATATTTTGTATAAGAGTATATAAAAGTGAAAAGTTGGCTTTACGGAAGTTATATCTGACTTCTGCTGAGTTATATGGTGTCGCCTGTTTATGCGATAAAAGTTTTAGAACAACGTTTAATGCTGGATGATAGCCATCTTTTGTTAGAAATGGTAGGTCGTCGTGAGTTACAGAGCACTCAAAATTAGATAAAACAAGGTCGAGTACGCGATTTGAAATTTAGATCATAAAAGCTATTGAATTGATGGAGATTATCCGAATTGTTATCCCTGTATATAGAATTATCATGTAAATAGTTTGGTATGTTGAAATCACCTATTATGAGAATTTTGTTATCGTATATGCATTCAAATAGTATGTTAATGAACAGGTAATCTGTGACATAATAGGTGACTAGGTACCTCCTCCGATTGGCCATTTTCATGTTTTAATTAACATCTGAAGTGTCAATGCCAACAATTTTATTTTGAAAACTAAGTGACATCAGATTTGAAACTGACAGTTTTTGCAGTTGTCAAGTTTTCCATATTTTTGAAATACAGGCTCCATTCAGTGGTTATCGACGTTGGCTTTTAGAGACAGAATCAAAGTGGAATAGTAAATAATTCACAGCAGATAGATATACTATTTACATTGAAATCGGTGCCTCTCAACAATCCTTATCAGAGATAAGACTTCTCTTATTGATCCACTTTATGTATCAGTTATGCCCGATGTTGGTGCAATTTTTACCTGTTACTTTCTCTTGCACTTTTTGTCATTTTTAATGCTAGGACATTATAAAACAGCACTTGTAATGTTCTTAGTCTTCTTCGGCGTTCTTATTCATAACCAGTGTAAGTTCATTTCATTTGAGTTTGACATTACATTTGTATTAGTATACCTGCACAACCTCTGTATTTGTTGTTAGTGATGGCTAAAAATAAACAAAAATGTAATCTAGAATTCCAGTAAAATTGTTGAAATTGATACACCTACAGGTTGTTTGATATTCTTTTACCATTTTGTCACCATGTACATCTGTTGAATTGAATTAGAAAATTTTCATAATAATCAATTGGTATGGAGTGGAATATTGTCAACAAATATATTTTTGAAATTTTTGGAATTCCTTCGTCTTTTAGTGGCATCTAATTAATTTTTCCCCTCAATATTATTTTTAACAAGAAAAGTAGGTAAAAATATCGAAATATTTAGGTGTATTCAAGGGTTGGTTGTTGCTCGGTTGTCAGATATCTAGAATAGTTGCTCAAAAACATTCTAAAAAAATTGCTCTTTATGGAAAGTGTATAAGTTTATGGTAGATTTTAAGCTTTCAACTTGTTTTTTCGATTAAAACTTTATGAAAATGTTTGTATTTCTTCTAATTACACGAGTATTTTTTTAAATTTTGTATCTTATGTGTGTCATTGGAATTGAAACATTTATTTATAATAATAATAACTTTATTGATCCTAAGAAACATACATGTTTATAATAAGGATCTTGAACTACTACATATTAGAAACATTCATTGTGAAGTAATTGTAACAAAATTCAATAGTAGAAAGGTCAATATAGTAAAAAATTCGTTTAAAATCTATGTTTTGAAGCATATTTCTTCAAGTCACTGGGTATATATATATATATATATATATATATATATATATATATATATATATATATATTATTTTTTCATAATGCTTTTTTTTAACAAAGAAAAAAATAAACTACTTTTAAATGCATTAAAATAAAATCATTAAATTACATAAATAAATCAAATGAGTAGTGAAATTAGATGGTTTGTAGTTGTATTTTGAGATTAGTTTTGAATCGTAGTTTTCCATAACTTTTCAGAATATACGGCAAATCATTATAGAGAGAATATTGAATAAGCAATGAAATCAGAAATGTAATTCAATTATTAATTCGGAATAATAAGTATTTTTTAAATTATTTCTGAATCTCATTTTGCCATATTTTTTCAGAGAATTCGGTAAATCATGAAATTTTATGCCATTGTAAAAAATTGACTGTTGACCAATATTCGTTTTTATTATTATTGGTGTAAGATTGTTTGAATGTCTGGTTGAATGATTGTGTTGGTCACTATTAACACAGGAAACTAAATATGAATTTTTTAGATTATTTTTAACTAGGTGAATGAATATACAAATTTTGAGTTTATAAATAATAATATTAAGAAGTTCCTCGGTTTATTAAATTAACTGTAGGTTCTTTGTATTTAAGTTTGAATATGCATTTTATAACTTGATTCTGAAGTGTTTTCAATGGTTTTATTAAAGATTTTTTTGCTGATCCTCATACTGTAATTAAATATTGAAGCTTTGAATATAATAAAGAAAAGTATATTGATTTCAAAGATATATATTTGTTTTATTAATTTTTCAATATGTTTTGACCATGATAGATTTGCATTTATGAAGAGCCCAAGAAATTTAATTGTAGTGGATTATTTGATATTTTCATTATTTAATTTGATATGATCTTTTAAATCAATAGATGTACTCTTCCTGACTATAAACATAAAAGATGATTTTTCATAATTCAATATTAGCTTATGACATTTTAACCAAGTTGAAATTTTGCTAAGATCATTCATCATACTAATTTTGATATCTTGTAAATTACATCCACTATATATTATGGTAGTATCATCAGCAAATAACTTTATTTTTCCATCCAATTCCAAACTAGCCAACGAATTTATATAAATGAGAAAAAGAACCGGCCCAAGGACAGATCCTTGTGGAACACCACATGTGAACCAGTTACACAAACCTTTTTCTACTGAACAAATAATTTCTAAACCAATTAAATAAAACCCCTCTAATACCCATATGATACATTATATTTAATATAATTTTATGATCTACTGTAACAAATGCTTTTCTCAGATCCAACGATAAAAGTCCACAATTTTTTTTTGTGTCCAAATCAAGTTGGAACTGAGTTATTACATCCAAAACAGCTGTTTCTGTGTCATTATACTTTCGAAATCCATATTGCATGAATACCTAGAGACCTTTGTTTCAGGTTCCCAAAATTTTCGACGCGGTGTTCGAATGCACCCTCGAAATGATCAACAAGGATTTCGAGGAATACCCGGAACACAGGACAAACTTCTTCTTACTCCTCCAAGCAGTTAATAATCATTGCTTCGTAGCTTTCTTGAACATCCCACCCACCCAATTCAAATTAGTTCTCGACAGTATAATATGGGCTTTCAAACATACAATGCGAAATGTAGCCGATACGGGCCTTCAGATTCTGCTGAAACTCCTGCAAAACGTCGAACAACACGAAGCGGCAGCTCCGAGCTTTTATCGAACCTATTTGACGGACATCCTGCAACATGTATTTTCCGTGGTGACTGACACATCGCATACTTCGGGAATGTCGATGCACGCTTCGATTTTGGCATACATCTTCTCACTGGTCGAAGCAGGTATTTTAATTCAATGGATTATTTTTAAATTGGTTTGATTTAATGACTTGTCCGTTCTGGTGAGATTTTCTTTAAACAGGAATTATTTTGAATCGAAAGCAAACAACAAACTTTAGTATGTTTCTTTTCATTTTACAGGTAGAGTAAATTGTCAGCTTGGACCTAATCCCGATAACGTTTTGTACATACAAGAGTTTACTGCGACACTGCTGAAGTCTGCTTTTCCTCATTTGACTGATAACCAAATCAAGATTATGGTGCAAGGAATGTTCAATCTCGATCAGGACATTCCTGCTTTCAAAGAACACTTGCGGGACTTCCTTGTTCAAATAAGGGTAAGTGAATTAAATCAACTCCTAATAAAATTAAAAAATATTTACCGAACTGTGATAAACTCGATAACTTCCATATTCCTCAACTTAACTTGTACAAGTTTCCACTGATCTTCAATTTATCCGCAGTGCAAAAATTATCCATAAAGTGAGGGCATGTGATATAACTGTTTTTTTTTCTCGCATTTGAGCAGGACACATTTAGTTGCAATAAAGAGAAATCATGTTATTTTTCAACAAGCACAGAGTGTTAAAGAATCATATATTCATTGATCTGAGCAAGAGAACGGGAAATTAGTAAACCTTCAAATTGTTTGTGAATCTATGAGTAGTTCAGCCTGCAGGACAAACAAATTCATTTCCCTAATTTTTTCCATGTAAAAATGCTAATCGACAAATTATTTTAACACGTTGAAGGACACAGGGAAATCCGAAATCGTTCTCATTGTGACACAGACAGA
Source organism: Gonioctena quinquepunctata (assembly GCA_018342105.1). NCBI lineage: Eukaryota > Metazoa > Arthropoda > Insecta > Coleoptera > Chrysomelidae > Gonioctena > Gonioctena quinquepunctata. The sequence continues at coordinate 456,204 of JAFIRS010000018.1, read as the reverse complement.
TTTCTATCTCTGTCCAAACATTCATAACTCAAAAAAAATATTATCCTTAATATTTGAAATGTTTAGTTACTTTCCGGCAGTTGTTGGAAAAGTTTGTTCTGAATTTGTTGCGGAGAATCGGATTAGTAAAAGTGCGCTTTCTAAAAATGAGAAAATTATTATTCTCAATGTGTTCAACGCTGTTCGCCACCAAAACTCAACATTCCGAGTAACAAAAATAGTCTGGAGTCGGATAGTCAACAATATACCGACTTGTGCACGAGGATAAATGCAGCCCCATCAGGTTACCAAAGAGACGTACAGGAAGAAAATAAACTGTAATAAATTCAAAACAAAAAATTACTTTTTGTGATGCCCCATAATTACAGAAAAACGTTCATTCCTAAGAAACAACACGATATACCTTGATATGAACGTTATAGCCAGAAAAACCAGTTCACTAGAAGATATAATAAAATCAGGAATCCTCCACACGACCAAGCTAATCAACAAATAAGCCCATTAAAAATATTTCGTCATTTGAAGATAAGAAAGGCAATTAAGAAGTCCTAATAAAACATCACGTTTTTTTTTAACCTCCTGTTCGTATGTAAAAACAAAGTTCTTAATAAACAAGAGTATAAATTCAGAGTTTTTTTGACAGCTCGCCTAATTGCATTGATATGAGATATCATAAAACTGTTTTTATATATTTGTAACGACAGAAAAACGCTATAAATTTATAGATTATGACAGCCCATTAATGTAACTTGAAAGTCGAAAGGCATACTTTTTTGTTTTATACACTTTTGATGAGCCGCTGACAAGTTGAAGATAATTATAATATCAGACATTTTTCCCCGCGACTAGCACAACTATCACGTGATCCGGTAACGGGTTATAAAAAGGCGCGGTGTTTCGGATCAACTCTTTCTCGTGGTTCGGCAGTCAAACAAAGAACAAGTACGTTCAAAATGAGGTTAGATTTCAGTCAATCATGACATAGTGAAATCAAGATAAGAAGAGTACGAATATAGTTGTCAAGCAGTGAACTTAAGTGCCATTAATAGAAATTATATTCAATTTAATCCGAGTATCCAAGTAAATTCACCAGTAAACCAGTATTTTTTCCAAAAATTACCTATTATTGATCAACGCTTCAAGAACGTGAATAAGTCAACGAAAAACCTCAAATCGATAGTTTATGATCTCATATAAAACCGTATCCATAAAGCGATAATCTGATATACCGTGCGAGTTAAAAAAATAAAATACACATTTTAGCGGACTTAATCGAAATAATAATACAATTAAACTAATTGTCGTTTAAAAACCTTCTCAAGTGAACAGTTGAAGTTGAAGTAAGTTCATATGTATTTTTCTGTATTTATGTGTGGGAAAATTGATTTTTTTTTATAATACGAATGTCTTTAAATGTATCTCCATAATTTCATGTTACCAAAGATTTCAAAAGATAATTATTTCCAGCCGTTTTTGACAATTGATGTCACTATTGTTTTTAGTCAATCTATTTTGATTTGTAGAGCCTAATGTAAAATTACTTTCAAGGAAACTACACTCTATTTGTTTTTCTGAATATTGTCTCATATTATCCGTTGATAGAACGGATGAAATATTTTTGTCAACTTATATTAAATATATATGTCTATTCTTAACATTTTTATGAGTGCATTATTATGTTCGAATCTTTCTGAAAACGGTACGTACTTCCTGAATAAACAACTCACGCCCAAGCACAGAGAGAAAGGGGTATTTCCTGCAGGCCGCTCCAGGAACATAATCTCGGTTCGACCATCCTCAGATAGTCGATGCTCTCGATGCTTGTTTTCTCAATCTTACAAGAAGTCTGGTGTTACAGGTGTGTGGTGTTAATTCATTACACCCTGTATAGTCTGGGCGCAACACTTTTAATTGAGAAAGACGAAATCATCTGCTGGCGACGACGATATTTGAGGGCAGTTAGACAGTTTCGAAGGGAAAACAGGAATATCTATTATATGGACGAAACTTGGTTGAATGAAGGATATCCGTTGGTAAAATATGGCAGGATAAAAATATAAAATGTGCGAGGTGAGCTTTCATGGAAGGATGGTCCACTGGAATAAAAGCACCCTCGGGGCAAAGGTAACTCACATTGGTAGCAAAAATGGATTTGTCGATGGTGGCTTACTAGCATTTGAATCAAAACGGACTGGACATGAAGGCTGATGTTTTTGAAGAATACTTCCAGCAAATGCTAGATCTTATTCTTCCTGGGTGTGTTATAGTCATGGATAATGGCAGCTACCACTCAAGAAAATCCGAAAAAATACCAACATCATTCATTGGCTTACTTTTAATAGGAAGCCATTTAACAAATATATGCTGAAAAAGGAGCTACTGGAGATAGTAGAAATGAACTTCTTTGTACGAAATTTGTTGTCGACGAAATCGCTTCAAAACGGAATTTCTGACATATTTCTGACATATAACCCCATAGAATTGGTGTGGGCGCAAGTAAAAGGGTTTACCTTTAAAATAAGAGACATTGAAAACCTCTTGCAAGAGGGAATAAAGACAGTGAATTGCGAAAAATGGAATAAGTGCGTCGAACATGTGATTGGAATAGAAGAAAGAATGTGGAAAGCTGATAACGTGCTAGAAAACCTTCTAGAGCCCCTTATTATTTCTCTGGACCCCAACAACGATAGTTCATCGGACTACTCGGAATATGATGGCTAAAATTGAGTTGTATTGCAAATAGTAGATTTTTTTATAAATACTAATATTTATTCCACTTGATCTATTTTCATATTATTATTACTTTTATATAAGTTTTTACACGCTTTATATTAGCTTCACTTGTATGTTTGTAACCGACTCCTTTGGACTTTATTTTTACCCACTTCCAGACGTCCGAATGATTTTAAATTTGGCAGGTGTACATAATTCCGGTGACAATGCATTAAGAAATTTTTGTCTAAAAAAAAAACAAAATGACGGACGAGTTTTGTGATTATGGTCCGATTCGCTTCAAAATTGGTATCTGAGGGTTTTCGTGGTCGGAGATTATGATTCTTTTGTCAAAATTGAAAAGTTCAAGATGGCGGCTCCAAAATGGTGGAAGAGTTTTGTGATTATGGTCCGATTCTATTCAAAATTGGTATGTGAGGGTTTTTGGAGTCGAATATTATGATTCTTTCGTGAAAATTGAAAAATTCAAGATGGCGGCTCCAAAATGGTGGACGAGTTTTGTGATTATGGTCCGATTCTATTCAAAATTGGTATGTGGGGGTTTTTGGAGTCGAATATTATGATTCTTTCGTGAAAATTGAAAAATTCAAGATGGCGGCTTACTGTATATATTGACAATGTTAAAATCTTTGAAATGACTTCTTAAATCGAGATTTGACTATTAATACAGCTGTACACATTGATGATTTGGAAAATAATTACAGTTACTAATAGTAATCACGGAATTAATAGTAGATTAGAACAAATAATAGTTTAAAAAAATTAAGAAACATTTTAAATAAAAGATTAGAAAAATAATAGTTTAAAAAAATTAAGAAACACGCTTTTATAGAAAACCAAACTAAAAAAATAGAAAATAAATTTTAATAAATTTGAATTAGGAATAGTGTAAAAAAATTTAATAAATATAAATTAATAATAATGTAAATAAGAAAAAAATTTATTGTTTAAAAAAAAAGCGTGGGGTGCTTAATCTGAATCTTAAAAAGCACCCCACGCTTTTTTAAAATAAAATAATTTTTTTTCTTATTTACATTATTATTAATTTATATTTATTAAAAATGTTTACACTATTCTTGATTATTAAAATTTATTTTCTATTTTTTTAGTTTGGTTTTCTATAAAAGCGTGTTTTTTAGTTTTTTTAAACTATTATTTATTTATTTTTTAGTTCGGTTTTTTATAAAAAGCGTGTTTTTTAGTTTTTTAAAACTATTATTATTTACTTAATATTATAATAATTAATATCTCAATGATCTGCCTATCTCTATAATTATAATCATGTATAATTATTATTATACTTATTATTCTAATAAACTACCTGTAGTTCACAAAACTCCTCTTTCTGTTGTTATGCAAATTAAAGGGACCCTAATTTAGGAACGATTCGGGGTGTGTACGTCTTAAACAACTGAAATACGGAATTTTTAAAAACTATCATTGCAAGTTTACAACCTTTAAGTTGTGCACCCTGTTTAATGGGTTCTGTCATTGCAAATTTACATTTTATCTCTCTCTCACATTAGGAAACAGAGTATAGTGTTGAATTGCATATATGGACTATAGATTCAGTAAAAACACTGAATTCGTCCCACACTCTTGCAAAACTCAAACTATCGTTTGATTTTTCTGGATTATTTGTCATTTCATTCTGAATCTATTGAAAGTAATTCAAATGCAAAGATTTGTGGATCAATATATTTACTTTTTCTTAAGGAATATACTGGGGAGGATGACACAGATCTGTTTTTGGAGGAACGAGAAAAATCTTTGCAAGCAGCTCAAGCAGAAAAGCGCCGCATTCAACTCTCTGTTCCAGGAATTCTCAATCCGCACGAGGTTCCCGAGGAAATGCAGGATTAACAGCCAATATACCCCTTCTAGAGAAGTGTTATTAATCTTAAAAACGTTTAGATGGATATTTTTCTATTTGTATCATCATAATTCTGACTAAGAGTAAACCTGCAATCTACCAGTTTAAATGTGTTTTGTGCATCTCGGACGTTTATTTCAAATATTTTTATACTTTTTTTAGACCTCCTCCTTTTTTGAATCTGCATAGTCAGCATGTTGATCATTGGAATATGACTGTTCATTTGAAGGTTTATAGGTGCGTGAATGTGGCACTTGAATTTATAGAATTATGAAGCCTAACTGTACAAAATGTAGAATATCGCTAGCTCATTAACATGTTTTCTGTCCAAATTTGTTATCTAGCACAAAACACACTTTCTTGTAAAATTGCGCCCAGTAATTTAGAAACGTATTGAATGCATTTTTTGTTCGCGTGTATGATTGACTGTTATTGGTACGTATTATTTCATTTTAAGTCAAATCATTAGAGGCAGTTATGTTTATCATATCACTGATTGCGATTGTTTTCTAATAAAAATAAAATATTATTAAAACATCACTTCCTTTTTTTCTAAATAACAGAAAAAAAAATTGCGGCTCATCTATTCCCATTCGGGATTCGTCTCTGCGCTAACAGATATGAAAACTATTTTTTTCGCATTTTATAAAGTAAAGGGATATAAATTCAAAATTATAAGAAGTACTTTGCAAGTCGACTTGTACATAATGAATGGTACGAAGGCGTAGAAGGGCCAACAATAAAATATTTTCCAAAAACATTTTGAATTGCCACTTTGAACTGACAATTGTCACTTTGAAGTGACAATTGTCACTTTAAATTGTAAAAAACATCTGGAATTGCCATTTTGCAGTGACAATTGTCACTTCAAATTGACAATTGTCACTTCAAAATAGCAATTCCCGTTGTTTTTGTAAGTGACAATTGTCACTTCAAAGCGACAATTGTCAGTTCAAAGTGACAATTGTCAGTTAAAAGTGACAATTGTCACTTCAAATTGACAATTGTCACTTCAAAATAGCAATTCACGATGTTTTTGTAAGTGACAATTGTCACTTCGAAGTGACAATTGTCACTTAAAAAACATCTGGAATTGCCATTTTGAAGTGACAATTGTCAATTTGAAGTGACAATAGTCAGTTCGAAGTGACAATTGTCACTTCGAAGTGACAATTGTCACTTCAGTTCAAAGTGACAATTGTCAGTTCAAAGTGACAATTGTCACTTCAAAGTGACAATTGTCAGTTCAAAGTGACAATTGTCAGTTAAATGTGACAATTATCACCTCAAATTGACAATTGTCACTTCAAAATAGCAATTCCCGATGTTTTTGTAAGTGACAATTGTCACTTAAGTGACAATTGTCACTTGAAATACATCTGGAATTGCCATTTTGAAGTGACAATTGTCACTTTGAAGTGACAATAGTCAGTCCGAAGTGACAATTGTCACTTCAAAGTGACAATTGTCAGTTCAAACAGACAATTGTCACTTCAAAGTGACAATTGTCAGTTAAAAGTGACAATTGTCACTTCAAATTGACAATTGTCACTTCAAAATAGCAATTCCCGATGTTTTTGTAAGTGACAATTGTCACTTCGAAGTGACAATTGTCATTTCAAAGTGACAATTGTCAGTTCAAAGTGACAATTGTCCCTTCAAAGTGACAATTGTCAGTTCAAAGTAGCAACTCCAAATGTTTTTGAAAAATATTTTGTTGTTGGCCCTTGTGTACGCCTTCGTAGAATGGTCATACCAGCGAAAAGTATGCAACTGCGGATTAAAATTTCACTAAGTGTCTTTCCCTTGGATCTTCCAGTTTCTTTTCTCCTTCACTTCAGAAGATGAGGTGTTGCCGATTTTGTGTTTCTTCGATTTTTAATTTTTGTCCATATGTATGTGTGTCTATCCATTGACCCCACACCTAAACCAGAAGGGCGATATCACTTGAAAATTCATATAAAGGAGTGATGAAACATTATCTAGAGGTTCTTCTTGAGTTTTAGCAATTCCCAAAAATTAGAAGTAGTTTATTTGAAGTTATCGGTGTTTTTATTTTTTTGTTAAATTGGTATATTCACATAAGACCAGAAAAAAAAATTTTTGATTAACAATTTTTAGTTATATTATTATCAGTTGGTGATTAAAACAGACTTTCGGTGAATTTCAAATTAGGTATATTAATAGTAATGATTAATTTATTTAAAATAATTTTATTCAAAAGTTAGAGATAATCATTTTATTCATGTCGGCAGTACCTATTTTTCCTTTAACCATTTCATGACGGGAACTGGATACATCCGCAAAAAAATCACGGTGACCTCCTACCGGGTCCCGGATAAGTACGCAGTGCCGGATACAGCAGTTAAAGACGGTAGTTGAACGCATCCACATATGCAATGGGCAGGTACAACATTTATAAGCTCCTCCAACGAAAATTTCATTGGCTTTCATCACCAACTTGATTTTTGGCAGTGGTGGTGCATGTGCTGGCAGGGGCAGGTGTAGTATGAACACACTCGAGTTCCAGTTCAGTAAGTTTTCTGATGCCGTTTGCCATTGTATACAGTACCTAGTTGGGCAATGAGTAGTTATTGTGTATTTTCAATATGTCTTGGCGCAATAAAAATTTGTTAAAAGAACAGCAAGAGAAAAAAAACGGACTTTTGGTGACGGTAACTGGATGTACCCGTAAGCTGTTAACGCTGCCGAATTTATTTGCAATATAACTAATTTAATATCTGGAGAAACGATTAGTTCAGTTCCACACAACAATGGGGGTCAACAAAACGCAATTATTGTAACTACAGTCGAAACTGGATATGACATTGAAGGGACCATATAACAAGGCCGCTATATCCGATAGTTGTTATAAGCAACATATTTTTATTTTATTTTAATGAACATTTAATTTACATATCGTCATAGGAAGTGCGATTTTTTTTCAATATTAAACTCTTTTATCTTTTTTTTTGCGACATGGTGACGCAAAAAGCACGATCCAAATTACATCGATATGCCTATATGACCTGTCAACTGTCACTAACTCAAGCGTAAAATGTTCCAAGGTAAACTGGCATGAGGAGCAGGCAGGTAAGACGGTTGGTCGTTATAGCCCATAAATTCCGAATGAATTCCGATGATGGTTCGTCGCTTTAACCGATATGTCGCTTTATCCAATGGTTAATAAGCAATGTTTACATAGGTACTTATATGGGACCTTGCCATTTAGTCGTAACCAGTTTCGACGTACTACCATTTGATTTCTAACTGCTGCCAACATGACTAGGAAGAATTTCTCTAACTTGCTGTAGGATTTATGAAGTTGTTTGAGATATTATCAGCAAAATGAAAAGTTTTGAGGGTGAATTTAGTGTGAAGAAGTTAAAATAGAGGTTTTAGATTCAGCTGAAAATGAGTAGTAATTTGATTAGTATTTGTTATAATTTGAGTTTGAAAATCACCCTTTTTGTCACCCATAGTTTTCCTTCAATATTGACAAAATGATACACTAATTAGAAAAAGTCCGATACTTCACAAGATACCAATTTTTAGGGTTCTTATTCATTTTTATTTCTACATTTTTCCATGTATGAACAAGTTCTTCTTCTTCTTAAAAAGATGGTGGCCATAAAATGGATGCCTTGAAGTTTTTAACTTACGAGAAAGGCAATCAAAAAACCAAATTACGTTTTCCATTTAAATCTTCTTGAAAAATTGAGATAGAAATACTTTCACTCTTTTTTTGGCCTCCATTTGCGAAAGTATACGATTTCTCTTTTCGTCTCCTTGATTCTTCTGATAGTAAAGTGAAAGTTGCTTCGTTGGCAACTTTATAAATTTAATTTTTTTCAGTGGAAAATAAACCTTTTAATTTAAATAGTGAAAACTAAATTATTTACCAATATTCTATAAAATGCGAAAAAATAGTATATGCGACAATTTAAAAATTAGTTTCACTAAACCCGTATTGCTATTCAATACTAGCCATACTTGTTTGATAAACCATAATTTAAAAATGGTCCACTGCTTTTTTATATATGATTTTTTCCACATCGATATTGTTGCCATGTTTGCAAATAAGATGAAAATCATGACTGATATGAAAAATTAACTCACTTTATGAATTTTTGAAAAAATTCAAATGTGAAAACGTAAAATATAGACTGGAAAATTATCCCAAAAGATCTTCAGATAGCATTTTCCTCCAACATATGCATTTTGTTTTTAAACTCACTTGTTCATGTTAGAGTTGACATAACTTACAATTGAAACCTAAAATAACCTAAAATAATGATATACCGATGTTTCATTGCATTGCCTTGTGGATTTACGTATGGTTCTCCAATAACAAAAAATAATAATTTTTAGGTTCTATTGGGAATTAAAATTAACTTGGCAACATTGTGAAATGTACACAAATATAGTTCTAATTTTACCGATAGGGGGAGTGGTGGCAAAAACATGTACATAAGTATAGTTCCTTAACTACAACCAGAGGGAGTGTATCTTATTTTGAATTCCCAATATTTTTCGGCGGCATATGGCAACTCAAAAATAACTTTGATATTTTCCTTTAACCTTTTCACTGCAGATAGCTTTTTATGCAACTTCGTCTCCAATACGGCTGTTGGGAGCTGGAGCTGATCAACACAGTTCCCGCAGTTAGTTGAAGGTAAATATCTAGTTACATCACTCATGCACTCTGAATATGGGGAAAATACTTTTCTTACGTGTTCTTGACTCCTGAACACGAATCCGGTCTCATACCGTTTCCGAGTTACAGCACTTTTTTAAAATGAAACTAACCTCATTTTAAGCACCGTTTTCTCGCACAAAAAATCACTCACTTTAACCAGCATAAACAATACACCCTAAGGCCCGGTATTTTCACCACCGGTTATTCCAGGAATAAATTAACCAATGGTTAGAAAGTGCTTTTGCATTATCAATAAACTTTAAACAAAAGCATATTCTAACCGTTGGTTGATTTATTCCTAGGATAACCGGAGGTGAAAGTACCGGGCCTTAATCAGTTATTTTCGGCACAACTTTGCACAAAATATCTTCGTTTTTATCGAAAAAATCCTCCTTACAAAGTTGCAAATGAACAATTTTCGTTCCTTTGACACAAGACATTTAGTAACTTTGCCTCATTTTTCATGTTGGTAATAAATGAATCACCGCTAACTTTTCGAATTCAAATGTGAGCAATAGTTTTCCCTTTATTTATGTGTGCAATTGTTGTGGGCGGTGATTCACTTATTGCCAACATAAAAAATGAGGCAAAGTTACTAAATGTCTTGTGTCAAATGGAACGAAAATTGTTCATTTGCATCTTTGTAAGAAGGAGGTTTTTTTCGATAAAAACGACGATATTTTGTGCAAAGTTGTGCCGAAAGTAAGTGATTTAGGGTGTATTGTTTATGCCGGTTAAAAGAAAGAGGCATTTTGATTGATTTTTGTGCGAGAAAACGGTGCTTGAAAATGAGGTTAGTTTGAAAAGGGAAATATTCTCAATTGAATATTGATAGAAAGATTTTTCTGTGAATTGAAAAATCCACGATTAAAATGAAGTTATTTTTTGTGAATGTCTAACAGAAAACAACTACTTCCAGAGGTTAGTTTCATTTCAAAAAAGTGCTGTAACTCGGGAACGGTATGAGACCGCCGCATTTTTCTTCCGGATTCGTGTTCAGGAGGCGAAAACACGCAAGAAAAGTATTTCCCCCATATTCAGAGCGCATGTGTGATGTAACTAGATATTTACCTAGTTGAAGGAATAATCTCGCATAATTATAATGTTCCAACAGTGAAACGATATATTTATACAGAGTGCAATTTCTACAGGAAGAAGTGACAGGTGCAATGAAACATCAGTATATAAGTATTTTTTAATGTAAATATTTGGGGACCGATACAAAATATGTTTGAAAAAACCTAATGTAAATTAATCAGAAAACATTTCAGTTAATGTGAAACCTTCCTAATGCAATCTTTCGAGGTGTCACTTGATAGCCTGAATTTACAATTTTTTCATTTCTATTAGTGTGGCAGCTATATTTCGATTTGAACTGGATAGTTTTATGGTTTTCATTAGTGGGAAGAAATAACTGAATCTTGATGAATGGTAGCTGCATGAATAATAAAGATATAAGATAAGAATGGTAGTTGCTCAAAGAATAAAGAGATGATCCCAGAAAATATACTTATTAGGCTTATAGTCTTTATATATCTAACATTTGTTAATGAATGTATGTGACTATTTATAAGCGTGATATTTGTAAAGAAAGTTTCAGAAATAGCAGTTTGTTTCATTGTTAATATCTATTGCCCACAGTTTTGTTTGGAGTAGAATCGTATTCAATTTCCCTAATCGATATACATACATATACAGGCAATTGTACACAAAAGTTCGCTGGCAAATATCTTCAAAATATATGGAGATAAGAAGAGAGGTGAAGAACTTTTTATTCAGCCTGTATATTTCATATTTTCTGATTCTGCATCATGCTTTGAATTCAACGAATTTTAGGTTCCTTTGACTCTCAATGCAAAAATGCATTTCGGTTGGGTTAACAGGTTATTTGCCACCTGACCGTGGGTGAGGACTGTTGGCGTCCTCGTGGTTGGGAGTCAGGTTTATGTTCATGTTCGTGTTCAGCCATAGTTATGGGCTAAAATATTTGCATATTCGTAAAGCAATTTAAATGTATGTGAAGTTCTACTAGTATCTCTTTCTCTACGCTGGTAACCAGGCCAGATGATGACGGATTTGTCAGAAAGAGAGAATACCTGATCTGGAAGAGATTCCAAGTTTTTTGTCTATCATTGTATATGATTTTAAATATTTATATATCTGATGATTACTATTTAATGTTTGTGAAGTTATACAATACCTGATCTGGAGAAAGTGATACCGAAAGGAGTCAGAAATCCAAAAAAATTACAAAAAGAAGAAGGGTTAACAGGTGATTATTGATCACCGATAAGACAAGTGGACAAAGCAATAGACTTCCAGATCCGAGAGCAAGCATTCTCCGTGTCTTCCCAGCCTCAATTAGGAAACTAGCCCTAACTGGTTGGGGGAAAAGTCAGGCGGTCGGGGCAATGTGCTAACCAAACACCCATGTAGCCAAGAATCAGTGCACCTCTATCATACACTGCCTCTCTTTGCCTTTGAGGCCTGTTTTTTTATCATCAGAACCAGTGGCATAATAAGAACTTGTCTGCTCATTTTGAGATATTAGGAGGGAAACGTGTTGAGCTTGAAACACGGAAAATAAACCAATTTCGTTTATTTCCTGTGATTATAGAATGAGTTCATGGTTTTAATATCACAAAAAAGCCACCTACCCACTATGTTTAATAGTAGGTAGGGCTGCTGAAAACCTGGTAAATCGAGGAACAGAATGAAATGTTTTTACAAGCTTTTATTTAATATCACAGATATGTATGTTTAGTTCAAATCTTGCAAGTGAATTTTGACCCACTTCTAGTTGTCCGATTAACGTGGAATTTGGCAGGTGTTCATAATTCCGGTGACAACGCATTATGGAATAATGCCAAAGAAAAAAACAAAATGGCGGCTCCAATATGGCGGACGAGTTTTATGATTATAATTCGATTCTATTCAAAATTAGTATGTGGGGGTTTTTGGGGTCGGACATCATGATTTCTTTGTCAAAATTCATGAATTCAAGATGGCGGTGACTTTTGTGATTATACTCCGATTCCATTCAAAATTGGTGTGTGGGAGTTTTTTGATTCGTAGATTATAAATTTTTCTCAGAATTCAATAAGATGACTGATTTCATGAATGACTAAAACGAATTAAATAAAAATGATAGAAAAAAAATTAAGACAAGCTTTTTCCAAAAAAAAAAAATTTCTTCAATTGTTTGACCTAGGTTATTCTATGAGTAACAGATGCAAAATGACGCGGATATAAAATAGGTATTCTTGCGGGACGAATATTCGCCCCAAACAAATCATTTTTCAATTTCGAAGGAAAAAATAGAAAAAATCTGCCAGAGCTGGGGTTTGAACCTACGCTCCCCCATGCTCCCTTTCGTGAACCAGTTTAAAGCTGGCGCCATAGACCAACTCGGAAGATACTTTATGTTGAAAGTATTACCAATCTGTTGCTACATTGGTATGGTTGCTTTTTCAGAAAAAAAGCCATACAAATCTTATGAACAACTTCTGCCCAGGCAGTAAATTATTTTTCTTATGTTTGCTGTGAGTACTAACATTTCAAAAACATATCATTGGCTAGGTTTTCTGCAGGTCGCTCAGCCTATAAAGAGTGTTTAGTCAAATGGAATAATAGAATAGAATATTTTTAATTTAAGGTAGCTCGTAACGTGTACATCCTTGATATACACGCCAATGTACCATGATTAAATGAAAGTACATTACAAAGTGGACTGTTGTAATACAATTGGAATAAGCCAGAAGTAGATAATAATGAGAGTAGCATCAAATGGGCCAATTACTGAAATATTCTGGGAATCAATGCCATTCAAATTAGGGGCAATATATTTTTAAAAGTTTTTAGATAAATATTCTATTTTTAAATTGCTATATTGACCATAGTGAAAATTTCATTGATTCAGGCTATACTGACTGGCATGTTGAAAAAAAAACGATTTAATATTCATTATTAAGTTCTCAAGATTTGATACCGTTATTCGGTGGTATAGATGCCTCTTAAGAGTAAAACTCTTCGTAACAAACTTAATGTCATGAGAGAAGTTACAAGTCACAAAAGAGCAAAAACGGAATACAGGATGTTCTTGAAAAGGGATGTAGAACATGCCATTTAGAACAAAAAAGTTCTATATTTTCCTCCCCCAAGTCATCTGTTTTTCCAATAATTGAATACAACCCTGCACTCATTGATACATTCATCGCCAGTACAATGTTTAGTATTCACCTTATAATTTGAAGTGGAAATTTTTGTTGTAATGGCTTTGTTTTCCGTTCGAGAATATAACAATATGCTTACTAATAACGGAGGAGCTTATTGAGACGATAATGCTGCAGTAAGACTTTATGTTGAACTATATTCAGAAGGGCGACAGCCAAATGCCCGAAGTTTTGCGGCTGTGTTCCAAAGGCTATTAGATATTGTAATGTGGTGCCGAAAAAGACGATGGAAGAACATGTAGTGATCTTATACTCGAGCAGAAGAAAACATTTTTGATATCGTCACAGATGATTCAGCAGTAAGTATACAGTCTGTGGCTCTTTTATAGTCCTCCATACTGTTATAAAATCGGAGGAATCACCCTGTAAGAATATATCACCGGTTTTCAATAGCAGATTTTTGCACTCCAGTCCTAAAACTTTCTATTTTTAAGGGTAGAAAACAATAACAGTTTTGGGAAACCTTGACATCTGGAACGCAGGTTAGCTGTGAGAGAAGTCGAAGACGAAATTCTTGAAAACAAATTTCCACATCTGCGAGCAATACACACAGCGGGAACCATGAACCTTTCAAACAGTTGTTTTTTTCTAAGGCTCGTAAAAAGTTTGAAATCATTCCTAACCAGCCATAAATCAGGGATTTCGTGGTAGTCAGACTAGGGGAAGTCTATATTTGAAATAGAATATTCAATTTTTACAATAATATACGAATATGCGCGAAATCTAGATTCTTTAGCGAAGAGGTCGACCCCATATGAATATATGTTCCTTAGAATAAGTGGCTTAAAGGACATGCCAAGGGTTTTCGAACGGAGTTTTTTTGGTCATTTTTTCTCTCAAGAAGTTTATTTTTCGAAGACTCTTTTTGTAATGATATGACCACTATTGGGCATTGTCAGAATTCAGAGGAAAATTAGGAATAATTGTTCAAAAACCACTGAAGTAGTACAGAGAATTCCATAGTTTGAAGTAGTACCGCTCAAATAACGGGGGGGGGGCGCCACCTCTCTGATGACGAAGATCCTAATAATGGCTCCACCCACGACTAGAATCATAATTGGTCGACGCGGTCATTACGAATTTGCTTATAGTTTTTCAAAATCCCACCCCATTGGTTAGGTAATTACTCAAGTACGGATAAGTTGTAAAATAGGGGGTGAAATTATTTTTATTTGTCGAAATTTGACTTAAGCTTGGGGTTCTCAATGAACTTAGTAAGAGAAATTTTACGTAGGAAATTCTCGCAGAAAAATTGGCAGTTGATATTGAATCGTGGCCCCAGTTTAACTAACTTATCAGAAATTTTATTCTAGTATGTAGTTCCTCTTTCTTTTCGGTTGGGCTAGAGAAAAGTCAAAAATTCATTAGTTCCATATCGAGATGAGTGCTTACGTGCGAGTTAGTGTTCCAATCAGTTGAACTAGTCGGTTTCGCGGGGGAGGCCTTTCAGGTAATTATCAAATTTCGTTCACCAGAAACTGTGGAATTTTTTGTTCTAAATAGAATTTTCCAACTGCCGAAAGTAGCCGAGTTTCGTGTGGTTTAATATCAGAATTTATTGGTTGCAGAGTGTTATTCACTTAACTTAGTTTTTGGTCACAGAGTTTACTCAATTTATTTTCTAGCGTTATTTATTTTATCTAGTCTTGATTCACAAAGTTTCACTCAATTTATTTCATCCACAAATAATTTCCTCAATAAAAGCCATATATAGAATCAGTTCGTTTTCTTGAGAAATACTTGGTCTTAACCAAACCCAGTAAACCAAAATATGTGTCTGAAACAACTAATTTTTCATTTGAAATGTTTCTTCTTTTGACTCGGATACATTTGTGAAATATACCAGAGACCAAAAATGACCTATGTATAAAACGTTTCAATAAAAATGTACCTGGAACATATTTTAACTGTGTTTGAATACATTCACTTATATTTCACAGGCAATGTTTCAGAAGGAACACATATAAAACATAAAATAACTGCTCAAGAATTCATTTTGAAATATTTCACGCGCAATGTTCCAAAAAAAACATATTATATAACTGTATAATATGTTTTTCAACATTCATGAAACATTTCACATAATTCATGAAAAGTATGTAGGTTAAGCCAGGATTAACATAAATGATTCTAATGCAATAGTTGGTCTTTGAAATAGATATTGGCTTTTCCTGTTTGTTACAATAACACTCACTGATAACTATAATATTTGGGGGTTTCACTGTTTTCAGAATCCGTTTTTGCATCAGTGATAATTATGTTAATTGACATTGTTCCTGAAAATGAATAAAACAAGGTCTGAACAAATTATTTTTATTCTAGCCACTAATATATATATATATATATATATATATATATATAAAGAGTATACTTATACAAAATGTAGCAGTGTGGTTTCTCGACTTTCCGTGAAATCGCTTTCGTGCAGCATCTGAAAAAATATTTCAAGTGAACACCATTTCAAATTAATTATTCTAAATATTATTTTTGCAAAAAAGCTATATCTTTTGACATCGGAAAAAGGCAACATTAAAACGAATTATCTATTATCTGATTATTCGGAAGCCTCCATATTATGTATTCATTGAAGAACCATGCACCTTTCAGAGTTGATATACCTACCTAACTATCAAATTATTACGATAGTTATTTTTTCAAACCACGAACACTTTCTGGACAGTTTGTTGGGAAACATTCTCATTAGGCCTCTTCTGATCAGGTCATTGGAGAACATACAGTCTTATAATTTTCCTCAAATGTCTTTTTGTATTGAAAATTATTTTCCTATCCATATTTATGTAATAATAACCAGTACATACATAAAGCTGAAAGGCAATGTTTTAATTAGTACATGAAAAATTATTTGAAATGTTATCGTTACAGTTCTTCTGATTTGTCTGTTTTCCATCGAATTAGGTATTTTCTATGACAATTAGCAAGTGCATGCAGGCAGAAAGCACCAAATCAACAATTCACCAATGTAAATTATTATTTCATGAATTCAGGATTAAATCGTTTAGATCTGTTTTCGAAAGTTATTATGTTTGAACCAGACAGATGAGAAAAACTCTTAAAAAAACTACCAAAATAGTAGACACCATAACTTAACCTCCAAAATGAGTTACCTAAAATAACTAGTTTTACGTACCTGTTATTGGCGATTCATTGTAACTTTAATCATTACACATTTAACTATCCCTTGAAAAAGTGTATAACCGTCGACGATGGCAAAGAAATATTTGAAGATGGTCCACAGAGCATAACAACAAATACCAAATACCACTAAGCAGACTGTGCTCTGATCTGTGATCAGTGTTGGGATTTTGGGACTATGGCTTTGTACTAAATCGCCGAACCAACATGTACCAGATTGTACTATATTTGGCGGGAAATTCAAAATTTTCAATTTTATGAGCGGTAATTTTCTGGAAATACCTAGTTTTAAACTGTTTGAATTAAAACACAATTATGAGATCAAATTATTTTTATTAACAGAAAAATAAATAAAATACGAAAGTAAAATCAGAAATAATAACAGGAGATTGAACTAATAACATAACAAATAAATAGATAAACTCTGAGTTCAATATGGATAAACCATGAGAAAATAAAATACTATGATCAGAAAAAAATAGAAAAAACATAATTCAACAAAAATAATAACAAATAAGAAAGTATATGAATATCACAGAATAAAAACTCAACTGAAAAATAAACTCTAGTTAGGAAATGTAGAAAAAAATTAAAACACTGACACATGGCTTGAAATCAATAAGTAACATCATTTTCATCATCCGATAGTGTTAGGGTTTTGAGATTCAGTGCAAGTTATGATCTGAAGGCACAAAATTGAAACAATTAGTGCGAATTTACACGATCCAATAAATTGGTCAATTTTGTGACCTTGAATTTTATTGATAGGTGTAAACAGAAAATTGTCGTCAATTTGAACTTGACCAATAAATTGATGAGTTTAGAATCGGTTCTAATTTTTCATCAATTTTTAGTTACAATTTGCAGTAACTTTCGGCCATGAATTGGATGCCTGCTAGAACAGAGATTTTCAGGTTATATGTTAATATTTACGCGATTTCACATACCTAACCGCGAGAAAAATGATAGTGCTGAAAAAAAAAACAATTTACGTTGCATTACATTCGCAGCAATGTGCATTGCTGAATATAAAAGACAGATGTAGAAGATGGTGGATTAGATCTTGGATTGAGAAAAGAGAGAAATGAAACTTGACATTAGTTCACCAAAAATTCCTGAGTGCAGATCCTAATCAATTCAAACGGTATTTAAGAATCAATTCAATAAGCTATTGAATAATATTCGGAACTTTTCCTATAGTTGAACCATTTCTTGTCAGTATGTTGGTATTCCTGAGTGAAAACTGTTGCCAAAATTGACCAATAAATTGTCAGGTGTAAATATAACCCATATTGGTCAATTTTATTGTTCAATTTTATTGGATCGTGTAAATTCGCACTTTTAGAGCTGCCTACCAAACTTTTTGTATGCATCAAAGCATCACATGTTCTTGTATTCAGCCTATTTCGGTTTTTTGTTTTTATCAGATTTATTTGTGAAATTTTTTTTCTGCTGATGCAGATGAGTGTGGCAAAGCAAAAATACCTTGAACAAATTCAGTCAAATTTGGATACATATAGTCTCCTGAACAATTTTGTGTATCAAAAACAAAATTCCAATGGGCCATTAATCATTGAATATATAGGCAACCAGCATTTTTATTGTTTGTTGCCTACTCCACTGAGAGAGTAGCTATCGAACAATCGAACGCTGTTCTTTGAGATCTTCAAAATGTACTAGAATATAGCTAATTATCGGTTTGTTGTACTAACGTATTTGTGCAATGCAAATGTACCAGATTTAGTACGATTGTACTAGCGTTCCCAACACTGTCTGTGATCATCATTAGGTTTGTTTTGGTTCGCAGTCAGAATGGTTCTGAATCGGTTCAAAGCAGTGGGACAGTCGTGGCATGGAAAACTTCGTGCGAGCCCACTTTGAATATACGAGTGTGCGACTGTTTTGAACGGTTCAGAATCGCTAGAACTGTGAAGCAAAACAAGCCTATTATGGATGGTCGCCCGCAAAACATCAGCGCATGCTCGTATAATGAGTTAATTGCATTCATCATTCATAACTTGAGGTTATGTCGGTAGGTTTTATCGGTACATTTGAAACATTTCAATCTGTACATTGGAAACATAACATATACTTGTGAATGTGAAATGTTAGATGTTTATGAAATATTTCTGAAACGTGCGTTCAGAATGTTTCAAATGATTCGGTTCCGTTGAAACGTTTCTTGTGTTTACTGGGAAGTTACGGGCGACTTTTGGTGATACGTGAACGCCGAAAACAGACATGGAAAGGAAAACCTAAGATTCCCAGCATTCCAGACGCAGAGAGATGACCTGGTCCCCTTTTGGAGAGGATTGAGAGAGGTATTTTTTTTTTTTTTTTATGTTCTGGTTCCCACGAAAAGGGATATCCTGTAATGTTCAGAGAACATCGTGGGAACCTAGGGAAAGAAGGTAGGAGTTGGTGTTCTTCTTAAATTTCTGAAGGTTGTATGCCTCGGGGAACACCTCCCTAGGCAATGAGTTCCAAAAGCCTCGCTGTTCGTTGGATGAACGAGTCTTTGGAAAGTGATGTTCTGCAGGTTTCCAAAGTGACCACGAAGGGGTGTGATGACTGAACTTGACGGGTTAATCTCGAAGAGACTGCCAAAGCAGGAACGATTGTTGATATTTCAGAAGAGCATCGCCCATGAAAATATCTATAAAATAGAGACAAATCGCCAACTTTTCTACGGTGTTCCAGACAAGTGAGCGAGTTTGTAAGCGAGGCATCACCGACGAGACGAATTGCCCTTTTTTGGACAGAATCCAATAGCCTCAGGATATGTTTAGGTGCCGCACTCCAAATATGGGAACAGTATTCAGGACAGGTCGGATCTGTGCCTTATAGATCATAAGCAGCTGACTGGGGTGAAATAGCTCTTGGCACGAAACAGAAAACCAAGTTTTGGGATGCACTTTTGGCAATGGACCTCACGTGATTTTCCCAGGAAAGGTTATTGCTGATAGTAATACCAAGCATCGATATGGATAGCTTCAGTGGTATGGTTACTCCTGACAAAGTTATGTTAGGCACAGTGAGATCGGCTTTTCTAGAGAAAAGACATGCTTGTGTTTTGTTTGCATTGAATTCTACCAAGTTATTAGATCCCCATTCGAGAATTGTTGCCAAGTCCATATTTATATTATTAACATTTCTTCCTCGTTCATTTCTGGTTTCACGGGCTGATATAGGGGCCCTGGAAGAGAAAGCGGTATGGAGGGTACTATCATCGGCAAAGCTGTGTACTGGACATGAAGTTGCTTTCAACAGGTCGTTGATGTGAAGTAGAAATAGTGTTGGTGCGAGAATGGATCCTTGCGGAACACCAGCATTTATGAGTAGAGTGTCAGATGGAACTCCATCGACCACTACATGGAGAGACCTGTTTGAGAGAAAACTAGCAAGCAGAGAACACAGCTGAGGGCAAGCCATAAGACGGAAGCTTGGCGAGGAGTCCCTGGTGCCAAACTCGATCGAACGCCTTGGAGATATCTAATGCCACAGCTAAAGTTTCTCCATGCTTTTCAATAGATAGCTGCCATATATGTGAGACGTAAGCGAGCAGGTCACCAGTTGATCTCTGATGGCGGAAGCCATATTGCCTATCGTTGACAATTCCTGAGTCTTCCAGATATTTCATGAGCTCGATGTTGATGGCTTTTTCCTGACCTTTGAAATAATAGATAGCAGTGCGATAGGTCTGTAGTTGCTAGGTAGGGCCTTTTGCCTTTTAGGGACTGGCTGTACTCTTGCAATTTTCAATTGGACGGAAATACCCCAAATTGTAAGAGTGGTTGAACAACTTGCAAAGAACAGGTGTTAGTTCGGGGCACATTTCTTGAGAACAATCGGCGGGATTCCGTCAGATCCACAGGCTTTGTTGGTGTTGAGACCCAGCAAAATCTTTCTGATAGTACGTTGGCGAAAGGTGATCTCGGGCATGTGACTGTCAATAGGTGTAATGTTCGGGGGTTGTTTTCCCGATGAATCCAGAGTGGAATTTCCAGCAAATAGGTGCGCAAAGATATTGGCTTTTTCCTGGGCAGTCGTTGCTAGTGTTCCATCTTCTTTGGTTAGGGGGGTATGTAATTATACATGTTATTAAAAATGTCTCCATGTACACGCTGAGATAACCGACCATTCACCCAAATTATCGATATTAGTAATGATTAATCAAGGAATTTCGAGTAAGTTTTCAATGCCAAGCCGAGTCCACCTATTGTAGGGAGTATTCGGTAATTCGCTGGTATTCTTCAAAAATTGAACTCACAGGGCCAACCGACATATGCGTGAGTTATTCGGTAAAGTCAATCAAAACACAGCAGGAGTAATCATTTTTTCAAATAACACACTTTACAGATAAAATCATTCCTTGTATTAAAAAACCAACGCATGTTGATAAACCTAATAAACTCAATAACAAAGCAAATCCTACTGAATTCATCCAGACAATTATGAAAACTATCGCTAAAGCTGAAACTCTTGAGAGGTCAAGATTATCAGCAAACATCAACGTATTACCATCGCGTTCCATCTACTGGGAACAATCATCCTAGCGGTGTTGTCAGGTATTTTTTTCCAAAATTAGCTTAATTTATATATATATATATATATATATATATATATATATATATATATATATATATATATAGGTGGGTAGTATTTGCTGACTAGTTGTGTACAAAACTAGGGATATTGGGGTGAAGCAGCAATAAACTCTAAGGTTTATCCAAGCTTTCGGAAATGTTTATTTCCATCATCAGGGAAACTACAATAGATGAAAAAACCAATATTCAAGTGCGAAACATTATGCTACTTACAACTTTGTTGGGGTTGGTGTCAATGATGTTAAACATATTTATCTAACATAGTGATATCAAAGAAAACCTAGATCAAGGAATAAAACGAAGTTCAAAGTTAATAAAAACACATTAACATTGTTTAAAATTATATAAAAATAAATGTGGACTCTATGTAGTGTGGCAAGTGAAAATGACAGGTTGGGAATAATTCCCGCAATTATATTTATGCCAACGACACCTGACGGGTGTCACATGGAAATAGTTACAGTGGTGCCAACTGTTAGATTAGTACCAACTGATGTTACCAGATTGGGGGTAATGTTTGATATTGCATTGCTGTCAATTTGGATTGATATCTTGAGACAATAAATACGAGTAGATCTTACTCAAATGGTTAATGTGTTTTTTTACTGAAGCAATTGTTTTCTTGGGAAATGAAAGTCATTTCTAAGAATGTTCTCTTTGATGTATGTGACGCTGTCGCTAGCACTTCCACTGAATCGTAATTCATCTGGTGGTCAAATTTATTCACATGTTCTGCAAGAGCACATCTTTCAGGATGCAATCTGCAGTCACTTTTATAACAAATTATTCTGTTCGATGATGATCTTTGCGTTTGACTATATATTGTTTATTACAACCATGGCAAGGAATATTATAAATTACATTTAACATTGAAAGTAATGAATATTGAATGAATGTGGTTTTTTGTGGAGGAACAACGTTTCTTGACATGTTTTTTGAGAACGAGGGCAAATATAGTCCTCGAAACGTCAATCAAAAACTATATAGAGAAGTATCTTTTGAAAAAAAAAAAAAATTGGTAGGCAAATTTAGAAAACGGCAAGTTATTGACTAATTGAATCATTTTTCTATAGGAAATATAATTTGGTGAACGCAATAACTTATCGGGGTGAACTAATTAGTTTGCCCTCTCTACACTTGTATAGATTTTCCTGATTATATTTTCATTTTCAGACTGTGGAAGGTTACCCAAAAAACATGTCAAGAAAGTAATGAAGTTTTAACTTTAGAATAAATTGATCTGATTGTTAGAACTGTTTTATATATTTTAAATTTTTCCGGCGTGTGAAATAATCTGGAGAGTTTACGAGAAGTTTATATATAGTAACGAAGTGAAAAAAGTTGAGTAGGGGCAGTGTTAGTTTCAACGTTGTTTGAGACAATGTTCGAGTTATTACTTCTAAGTGAGATGATGATGATGATGATAAAGAATGTTGTAACGTTTTGGGATATGAATTTTCTAAGAAAAGATTAAAGATAATGTTTGAATTCTGTTTATGCAATTTATGGTCTGATATTTTCAGTACTCTATTAATTTCATTTGTTTTACCAAGTTCACTTTCATAGACTGTTTGTGATATTAGTGGTAATTCAGGTATCTGCCTGAGCTGCATGATTTCCTATACCAATCTACCAGTAGCTTGTTTTCTGTTGTCCGTAACAGCTTGGTATCAAGAAATGGTACAAAATTATCGCTGTTCTCAGTTTCAATTGTGAACTGAATATGAGGATCGTAGCTATTGAAAGTGAACCACAATTGATATCTATGTCATTAAAGGAATACGCTGTCAAAATTTTAGCTCCAGTACTATGGAATAGATATAACATTCTCTGCGCAAAAATACAGATATAAAAGATAAACAAAAATGGAACTGAAACTGACTGTGGGAGAATCCGAGAGGTGCCAATTTTTATATATGGTTGAAAATTATCTGTGCGGATTTAACATTAAATATCTACGATTTTTGGGTTTCTATGTATTCATCACATAAAGTCAACGAAAATAAATCGATGCAATTTAATTTTATTTGGCATATATAAAATTGGTACTTAATATATAAAGAAAGAACCTCTTATAATCTATACATAGTGTACATCTTAAAATCTAATTTGGAATCCTTTGTAGTCAGGCTTTGCGAGGTTTTGCCAGTTCATGAGTTCACAATGATCTATTTCGCTTCCTGGCGAACCCGTGTTTGACAGCCACATAGCCCTGAAAAAATCGAGATTGATTGCATGTCTTCCAAACTATTCACGGTACATTAATTATAGTTCGATTTTGGCACGATGCCACCCATGTTTTATTTATTTATTTTTACTGTTGATAACATCCAAACACATGATATGATCAATTAATGATCGGGGCTTGAGATGGTATTATTCATAAATAATCACAAAGACCACAACTCCCATGTAACTTTTTTATTGAATATCTTTAAATTTAGAGGATCACTGGTAGAAGCGTCGTCCATCTTCTAATTACTTCATGAGCCTTTTTCCTCAAGTACGAAAAATTCCCCACTAGCAGCGCGAGTAGTCCGGTAGGGACAAACATTACCTAATTCACATTAAAATACATGTAAAAATAAACATAAAAAAAATGTTTTTGACAGAAGGCGACGTTCCAGGAGCCAAATTAAAATTTGCAAATGTGAAGGATAATAATGTAGGAACAGTAAAACGGTGGCTTGCTTGTCGAAATCTTAAAATTTCCGGAAGAAAACATCAATTAATTACAGTGAATATAATTTAAGAGGTCATTTTTAAGCACCGTTTTTTGCGCACAAAAATCACTCACAATGCCCTCTTTTTTTTACCAGCTTAAACTACAAACACTTATTTTCGGTACAAGTTTGCACAAAATGTAGCCGGTTTTATCGACAAAATACTCCTTCAACATTTACACCCAACCTAACTTTTCACATTTACTAAATTTCATCTATGAAAGCTGAAAAGTTAGTATTTTTCGATAAAACCGGCTATATTTTGGGCAAAGTTGTACCGAGAATGGGTGATTTGGTGTTTGTAGTTTAAGCTGGTAAAAAAAAGGAGACATTGTTAGTGATATTTGTGTGTAAAAATGACCTCTTGAAGAAGGAGAAAGTCAATATATCTCGGGAACGGTATGGGACCCCCGCGTTTTTCTGTCGGATTCGTGTTCAGGAGACAAAAACAAGTAAGAAAAGTGAAACAGGTATTTTCAGAAAGCATGAGCACGACCCCTTAACATTTACCTAACTTACCTTACTAATCGTTGCAGAAACTGGATCAGGATTTTCTTCAGTTGGACCTTTACCACCAATAAAATGTTTGGAGCAAACATATGAATATTTATTTATTTTTTCTTTTGTTATATCCACTCTCCTCGATGCGGCCTTTATTACATCTAACCCCAACAATGTGAGGTTTTACGAATGGTATAAAAAACACGTTTTCCTCTGGATATCGATTATCCGAATTACAGTTCGCAAAACTACAATGTTTTGATGGCACTGTGGTTATTAAAGAAAAATATTTTTATTTACTTAATTATTTTAAATAATTCAACTGTATCGCTTAAATAACACTATCTTACATGGAGAAGGTTTGATGTTTGTCCCTACCACAAGTGCTGCCTCTCGTGACAAATTTGACACACTATTTTTAGAAAAAAGGGTCATTCACCCGGAATAGGCTGAACCCCCACTATATGTGAGGCCTTCGTTATCTTAATGGACTACCTAGGTCTGACGTCACGAAAGGGAGGATCTTGCGAACCTTTTATTAATTCGCCTTTTCTGGTAGGATATGCATGGAAATCACAGTTTCGATTGTAATTATGTATGTGTTTTCGGAATAACAGTACATTTGTAAATATAAATGCACGGTACGCACATAACTTTATTCTCAATAAAGCGGGGTCTACAAGATTCTTTGCAGTCTATTCTATAAGTCGCATAACCCCCTTCTGGGAGACAAATATTTTATTTAGTGGTACAACCCCAAACAGCAATATTATAGGAAATATGGGCATATACAAGAGCAAAGTAAACATGGCATCGTTGGATGGGGCGGGGCTAAAAAATACCTAATCTCTTGAAAAAACCCAAAAACGCATTTTAAAAATCGTGTATTTCAAATTAAGTCGATTGTATGTTGAACTGAAGATACTGGATATACGCCAGTTGTTAACAAAATCAGTCCTCATATACATTACGAAGAAACAAAAATATACGATAAAACTTAATACCAGAGCCATCAGTTCAGGACAAGAATATTTACCACAAAAAAATCATTTGGTCAAAGATGTTTTGTTTATCTTGGACAAGATTCTTGAATATCCTACCAATAACAATAAAAAACATCAAGAATGTGCACAGCTTCAAAAAACACCTGAAAAATTGGATTTTATTGCAGGACAGAACCATCGTCAAGAATATAATGGATCCCCTTTTTTAATGAGACTGTATTATTAATTGTGCTGTTTTCAAAATAATTATGAAAATTACTAATTTACTGAAATTAGGTGCCATATATGTTGTCACCAAAAATATTAGAATTTTGTGTATATATCAACTGTTATGTTCTCGCATTCTAGATTATTTGATTTTTTCCCCTCTTTTTGTATATATGTGTATGATCATGCATACCTATAATAAAGGTGAATGTGTCTATTACATATAATATTATTTGAAGAATGTATAAACAACCATACCTTGGAAAATGAATGATATTTTGTGTCAAATTGAAATGAGAAATTTGCCCATAGACAGGTTTTGTGAAAAACTTTTTGGGTCTCTTGAATATTTGCTATGAGTCGTTATGTTTTTCTAATGTAAATGTATTGAATATTATTGGCAAATAAAATATTATTATATTATTTCATAGTTGGGCTCTATTGAAATTGGACCTCAATTGTCTAATTCCGTAGTACCCACTGTTAACTTTCTTACTGACATGATTTATACCCGACTCCCAGGTCATGTTACCATCGATATATGTACCAAGGAATTTGGTGTTATCTGATGATTCAATTATTCCATCATCTACATGAAAGTTATAAAAATGTTTATTCGTCCTGGAATAAAATTGCATCAGAACAGTTTTGTTTGCATTCACCACCAAATAATTTTTATGACACCAATTTGTGAATTCGAGACTCAATGTATTCAATTTTTCTTGGAGTTCCTCTGGGTTATCGGCATTCGCTGCGATCGTTGCATCATCTGCATACAAAACTACATAATCTGTGCTCAGATGATTAGGCATAGAAGAAAAATGATAGGACCCAATATAGAGCCTTGAGGAACCCCAAGATCAATGCCATACTGGTGCGACTGGAAGTTGTCAACTTCAACATATATCTTCCTGAGAGTTAAGTATGATCTGAGCCATGAAAGAAAGGTACCCCTGAAGCCAAGTGAATAAAGTTTTTTGCATATAATGTCGGGGCCAATAATGTCGAATGCTTTTGATAAGTTAAAGGAGAGTGCACTGACATATTTCATTCTGCCAACCCCTTAAAACATAATTTTCTGACAATATTTTCTGGTCATTTTGTTTCCATCTTCTTTAAAGCACACTATTTACGCAGTCGGGTTTTTTGATTTTTTAAATTAACTTTTTTATTTACATAGTACTAAGTTATCCCATTTTTTGGTTTGCAATCACTCATATTTTGAATTCATTTTTAGAATTGCTAAAGTGGAATAGAGAATACATATTTGTTCACCGTGAGTGCGTGGGAACAACATTTTATAAAAATCTCACACACTGCTTTTCAACCAATACATATACTTACATGTGTTCAACTTTGGACCTTTGACCTTGCAGTTTTCCCTGTATGGTGCCTTTCTTCGTATTCTTCACCCATCCACTCAAATTGAGTTCCTCAGACATTTCCTTGCAGTATTTGGTGAAGGAAACGCCTGAAAAAAAATTTCAGTAGAGTAAGCAGATAAACATTTGTTTGGCTCTACATACATCTAATGATTGTACCAAAATTATTTTTCTTGCGTTATTACCATGGCTGCATATTTGTAGAATGGGATTTTTATTGTGTTATCGACAAGCGTGGAATATAGCATTTTTCTCTATAATAAAAACTTCATGCACTAATGACGTTTTCAATGTAATAATTGATGAGTTATCTTACGAGAGGAAAGTATGGAGAAATATTTTTTCTAGGCAGATTTTTTTAAAGAAATCAATTGAGTTTATTCTACTAGCTATCGGTGATCAGTTTTTTGTCGTTAGGTTGGCAATCAATTTTATTTTTAGATGTTGGAGATTCTGAATATCGAATGTCAATTTTAATACCATAATTTTGAAATGAAATGTAAATGAAAAATATTGGAAAATAAATGTTTTAGGGTAAAATTGAGGGCACTTGAAGTGGTCCATAAAATGAAGGGGTTCGTGATCCACCAAAATGATCAACATTTCACAGATCCTCAAAAATAATGAACTATAATACTTAAAAATGGACAAGATTCCAGAGACTTCGGATAATACTGATAACCACATCTGAAATGTCGCTTCACAAACAGAAGTGATTACTTATTCCAACTTAATACCCATGCGAATTTACTAGAAACTGTAAGCAAGTAGTAAAATTTTTCTCAGCTAGTTTTTCGTAGAAGTGTTGAATAAATAGCGTCAATTAGGAAACTTTTACCGGTCCAAAGGAAGTGTTCTTTAGATCACTATTCAATGTTTTTTATGAGATATTTTAAATCATCATACGAGTTTTTAAGCAAACATTTGAGAAATGTCTCATTCCTCTAAGAATCAGTAGCAATCACAGTCAGCAGGATGGATTCATTGGCATTCCCAGAGGTTGAAGAAGTTTCGACTTACCAGAGACACATTTTCATTCAACCACAAGCGATTTTGGCAGAGTGAAATTGGTTGAGTCGAGAACTTTGAATGAAACTGAGTCAATAAGGACTCTGGAAAGAAAAAAGATAAGTGCCTTGATTGTTATTAGAGAGTCTGTTCCTCCAAAGAATAAAATTTTTGAAAATTTAACATTGAAAGCTCAGTGGTGCCAACATTCAAATTCATGTGTTCTTTAGCACTCGTAGAACTCCTGGAAGAGAAATCTGGTACACTGTCATCTCTTCCATCCATTTCTTACATAGAAACTAAAAATAACTTTATTTTGTATTTTGTTTTCTTTGGTACACCATTTTCCTATCTTAAACAGTGACGTGACAACAAGAGTTATGCCAAAAGCACAAAAACACCGTGGGAGACGTATTCTCCAGACATATCGGCCAGCCTAGTCTAAGCAACTCTGTGGAAAAAAAAATTGGTGTACCCGAAGATGAAAGATATCCATGAAGGCTACTTATTATAGATTTTTTTTCAGAATGTTCATGTTGGATATAATAAAAAATAATACATATTTTCTTCTAGCAATATTTTATGACATTTTTTTTTGATTTGTTGAAAATATGAACAGAATGTTTATAAAATCAGATGTGGAATCATCTGCGACTGAAAGATAAACTTTAGTCACTAACTTCCATCGTTTAAAATAAACTCTTGTGGGGTATTCATGTTGAAAAGGGAAACATTCTCAATTGAATATTGAATAGAAATATTTTTCCACGATAAAAATGAAGTTATTTTTGTGAATGTCTAACAGAAAACAACTACTTGCAGCTATAGCCACGCTGGACATTGAACTTCATCTGATAGACATTCTGACAAAGACACCCAAAAGAAAAAATCTGAAATTGAAAATTTGCATTTTTATTCACTTAGTTATTTGATTTTCTATTTCATTCTTGAAAATGTGTTTCCCTTTTCTTCCGGTCTTCCTGATGATCGTGGAAGCGTGAAATAGATTTTCGTCGACAAAAATGTATTGAAGACCTAGTGAATGCAATGCCTCTCTTGCGTCAATGTTACGAATGATTTCTGGTGTGTACTCTCTTTTGGAAAACATTCTTCTTTGCCTCATGCATCTTTACGAGTTCTTAATTAAGACTGGAATATAAAATCAAATATCTGAATAAAAATGCAAATTCATAATTTCAGATTTTTTCATTTGAGTTAGGGTCTTTTCAGAATATCTATCAGATGTAGTTCAATGTCCAGCGTGGCTTTAGCCGGGGAAGTAGTTGTTTTCTGTTAGACATTCACAAAAAACAACTTCATTTTTATCGTGGATTTTTCAATTAACAGAAAAATATTTCTATTCAATTGAGAATGTTTCACTTTTCAATAATTTTTTTAAATTCCAAATCATCACATTTTAGAAACAAAATGAGAACAAGAAGTAAGAAAAAGGGTGTCTTCCTGGGTGGTTTCTGATACCAAACTTTTTTTATTTAAGAAACTCGTGATAACATGCGAAATGGTTACAGTGGTTTCCAAACATACCTTGAACTTTTCCAAAAACTTCGAATTCAACAGACACGAGTGGTTCACAACTGTTCATATTTTATGTTCACCTTTCAGATCCTGAAACAACTTTCCAATCAATCTGGTCTGGCGTTTAATACTGTTATGCGCGGTAATCGACAGCACCTATTTTTAACCACAAAACAATAGAAATACATGTTTGATGATCTCAATTTGTGTCATCAGTGACATATGCATCTTTGAAGAAATGCAATTTTTGGCTTATTTTTTCTGGCATATCTCGACCGACTAAGACATACAGAGTGTTTGGGAAATTTATACACAGTACCTACAACTATGGATTGAGAGTGGCATGCACTTTGATTCAATAAATTAAATAACAACCAGTTTGTAAGTTTTTGTCTGATTTGTACTTTGTGCATAGTTTTCGATTAAGTTCGAAGATGGATCAAAATGGCAGCTGTTTAAAACACAAAATCAGAAATCTCCATTTTTATATCAATATTGGAAAATTGCATGTTAATGTTTTCAATGATTTTATTTTTCCCGTTTGTTTTAATACATTTTCCTTCGTTTGTGTTATAATAAAATAAATACAAATAAAATTTCACCAAAATCTAACAAAAAATACGAAAGAAATGTATGAAGTATCCTTTGAGCATTTCTTCACCATGCCATGGCCATAAAAAAAATTCAAACACTTTTTGAATTTTCTTATTTTTAGCTGTAACTGTAAAACTAATTTTTCAGTATAAATGTCTGAAATGAAATTTGTAGCTCGTGATTTTCTCTACAGAAATGGTATCCACTAAAATTTCGATAGTTATATGTATATATATATATATATATATATATATATATATATATATATATATATATATATATACCGGGTGACAATGGGAACTAGGGCCATGCCTATATCTCCTTCACTTTATCAACCGATTTGAATGAAATTATGTACATATATATGAGACAGAATTTCGGATTGACAGACATATAAAACAAAATGGCCGACTTCCGGTTTCGCCAGAATGGCCGCCAACATCTATTTTTCAAATGGAACACCCTGTATGTTTGATGTTTTTCGGATTCTACGGCTCAAATTACATACGACAGTGTTGTCAAATTTTTATTTCACAATTGAAAAAAATAATTTCCCAATTTTTTTTGTAGCCCAGGAGGCCTTGATCAGATTAAAATCTATACTAATTTACATCAATAACAAATCCTACAGCAGGAATTGATATTTTCTGAACGCATTTTTAACGAAAAAATAGTTTTTTTCAAATGGTACCTACCGAGGGCCATCTTGCCATTCGATAGAGAATTTAATTACCAATTCAACGATATACACTACGTACCACTTTCTTTGTGTTCAAAACGTAGAGAAACTTTACTTCAGAATGGTAACAATTAATTACCAAAAATAATCGATTTGACAATATGTAATGATCATAAACCCATTACAGAAAAGATAACTTCAATATAATCAAACTGTTTGAATAAATCTAACGACTGAAACAGTGAAACATTCATCGTACAAATTATTACTGACAATACCATTATCCTGTTTTCAATAGAAGAGTTTCACAACCATCGAAAAGTCATTTTATTTATTAATGACCAATGATATGTTCGAAATTTTGCCCGTTTTCCCTAACACATAGACGAGTTCTATGTATTGTACACCTCATCACATTTATCAGTTCGTGAGCAGGAATTTCCTGAAATGCGCGCTCAACTCTATCTCTCAAGTCTTCCAAAGAAGTTGGTCTCGAGTATTGTTTGGATTTTATGTCACCCCATGAATAAACATCAATAGGGGTTAAATCGGGCGATCTGGCTGGCCATGATTGGACCATTTGTTCCAATCCATCTCTGCCCATAGGTATCACTAAGATATTGCCGAACAATATTAGCATTATGTGGTCCTGCACAATCCTGCTTGAAAAATATATTTTCCGTGAAGTTCTCAGGTAAATCATTGATATTATTTTGAATATCGTCCTCTAAGAATTGTAGATATATTTGGCCCGTCAAAGGCCCGTCGAAAAGAATTGGTCCAATGATTCTTGTCCCTATGATTCCTATCCAGACGTTGAATCCAAATATTTCTTGAAAGTTACCTTCTGTCAGGATTTTCTTGAGCCAAATTCCTTGTATTATTCCTATTGAACATACCATTATTCGTAAACCTAGACTCATCTGTAAACAGTATCTTCGAGACAAAACCATTTTTCAATCCATCCTGGGCAACAAAAAAAATTGGGAAATCATTTTATTTCAATTGTAAAATAGGAATTTGATAACACTGTCGTATGTAATTTGAGCCGTAGAATCCGAAAAACATCAAACATACAGGGTGTTTCATTTGAAAATTCGAAGTTGGTGGTGGTGAAACCAGAAGTCGGCCATTTTGTTTTCATATGTCTGTCAATCCAAAATTGTGTCTCATATCTATGTACAAAATTTCATTCAAATCGGTTGATAAGTGAAGGAGATATAGGCATGGCCCTAGTCCCATTGTCACCCGGTATACAGGGTGTAATCTAGCCTCTTGCACACCCGTGAATGACGAGTGATAATACCATTTTAACGAATTACAGTGGTTAAAAACCTGAAAAAAAACATGAAATCATGTTTTGTTCTTTGTAAAATGCGACAAACTTTTGGGTAACGCCACCCGCCCAATTTCAGATGACCTACTCAGAGGAAAACTTTCTCAATTGCCGAATGCAATGAACTCGACCTTTGAATAATGTAGAATGTTGAATTGATTGTGTGGTAAATGTATACATTGCAGGCTATCTGAGATATATATTCAATTTCAAAGTAAAGAAAACAGTTATCATAATTATCACAGTCACTTGTAAGAAACAAACATTATTGAAAAGGGTAACATTCATAATTGAATATTGTAGTTATTCAGAACACGTGAAATGGACACTGTTGCCAAGCAAGATTCTCGCATGCGCGGTTTACAAAGCTGTCTACGAACGAAACTTTGTTAGATTCTACTAGTGTTTTATGATAGGCTGGTGGATGAAATATCCTAATTAGCAGCCAATCAGAAAACAGTGAGCGATGTGCAGGAGAATAAAGTTGAACATTATTGTCTTTGGTTTTTCCTGGCTCTTAAAACTATGCGTATTTTGAAGAGTAGAAGTCAAGATGAATCACTCGTCGCATTTATGAATAAAGTAGTAAATTTCAATTTTGGTTGGATTCCAGAGTCGCCAATCACTGTGCGGGCGTTTTCGTACTAGATATATTAATATAATATAAATAATTTTTTGGTTGAATAGAAAATGTTTGAAAAGACAAAGACAATAATGTTCACATTAATTCTTGTGCACATCGCTTACTGTTTTTTGATTGGTTAGAATCTAACAAACTTTCGTTCGTAGACAGCTTTGTAAACCGTGCATACGAGAATCTTGTTTGGCAACAGTGTTCAGTTCACGTGTTCTGAATCACTACTATGGTCTCGAAATTATTTTCGAAATAATATTCAATTGCGAATGTTTTTCCCTTTTCAATACTGTTTGTGTTGTTTGTTTCTTACAAGTGACTGTGATAATTATGATAAGTGCCCCAAAGCAGAATATGAAGTTCTGACTTTATCACCAGTTTGGATATAACAAGGTTAGTTGAAATTGAATATCTATCTCAGGAAGCCTGCAACGTGTTTATTTACCACACACACAATTCAACATTCTACCTTATTCAAATAAATAAATGTTTATTGCATTTGGCAATTGATGAAGTTTTCCTTTGAGCAGATCACCTGAAATTATGCGGTAGGCGCTAACTTAAATTTTGTCGAATTTTACAAAGAACAAAACATGTTTTCAATCTTTTTTCTTCAGATTCTTAAAGTCGTCATTCATGAGTGTGCCTTTCAGTGTTATAGATATGATACAATTGGTACTTTCCAACAATAACTTTCAAAACAAAATTAAAATATTTGAAAAACATTCGTCTATTATCGATAAATAATACAAATATCAAAAAGTCGATAGAATATTTCAAGCAATTCGAAATTTCAGTTGGAGTTATTCATTATAGATAACCCGACAGACTCCATTCGAGTCCCTTCTGCTTCCAGGTCTACATCGATTCGGTAAGTTGAAGAGGGATAAGCGGTCCGTTCCTTTCAAACATTCAACGACGAGGGTTGTTGCATTCACGTCAAAAATTCCTCCTCCTTCTTGAATGGGTCGACAAGGGCCGTTTGGTTTGCCCATTTCGTAACATTTTCCCTTGTACCTAGAGAAGATATACTTGGTTACCACTGAAATTATTCGGTGGGAAGTGTAGGTTATTGGGCCAATCAACTACTTCAAACCGCACAAAGCACCAGGGGAGAAAATTATCTTCCCTGCGTTACTACAGAATGGAGCAGAGGTACAAGCGCCCACACTTAATTTTTTTTTAGCCATGTTGACATGGGAAATCCCTTTCCTCGAACTTGGTTACGTATATACGTGAAGTAGGTGAGGGTTTGTTAATACAGTGCTCGTCTAAAGTCCGTTCCCCCCCTACTAATTTTTGAACCACCTTGTATATCGCAAAGAAATTTGGAGGGCTTTAATGGAAAAATCACAGCTAAAATTGCGGCTGAGCGCCATCTTCAATAATTTTTTTAAATAGAACACCCCGTATATTATTCCATTTTCGAAATCTGTTCATAATTCTCAACAGTTTTCTCTAATACACTTTACTCCCAAATTCAATTGTTTTCGAAATATTAACGTTTGAAAAGTGACATTCCGGTTTAAAATGAAGTATGGATTTTGGTCACTTCGGGTAAAACATTTTGCTAACTAAACGTTGTTATTAATTTGTAGTTGAATCTCTTAATGAATTCGACTAATAATAAGAGGCGTAGAGAGAGTTTATTAAGGATAAACAGTACCGTTTACTGAAAAATCTCGAAGCCCACGAATGTGTTCTGTAAATTCACAATCAAAACAAATTAGTTAGCTAAAAAATTATAATTTATTTTTGAATAACACTTTTATTCAACCCCAACAATTATTTCATCAAGTGTTCAATGTGGCCCCCTCCTAAATTTTTACAATAAAGTGCCCTATTATAAATAGCTTCTCTCACGTTGATGAAAGTCTGTTCATCTATTTCTTCACATGTATCTATTATTCTGCGTTCCAACTCTTCTATTGTTTGGCATTCAGTGGCGTAGATTTTTGACTTCAGATACCCCCCCAAGGAAAAAATCTAGAGGTGTAAGATCCGGAGATCTTGGTCGCCATTCTGTACTTCCCCTGCGACCTATCCATCGCCCAGGAAAGTTTGTATCGAGGAACTCTCTAGCCATGCGATCAAAATGGGGAGGTGCCCCATCCTGCTGAAATATGATTTTACGATTTTCAAACTCTTCCTGATTGTTTAATACAATTTGTCTGTTTGTTGACTTTTCTATTAAGAAAAAACATGCATTCGTCTGCGAAACACAAGTTTTAGGAAGCCCCGTTCTCCTTCAATTATTCTTGTTAACCACTCACAAAATTCAACCCTCCGGTCTGGATCATCCTCCGTGAGAGCATGCAGGATTTTCATTTTATAGGGATGAAACTTTCCTTTTTTTAGGACTCTTTGGACACTTTTTGAACTTACTCCACAGGATTCAGCGACTGCAGACGTCGACTGAGTCGGACTGATTAGCATTTCAGCAACAATTTCTACCTTTTTTTCTTCTGAAAGAGGCGGTTTTCCTCATCTTGGAGCATCTTTCAACGTACCAGTTGCTTGGAGCTTATTTAAAAGTTTGCCCTAATATGACCTCGAAATAGGATTCTCGGGAAATCTATCATTAAACATACGGACTGCTAGATGATCATTTCTTCCAGCTTCTCCAAATATCAAAACTGCTTCAAATTTATCGTCTAAACTACGAGCCATGATCACAGTTTTCATACAGTTCAGTTTGACAGTAAACAAGACGTTACCGCGACAACGATTTTTCCCAATGCAAACTTGATTGAAAGCAACATTAATGTTTTTGGTTGGCTTTGAAATGACCAAAATGTCACTTTTCAAACGTTAATATTTCGAAAACAATTGAATTTAGGAGTAAAGTATATTCAAGAAAACTATTGAGAATTATGAGCAGATTTCGAAAATAAATTAAAATACGGGGTGTTCTATTTAAAAAAATTATTGAAGATGGCGCTCAGCCGCCATTTTAGAACTTTTAGCTGTGATTTTTTAATGAAAAAGTAAGTTTTAATCTCCTATTTGAATTTCGTGGTTCAAAAATTAGTAGGGGGGAACGGACTTTAGACGAGCACTGTATACTGTGTAAAGTCATTTTCACTTAAAGCCGCAAAGGAAAACTGAACAACTATAGCAGATCGAAGAACAATTCAACGATTCACTACAAATGTCTCTAAATAAAACAGCAACCAACAAAGGAATATCGCAAACTGTGTTTTACTGGATAGAGGCGATGTTAAATAAAAACTTTTTAACAAAAAATTAAACCGACGTAAAAATCAACTGAAAAGCAAAAAATAAAATAAACCTTTTTAGTCTTAATGATAATTGAGCTCCTAAAAACTAATGTTAGTAACTAATTTTGAGTCGGCGCCAAACAAACTATCAATTGAATTAGGTAAAGCGTAAAATGAGGAGAGAAGGAGAGACAAGACAAAACGTGTTCTTGTCTTGATGAACATCCTCTCTTGGTTGAGACGAAACAAGACAAGAGGAGGCATTTTTTTGCCTTGTCGCGACAAGGGGCATTACTATTCTTCTATAAACCTAAATATTTCTTTTTTGATAAATATTTTACCTTGCGTATCCATCCTCACAAGGATTTTCGGCACAACTGGGTATGATTTCGCTACGTTGGATGATCAAATGTTGACCTTTCTCACAGGGACCTTGACGGTAGGCTCCATAACAAAAATCCTTCGGCGGGTAGTAGATATAACCTGCGTAAAATAATAAATTGTAGAGTTCATTGAAGCTTTTTATTTCACGATTCCATTGGTTAAATATTGGCTTTTGCCATAGTGGAACAAATAATGAAACATTTTTAATGCTTGAAAATGAATTGGGCCAGCAATAACCATGTCTACGTTGAATGACCTTTATTTTTCTATTGATATCGAAGATAACTTTATAAATATTGTTCCGCATAATCTTTGTTTCTGTTATCAACAACTAGCCAAGAAATTGAGGAAATCAAGCATCACTTACATTCTAGAAAATCACCTGTTTTTCCCAACGTGAAAAATGTTGAATCTAAATTGTCATTATTCCAATAAAAAAATCCATTGACAATAAAAAACTACCGGAAAATATAAAAATTTACAAAGTAACACCTATTTTCAAAAACATTTATATTATTAAGACCAACATTTCGATATGGACCTTCTGAAAAAAAGAAAAATACCCATCGTGTACGGATAATGTATGCTACAGTATAATATTGTTCTCATATTAATGGTGATCCGAATTAGTTAAAAAATATCTCACCAGGTCCACAGTCGCATATCCAGTCGTGTTTTTGATTTCCTGGGTATAATAATTGATTTTCCGGACACGTGCCTGGGGAATATAATGGTACTCTATCCTGGAAAGATGTAAGGAATTATATGGTAATCATTCAATTCTCACCCCTGAAATTATATCACTACCGATGGTTTTTCCAAATAAAATCCATCGCTATATATGCCGAACAGAAGAACTCCAAAGAAGGCACGATTTAAAAAATATAAGACACATTATTATTGTTAGAGACGCCTTAGGTCTATACAGAGTGTATCAACGATGCGTGGGAGGACGATAGATTTGAAATAGGAAAAAATGTCTCAAATAAAAATTGTAGAAAGCAATGAAAGCTACGTTACAAAAATAACCACCAACATACAGGGTGTCCGATAAATGTGTGACTTATCATAGTTATATTTTTTTAATGAAACACCCTCGATTGAATTCCATTGAGTTTCACTGCACGCCAGGGGCCATGGAACTATCAAGTTTTCTAAAAAATATTACTAATCTAAATAACCTGAAAATTTGTGAATGTCTCTCCAATGAATATGAAAGATATGGGAGTGGTTCCATGGGATGTGGGACAAATTCTGATATCTCAGAACTAAAAAATTATCAAGAAAAATATTTATGTTAAAAAAATTAATATTCTAATCACGGATCTGTAAGAATTTAAGATTAACTTTATTGTTTATATTTTTTTGGAGAAAATTGTAGTTTCATCGTTTCTAGCGTGCAATGTATATCACTGAAGTCAACCCCAGGTTAACAATCTTGAAAATTTCCATGAGAAGTGAGACACAATGTTCAATCTATGTCTAACTCTTCAGTTACAAACTTTGTGTTTATAGGAAACTCGACGTAATATACATATTAATACTATTATGTATTTTGAGCATATGATCTGCCCAAAATCATTCACTTACCTCTGTATTTTCACTATCCAACCTCTGTGTAGGTAACTCCGGAAATACGATATCGCAGAATATTGCTTCTGATAAAAATATGAGAGAAATCCCGATATGTCCAATTTTGTACACCTGAAGCAAAGAAGATATGACATGAAAATTCAGGAGATATATTTTAAAGAATTTAGCAACAAATTACATTCAAATAAATATAAAAAAAGGTTTTTCAAAGCAAGTCTTGAGAACAATGCACTGAAAAAATCTTCTGATACAAGGCGATATTTATCGTATTTTTATTAGATTCAAAAGTTTGTCGCGCAAGAATATTTGTGTTCAAACTATTTGAAGACATGGCGATACAAACTCTTGAATCTATTATTTACTGATCAAAGCTGAATCTTCTGTCTGTATTCAGAAAAATGATGATTTTAGAGATGAATTTTATTTCTTATCCGCTCGGCCAACATCAATATAATTGACAAAGATTCGTTAACCGGGCGGTCAAAATCGTTTTCCTAATCAGATTATTTAAATATCATTGATATTTCTTAAAAACTAGACACTCATTACAACACATATGTTGTTATAGATCTATAGAATCGTTAACTATTTCATTATGAAGCCCATATATCTAATTGGAAGATAAATGTCACGTTTACTCCTCCAAATTTCCTGATTATCAGGATCATTTGATAGGCCTTTGTTCTATATCTTTTGAAAATTCGATACTTTCCCTGGTGAGTCATCGTCTTATCCATTTCTTTTCATACTCAATGAACTGTCACCAGTATTAACTGTAGTTTCTGTACTTCTTGTGAGTAATAATTTGTACGTTGAATGTTTCAGTCATTAGATTTATTCAAACAGTTTGATTATATTAAAGTCATCTTTTCTGTAATGGGTTTATAATCATTACATATTGTCAAGTCGATTATTTTTGGTAATTCATTGTTACCATTCTGAAGTAAAGTTTGAAAGAATGAATAGATGTCATTTGTCTGAAATGTCACAATTTTCTTTCAATTATTTTTAATATCTGCTCTGGAGCAAGTGGCTCGTCCATATGGGGTTGCGTATGAAAGAATACATTCAATGACAGCTTCATAAATAGCTCTTGAATCTTCATTCGGTATCTGGGATAAGTTTTTGGTATGTATTTATCAATATCTGTAGATATTTGGTAACTCGGAGGATAAAAATCGGATTCACAAGGAACTGAACGAATTTCAGATCTAACAATATCAGGAGCGGCTTTTAAAATTCGTAATTTTTCCTCTTCTTCATTTGCAGACCATTGTTGGTACCAACTATCACCCAAGACATCATGCTGTTTATTTTTTAAACAAACAATAGGGCTATACGATGATTTGCACGAAATAACTATATTGTGAATACACTATTCACCTGAAGACGATTGCAGATACAAGCATTCGAAACGTCGTGAAAACCTTTCAAATCCATTAAGACGATGGACGTCCGAAATGAGAGTAATCATCATTATTCTCCATGCACTTAAAGATTTCTTTCTTGACAGTATCGTCTAATTACACAAACTCGACAAACAATTTTCATTGTAAATTGCTTTCCTCGATTGTAAATCAACATTACAAATTCTTTTTACAATATCTCTACGATCTTTAATTAAATGTGATATTGATTCTTTCAATTCACTAGAAGTCACACTATGTAGAATAGGACGAATTTTTTTGTCTTCTCCAAATATTTCACATAAAAAACATTTTTTTCCATCTCTTAACTCTTAACTTTTTATTTGGGTGGACTGTTTGCGACTTTTTTTTTGTGATATTTTGATATATTGCTGATGAATATATTTTTGTCCACAACTCTTATGAACATAGACGAAATCTGCTCTTTTTAGTAGATTAAGAAATGTATCACTTCTCCCGGTTGATGCTTGAATTAATCTCTGAATCGTCTTGTAACTTTTGTAGTGACTTCTGTTTCTGTTTCTTCATCTTCATTACAAATAAAACAGAACTGAATACGGCTTGTAAACAATTGAAAATTATCAAGTTGTAGAAAATTCATTAGTTGACAATTTTTCTAAATTTAGTTGAATTAATAGATTTAATTTAATTTTGCTTTTCGTAAAGATAAAAGTATAGCGCTCCTCCACTATTAACACCATAGACATTAGAAACAAATATATTGATGAGGTTTCGTTAGGTTAGGATAGTCTGATCATTTTTGTTTCCAAATTCATTGGAATATTGTCAGAAAACCAATATTTAAGATAAAAAATCTGCGTAAAATTTTCAGAAATTACGTGCTATCAATACCTACAAAATGAAATAACTTTACTCACCATATTATCTGCAAAAATGGCACACTCAACTAATAAAGATGTGTATTGTTTCTTCTCTAGCCTATCTCATAGAAGAATTTTGCAACACGTCAACTCGACCAAAATCATCGAACTTGTTTCAGAGAGGTAACAAAAATAAAACTAAAACACGTTTCGCCATTCTCGGGTCAGCTGAACACATGCGAGTATCTTTGGAGTCAGAGCATAACGGGATGCACAAAGTCATGATAATGATGTTATATATCGCCAGAGTTGTTTATTACTAGAAATAATTAGGGATTAATTATTAATAATGTTGGTTTTACAGAGTAAATAACAGGAAATATTCATTGATATTTTCTTCGAATCAATAATTTCAAATCATTTGGAATCTTTGGGATGAAGGTAATACCATTGACTGGGTTACATTGAGTCATTCTTTGTTTTTGTTTTCGTGAAGGAATATGTATTGCTTTCTCGATCCCACACGCACGTTCTACATGATTACATCCTCTATTCGCACGAACATGTTTACGTATTGTTTGAAAATAGCACCCGCGATTTCCGGCCTGTTTGAAAGCAACACTATCGTATCATAGTTTACCAATTCTTGAAAAACTCAGAATTTTTTCTTGGCTAGCAATCAACAAGAGCGGATATACCCTTCCATGGAAAATTTTCGTTTTTCACTAAATGATTTTCACTAAACTGGGTTTACAAAACCACGACACGTGTTTCGCTATACAATAGCCTTTTATAGCCTTTTCGAAAGATTATACCAAAATAATACCCAACTCAATGACCATCATTATAAAGGGTATCGTTTATCGGATTTAGTAAACTGATAATCAAGCAATAACTTAGGAATGACCATTATGAAATTGGATTATTTTGTCGATGTTTAAGAATTTCTAATGTAACAATCATTATATCATTACTTACCTGCACT
The DNA here is from genome assembly GCA_018342105.1 of Gonioctena quinquepunctata. Taxonomy (NCBI): domain Eukaryota; kingdom Metazoa; phylum Arthropoda; class Insecta; order Coleoptera; family Chrysomelidae; genus Gonioctena; species Gonioctena quinquepunctata. The sequence continues at coordinate 414,872 of JAFIRS010000018.1, read as the reverse complement.
TTATATTATCGCATTTGTATTTAAAGAAGAGTTTAATTCTACTTCTACTAGTATTTGAAACAATATCATGGTTCGTGTACGTCCTATCGAAGAGAAAACTGAAGCAATCTAAATTTTTGGTGAGGCCCGTGGGAACTACCATTCAGCAGAAATAATTTTTAATGAAAAACTCCCTGATCATCCAATAACTCGAAAGTATTTGAAAAATTCAACAGAACTTTTTTTTGAGGGCTATGGCCATTAAATTTTTTCCATTTTGTTTTTAACAGTTCCCTCGATACTCCTCCCCTCCATATATATATATATATATATATACTTTTTTTTCTTTGGTTTCTTGACCACATATATATTTTCTTTAATTTCTCGGAATAAAGGTCTGATTCAGTCAATTCATATAATTTCTTTTAACGACGTTTCGACATGGTATTTGTCATCATCAGGTCAAAACAAAATTATTTCATTTGAATTTCTGCGTTCGCATCGTACGAACGTTATTGTAGGTGTGTGATTTCGAAGTCGAAGTTATACCCCGATAACTTCGACTTCGAAATCACACACCTACAATAACGTTCGTACGATGCGAACGCAGAAATTCAAATGATATAATTTTGTTTTGACCTGATTATGACAAATACCATGTCAAAACGTCGTTAAGAGAAATTATATGACTTAACTGAATCAGACCTTTATTCCGAGAAATTGAAGAAAATATATATATATATATATATATTCTTTAATTTCTTGACCACATATATATTTTCTTCAATTTCTTGGAATAAAGGTCTGATTCAGTCTATTCATATAATTTCTCTTAACTACGTTTCGACATGGTATTTATCATCTTCAGGTCAAAAAATTATATTATTTGAATTGTGCGTCCGCATCGTACGGATGTTATTGTGGATGTCTGACTTCGACGAAGTTAACAGGAATATGAATAGACTGAATCAGACCTTTATTCCAAGAAATTGAAGAAAATATATATATATATATATATATATATATATATATATATTATATAAATGTATATATTATATATATATATATATATATATTTTTCCTAATTTCTTGACCACATATGTTTATATTTTTTATTTTTTCAGAATAAGGGCCATAGTCGATCAGTCTATGTGTTTTTCATTCCATGCGACGTTTCAACATTGTTTATGTCATCTTCAGGTAAATTAATATAATTCAACTGTTATTCTTTCATTATTTCGTTGCATGTTTCATGATTGAATGAACGTTGTTGAAACATCCAACATAAACAATGTCAAAACATCGCATGGAATAAAAAATACATAGACTGACTAAGACACTTAATGGAAAAATAATAATGAACAGTTTCAAATATAAAATTATTTAAATATTTCGAAATTAATTTTAGAATAATTTTATCCCTTATTCGTTTGGAATGTTAATCTCTTGCAAAATTAACTTTTTCTATCTCCCATACTCTTGAATATATAACCTGTTGTATAGATGGTAACATTCAACTGGTCAGTGTGCATTTTTAGAATTGAAAATATTTTGTTTTCATTTTTTTAGGTAAAATATGGACTTACGATTTATTACCCATATATTCCTTAATTATTGTATACGAATTTTCAAAACTAAGAATTCACTGACGTCTATCTTAGTAATATTCCCCGGGCCATAAACAATCGATTTTTAAGAAAAATAATATTATGAGGAAAAATAAGTCAGTCTACGATATTCAAACCCCGTAACTTCCGTAATTATTGTAGTAGAATTTTGATTTTTTCAAAATCATCAGAGAATCCGGAGTCTATAGTTTCTCTGATGTAATATTCTGAGAAAACTAATGGATGGAAGTTATTTCACCTTTTGATTTTATTTTTCGAAAAAAATCAACAGTTCCATCATAACTGGCGTACAGTGTATATTACTCAAGTATACACCAATAAATTATTACACGCATTTCGAAGATGAGCCAAATCGGTTCCATAATTTCAAAATAGCGGCTACTGAAAGACTGATTCAAATTCTCAAATATTCATTTTCATACCAATAAATTTGATAGAACTTCTTGGTTCGGAATGCTCAATGTACAAGCCTTGCACTCAACAGCTTCAATACCAAGAAATGATTTCTTGCGTGTGGTATTTCATAAATAACTCAATCATTATATAGGAACGAGGGAACGCCTACTCGAGGAAATGGATTGCTGCTGCCCCAACAATGTGATCATTTTCCGAGTATTTCCTCTATTTGCGAACCTCTTCAATGTAATATAAAAATTAGCCAATCAACCCAGCTTCCGCAATTCAAATTGAATTAATGATAATGAGACATTAACGTTCCAGGATATTAGCATTAATGCAATCAAAAGACAGTTTAATTTAATTATTGCGTTCTGTTTTGGGGCCATAGGTTTCAGGCCTCTTGACGTTTACGAGAGATTTGAGGGCAATATGAATACCAATTGAATTTGATTACCACTAGTGCATAGATTATATGAATATCAGAATATTTAATTATCGATCATTCATTTGGGAGTGCAAGATAAATATTCGGATGGGAGCCCGTTGTAACACCTACACTTGATATATGCAACTTTCATCTTTATTTATTTATTTTTCATGACATAATTGAATCATATGGTATTATATCTCTTTTTGACGAACCAACAAAAATTGGAGATCGGGGGTAATCGCCAAAATATCAGTAGTATTGACTATGTATTAATTAATCCCTAGTAACTTCACCAACTGTTATTTGAATAAATAAAATAAAAATATCCCTATCCCTATAAACATAATGAAACCTACGAATCTAGAAAAATGAACGAATTCTCCATAGCTGAGTATAAGAAACATCTAACCGGTTACATGGAAATCGTGAAAACCTTTACTACCACCACCTTTACCAATACCAATGAAGCTTTCAGTGTTTTCTGGGAACATTTTCATTGGTGCTTTGAGGCTGCATTTCCTACATCCTCAAGAAATAAATATTATCGACAACAAAATAACAAAATCACCCTTTCCACTTCATTAAAAAGAAAAATTGATGATATCAAGCACTTGAATCATCTGAGAAAACAGGAAAACTCCGAACATAGCAAGATAGTCAAGAAGGGTGTTGAAAATGAGATACGTCTGGAAAAAATAAATCATTTCATGAAAAAAGTGCAGGATTCTAATAATGAAACCAAATCTCTCTGGAAACATTAGGATTAGAAATATTAGAGATGATAATTGATGAAAAAATCAAGACGCATTTCTCGGGGAATGATCCAGGTAGTTGTATTACAATGCCAAATGTTAACCCAACTATGTTCTTTGAACGTCACTACGGAACAAGTAAAAAAAGTTATAGCCTCGTAACAAATGAAAAAAGCACAGTACCTGATGAATTTTCCATAAAAATTATCAAAGAATTCGTGGATATATTATCTGAAGTAATAGGACATATTATAAACTTATGTATTTCTTTTAGAGAATATCCTGACATGCTTAAAATTGCGCCCTTGTCCCTATACTAAAAAATGGTGACAGTAAAAACAGAAAATTATCGTCCCATTTCTATAATCAATCTGGAGTATATAAATCAACTTGTAGCACGTTTTTACATTGGTCAAACAGGCAGGATATTTAAAAAGTGATTATCGGAATACAGGAACTGTTTCGTCGATGGTAAAACAAATTCAACTATATCTACTCATCTCTTGACTGAAAAACATTGTTCTGCCAACGATTTGGAAATATTACATATACAAAAGAAAGGTTGTAAACTCGACCTTCTTGAAAGTTTGGAATCCTGCAAAAAGACATAATATTTAATTGGTGATCAGATCAACTTAAATAATTCTCTTTTGTAGAATTAGTTCTACTGGAGATTAAACAGGTGATGGATAAAACCCTTGTTCGACTTATTAGTCCCTGTTCCTTTAATATCCTTAATTAGATTCGTATACCTACTACTACCTGCCTTGGTTATTCAACATGATACACGGTGATTGTTGAGTTTGTATTATCTCCAACTGAAGAAGATATTGTATATCGAAACACTTGTAGTGGTTCCTAAACCCAGTTCAGTGAAGTGAGTGTCTTTTGTTTGCTTGAATAAATACCATTAATAAATATGATAAATAATGATATTCTGAACATGTGCCACAATTACAACTTTATAAGAAGTACATATCTCGTGTAAATTGTAAAGTTACGCCCAGACCGGAAGCAACACATGTGGGCGGCTATTCTCGAGTTTCAGGAAGTAGAAAAGTCAAGAGAAAACAGTGACTTTTCTCTTTCATCGAACGTGAGTGTATTCTTGAAATTGTTTTCTCTTATCTGTCAAGAGAAATTTCTCCCTGATATTTCTCTTGCTATTTTCAAGGGAAACGTCAGGGAATATAGATTTGACAAGATTTTTTTTATATATCATTGTTCTGTACACTCCGAATGTATTAATTCTTAATTATTATTCTATTATTCGACGATTTGATAGCAGATAAATTTTGAATGATATATTGGAAAAAGAGGAACCAAAGTAATTCGATTTTTTTTTTCTGTTGCTGCAACAACAGTGTTTGTATTTTTTGCAATTGCTCAATATCTCCTCTATTTTTATTTTCTTCTTCATAAATTGATTTCCATTATATCCAATTTTTTTGTATAATAGTGCTCTTCAACATTAAACCGCATCTTATTTGTTTCTAATAATTCAACGCATTTTTTCATCTAGTCTTGCTGTTTTGGTCGATGTTTTTTTACTTCAACCATTGGTCCCAAAGCGGAAACCATTTCATTCCATGGTAACATGTTCCGTAATTTTCTTATTCTGCGACAAAACATGACCAGAATTAATGAAATGTATGATTATTTTGAGTGTTCCCTTCTTTGCAGAGTCCATCAATTTTTTTTTTTGATTTTACATCCACTGCTGTCAGCCACTGGGTTTTAGACTGAAAGATCAATATAAGATTTCATATCAATGTTATATCAAGGTGAATTGTCCCAGAAATATATATTTTCCAAACCGAAAGGCTGGGACATGTGTTTCATACCCACATTGCTTGTTTTCAAATCGAACTCTATCATCGAATCTACTATTCTTTGACCTCCAGGAACACTCGTGGGTATCATAATTTGCAATAATTTCGTTTCGGTATCATCTAAAATATCTTGAAACGATCGAACTCAGGATTTTCTAGTCTAATTTAGATTTTGTATTTTTCTTCATATCAATCCTGCACTAAATAAACGTCAGTCAATAGAAAAAATATATTTTTCAGTTATTTGTGTCATGAGTATTTTCCTCCATGGGTGCCACTTCTGGCTGGCCCCCACGGAAATGCACTTTAATTTTTCGAGGTGAGACGGTTTGGCACAGGGTTTTGTTAGATTACATAAATTCCTTGACCTCGATGGATAGAGGGAGTGGAGGATGGAAACATCATTCAGGAGAAGAGCTTACTAGGCAGAATCATCATCTATTCCCACAAGAAAAGTTTTCCGATATCAAGAACCTAGCAGAACATTAGTAAAATTCCATCGATGGTATCACTTCCTTTCCTGCACCTGAAGTGGATATAGTGCAACCACTAATAACAAGTCTTGGATGGCATGAAAAGAGAACAAGGTGAGTATGCACACGTTATACAGTGCTTCTCAAAAGTCCCCTCCCCCCCTCTTATTTTTGGAACGATTATACATAAACAAGTGAAATTTGGAAACTGAATATTAAAGGTTGTAAACTTCCCTACTAGTGATGATAGATGACGAAATCGTCAAAGATGACGTCACAAGGCCATTGTGACCAATAATTTTAAATGGAACCCTACGGCAAGCGACACCTCTTTTAAAAGGTATCGAAAAAGCCTATTCAATGATACTAATTTTGTTTGTGTTTATGGCAGTTTTGGCAACTCGTTTTTAGAAAACGCAAAGCTGTGATAAATTAAATCAGTTAATACTAAAACTCCAAATTCAAGCTCCGCCTCTGGATAGTTGTCAAATAAGCTGACGTTTTTGTTCGTCTCCCTAATTCGACGTTTTTGTAATTGTCCAAGTTTTTGTACATTTAATAATTTGTGTATGGTTGATCGAACGTTCAACTGTTTTAGCAGCTTTTGGTACATTTAATATTTTTGTACTTTTTAATAATTTGTTAAACTGTTGTGAGCCGAACGTTTACGTGCTTCAAGAAGCGAAATGGTACGTGCTTTAGGTGATAAAGTAGCAGCGATTCTAATTCTTGGTGAAACTGGACAAAATATTCATGCAGCAGAACGCATTTTCAATGAGAGGTTTCCCGATCGCCCCGTTTCGAGGACTTATTTAAGGGAGCTTCTTCGTAAGTTTGAAACAACGGGTAGTATTAATGATGCGAAACGATCTGGCAGACCACAAATTTCTGATGAGAAAAAAATTGATATACTGGCAGAAGTAATAGTTATTCCTACTTCTTCAACAACTCACGTTGCATCTACCTGTGAAGTCAGGGTGTTGAAAAAAAACAAATTTCATCCATACAAATTAAAAATGGTTTATCAACTCTCAGACGACGACCCAGACCAAAGACTAGAATTTTATGAAAATATGGATAATCCAGATGAATTCGGCAATTTGGAAATAACATTTCAACAGGATTGTGCTCCTCCACACTATTACGGTGCAGTAAGACGGTATTTGGATGAGTAGTATCGTGGTAGATGGATTGGACTACGAGGTTCAACGGAATGGCCAGCTCGATCACCGGACCTCACACCTTTGGATTTTTTTCTGTGGGGGTACCTTAAATCTGAACCTGACAATATTGACGTTTCAACACAACGTATTGTTGCAGAATGTAAGGCTGTTTCCGCAGACACATTTGCAAAAGTACGAGAAGAGTTTAAAAATAGGATATTTCACTGCCAGGAAGTAAATGGAGGTCACTTCTAGCAATTTCTTTAAGTAGATACTGATTCTTAAATCTGTAATTAATATCATACTGAATGGAATTTAAATTTTAATGTTACTAATGAGCCATTAAAACTGCCATAAACACAAACAAAATTAGTATCATTGAATAGGTTTTTTCGATACCTTTTAAAAGAGGTGTCGCTCGTCGTAGGGTTCCATTTAAAATTATTGGTCACAATGGCCTTGTGACGTCATCTTTGATGATTTCGTCATCTATCATCCCTAGTAGGGAAGTTTACAACCTTTAATATTCAGTTTCCAAATTTCACTTGTTTATGTATAATCGTTCCAAAAATAAGAGGGGGGAGAGGACTTTTGAAAGCACTGTATGTATGAGGTCGCTTCAAATGTAACGTTGTATGTACATCCTACGATTCAACTTCAACGCTACACTATCATGTCCCAATCATATCCTCCTAGCAATTTAACATCTAGAATGAACGAACACACTTTATTTGATAAATTGATGGGGTTAGACAGTAAAAACAAATCTGAGAACATTATAGAGATGGGCTGGGTCCTCAACTCAACTTCAACGATACCGTGTAATGTTCCAATTATATTTCTATGTAACATCCTAAATGGTGGAATACACTTAATTGATTAAGATGATTAAAATAATAGTTACTGTGGAGGTAACAAAAACAAATCTTGGAACTTTATAAGCTACCTGCAACTTCTTTGTTACTCTGCAATCTTTCAATAATATCTCTTTGCTTAAACACCTTGAATGAAAGAATATACTGTCTTGAAAAAGCTGATAGGAGGAATATTAACTTAGAGTTGAAAAAACAAATGTAGGAGATATTATGAATATGAGGGATGTCACTTCAACTTCCTCGCTACCCTGTCATCTTCCTAAAATATCTCTCTACTAATCCAATATATCAAATGAAAGAATACACTTTTCTCATCAAGCTGATATGCTTTTCACCCACCTTAGAGGGTCTGAGAGTGGAAAATTGTGTTTCAAAGTAGAAATTGTCCGGTAGCTTCACATGTCAACAAAGTGTCAAGCACCAAAGTTTTAGCTGAAATTTGGTAAATGCGGCGTTCTTTCCGAGATGAAACCTGGTTCTAATTGTAGAACAGATATCTCAGACCATTTTTGTACAACTTTCAGATGGCAAATCCATTTGGAATATTCGAATATTGGCAAGTTCCAGTCGAAAAAGTTGGGATTCTTGGAAACAAATGCGCTAACCCTAGATACGGCCTTTTTTTCTATAAAAGCGAGGCCAGAATTAAATCGATCGAAAGGGCAGTTCAGCTTGAGTTCAGGTCCTGACAACATCTCCTGCATTGGAATTCTATTTAAGTACTGGCTGAAGGAATGATGGGATCAACAACAATCCACTTATCTTTAGAGAGTCCAGCTCCAGCTCCAGCCATGAGTCTGAATTCTGTATTTTATATTGTTTATATCAGATCGAGAAAAGTAGTTCTAATAAAAAAACAAATCGTCAGATCATTTGGTGTCACTATCAAATCAGTAAAACTAGGCTTGATAGAGTCAGATTTTTCTAGTTAGGTTAGTCTAAATCTTGCCATAGTATTGGTATTATAAATCTTTTGGCACAACTGTGAAATAGTGGAGCTGAGTATGTTTACCTCGTCCCAATGTTACTTCTTGCCATAAATAAATAAATCCTGGTTCTACCACTTGCCAAAACCTTAACTTAAAAAGTGACCGTGGAAAGTAACGGGTTTGTCTTTTCGGATGCACCCAAAAAAATTCGGCTGGTCACTAGGCTTGTGTCAGGACAAACTCCTTGGTTTGGCGATGTAAATATACTAGAGGACTATTCACACACGTTGTCGGGAATAAATTTGTTGAGATCCAAGACTAATCAACTGTTACCCACTCTCTCTCATTTAAATAATGAATAAATAAAGTAACAAACATCTCTTATAATAGAATTCAAAGAATAAAGTAAGGTTAGGAAAATATAGATATTGTAATGGTATCTCAATCTAAATATGGGCTTAAGACTTTGAGGAACATATCTGTTATGAAGTGAATTGAATCTCGTCATTATAAAATAGCCAAGATATAGTTCTCCGGATTTGTTGAAATTAATTGATCGTACCACAATGTGACTATCCAATAGCTAAATTGAGAAATGTTCGAAATGAGTAGGTTTACAGTGCTACAATGTGACTCTCTGCTAGTCATGGATCCCGGCACAACCACCATCTATAATACTCTATATATGAATAGAACGTACTGTAAAGAGTGGGTGAGGATGGTAACGGGTTGATCTATTACGTGTGCACACAAAAAGATTCCGACCGGTCACTAGGTCGATGGTCATAGCAACTTGGTTGGGTGTTGTAAATGTACTATAGTCTTCATTCTCTCAATTTGCGCTGACAGATCTATGAAAATACCCACGAAATATACCTGCAATGTTTTTTTAAGGAAAAAAGTAAATATCTGAATCGTTGAATTTGTTTTCAAACAAGTTGAGATTGTAACTCTTGGCTTCAATATATATATATTTATTTACCTTTCGTGTTTTATCTCTCTTCAGCTGAACAGAACTTTGTATCCTAAAGAACACAAAAAATATAAACAACGTACAACGTGGGAATATTGAGGGTCTATATTTTTAAGGGTCAATCTATATAAGGCTGGGTGCCAATAAAAAAAAACTAGCTATCTTCTGAGAGCAGATGGATCTGCAATCTTGCTACCTGTGAAGTGGAGCTGACAATCACATAAAAAATAGATGGTTGAAAAAAATAATTGAAAGTCAACCAGAAATTTTATCCATCATACATGACCGGGGACGGTTCGGTTATAGAGGTAATCCGAAATAATTGAAAATAATTATCTACCCAACCCATCAAACGTCTAAGTGTATCTTTAGTTGCCTGCCTGTAGAATGTTGCTTGGTTCTGGCGGCGCAATAACAAATTTGTTTTACTGAAATAAAATATATTTTTTTTCTGTGACAGGAAAAATGTTTGACATTTTATCCCGGTTGACAGGTAACGAAATATCACATTTTATGAAATTACTTTTTTCCCGGATATACAGGGTGTCCCTGGACTTCCTCTTTTCCTCTCGGAAATGTATAGATGGGGTCAAAATATTGCCAGTACTTCATATAACTTTTTTTCCTAAAAGCCTTCGTTACCAAGTTACGGGCCCTCAAAGTTACAAAATGAAAAATGTTTTTCCTTGATAACTTTCAAAGTGAATATTCAAAATCATCTAAATTTTGGTGATTGACTAAACAAATGAATTCCTTCGATGAGCTTTCATGCAGGAGTCAGTTGTTTTGCTACAAAGTCAGGAACGGACTACCCCCGATGGTCCACACCCCAAAACTTTGAAATGACTGGGATTTGTCAATATGTTTTAACAAAACAAGGTTACCTGGACAATTTCCTGAATAAAAATACTCGTGTGGAAAATCGATCGGAGCAACGATTTTTGATAAAAATGCATTTTTGTTCGACGACATCCAACCTGAGATGTCTACCATTATTCGAAAAGATTAATTTGTAATAAAAATAGAAATGATAGGTACGATGTTCATAACGAATTTTTATCTTGCAAACACGTTTACCTTACAAAACTCATGGTGTAAATAATCAATCACAAGCCTCAAGAGCAAACAGAAATGCAAAATCCGCTACAAAAACTGCTCGATATGACCCCCGTCTCTCTCAATACATTTTCTTAGTCGGCGCAAACACCCTCTCTGCACTTGAAATAGCATGCCAGGTCGTTTCGTATGGCTTCACAATGTAATGTAATTCTATTCAACAAGGCATCTCTGGTGTGAATAGGTGTAGCGTAAACGGGGCTTCTAAGATGCCCCCACAGAAAGAAATCCAATGGATTTAAATCCGGAGATCGCGGTGGCCATGAATATGGCCCACCTCTACCAATCCATCTATTGGGAAAAATCTGGTTCAGATGGTTCCGCACACTTAAACTTAAATTAGGAGGAGCGCCATCATGCATACACCACATATCTCTTCGGGTTTGCAATGGAACATGTTCCAAAAGTCAATTCAAATAGTTCTGAATGAACTCCAAATAACGTTCTCCATTCAATCGGTCATGTAGAACGAATGGTCCTATGAGATGGTTTCCTATGATACCAGCCCAAACATTCACGTTGAATTTCCGTTGGTATTTGGTTTGCAATATCCCATGGGGATTTTCTTCGGCCCATATGTGGAGATTATGAGAGTTGATTACTCCATCGCTACTGAAACCTGCTTCATCAGTGAATAAAGCTCGAGTAATAAAAGTCATAAGTATCCTCTCTTTGCTTATCCAGGAACCAATTGGCATATTCCAGTCGTGCTGGAAAATCTTCAGGTGTCATGGCATGTACCTTCTGGATGTGACATGGGTGGAGCAGTTGCTCCCTAATTATTCTATGAATAGTGGACTTGGATGTATGGAACTGTTCTGATAGGTTTCTGATGCTCATTGGAGGATCATCAGCGACAGCTTCCAAAATATTTTAATACAACGGTACGCACAGCCCTAGGAGCGCCCTAACCATCTCGTTTTGGCAAAACTGAACCTACAATAATATCGAAATAAAACAACAGGCTCCAATTGATTCTCCATTAGACATACCTGTCTCCCTCAAGCTGCGATCGACACGCTCGAACGTTTCTCTTGCCGGTAACGTTCGATTGGGAAAATGCTCGGCATACAGACGACGGGCTTCTGCAGTATTACCAAATGCTCGTCCATACAATGCATGCATATCTGCATATTCGTTGAATGTAAACTGTTCGGCCATATCAAAACACTTCAAACTGTCCTATTAGAATATTGACAGTACAATGACAACGCACCACTCAACAAAACAAAATCGCATTCCAGTTGTCATTTTTTATCCACACTAGTTTTATTTCTTTCTACAAGGTGTTTTTGTCAACATCTGTGGAAGAAATGGAACATAAATTTATTCACCGGATATTTTTCACCTATTCATGTGCAGCCGTTTTTGTAGTTTAATCGTTTGCTTTTTATTAGTTATGTCTTCCGATGTGCGTTTTTTCAGCTAAATTTTCGGGTTAAAGATTTTCTCCCATGAAATTATACTTATCAGTGAAACTCCTCAACATTTAAGCTGTGAATACGGATTTGCAACATCCAAATATTGATTTTCATGAGATTCAGATAACACAACACGAAACGTGCTTATTCCACCAGTACATACAAAATATGGACTGAATTCGATATTTCATAGTGGAGTAGCTTGTTGGTTCAAAAACACCACGAATCTACATAACTTGATATTTCATTTGAAAAAATATCTACATTGTGAATGAAACTTTCAACTAGGTACTGTACTTTTTGTTTACGACTTTATTTTAGCATATTTTGTATTATCCCTGTTTTAAATGTTGTTGAATTAACGTATTAGTATTTCTACTGTGAAATCATTCTTTGTTTGCTTAAGTTTCACAATTAGTAACGTTCCCGAATATTCTATATCATATAATGTTACCTGGCTGATGTCACAAATTCGACAAGCTCCTGCAATCCCAAATACAACAACAACCTTGGCCATTAAATGAAATTCAGCGGTAACATTATTTAAAAAATCACTAATTTGTGTACTCGTAAAAATCGCAGCTTTCTTGGGCGTGTAACCTTTCCCATTTTGTTTCAGAAATGTAATTAGTTTGAGATATTTTGAAATGTCTACATTATTATTGGATTGTAACATACTTTTAATCATTGAATAATTCGACCACACTGTTGATGGCTTTTGAAGTTGTGCCACTTCCGAAAAATAAGCCAATAACACCGTCTCCGAGAAAGAACTGCATGTCTTTTTCATCTTCCATTCCATAAATCTTGAATTCGCGGTTTCCTAAATTTTCCGCGATTTAGCTGGCAATAGTTTTTGTAACGCTATTTTCGCTGCATCTACTAACTCCGGTGGAGTCAGAGAAAACTCGGAATCAGACATTTTTTAACTTTATATTATTCAAAATAACTACTAAACAACCACTAAGTACGTTAAATCAAATCCCAGAATTAAATTGACAGATATTTGATTATTTTAAAGGTTTCCTTAGCAACGCAGGTCTGATTGTCGCTATAAATACAACAGCCTACCAGTTTAAAAATTCAAATTTCACGTCACAGAAAAAAAATGTGTATTATACACGGGAAAATATTAGATTTTAGCTCTCGAACCTCGAACTACAATCTAATACTTTTTTCCCTTGTATAATAAATAACTATTGCTCCAACCATTCCTTTTCTCTCTCTGACTAACCTGTTGACCTCTGAAATATATTTTTCTCGACAAAAGCTCTCCTGAGCAAGTGGACTTCCAAAATAAGCGTCGAAATCCGTAACCCAAAAATTAAAAGCAGAGAAAATTGACCATAATAAACTTTGGGCGATAAGTAGGCGAAAATTACTTCATCATTCGACTGGTGTTGAGACAATTTCATTGATTGATGCCTCCAACCTGTTCGCTAAATTTATTTGGGATGTTTCTTAGGATATGGTGAGGAGAATAAAATTCTATAGTTGATAAAAACATTGTTTTTTATTTTCAATATAAATATAAATTACATTGTTATTGACACAAAATTTTATATTTACAATTATTTCAACAAATTTCAACTCAATAATCCACTGAATTTATATGGCATCTCATCTACAATATTTTTTTTCATAATTGCCAAACATTTTCTATTCTGAGAATCGAACAAAAGCTATGCATTTTAAGATAGTGAATATTTTCAAGACATATATTGCCCGAGAAAGTGTATGTATATCTCAAGTTGCAACTGATTTTGTTGGGGCTTTTCAATTTGGAGACAATACATTTTTTTGATTCCTTGGGGATCTATTTATAAAAATTTAGATGTAATTTTAATCCATCTACAGATTTGGATATATGAATGTGTGTTTATATATATATATATATATATATATATATATATATCCAAATCTGTAAATGAACAAAACTTACATCTAAATTTTTATAAATATCAAAGGAATCAAAAAAATTTATATATATATATATATGCATATATATATACAGGGTGCACACACGTATACTGCCATTTCATAACGAATTATAGTGACTAACAATCTGAAAAAAAAAAAATTTAAAATTTTTTTTTTTTCTAAAATTCGACAAGATTTTGAGTAGCGCCTTCCGCCTAATATCATGTGACCTGCTCAGAGGAAAATTTCGGCAATTGCCGAATGCAATAAACATTCAACTCGACATTTGAATAAGGTAGAATGTTGAACTGTTTGTGTGGTAAATGTACACATTGCAGGCTGCCTAAGATAGATATTCAATTTCAAAGTGGAGAAAACAACTAACCTTGTTATATCCAAACTGGTGATAAAATCAGAACTAGTTGTTAGAGTCCACTAGTGTATTAATTTTTTTTTCCAGATTTTCACCACTGTAATCGTTATAAAATGGCATAATACACTCGTCTTTCACGGATGTGCAGGAGGTTAGATAACACCCTATATATACATATACAGGGTGTCCCACGACGATTAAGATCGGAACTCGAAAGTAGTGGAGAATTGTAATTTTGGGGTTGTAAATTGAAGACATTGGTGCAGCTGTTGTTTATATTATGTTACCCAATGAGCTTTTTGTTTTTGGTCACGTGACATCAGATTCACAATTATCAATGGGACAACCTGTATATTTTGGCATTTCTATGTTCCACCCGATGAAACGAATCCAACAAATCATCACACTTGTGGCCTAAAACGATTCATTTAAGAACTACAGGTACTTCAATATTCTTGGGCCCACGATTACGACAAACGTCTGAAACGAGCAATTGCCAAATTATTTAAGTTTAGAGTCACCCTGTATATTTGGGCGGTCCTATATCCTTTGTGATGAGTAAAACAAGGCAAAATTATAATAATCATTCATATTTTATTAACAAATCGCCGTGGGCCCAAGCATATTGAAGTACCTGTAGTTCTTAAATCAATCGTTTCAGACCACAAGTGTGATAGTTTGTTGGAATCGTTTTATCGGGAGGAACATAGAAATGCCAAAATATACAGGTTGTCCCATTAATAATTGTGAATCTGATGTCACGTGACCGAAAACAAAAAGCTCATTGGGTAACATAATATCGAAAACAGCTGCACCAATTGCTCTTATTTACAACCCCAAAATAACAATTCTCTACTACTCTCGAGTTACGAGTTATTCCCTGTCTTAGGACACCCTGTATATTGATGTCATAAAAAAAGTTCATGAAGAAAATATATGCGAGAACTTTCGACACAAACGGCGCCCCATATTCATGCATCTCCAGAAATTAAATTTGAAAATCTATTGGAGGTCGTAAATGATCTAACAAAACTTTGGGATATGTATATGTTCGATTTTGGTTTCTATTAGTAATTATCATATAATATACTAAATATTTTGGGGTGATACCTATGATAGATGGATAGTTCGGATCAATGTGTGATTGGCTTAACATATATTTTTTTGATGGGGTTATCAGAACAATGAACGAAATATATAGGTACCGGGTTATTCACTGATTACCCACTCCTTATCATCGTTATTATTGCCTATAGAAAAAAAGTTGAATGTAAATTTGTGGTTATTCCTGAATTTTGCTAAAATGCTATCAAAAATACAGTAGAGTGCATATTGCAGGGGATATTTTTTTTAAATGGGATACCCTGTATATTTCTAAATTTTTGGAATGTTTTTTTTTCTGGTTTCAAAAATATACCATATTTTACCCCTATCTTATACAGTTTTTGAGTAATTGAACGTCGAATAACTAGGTTTTACTGTGAATACATATCCTATGAAAGTAAAAAATTTTAAAGTACCTAAGCTATAAAAATGACAACTATATTATGTTTGTTTGGTGATATTCCTTTAATGGAATAATCAAAATAGTTTATAGTGAGGAAGAAAAAGTTCAAATTTATACTTGTTATATACAAAACAACAAAAATAAACGTGCCACAAAAAGTGCATGTATCCAAATCGTCCAACACAGTCAGAAAACACATTAAAAAAGATTTACCAAAAGGTGAATCATACCTTCAGTTTCAGTAGAAGAAAAGCGTGTATTTCAAGAAAACAAGGAAGAACAGCTAGATATATTGCTCCATTTCGATGGTAAGCCTATCCATATTAATTCGCGAATTGACTTTTTTTAAACATTGTATTATTTTTTTGAGAATTCTGAATGTAGTTTAAAAAATGTAGCCGATTAATTAGGTAGAAGTTTTTCCAAAATCCAACGTACTTTGAAATACAACAACTATAAACCATATACAAATTTAAATAAAGACTCATAAGAGGAAAAGGCTAACAGATGATTTAAAATTTGAATGAAGATCCCGATTATTTAACTGAAATATTATGGACTGATGAGTCATTCTTTTCTACGGCAGGAGTTTTCAATAGGAAAAATCGAAGGTCATGGGAAAAAAAGGACAACAGAAAAATATTGGTGAAACAAATTTAAAAAAACAGGAAGAAAAACTGTTAGCGTTTGGTGCGGAATTTTTTGAAATAAAATTGATAGCCCTATATTTTATGATTATACATTAACAGGAGTTACCTATCAATAAATACTCATCCCAGAAGTAGAAAATATTATTTCACAGAATTTTTCGGAGCCGAGCCTGATTTGGGTTTTGCTTTTCCGAACTTCTCCTGGTATAATATTGTAGATTCTCGGTGCCAGACATGACTACGATCTACAACCTATAGATTTGTTTCTTCTTTGTAGATAATAGTATTTTGACATATTCCTAGTTCCATACGAATGAGTAATTTTTTTTGATCTAATTTTTTGTTTGAAAACATTTTTTGATGCTTTCTAAAAACATATAAACATGCATTGAGATTAGCATTCACTGGTATGAAGTACTCTATTGAATTTAGTGAAACCTACTTTATATGCAATAGATATGAGGGCCAAACTTTGAAACACATTTTATTTTAGTGCCCTATACTTGCTGCTGTCTGACCCAAAGGGCATTCTTTTCTAGCAAATTATGATCCCTTCATAAATTCCTTGCACAACGTAAGCCATGATAACGCCAAAACGTTCACTGATTTTATAATCGAAGTTTTCAAATTACCAGCCTTTGTTGTTAACGAATCAGTATTAGTAATCGTGCTAAATGATGGAACTGGGTAATATTTCAGTGTTCTGTGCATAATTTCTCTTTTGTTCCTCTTTCCTCCTGGATGGTTTTTTTTTATCTTACTGTTAGACCGAATTACTTGTTATGAGATATATATATATATATATATATATATATATATATATATATATATATATATCATGGCCTTGACCGCTATGGATTCATTTTTCTGGGGATTCCTAAAAGACGTTGATAATAATAATAATATTCAACTCACAAATACCCGATTCGACTGGAAATAGAGAATCTGAATGTCAATAATGAAGCAATTTCCAATGCACTTATAAATATAAGAAGACGTTATCAATTATGTATTGTCAATAATGGTGGATACATTGAACATCTTTTATGAGTTATCATGTTATTTAAATTTCCTAAATAAATCTTTGTTATCTATTTTTGTATAAATATTTAAACTTTTTCTTCCTCACTGTAAACTATTTTGATTATTCCATTAAAAAAATGTCACCAAACGAACCTGATATAGTTGTCATTTCCATAGCTTACTTTAAAAATCTTAACTTCCATAGGATAGGTATCTACAATAGCAACTAGTCTAACTAAGTTATTCGAGGTTAAATAACCCACAAACGGTATAAGATATGGTATATTTTTGAAATCAGAAAAAAATATCATTCCAAAAAATCAATTATATACAGGGTATCCCATTTGAAAAAAAAAAACCTGAAATCTGCACGCTACTGTATTTTTGATAACATGTTATCAAAATTCAATCATAACCACACAACTTTCATATATATATATATATATATATATATATATATATATATATTCTTTAATTTCTCGGAATAAAGGTCTGATTCAGTGAATTCATATAATTTCTCTTAACAACGTTTCGACATAGTATTTGTCATCATCAGGTTAAAACACTAAAATAAAAAATATGGAGTTTGAGACACAATATTGAAATGTATGCACTAAAATAATTCTTTAAAAACATATGGTTTGGAATATAACACGTTATTTAACTCAATATAAAAATATCTGTAACATTTATGAGTGAGTATTCACTTACAAATAACTTCTGCGTTCGCATCGTACGAACGTTATTGTAGGTGTGACTGCGTCGGAGTTATCGGGAATGGTAGTTTATTTTTCATGCATTTTTACCCTCTTCATAAGTACACCGGATTGTTTATATTGAGTTCTAGTATATGAGCCGGACTGTATTTTTTTTTGGCAGAATGTAAAGATCAGTTTTTATTATTATTACTATATACAAAGTTAAAAAAGGTTGTTATAAATCTGGCTTAAGTTTTTGATATCATTTATATTGTTAATGCTATTGGGGTATTTTTTAATATGTATCATTTCAAGGAATGTTCTTACTTTTTTTTGGTAAAATTTCAACGTTGTTAGTGTCAAACTTATGTTGATTTTCTTTTTCGTGTTTGGATAAGGCTGTAATGTCGGTTTTTTTACTTTGACAGTCTTTACACGGTATTCTATATACTGTATGAGTTTGTTTGCTTTTTGGTATTTCTGGTTTCAATTTTGAATAACAACAAAATGATTAGTGAGTGAATACTCATAAATGTTACAGATATTTTTATATTGAGTTAAATAACGTGTTATATTTCGAACCATATGTTTTTAAAGAATTATTTTAGTGCATACATTTCAATATTGCATCTCAAACTCCATATTTTTTATTTTAGTGTCTTAACCTGATGGTGACAAATACCATGTCGAAACGTAGTTAAGAGAAATTATATGAATTGACTGAATCAGACCTTTATTATGAGAAATTGGAGAAAATATATATGTGGTCAAGAAACTAAAAAATATATATATATATATATATATATATATATATATATATATATATATATATATATGTAGGCAATAATAATGATGGTGAGGGGTGGGTAATTTGAAGTGAATAACCCGATACAATATATGAGTACCAAAGTACCCCTATTAAACTGGTATTGTACAATTTCGAATATCTTCAGCAAGTATGTTACTGAAACTTATAATGAATGATTCAAATTAAGTACAACTCTTAAAATGTAGTCAATAAATGGATTCTTTTTACATAACTGTAAATTGAAGTGGAATGAAGAATAGAAGACGGCTTCCAATACAAGACATTGTCCAAAAGGTTTGCACATGAAAAAATTGCATAAAAATAATCGATAATAAATGTAATCGAAATCATAACCACCTAAGGTTGTTTATCCGATATGTCTTTGGGCAAGCATCATAGTAACTTATTGCTCGACGAATATCCATGTGCGATCACATCGCACTATAAAATCGTTATCGCCCATTGAAAAGCCGGCTTCAACATTCTTTGGCTCGCATCCACATAAATTCAGTGAATGTTACGAATTCAACTATGTCCGGCAATATTATTTTCTTCGATGGTAGTTGTTATAGTTGAAATGTGGACGTGATTGTCGATTCCTTTATCTTCTTTATGGTTGACTTTAACTTCGACTATAGAGTCGAGACTGACACTTGTGAGGTTCAGTTTTTTCAGTTTTCTCTTCCGGAATATCACACGTAGGTAATAACAGGGAAAAACAACACATTTGCCAGCAGGCTCCTCCGCATCTATATACACTCCTCTGACTAGAAGGGAATTGGAACATCGGCACAGTATTAAAACGATCAGACAAACCCAGTGAGTTATCCAGCAGCTGAGTTCCATATCATCTGAAAAAAAAAAATCTATTGAAACAAGTTTCAGGAACATTTAGACTAGGAGGAATCGGCGCATGAGTACCGAAAACTATTCCACCTCAATTTTTTTATGCGATCCTCTTCAAATTGCCCTACTGATGATACAAATGCATGTTGCCATGGGGCAACCCCGTGCCATATTGTTTAAACCGAAATTGTTTAAACAATTGCAAGGAATTGTTATTTTTCAACCGGACAAATTTTTTTTATTTTCTTTATTGAAATACAAATAAAAAAGATATCATGACTTTTCACGATAAAGTTAATATTTTTAGAGATATGAATTTTTAAAGGTTCAAAAAATCTCATATTTGGGTACTTTTGACCCATGAAAAATATATAAAAAAAAAAAATCGAAATAATATTTTTTTTTCTTTATACAATAGTTAATAACATTCTTAATAGAGATTTAAAAAAAATTTCATTGATTATACCTGTTTTTTAATTATCAATTTCGCGCGCTCACAAGTATGCATGGCTTACCTTTAAGTATCGCCGTCTCTCTCTGACTCATGCGCTGCATCGGCCTCTCTGTTTCCTGAATCATTATTTATCATTTATCTTAAAAACTATTAACTTTTTTAAGATTGTTAAAGAGAGCAATGTTATTAACAATTAAATTGTCTACAATTTATTTTTGATAAATTTTTTTCTGGAATCAATTTTACAAACGTTATTTAAGCATGAATCGGAACATGTAATTAAAATTACTTTTTTATCAGTTTATATTATTTTTTTGTCATTAAAACAGAAAGTAATTACATCGAATAACTTCTTCAAAAGAAGGTTATAGATGTAGAAGTATGAAATAATAAAACATATTATTATTGTTGATAAAAATTCATAAATTACTATGATAATAACAAAAAAATAATATAAACTGATACTAAAGTAAGCGATCATACTTATGAGCGCGAATGATAATAAAAACAGGTATAATCAATGAAATTTTAAATCTCTATTAAGAATGTTATTAACTATTGTATAAAGAATTTAAAAAAATTATTATTTCGATTTTTTTAATATATTTTCATGGGTCAAAATACCAAATATGAATTTTGAACCTTTAAAAATTCATATCTCTAGAAATATTAACTTTATCGTGAAAAGTCATAGGACTTTTATTTGTATTTCAATAAAGAATATAAAAAATCTCCGGTGAAAATAACAATTCCTTGCATGTTTAAACAATTTCGGTTTAAACATATGGAGTGCCATGGCAAATGCTTTGTATCATCAGTAGGGCAATTTGAAGAGGATCGCATAAAAAAATTGAGGTGGAATAGTTTTCGGTACTCATGCGCCGATTCCTCCTAGTCTAATTCATGTCATTGATCGGACAAGTTGAATAGTTGGATATTAAAGTTAGTATGGCTCTCTATCTCGTGACTAAACATATAAGTACAAAATTCTCCCCCAACACTTATCCAATCAGAATCAGAATATTCTTTATTGTCAGAAGAAAAGTAATTCTTGAAAACATAGATATGGTGTAAAAGTGCAACAAACAACATAACTAATATAAAACATGCATAACATATAATAATAATATTTTTAAAGCAATGTTAAAGGCGAAGATCTATATTTGAATAGGACCAATTATACGGGTTTCAATTTAATTCTATAGGATGCTACTAAAACACAAATAATCCTCTGCGAGGTACTTTATCCTGATAGAATGCCGTGTGTGATAGACAACTCGGAAAGACATCAGAAGTATATCTGTCTCCTGTTCATAAGGCTGATTGATCAGTTTACAAAAACTAAAAAAAACACTATTATATAGTAATAAGAACCAAAAAGTTAAAAATAATAAGAATGAAGTCATTGACCAAAACATTTTCTCTTATGTAAAAAAAGCGTGGGGTGCTGATATCTTAATATCATTATGAAAAGTGAGTTAAGCGCACCCTAAGCTTTTTTTTTAATTTTTTGGTCAATGACAATTCTTATTATTTTCAATTTTGTGGTCCTTATTGCTATACCGGGTGACACCGACCGACCGGCCGACCTGTCCTGGAATACTGACCGACCTGACCGACCGACCTGTCCTGGAATACTGTTCCCATATTTGGAGTGCGGCACCTAAACATATCCTGAAGCTATTGGATTCTGTCCAAAAAAGGGCAATTCGTCTCGTCGGTGATGCCTCGCTTACAAACTCGCTCACTTGTCTGGAACACCGTAGAAAAGTTGGCGATTTGTCTCTATTTTATAGATATTTTCATGGGCGATGCTCTTCTGAAATATCAACAATCGTTCCTGCTTTGGCAGTCTCTTCGAGATTAACCCGTCAAGTTCAGTCTTCACACCCCTTCGTAGTCACTTTGGAGACCTGCAGAACATCACTTTCCAAAGACTCATTCATCCAAGGAACTGCGAGGCTTTGGAACTCATTGCCTAGGGAGGTGCTCCCCGAGGCATACAACCTCCAGAAATTTAAGAAGAACACCAACTCCTACCTTCTTTCCCTTGGTTCCCACGATGTTCTCTGAACATTACAGGATATCCCTTTTCGTGGGAACCAGAACATATAACACAGGATATCGGGCCACCCCTGTAACTTCTGCATTCGTGAACGGATTTTTCTGAAATTCGGTACAGTTATATAAGCAACCATTTCGGATTTGATCACATCACAATCCAATATACCGGTTTTTCTGCAAATGCCAGCAACTTTGTTTTTTCGAATAGAACACCCTGTATATTTTTACATATTCAAGTTCAACAGGTCAAAACAAGTCCAAACCTTACGTCAAATGTAATTTTTTTGAAACAATTGAAATTAAAATTGTTTTTTTATACCTCGTGGATAAATGAGATTTGGTCAAGGCTATTCACAATGAGTCGCACATAACAGAGGAACATAATTTTTTCAGAAAAAATATTTTTTGTGTCATTTATTGAAGAATCAATTCAGTCACATCACATTTTTATCATAAATAATTTTTTTTCCAATGAAACCCCTATGTACCACCTATCTGTTTCTCTAGAACATTCATTAAGGAAAAAAATTACATATCATTTTTGTATTTCGGTGCAGTAACAAATTGTATACATTAAAGAATCTACAACTAGTTCATGAGTTTCCTTGCAGTTCGAATAATTTTTCAACTCAGTAAGCTGTGGAAAACAACGTTTCTGAATCTTGTCAACTAATTGTGTTTCGCCGTCATCTTTCATCTCAACTCTCGAAAATTAGTTAACTTCCGAGAATTAGTTTAGTAGAAATGTAAAATCAAAATTATAGGTTCACAAGAAGTGAACAGGTTGATATGTTAATAATTTACGGAGAATGTCTTTAAAACAGTGTCGCCGCTTGTCAGTTACATGGACGTATAAATCTTTATTTATACGTCCATGGTCAGTTATACGCTGAACAATACCCACATAGAAAAGAACCCAACAATGGAAAAGATGATCGTAAGTGAGGAGGCAGAAATGAACGTTCTGCTTAGGTTGATTTTGATCCAACCGCTTCGACTCGGTAATTGGAATACCAATGCAATGTAAGTCGAGAAAACGCTACAAGAATTTAAAAAAAACACCATTATCGTGCTTATAAGAATAACTTACACAATTAGTTGACAAGATTCAGAAATGTTGTGTTCCACAGCTTACTAAGTTGAAAAATTATTCGAACTGCAAGGAAACTCATGAACTAGTGGTAGATTTTTGAATTTATACAATTTGTTACTGCACCGAAATACAAAAATTAAATGCCATGTTTTCCTTAATGTATGTTCTAGAGAGACAGGTAGGTGGCCTATAGGGGTTCCATTTGAAAAAAATTAATTTTTGATCAAAATGTAATGTAACTGAATTGATTAACCAGTAAGTGAAGTGACACAAAAAATAATTTCTCAGAAAAAATCAAGTTTTTCTGTTATTGGCGACTCATTAGGAATAGCTTCGACCAAATCTCATTTATCCACGAGATGAAATAAAAAAACAATTTTAATTTCAATTGTTTAAAAAAAATGACATTTGACATAAGGTTTGGACTTGTTTTGACCTGTTGAACTTGAATATGTAAAAATATACAGGGTGTTCTATTCGAAAAAACAAAGTTACTGGCATTTCCAGTAAAACCGGAAGTCCGCCATATTGGATTGTAATGTGATCAAATCCGAAATGGTTGCTATATAACTGTACCAAATTTCAAAAAAATCCGTTCACGAATGCAGAAGTTACAGGGGTGGCCCGATATCCTGTGTCACCCGGTATAAGCGTGTTTTTGTGGATTTTTTAAACTATAAATGTATTTGATTTTGTTTTCAAAGTATAATACACGGATATTGAATTAATCAAGTATTTTTAATAAAAACGAACCCAGTTTCGTAACAATATGAATAGGGTGTGTAAAGTCACATATGGAATCACCTGTGACTAAACCATAAACTCGATGAATTGAGAATGTTTCCTTTTTCATGGAAATGCTGTTTGAAGGTCATTGCTCCATTTTCATACACAATTGAATTTTGATTGATTTTCCCTAATTTCTGGGAGTAATTTCCACAAAGTTCCGGTTTAATTTTTCCAAGAATCTAGAAAAATGATATGAAAATCCTGATATTTTCTAATTTAATTCTTTCATTTGGAAGCTCTGTATGATAAGACTAGGTTTTTTTTGTCAATTCACACTTTCTGGGTGTCCTTCAATGTCTGACTTTGAGTCACACAAGGTGATGAATTTTTTTAATGAAGTATTTGTTTGTTCGTCTTTCGGAGTCGATGAATATTTGGTCAACTCATGGTTGGTAAGCTATACGAATCACCTTTCCAAAAATAGTATACTTGACCCCATGCCTTACAAATCTAATAATTATCCTGTCACACAACACATTATTTTCATGTCAACTATTCAAGTCAACTGAAGACGGTGAGAGTTGAGTAACAAGTGTTTTTTTTACACTCGCTTTATTAGCTTCGCCTGTATGTGTGGATGTATGTAACGGAATCTTTAAAATTAATTTTCACCCACTTCATTTTAAATTATGAACACGTATTAGGAACCGATGACAATACAATAATTTCATAGCTATGTCCTGGTATTCCCACCAAGATCGTCAGAAAAAAAATCTAATGCACATTACCAAGATTTGGTGAATTCACTGGTACGGTCTTAGTAATATCACCAAAAGTTTTGTACTAAAGTCCCATTGGGTTGAGGTAAGGAGAGGCTGAAGAGCCATATCGACCCCCCTCCAATGTACTTTCACTAAAAGTTAGTAAAAACTTCTCATTTGGATGAATTAATCGATGAGTTTTCTCCTGTAGTTGGAAAGTTGAAAAACACGCTTTTCTGGCCATGTGGTCTAAACAGTTGAAAATAAAGTTAAAGTTGAAAAAATATAAAAACACACTTTTGTAGCAATATAAACT
Source organism: Gonioctena quinquepunctata (assembly GCA_018342105.1). NCBI lineage: Eukaryota > Metazoa > Arthropoda > Insecta > Coleoptera > Chrysomelidae > Gonioctena > Gonioctena quinquepunctata. Next base: position 389,660 of record JAFIRS010000018.1, on the reverse strand, counting down.
GAAAAGTTAAACATAATAAAGAAACTTTTTAACAAAAATTAAATCGACGAAAAAATCAACTGAAAAGCAAAAAATAAAATAAACCTTCTCAGTCTAAATGATAATTGAGCTCCTAAACTAATGTAAGTAACTGATTTTGAGTCGGCGCCAAACAAACAATTATCGAAGATCATTATCTTGAAAGAATAAAGAAACTTTTTAACAAAAATTAAATCGACAGAAGTCATCAAAACGCAGCCGTGCATCTCGCTGCCATCATTTTACGCTTCACCTAATTCAATTGCTAGTTTGTTTGGCGCCGACTCAAAATCAGTTACTACATTGTTTAGGAGCTCAATATCATTTAGACTAAAAGGTTTATTTTATTTTGCTTTCAGTGATTTTCGTCGGTTTAATTTTTTGTTAAAAAGTTTTTATTTCTTACTTTTCAGTTCCGTATTTCGTCGGTTAAATTTTTTGTTAAAAAGTTTTTATTTTTCAATTTTTTGTGGCTAAAATCTACCAATTACTACCTACTTGTTTTTTGATTACTCCCAAAATACTTACTTACCCACCTTACTTCAACTATTACCAGTTAAATAATATGATTATCTACTTTTACTATTTGTTGTAATTGAGCTCCCAAACTAATGTGAGTAACTGATTTTGAGTCGGCGCCAAACAAACAATAATCGAAGATCATTATATTACTTTGAGGAAGTAATGAAAACGCCGCTGTGCATTTGCTGCCATCATTTTACCCTTTTCCTAATTCAATTGCTAGTTTGTTTGGCGCCGACTCAAAATTAGTTACTCACATTAGTTTAGGAGCTCAATTATCATCAAGACTAAGAAGGTTTATTTAATTTTTTGCTTTTCAGTTGATTTTTTCGTCGGTTTGATTTTTTGTTGAAAAGTTTTTATTTTTAAATTTTTTGTGGCTGAAATCTACTAATTACTACCTACTTCATTTTTTATTACATCCAAAATACTTCAACTATTGACTGTTAAATCAAATCAAATTTATTCAATTCAAATAATCAATTACATAATAACCATTTTATGTGCAATTTTACATTCATCAAATTCTCGAGAATCACACCTAAGCATAGAATATGCTTGTACTGTGCCAATTCTCTCAAATTGGATGATTACTTACGACTATTAAAAATAAAAAAAATTATTACGGTGCGGTTTGAGGTATCAAACAAAAATTTATGAGTAGCGGGGAGAAAGGGAACAAAAGTTCATATTATAGATTATGTAATATATATATAATATATATTGGAGTGAGAAAGTAAATGCAGTAATAATATGATCATCTACTTAATAATAATATGATTATCTACTTAATAATAATATGATTATCTACTTCAACTATTTATTGTTACCTATATAATATAAATTATTTTTGAAAGTTTTACTTACACTTTGTATATAATTCCATCCTTTCATAGAATAGTATATTAAAGTATAAGTGGATAAAAAGGGCTTTAAAACACGCGCGATTTTTCGAGCACGACGGCGCAGCCGGAGTGCTCGAAATAAGAGCAAGTGTTTTTAAGACCAGTTATCCACGAATACTTTACGTTATTTTTTTTTATTGGTGCACTTTGAAATCATATATACTGGTATTATTACTACAAAAATAGAAATAAGAACTAATAATGCAAGAAGGTTGAATTCGTGGGGACATCAGTATACCTTCCGTTTTCATGTAAATGAGAAAAACATTCCTTTACAATTTGGTTATCGAAGATTAATATTTGTTGTCACCAGAGCTCAAAAATGAATTATTCTAATATCGATTTTTTTTAATAGTGAGGCAGAATCGCGGTTAATACCGCGAAAATCCAGTGATATATATAAAAAAGAATATGAAAAGTTCATCAAATGGATGGAGGAGCACATATAAATGAATGAATTGTGAGTAATATTTTGACGTTACAAGGTACTCCTGTCAGATCAATAATCAAAAATTTGTCATTTAGACTTCACGTTTCTCGATTTGTTGATGTTGTCATGGTTACCTTTAAAAAACGCGCGTTTTTTAAAGTTCGATTTAAACACGCTGAGGCGTGCTTTAAATGGGTAAAAAGGGGCACCAATGAAAAAATGTAATTATTGTGACGGATATAGGAGGATCTGTCAATGTCAACTACATATGTATGCCAATGTTCACGAGTAAAAAATAAATCATCCCCTATTTTTCTACCCATAGGGGTGGATTATTTCATTCCAAATTGAAGTATGATCAACTATGAGGTATACCCTATCTAATAAAAAAGGATCATCCAAATCGGAAAACCCACTACAAAGTTATGCCTGATGGAATCGGTTAACGGACCAAAATTGAGAGGGTGAACAATCAATATCCTCCATTTTGCTACCCTTAGGGATGGATTTTTTTATTCAAATCCGAATTAGACCAACTTTGAAGTACAACCTATCCAATGAAAATCATCGGAATCGAAATGCTCCGTGAAAAGTTAGGCGTGATCATACATTAAAAAAAATATATATACGCGTCGACTAGAGAACCTCCTCCTTTTTGATTTCGTCAGTTAATAAAAACTTTTTAACAAAAAATTAAACGAAGAAAAAATCAACTGAAAAGCAAAAAATAAAATAAACCTTCTCAGTCTAAATGATAATTGAGCTCCTAAACTAATGTAAGTAACTGATTTTGAGTCGGCGCCAAACAAACAATTATCGAAGATCATTATCTATGAAAGAAGTCATCAAAACGCAGCCGTGCATCTCGCTGCCATCATTTTACGCTTCACCTAATTCAATTGCTAGTTTGTTTGGCGCCGACTCAAAATCAGTTACTTACATTAGTTTAGGAGCTCAATTATCATTTAGACTAAGAAGTTTATTTTATTTTGCTTTCAGTTGATTTTTCGTCGTTCAATTTTGTTAAAAGTTTTTTCTTACTTTTCAGTTCCGTATTTCGTCGGTTAAATTTTTTGTTAAAAAGTTTTTATTTTTCAATTTTTTGTGGCTAAAATCTACCAATTACTACCTACTTGTTTTTTGATTACTCCCAAAATACTTACTTACCCACCTTACTTCAACTATTACCAGTTAAATAATATGATTATCTACTTTTACTATTTGTTGTAATATGAATTATTTTCGTTGTTCTGGTTAGTTTATTTCATTACTTTGTATATCATTCCATCCTCTCATAAAATATACTGATTTTGACGGATGTGGAACAAGAATAATGTCAGTAGCGATCTGTCGTTGTCAACTACGTATGTGTGTGCCAATGTTCAGTAGTGAAAAATCAATTATCCCCTATTTTTCTACCCGTAAGGGTGGCTTATCCCTTTCGAAATCCGAATATAAGGCATACCCTATCTATTAAAAAAAGAATCATCCACATCGAAGAACCCAGTACAAAGTTATGCCTGATAGAATCGGTTAACGGACCAGAATTCAGAGAGTGAGTGATCAATATCCTCCATTTCGCTACCCTTAGGGGTGGATTTCATCTTTTAAATTCAAATGGGACCAAATTCGAAGTACACCCTATCCACTGAAAAAAGAATTATCGAACGGACGCCTCAGTAAAAAGTTATGCGTGATCATACATAAAAAAATATGATGGAAAAACATAAAATATACGGGTCGAATAGAGAACCTCCTCCTTTTTGGTTTCGTCGGTTAAAAATGAAGTCAATGACCGAAAAATTTACTTTAATATAAAAAGTTACTTTTCATAATGACTCTATCTTTAAGTATCTTGCGATAAAAATGTAAGACAACTGATGTCAAGGCCCTCTTTTTAAATTGAAGAATAGAGTCATTATTCTTATTCATATTGTTACAAAAACGTTTTCTTTTGTTTTTTAAACTATAATTTTCACAAACATATACAATTGGAAACTATACATACAAATCTATCGAAATATTTGAAAGGACTAAATTGCATACCAGGCCATAGGAATGGAATAAATTCATTTTTAGGGTTATTGTGTATTTGTTCAGGAAAATTCGAAACAGGTCGATTTCTATTGTCAACTTGACAATTTACAGTATGAAAATATTACCCCCTACTTGCACCCCCTCTGAATTATGAACAACCCCTCAAAAATTTTAAATAAGAAGTGGGGTCGTGTGACACCTTGTTCGAAAGGGAATTTTATTCTCTATTCAGCAATATTGAGTTTTTTGAATTTGGTGTCACCATAACTGGGAAAATTCATTTTGAAAATGTAAAATTTTGATACTTCATGAAGAATGAAGGAAATAATGTCACATAATGTTTAGGAAGTATTTTTCAATTTATTCCACAATTAAATTAAATGTTCAAATTGACCACCATTCACTTCTTGACATCAAGCAAGTCGATCTTGGAATTCTCGTACAACATTTTGTAGGACCTCAGGGGTTATGTTGTTAATTTCTTCCGTTATCCTAACTTTTGAATCTGCAATATTGTCTGGCCTATCGAATTATACTTTTGATTTTAAATAACCCCATAAAAAGTAGTCGAGAGGAGTCAAATCGGGGGATCTAGGCGGCCATTCAATTGTTCCACGTTTTCCAATCCACCTAATGGGAAACACTTCATTCAAATATATATAGTTTCTCCTGTATTTTTGTTCTTTTTTTATTTTTATTGTTTTTTTTTTTTATTTTTGAAATGAATATTTTTAAATTAAGCATGATCATGAATATATTTTGATGGTTGGATAGAAGAGCAAGCTCTACAATGATGTTTCATGCGCAGATTTTGAATCCTGCCTTCTGTTAGGTTCTATGTACAGAGTATGTAACCTTTCAATAAAAGCATTTATTATTATTATTATTATTAAATAATCTCTAACAATATTGTAAGGCGTTGGAGCTCCGTCTTGTTGGTACCAAATTAATCTCTATTGCATTTGGATCATTGAAATCAGGAAAAAGTATTTATAATATATGCCGTAAAAAGTTCATCAAGAAATCTAGATAAACCTCACCATCAACTGTGCCTTCAAAAAAATAAGGGCCAATAATTTTGTTGTTGATGATATCAGCCGAAACTTTAACTTTTTTAGGATATTGTGTGTGAGGATTTTCTCTGCTCCAATATATCTATTAACCGTTCCATATAAATGAAAAGTAGTTTCATCAGAAAAAACAATTTTGTTTATGAACTGCAAATCTGCTTCCATTCTGTCCATCATCAGTTCACAGAATTGTTGCCTTCTAATATAGTCAAAAATAATAATCAGAAACAGAATACTACCCCACATAATATTCCAGCCTTGATTATCAAACCAAAAAATCAACAAACATTTCAAAAAACTAAGAACTAGAATAACGAAAATTCAAGAAATTCAAAAAGGAGGAATTCTACTGAAGTCAAATTCGGATGAAGAAATAGAAAGGCTACTAAAAATCAGTAAAAAATAAATAGGAGAAGAATATGTTAGCACAACATCAAAGCTAAGATCACTTAGACTGGTTTTCATTGGAACAAAAAATTTTAGAAGTACAGATGAACTCAAAAAAGAGCTGTGTATATTCAATTACATCAATGATGATGATATACTTAATATGAAATATTCAAGACAATCAAAATATTCCAAAAAATGTATCATTTATATTGAAACTAAAGGCAAAACATTCAACAAATTAGTGGACAAAGACATAATTCTTGGATAGCATACATTCAAAATCAGAGAGGATATCAATATTATATCTTGTTCTAATTGTTATGAATATGGCCACATTTATCGAGATTGCAGAAACTCCCCATCTTGTTCATTTTGTGCTGGAAATCATATTAGTAAGGAGTGTAATAATCGAAATATTCCCTGTTGCATTAATTCCTCCGCTTCCCCATTTAACTCCTGAACCAACTGAACTTTATAAGGATGGTATTTTTCTTTATGTGAAGCTCTCAATATCGATAATTTACTTACATCATTGTCGGCGGCAAGTTGTCTACTTGTCATATGCGGATTTTCCTACATCTAACTTTTTTTCCTCATCCAATTTAACATTTCGACCTGGTATTTGAATAGTTTTGACAGGTCCAGTTTCACGAAATTTTGTTTCTATTTTGATAACTGTAGACTGTGAGACGTGTTGACCAGGATATTTATAAAAATTTACATTTTCAAAATTAATTTTGTCAGTTATAATTGCACCAAATTTGAGAAACCTAATATTACTGAACAGAGAATGAAAATCCCTTTCGGACAAAGTGCCACTCGACCCCCCTTCTCATTTAATTTTTTTGAGGGGGTGCTCATAATTCAGAAGTGCAAGAAGGGGGTAATATTTTCATACTGTAAATTGTTTCAGGTTTCTTTAAACAAATACATAATAACGCTAAAAACGAATTTATTTCATACCTATGGACCGCTCTGTATACCTTACCTGGTAAAAAATATATATTCAGTAGATTCCATATTCCCCTCCACACATTGACAGTTCCGAAGAGAGCAAATAAAATAAATAAATCAGCAACAAGTAATCTTGGAAATCCACTCAGTCTTTCACAAATGTATCGCATGGCAGGTTGTAGAATGAAAGCGAAGATGACGCAAATGTATCCCAAAATCTGTAATAGAATAAACCCTAATTATGACTATATAACTGATGGGGGTTTCGAAAGATTTCTTAACCAGTTAGAAAAAACTGAATAAGTAGACCTGCAACATAACGCTTTAGAAAGTTCTAAATCGCATATAGTTTCATTTGTTATTATTTATATCTATACATGCTTTTTTCCCCGATCTTTATGCATGTGGGTTTTTCTTGTTTGTCTAGGGTGAATGATATTCTAATGGGTAGATGAAATACTTTAATCAGGATTTCAACAAACTTCTAGGATTAACAAGACAGTAACTTCTTACTCTTTTAGAACTTCTTTATGTCTCTGCCAAAATTGACAACCCTTATATAAGGTTATTCTAATTGAATGTATGAATTGTAGTACAGGGATACACTTCAATTCATCATAAATAAAAAATAACAGTACTAAAAATAACGTATAAAAATATAATATTAAAAAAATAACTATCTACACACATATCTGTGCTTCATGAAATGATGAAAATGTTTCCTACAAAAGTTTCAAGATTTCATAAGAGCAAAATTTTGGTATGATTTTGAAACATACAGTGCTACAGACGAAAATATTGAGTTTTTCAATAGAACATTCTACTTATCATCATATGGATCTTGCGCCCCTTCTGAATCAATTAATATACAGTAATTTCTGTGGGTTTGGGAGACAAACAGTTAAACACTATTTACTTATTGCCAACGTTTCGAAATATGTATTCATTCATACCTCCGCTCCTCTGTTTTTGAAATGCTTATTACTGATTTTTCTGAAGTATAACCCAGCATGGGGCACAGAACTTATACAGTGCTTCTCAAAAGTCCTTTCCCCCCCCCTCTTATTTTTGGAACGATTATACATAAACAAGTGAAATTTGGAAACTGAATATTAAAGGTTGTAAACTTCCCTTCTAGTGATGATAGATGACGAAATCGTCAAAGATGACGTCACAAGGCCATTGTGACCAATAATTTTAAATGGAATCCTACGGCAAGCGACACCTCTTTTGAAAGGTATCGAAAAAACCTATTCAATGATACTAATTTTGTTTGTGTTTCGGCAACTCGCTTTTGAAAAACGCAAAGCTGTGATGAATTGAATGAGCCATTAAAACTGCCATAAACACAAACAAAATTAGTATCATTGAATAGGTTTTTTCGATACCTCTTGAAAGAGGTGTCGCTTGCCGTAGGGTTCCATTTAAAATTATTGGTCACAATGGCCTTGTGACGTCATCTTTGACGATTCCGTCATCTATCATCACTAGTAGGGAAGTTTACAACTTTCAATATTCAGTTTCGAAATTTCACTTGTTTATGTACAATCGTTCCAAAAATAAGAGGGGGGAGGGGACCTTTGAGAAGCACTGTACATACTGTGAATACTTCGTCTTCCTTGGACTTTTGAGCCAAAGGAAGAATGAAGTTGCTAATACCTCTCTCGGCTTTATAATACCTTTGGTCTCATTGAAAGTCCGATGCAATTCAAATTTGGATATTATATAATTTTCAGAAAAATTATGTGGGCGCATGTAATTTGCATTTTGTGAAACCCATACTGTATACAGTTAGTTGGTAAGAAGCCCAGTTGTTATATGAGGCCAATTTGTAAATGAAAGCTCCAATCATAGCCTTCGTGGCGTAACTTCCGGAAAGAATTAATGATCACCCACAGCGGTAACGATTAATTGAAAAGTCAAGAATTTTATAAAGCATTGACACCTCGAACAAATAACACTACTAACTAAGAACAATTAATGAGCATAATAACACCGCATCATCTTGAAATAATAATTTGCATAGGACTCCCGTGTTAGAAGTGTTAGGCGATAATTGAATCATTGCAGAGTAGTTCATAAATCGACTGTCAAACCTTTGGATCCTAATGAAACTTGGGATACGGTAATCATTCCAGAAAGCCATTAATGAACTTCTGTTTGACACAGACGGCTATCAAATTTGATGTACCCACGCACATTTAGCTGGGCGCCTTTGATATGAAAAAAGGAATTGTGAACAAGACATACACTCGCATTTGAGTCTTCAAACGTTATTCAAACTTCATCATATGTGCGCGATTACATACATCAACCAAAATGTAATGAATGATGATATAAGAATTGTCAATTATCAGCACCATGATTTGCTAGTATTACACAAACTAGTATGCAGCATTCCTCCTCCAGTATTCAGTGTTGAAAAATCAATAATAATCCATCAACAAATAAACTTGATCATAGGTGAATCCTGTGCTCCATCTACAACGAAAATAATAGGAAAATGTTGAAATGGTATAATAAATATAATATGGCACTACTGATTTGTAATTAGATCAGATTTGATTCAAAATTGGTATGTGGGTGTTTTCGGGGTCGGAGATTATTAATTTTGGTCAAAATTCGTAAATTGAAGATGGCGGCTCCAAGATGGCGGACGAGATTTATAATTGATTTCGGGATCAAAATTGGTATGTGGGTGATTTCGGGATCGGAGATTATGAATTTTTTTCCAAAATTCATAAATTCAAGATGGCGGCCCCAACATGTAGGACGAGTTTTGTGATTATGGACCAATTCGATTCAAAATTGGTATGCGGGGATTTCCGCAGTCGGAGATTATGATTTTTTTTTGTCTCAATCCATAAATCTAAAATGGCGGCCCCAAGATGGTAGACGAGTTTTGTGATTATGGTCCGATTCGATTCAAAATTGGTATGCGAAAACAGTCGGAGATTTTGAATTTTTTGGCAGAATTCATAAATTCAAGAGTAATCTTATTATGGCCATATTTCATTCAAAATTGGGGGGGGTTTCAGGTCGGAGATTATGAATTTTTCTGTCAAAATCTATAAATTCAAGATGGCGACTTCAGGATGGTGGACGAGTTTTGTGATTATGGTCAGATTCTATTCAAAATTGGTGTGTGGGAGTTTTTGGGGTCGGAGATCATTATTTCTTTCAGCTCAAAACTTACAGGGAAGATATATTGTAATCAATAACGATGCTCTATTAGAAATCAACACATTGAGGGCGAACTAACAAAAAATCAAAAAATAAAATAATTAATAAAAAACCTCTTCAAAGAGTTCATTTAAGCCGTGTACTAAAACGTATAAATAAATTAAGCACTACTGATTTCACTAGTGCTTAATTAACATCAACTTCAACGATATCTGAAATCTTAATCGAATCGATAAGTAACTACCACTGCGGTTAGAAACTTTATGAATTGCGATAAACCGGTAATGTCAAAATGACACATAGACAAATTCCAATATGTTTGCAGGATAAGATTGTTATCTGGCAATTGATCTTTATAAGCTAAGTTTTAAGTATCTCTATGGTTGCATGAATAGTGACTTCTTCAGCCCATCAGTGAATGATATTGTTTGTTTTCACTTGACTTATGAATATACCTCATGTATCAGTGCGTTATTTTATATAATTTTATTTTCATTATCATTTGGAAGTATTTGAGAGATTAGTATGGTAAGCAAATGAGGCAATTTTTTAACCAGCATGAATTACAAACAATGAGGCAGAAAATGATGTTTTTAAAAAGTAGTACTCACCCAGAAACCATTTATAACATTGATGCAAGAGTGGCATCGCATTCACTAGGTCTTCAATACATTTCAATCTATTTCACGCTTTCACGATCATCAGAAAGACAGGAATGATTAGTAGACAAATTTCCTAGAAGCCATCTCACTTTGCAATGATAGAGAATGTTAGAAACATTTATTTCATAGTGACACTAACTAATCAGTTTTTTTTTACATTTTTAACCTGTCATAGGGTATAATTCCTTCTAGAAAATGTGTCTCCCAATTCTTCTGGGCATCCTGATGATCGTGGAAGCGTGAAATAATGTATTGAAGACCTAGTGAATGCGATGCCACTCTTGCATCAATGTTACAAATGGTTTCTGGTGGGTACTTCTCTTTGAAAAACATTGTTTTCTGCCTCAAACATCTATATGAGTTCTTAATTAACCTTCCAGTGGTCGCGTGCCGGTCTATGACTCCTTGACGAAATTTGATCGAAAATGAGCCTAGCAGGCTTTCCTTATCAGTAGCTATAACGATTGGCGCTATATATCTACAGTACAAATTTGACTAGCGTATTTTTTTTCATTCTCTACGAAATAAACCGGTGTGGCAGAGCGGCGCGACTACCTATGTTATAGTTTTTTTTAACTGCGCTAAATGAATATGTATTTTAATGTTTCATCATTATTTTTAGTAATGCTATTTATTAAGCAAATAATCCAGACAAAAAAATCACAAGAAAAGCTTTTTTTGGATGATTTGGTTGAACCTCATTTACCTACACGAGTTCGTTTGACAGGTTACACAAGCTTGTTTGACAGGCTCCCACGGGTATTGAAGCTTCGTCTCAAAAAAATAACAAGAGTACAATCACTTGGAAGTCAATATTCCACGATGTCGATGTTCAGAGCGTGGACAGACAAAAACAAAAAACAAGATTTTATTTGGAGCATTTAATTACATTATGTCCAAGATGCAAACAAACCCGGATGAAATTATCCAGTAATAATAATCCGATGTCTTGCTGCAAATAGTGAATAGAACTGAATTGTCTCCAAGGTATGATACCAGAATGAAAATGAATTCATTTTCACACTACGAATAACATCTTTTAAGACAATCAGGAATTGTAAAATATGACAATGTTTTTATAGTTTTTTTTCAAGCAATACGTCGGAAAGCATCTACAATATTTTATCAAATTTTTTTGCGGCATTCAACGTACAAAATTAAGGTTTTGATTCACTCGAAAAATTTATTCACGTATTATTTATGAATTTCGAAATATTGTTAGTTGTTACATTCGACTTCGATAGCAATACCCAGCTTCCATAGTTTTGTTCTTTGAATTTTACTGTAAATGATTGAGATACAGAACATTTGCCGATCACAGTTGGCTTTGAAAACAAATTCATTTCTAATTGTAAACAAACCATTTTTGACGCATCAAGAATAACTCACAAATCTGTAGAGTAATTTCAGTAGTTTTTCAATTCAATCATGGCTGCTCGACTAAGTATACAGGAGAGAGTGGAGATATTAATGATACATGGTGACAATTACCATACTTGTAGAGACACTGCCAATATTTTTAATGAAAGACATCCAGGTAAAAACATTCATAATTCGACAATTACAAGAATTTTGAAAACATTCAAGGAATCTGGATCGGTTTCAAAAAAATACGGAGTGACACATAAACGACCGATAACTGAAAATGAAGAAACTGTAATGAATATTATGCTGTCTACGATTGAAAATCCAAGAATGTCATTATCGCAAAGAGGAGAAAATCTTGGTATATCCGATCGATGAATGAGAAGAGTTCTAGGTGATAATAAATTCAAATCGTATAAACCAAAATTCATACACACTTTGAAACCGAGAGATCCGGATAATCGCTTGGATTTCTGTTTCTGGTTTCAGTCTATGATGGAAGATAATAGACAGTTTTCGAAAAAAATTCTTTATAGTGACGAGTCACCTTCACATCAAATGGGGTAGTCAGCTCCCAGAATTGCAGGTGGTGGGCAGATAATAATCCCCATTTCAGGAGCAATGTAGAGACCAATATCACTTCAGAGTTAACGTCTGGTGCGGAATTCTTAATGACATTATTGTTGGACCAGTATTTTTCAGACAACCACTGAATTCTGCTAGATACTTAAGAATGCTGCAGACGTTTCTCTCCGATTATTTAGATGATATTCCTCTGGACATGAGAGCTGGAATGTATTTTCAACAAGACGGTGCATCCGTTCATTCTACGCTAGGAGTGAGAAGGTGGTTAAACGGAACATTTCCAAATCGATGGATCGGTAGATATTCCAATAACGCTTGGCCCGCCCGGTCACCGGACCTCACTCCTTTGGATTGTTTTCTATGGGGATATCTCAAACAGAAGGTATATTCAAGAAGACCATTTCAAAATATACGTCATTTGGAGAATACTATCAGGGATTGTATTCGGGGAATATCTCCCCAGATACTAAGAAATGTTCATGACGCAATGCACCGCCGTACTATGCAGTGTATTGAGAATGGAGGACTCCACGTAGAATAAAGCATAGGACATATTTGTTTCAAAAAATGTTATTTGTATTGTGAGAATGAATTAATTGGCATTCTGGCATCATACCTTGGAGACAATTCAGTTTTATTTACTATTTGCAGCAAGATTTTGTGAAATTCCGTCACATAATTCAATTAATGTGATTTTCCTATGGGAGGGAGAAATGAGAAAACATTCAGAGGGTGATATCATCATATCTAATAATATACCATTCGTCTAGCATAATATTCCTCATGTTGTACAGGGCGATGAGGAAAAAATGGGGAGTTAGAACAATATTTCTCCATGAATTTGAATTCTACCGCGAGAAATAAAGTGATGGGATCATATTATTTTGAAAACAAAGCATACTTTTCTATTTCCCTCGTATAGGGGTGTTCGCAATTCAGGTTTGGGATGAAGCAGAGGTTTTTATCCTGAATAATTTTTTTTTGAGAAATCTTAAATAAAAAAGTTTTCCCTATGCTGCGAACTTTATGCCGGACACTGTATAAATGCATGACAATGTTAATATTTTGTGATTCGAGAAAGTCTGTAATTTATTCCAAATATTAACCTCAACACTCGTTTTGTATGAATATTTTCCTAGAGTGCACCGAATCCCCCCATTATAGGTGAGGTGACAGTAGACCAGAGAGTAATAAACACAGGATGCTTTTTTCCAGTGTTTTTTTAGTTGTGAAATTGCATAGTAGGTTGAATTCATTTTCTTAAGGAAATGTTCTACATGGTTTTCCCAAGAAAGATATTGATCTAACTGAACTACCAAAAATTGTATGTGAGCTTTGTGTTCTATATCATCTACATACACGGTAGGACTGTTTGGTCTACATTTGAAATTCATATAAATAGTTTGCATTACTCCGGAGGATATTGCTTGTAGTTCCTCAGGAAACCGTGCTGAGGGCACCACTGAGGAGTCATCAGCGAACATTATCAAATAACAATTTTTTAAGTGCTCGGGTAAATCGTTAAGGAAATTTATGAATAGTAATGGTCCCAACATGGACCCCTAAGGTACACCTACCTCAATGTTGAAAAGGTCCGACTTCTCATTTGCAATTTGTACATAACTTTTTCTCATGAAGAGCTAGGATTTCAGGACTTCGAATATTTTGCCTCTTATTCCATAGGAGAAAGTTTTTCCATAATAAAGTCAATCTGCAGACTGTCAAAGGCACGCGACAGATGAAAAAATTGGCCTAGATGTTCATAGACGTGTCAAAAAACTTATATTCTGCTCCTTCAGTCGACTTCACTGATCGAAAGCCGAATTGTTCCGGACATAATACTGTGTTTCGGCCAAGGAAATCAATAATTTTGTTATAGTAAGCTCTTTCGAAGATTTTTGAAACAACATTAAATATAGTTATTTGTCTGTAGTTTTGGGGGTTAATCCCGGTCTAGCTTTTTATGCCTAGGGATGATTTTACCTATCTTCAATTCTTCAGGAAACGTTCCTGTTTCCATAGTTAAGTTCAAATAGGCTATTGGTTTTGAGATAATTTCCTTTACTGTTTTAATGATTTTTATGCTAATTTGGTCCTCGCCTACACTTTTTTATTTTTTAGATTAGAGATGATATCATCTAGTATTTCTTGTTCTGTCACTATATACGTGTAAGGACCTGCAGGACTAGCAGGAACTTACTACAAATTCCATAATCCGTTTTCCGCATTGCCTTGTAAATTGCCTCAAACGGCGTAGTTATTAATAATGAGGGGGACATTCATTGCATAATATCACACATGAATTATGTGGTCTCTCTAATCTTCATATTTTGAATATTCCATTGTACGGTAGAGCAATTTGGTAATTTTGATTGTTTACATGATTATTTAATAAAATTATGACCTTCGCGATGAATTGCATTGTCTTCATTGAGGAATTGGAAAACCTAGTTTGTAGAAATTGGCGTGGGTTTCAGTGCCGGATTGGGCCTACGAGAAAAACTTGTGGGTCGCGTAATCGTGGCACATACATTTATTTAAAACGCAATTTAAAGTTACTGCATTGGATATTCAATGGCTTTCATCAACCGGGAATTTGGAGAATCAAAAGAATGGTAACTATTGAAAAGGGAATATACAGTGCTTCTCAAAAGTCCCCCCCCTCTTAGTTTTGGAACGATTATACATAAACAAGTGAAATTTGGAAACTGAATATTAAAAGATGTAAACTTCCCTACTAGTGATGATAGATGACGAAATCGTCAAAGATGACGTCACAAGGCCATTGTGACCAATAATTTTAAATGGAACCCTACGGCAAGCGACACCTCTTTCAAAAGGTATCGAAAAAACCTATTCAATGATACTAATTTTGTTTGTGTTTATGGCAGTTTTAATGGCTCATTAGTAAACATTGAAATTTTAATTCCATTCAGTATGATATTGATTACAGATTTAAGAATCAGTATCTACTTAATGAAATTGCTCGAAGTGACCTCCATATACTTCCTCCATATACTTCCTATTTTTAAACTCTTCTCGTACATTTGCAAATGTGTCTGCGGAAACAGCCTCACATTCTGCAACAATTCGTTGTTTCAAAACGTCAATATTGTCAGGTTCAGTGGCGTAAACCTTCAATTTAAGGTACCTCCACAGAAAAAAATCCAAAGGTGTGAGTTCCGGTGATCGAGCTGGCCATTCCGTTGAACCTCGTCGTCCAATCCATCTACCACGATACTCCTCATCCAAATACCGTCTTACTGCACCGTAATAGTGTGGAGGAGCACCATCCTGTTGGAATGTTATTTTCAAATTGCCGAATTCATCTGGATTATCTTCCAAAATTTCAAGGATTAACGGTTCTATTGCGTTTTGCAACAGCTCCAGATAAACCTCACCAGTTAAATTAGTATCTAAAAAAAGAGGCCCAACGATGTGGTTTCCCAGGATACCTGCCCAAACATTCACCTTCTGGGACAATTGGGTATGTGTTTCACGAAACAGATGAGGATTTGCGTCACTACAATACCTCACATTCTGTGTACATATTTACATTTCCATTTAGATAGAAAGTACTTTCGTCACTAAAACAAATTGTTTAGACATAGTCTGGCTGTTGGTTAATTTTAGTTTCCATATTTTCACAAAATTCTAGCCTTTGGTCTGGGTCGTCGTCTGAGAGTTGATGAACCATTTTTAATTTGTATGGATGAAATTTGTTTTTTTTCAACACCCTGTGTACTGTACTACGACTGACTTCACAGGTAGATGCAACGTGAGTTGTTGAAGAAGTAGGATTAACTATTACTTCTGCCAGTATATCAATTTTTTTCTCATCAGAAATTTGTGGTCTGCCAGATCGTTTCGCATCATCAATACTACCCGTTGTTTCAAACTTACGAAGAAGCTCCCTTAAATAAGTCCTCGAACCGGGCCGATCGGAAAACCTCTCATTAAAAATGCGTTCTGCTGCATGAATATTTTGTCCAGTTTCACCAAGAATTAGGATCGCTGCTACTTCATCACCTAAAGCACGTACCATTTCGCTCCTTGAATCACTTAAACGTTCGGCTCACAACAGTTTAACAAATTATTGAAATGTACAAAAATATTAAAAGTACCAAAAGCTGCTAACAGTTAAACGTTCGATCAACAATACAAAAATTATTAAATATACAAAAACTTGGACAATTACAAAAACGCCGAATAAGGGAGACTAACAAAAACGTCAGCTTATTTGACAACTATCCAGAGGCGGAGCTTGAATCTGGAATTTTAGTATAAACTGATTTAATTCATCACAGCTTTGCGTTTTTCAAAAGCGAGTTGCCAAAACTGCCATAAACACAAACAAAATTAGTATCATTGAATAGGTTTTTTCGATACCTTTTGAAAGAGGTGTCACTTGCCGTAGGGTTCCATTTAAAATTATTGGTCACAATGGCCTTGTGACGTCATATTTGATGATTACGTCATCTATCATCACTAGTAGGGAAGTTTACAACCTTTAATATTCAGTTTCCAAATTTCACTTGTTTATGTATAATCGTTCCAAAAATAAGAGGGGGGGAGGGATTTTTGAGAAGCACTGTATGATTTATTGAACATACTGATAATATCTTCATCGAAGTCAAAACGGGAAACTAGTTCGTGAAAAGAATAGACTTGGTTTCCTACAACTTGTGCGTTATGCTGGTAGAAACCTCTTTTTTCAGTCATCCACATTATTTCGACTGGATTTCAATTCCGGTTTGTGATTTTTTCAAATATACATCAACTATATTTCTAAAATGTCCCTTCAACTTTAATTAAGTAAAAACAGTCCAATGAAAATAATGTGTGTGAAGGACATCGCATCTCAAAAAATTTGGAAAAAGTTTTGAGTTTGGAGAAAGTGCTGAAAGAAAAACATTCAGGACTTACATCAATTTTAAGTATCCGTTGTGATAAGGGCAAAATTCACGAAGCGATGTATAATTTACAAGTTTTGCAAAAATAAGTTCGTTTCATTGGTAATGAGTCAGAATTATCAACATGCATGAAATCATATAAAATGTATTTCAGAGCAACTTGAGAACGAAAGAATATCTTGTAATTTACCTAGTTTAAGTGCCTTAAAAATGTTATATATCGGGATTTATCGAACAAAATTGCGCAACAAAATATAACATACGATTTTCTGAAAAAAATCACGTTGAAGGAGAAGGAGCTGTGAATAATCATCTAACTGAAAAATTGGAGAATGGAGAACCTAGAGTTACTAAAAATAGGAAAGCATTAACTAAAATAATTAATGATTTAAAAATCAACGTTTTGTCAATCATGTGATTATTAGTATAATAGCTAAAAAGTTATAATATTACATTTATTGTTGTTTATATTTTTTGTCGATTTATAGGTTATATTTTATTAGCCTGTTAGAAATCTGAATCATTGTTATGGTTGAAAATATTTTAATTATGTTATACGTACATGTGTTTTACAAATTTATAAATAACTAAATTTCTTTGGATATATATTCCAAAGAAATTTGATCTAGTGGTGAAAAATTATTAAAGTATACTCTACCCACATCACATCACAAGTGGTATATAACAAGATTATATACCAAGGTAGCTATTACAAACATACACTTGATAACAAAAAATTAAACCGACGAATTACGGAACTGAAAACTAAAAAATTAAATAAACCTTCTTAGTCTCAATAATTAAGCTCCTAAACTAATGTAAGTAACTAATTTTGAGTCGGCGCCAAACAAACAAGCAAATGAATTAGGTAAGGCGTAAAATGATGGCATCGGGTTGCGCGGTGACATTCTGATAATTTTTTTGAAGTATTTAATGATGTTCGTTGATTGTTCGTTTGGCGCCGACTCAAAATTAGTTACTTACATTAGTTTAGGAGCTTATTTATTGAGACTAAGAAGGTTTATTTTATTTTTTACTTTTCAGTTCCGTATTTCGTCGGTATAATTTTTTGTTAAAAAGTTTTTATTTTTTAATTTTTTATGGCTGAAATCTACTAATTACTACCTAATTGTTTTTTGATTACTTCCAAGATACTTACTTACCCACGTTACTTCAACTATTACCAGTTGAATAATATGATTATCTACTTTTACTATTTGTTGTAATATAAATCGTTTTTCTGGTTAGTTTATTTCATTACTTTGTATATCATCCCATCCTCTCATAGAATATAATGATTGTGACGGATGTAGGAGAACAAAAATAATGACAATAGCGATCTGTCATTGTCAACTACATATGTGTGTCAATGTTCACAAGTGAAAAATCAATTATCCCCTATTTTTCTACCCGTAAGGGTGGATGATTCCATTCGAAATCCGAAAGCCAAATAAGATCAACTATGAGGTATATCCTATCCAATAAAGAAGGAATCATCCAAATCGAAGATCCCACTACAAAGTTATGCCCGATAGAATCGGTTAACGGACCAGAATTCAGAGGGTGAGTGATCAATATCCTTCATTTTGCTACCCTTAGGGGTGGATTTCATCTTTTAAATTCTAATGGGACTAACTTCGAAGTACACCCTATCCAATGAAAAAAGAATCATCGAAATTTAACTACTCTGTAAAGAGTTATGCGTGGTCATACATACAAAAAAAATATACGCGTCGACTAGAGAACTTCCTCCTTTTTGGTTTCTTCGGTTACTCTCTCTACGTTTTTTCGAATTCCTTCAAAGGAAGTTGACAGTGACTTGGATATCATTCGACAGTGAGTGAATTATTTTGATAGATTTGGTATAAACAATAGTAAATACCTGTTTTATAGCAAGTAGCGTGTATATTCGTGATTATTTTTTCGTGTAATTTTGAACCAATCAGAACGTTCAATTTAGTTAAGTTACCTTGTATGATTTCGATAATACCTGGTTATACATAGAGTAGCTCCACCAATCGAAAATTTTACAATAATTTCATTTCCGTAGTAACCACATCGACATCAATATACAACGATACACAAACTAACAGGACCGTCAAATTTTGACGTTTATCAACATCAATTTCCACTGAAATGATAGCATCCATTTTGAAAGATTGGCTTTCAATATGCGAAAAGGTAATGGAGAAAATTATAAAGAAAATGTGGTTAAAACGATGTGGAACGTAACGGCAAACAAATACAAGAAACATATATGAAGGAGTTTAATTGAGTAATTGATCCATTCTCTAGTCCCATATTTTTAGCAGCACGAAACGCAAGAAATTCAAATGTTACCGGACAAGATAGCAATGATAGAAGCGTGGGATGAAAATGCACCGGAAGGATTACAAAAAAACAATTCTTAATGCTTCTGTAGAACTTGCGTGGAGAGGAAATGAAGCAGCGTCATACTTGACTCATTATTTTCAAAAGGAAACTGGAAATGATGATACTCCAACTGGTAGAATACAATATAAACCTATTTTTACCAAAACCACACAGGGAGGAGCAAAACCATGTGCTAATAATAAATGGCTTGTACCCAACCATAATAAAGTAAGTCGTTGTCCAGTGAGTCTTCTAGATAAACTAATGATCAAAAGAAACGAAAACATCAATATTAAAACAGATAGGTTATTTCTGACAGTAAATCATAACTGGAGAAAACAAAAAATCCTTGGCTGGTACAAAAATATGCCAATTGGAGTGCATGAAATTAGTAAATGGACCAAAAAGTCTGCAGAATTGGCAAATTTAAATATGACAAACAAAACATTTTCAAATCATTCTCACCGAGCCACTGCTGTTTCACAATTGGCAAGAGCAGGTGTATCGGAACAAGAACTTATTAAAATAACTGGACATGGTAATAGCAATTCCATCAAACCCTATTATACCTACAGTTAGATGAACAACTTCACCAAAACATAATAAATAAGATGAGATCTAATTTTAAAAACGCTACAGGTTCAAGTAATAACACCTTCGGTATTTCCAGCACTTCAATGATTAGTAGCCACCTTTCCAGCGCAGAAAATAACTTAGTTAAAAAAAACGTCGTATATAATAATAGTAATTTTAATTGTGCCAATTTGTATTTAAATTAATAAATTGTTTATATTTACTTAATTTACTCAAAAAATAATCGTGTCAAATACAATACGTACTTCAAAATAAATACGGTTATACATCTCAAACTTCTTGCATAATTACAAATCGTGTCAATTTGACAGAATAATTCTCCCGCTTCGCGGTCGGATTATTTAAACTGTCAAACTGACACTTTTTGAAATTATGCCACAAGTTATCGATAAGATGTATAAAAACCCTGGTGCTTGCACTTATACCTGTAGAAGTTTGGGATCGACTTGGCGACACTTGGCCTACTTGATAATAGAGATTACTAGCGTGTCAGATGGCGCCAATTTCGATTTAGTTTCAATTCAGTAACAGGGTATATTTATTTGCTCAGATTTCTTTTTGAGGCTAACTGTGCGCGGGATCTAATTCTAGCTTTGCTATTGGTTTAAAAGAGACATCTGTCAAACTTCACCAATAGCAAAGCTAGAATTAGAAGCCCCCGTTGCACAAAGAAAGCACTGTCGTGTTGTTTTTCGTATTTTGTACCAATTGAATTTGAGGTTAACTGCATTTTGACAGGCGGAGAATTGGAAATGAAATTGTCATTAAATTGCAGAAAATATAAAATTCAATGCATACAATATAATGAACTATAGAAATATCATTATTAGTCAATTCGTCAAGATTTGTACTTGCTTTTGGTACTAAATACAGGCGAAAATTCGAATCTGCGGCTTTATACTGTACACACAAAATGCAAATGTGGCCCATTCTACAAAAAGTATCCTTACACACTACACTACCTGAAAATGAACAATTCCTCACGCTCTAATGAACTGATGAACGAGTGTTTTTTTTAAAGAACAAGCTCAGTAATAAGCTACGCAAGATTTTATATCTAAGAGATGGAAAACGCATAGATACCGACAAAACACTGAAAATAATTTCATATAAGATGCTGCAGAAGTCAGAAATTAAGTTCTGACATTGAGCGAGAATATAGACAAACATTTTTGGACGGCGCCATCTACCACAGAGAGAGAAGCTCTGTTGAAGTAACAGGTGGTGTCCCCTCAAAAATCTAAACGATATCGAATCAGTTCATTCACCAGGGTTTTTAGACATCTTAGTTATCGATGTATAAACTGATTATTTTGAAGTTCAAATAGTATTACTACTGAATATACAAGCAACATGTTCGTGTATTCGTTGATATTTAAGATTTTATCGGCTAGATAAATGCATTTGATTGGCTAAATTAATTTCGAGGTATATAATCATTTGCATTCCTTCTACGAATAGTACACTATCACATGGTGTCTTCATCTTCCTTTATAGTTATATAGGGAGAAAGTACACTGTCAAGAAAAAATTACTTACTAATATCTTCGATCTTTTGGGCGAGATGTCTTGATATTCCAAATTTTTATTTCTATATAACTACAACATGTTTCTCCGTATCGATAAATCTGACGTGAAAATTACATTTGCTTTCGCCAAATCAAGCGTTGACTTCGGAGGTCCAACTGACGTAAATTTTAGTGAAAATATTGGTTGGGATTGCTGTTTTTGAGTTTATCATGCTTGTCGACCCTAATCGCTTTTGTACCTTAATGGTACAGTATAATAACATTTAGGGGTCTTCTTGTTTCTGAAATGTCTAATAATTGTTCGACTTTTTTTCCAAGATTTGATATTTTTTCAATCAATGAAATAAATTATCACAATTCTATCCGTACTCTGGTTGAACTTCACGGCGTTTTTTTTTCAACACATTTTTCATGCCCTGGCCTGCCTCGACTATCGCTTCCACCAATAATTACATACTCGTTATGATTGCAATTTTTCGTCATTAAATAACCTTAAGTATCCATAATGACTATTCTACTTCAGACTGAAATACGTTGATAAAATAATAATAACGCAATGTCAATGTTTTTGGAGAGATAATTGCATATTTCACTGCATTATCTAGGTTTTCGCTTCCCTGAAATGGGGAATCACTAGTTTTGGTGAATTAACTCAATTGAAGAAGAACTACACACTTGTATTAACTATACAATTAGCTAACCTAGCATTATTTCGTGACAAAACTATTTTATAATGCATAAATTCCGATTTCGGTTAATTCAATTCATTTCCATTCATATTCCTGCTGCGAAAAGATTTTGCCGTACATTCACATTTTATTTATATTTTAAATTTAAAGAGGATGTTGTAGAAAGTGAAGGTACCCAAAAGTACCGTGAGGCACTAAATAGTTAAATATCACTCGAAAATGAATCAAAAATTTTCTGCTGAAGATGAATAGTACGAAGGCGTAGAAGGGCCACTGATTTTTTTTTATAATTCAGACTTAATATCTCGGAATTCCGACTTAACATATCGGAATTATATAATTTCCGACTTAGTATCTCAGAATTCCGACTTAACATCTCGGAATTATATAATTCCGACTCAGTTTGATTTGTTGAAAATATAAACAGGATGTTCATAAAATCAGATGTGGAATCATCTGCGACTGAAAGATAAACCTCAGTCACTATCTTCCATCGTCAAGATAACCTCTTGTGGGGTATTCATGTACAAAAAAAATAAAAATATTTCTATCAATATTCAATTGAGAATGTTTCCTTTTTCAACATGAATACCCCACAAGAGGTTATCTTGACGATGGAAGATAGTGACTGAGGTTTATCTTTCAGTCGCAGATGATTCCACATCTGATTTTATGAACATCCTGTTTATATTTTCAACAAATCAATCTATCATACCACATGACAGGTTTTAATGTCAGAAAACACTAATTTCAAAGTGTCTCTCCAAAAGAAATGATTCAAACTTTTTCCTTCTTTGCAAAGTGAGATTGCTTCTTGAAAATGTGTTTCCCATTTCTTCCGGTCTTCCTGATGATCGTGGAAGCGTGAAATAGATTTTCGTCGACAAAAATGTATTGAAGACCTAGTGAATGTGATGACTCTCCTGCGTCAATGTCACGAATGATTTCTGGTGAGTACTCTCTTTTGGAAAACATTCTTCTTTGCCTCATTCATCTTTATGAGTTCTTAATTAAGATTATAGAAAATCAAATAACTATCTGAATGAAGATGCAAATTTTCAAATTCAGATTTTTTCTTTTGAGGTAGGTCCTTTTCAGAATATCTATCAGATGTAGTTCAATGTCCAGCGTGGCTTTAGCCGGGGAAGTAGTTGTTTTTTGTTAGACATTCACAAAAAATAACTTCATTTCAATCGTGGATTTTTCAATTCACAGAAAAATCTTTCTATCAATATTCAATTGAGAATGTTTCCCTTTTCAACATGAATACCCCACAAGAGGTTATCTTGACATTGGAAGATAGGGACAAAAGTTTATCTTTCAGTCGCAGATGATTCCACATCTGATTTTATGAACATCCTGTTTATATCTTCAACAAATCAACTACACACTTGTATTAACTATAGGAGATAGGGCCCTTACTAGCTAACCTAGCATTATTTCGTGACACAACAATTTTATAATGCATAAATTCCAATTTCGGTTAATTCAATTCATTTCCATTCATATTCCTGCTGCGAAAAGATTTTGCCGTACATTCACATTTTATTTATATTTTAAATTTAAAGAGGATGTTGTAGAAAGTGAAGGTACCCAAAAGTACCGTGAGGCACTAAATAGTTAAATATCACTCGAAAATGAATCAAAAATTTTCTGCTGAAGATGAATAGTACGAAGGCGTAGAAGGGCCACTGATTTTTTTTTATAATTCAGACTTAATATCTCGGAATTCCGACTTAACATATCGGAATTATATAATTTCCGACTTAGTATCTCAGAATTCCGACTTAAGGAATTAATTCCTTTTTTTTAAAAAAAAAAAGACTTAACATCTCGGAATTATATAATTCCGACTCAGTTTGATTTGTTGAAAATATAAATGGGTGTTTTTCTGAAAGATAAACTCATCATATCTTCCATCGTCAAGATAACCTCTTGTGGGGTATTCATGTACAAAAAAAATATTTCTATCAATATTCAATTGAGAATGTTTCCTTTTTCAACATGAATACCCCACAAGAGGTTATCTTGACGATGGAAGATAGTGACTGAGGTTTATCTTTCAGTCGCAGATGATTCCACATCTGATTTTATGAACATCCTGTTTATATTTTCAACAAATCAATCTATCATACCCCATGACAGGTTTTAATGTCAGAAAACACTAATTTCAAAGTGTCTCTCCAAAAGAAATGATTCAAACTTTTTCCTTCTTTGCAAAGTGAGATTGCTTCTTGAAAATGTGTTTCCCATTTCTTCCGGTCTTCCTGATGATCGTGGAAGCGTGAAATAGATTTTCGTCGACAAAAATGTATTGAAGACCTAGTGAATGTGATGACTCTCCTGCGTCAATGTCACGAATGATTTCTGGTGAGTACTCTCTTTTGGAAAACATTCTTCTTTGCCTCATTCATCTTTATGAGTTCTTAATTAAGATTATAGAAAATCAAATAACTATCTGAATGAAGATGCAAATTTTCAAATTCAGATTTTTTCTTTTGAGGTAGGTCCTTTTCAGAATATCTATCAGATGTAGTTCAATGTCCAGCGTGGCTTTAGCCGGGGAAGTAGTTGTTTTTTGTTAGACATTCACAAAAAATAACTTCATTTCAATCGTGGATTTTTCAATTCACAGAAAATCTTTCTATCAATATTCAATTGAGAATGTTTCCCTTTTCAACATGAATACCCCACAAGAGGTTATCTTGACATTGGAAGATAGGGACAAAAGTTTATCTTTCAGTCGCAGATGATTCCACATCTGATTTTATGAACATCCTGTTTATATCTTCAACAAATCAACTACACACTTGTATTAACTATAGGAGATAGGGCCCTTACTAGCTAACCTAGCATTATTTCGTGACACAACAATTTTATAATGCATAAATTCCAATTTCGGTTAATTCAATTCATTTCCATTCATATTCCTGCTGCGAAAAGATTTGGCAGTACATTCACATTGTATTTATATTTTAAATTTGAAGAGGATGTTGTAGAAAGTGAAGGTACCCAAAAGTACCGTGAGGCACTAAATAGTTAAATATCACTCGAAAATGAATCGAAAATTTTCTGCTGAAGATGAATAGTACGAAGGCGTAGAAGGGCCACTGATTTTTTTTTATAATTCCGACTTAATATCTCGGAATTCCGACTTAACATTTCGGAATTATATAATTCCGACTTAGTATCTCAGAATTCCGACTCAGTATCTCGGAATTCCTACTTACTATCTCGGAATTCCGACTTAACATCTCGGAATTATATAATTCCGACTTAGTATCTCAGAATTCCGACTCAACATCTCGGAATTAATAAATTAATACTAGTCTTCAAAAAAGGTGACAAACATGACATAGAAAACTATCGGCCTATTACAATAGTCAATAATTTCTCAAAATCTTTTGCCTTCGATAAGCTTGATCATGATATTTTACTCAGTAAACTGAATGCATTTGGCTTCTCAGGGAACTTGAATACCTTTTTCACCTCCTATCTACAAAACCGCTCCCTCTACGTTGAGTGCCATAACCAGAATTCCATTCTATTCACACCAACATCAGGCGTTCCACAAGGTTCTATTTTTGGTCCACTTTTCTTCAATCTGTTCATAAATTACATTATTGAGAATGTCAGAGTCAAATGTTTATTATATGCGGATGATTTGAAATTATATATAAAAATAAACTGCCAGAATGACTATGCCATTTTACAAAACGCCCTAGATAGAGTAAATACTTGGTGCAAAAATAATCGCCTTCTATTAAATGCTAATAAGTGCTCAATTGTAACATTCACTCGGAAACAGAACAATATCACCTATAACTACTCAATTGGCCTTGTTGTCACCTTCGACCAAAAATTATATTTTTCAACACACATAAATAAAATTACCAATGAATGTTCAAGGGCTTCAGGTTTCATTGTCAGAAATACTCGTGATTTCTCGAATAAGAACACACTGCTACTGTTATATAATTCATATGTCCGTTCTAAAACAGAGAGAGATCTATCATTTGGTGTCCATATTATAATGTCCATTCAAATAATCTTGAACGAATCCATAGACGCTTTATGAAATATCTCTCTTTCAAAGAAGATGGTGCGTACAGGAATATGTAATACTGCTTTACTAGAGAGACATAACTTTACCTCTCTTGCAAGTAGAAGGAATACATCTGCTCTGATTTATCTTCATAAGGTGATCCATGGCCAAATCAACTGTAGTGCAATTTTGAGTATGCTGAATTTTCATGTTCCAAGAGTAAATTCAAGACATAACACTCTATTTTACCTCGAATTTTCTAGAACAAATGTACAGAAAAACTCACCCTTATTCAGAATTTTCAACAACTTCAATGCTGTCAATGACAGTTGTGACATTTTCTCTTGCAGCATTGCTTCATTGAAAAAAATCAGTTTTTGATATTAATTTTCCTTTTCTCTAGTTTTTGTATCATGTCTCATTTCTACACTATTGTTGTATCTTTACTGATTCTCAAATTATTTATGTTTTATTGTTTTTGTACCTGTGATTTTCCCACCCTGTAAATGGATTTCTGTTGGGTGGTGTACAATAAAAAAAAATATATAATTCCGACTTAGTATCTCGGAATTCCGACTTAGTACCTCGTAATTCCGACTTAACATCTCGGAATTATATAATTCCGACTTAGTATCTCGGAATTCCGACTTAGTATCTCAGAATTCCACTTATCTGAATTATATAATTCCGACTTAGTATCTCGGAATTCCGACTTAACATTTGAATTCCGACTTAGTATCTCGGAATTCCGACTTAACAATCTCGGAATTATATAATTCCGATACTAAGTCGGAATTATATAATTCCGAGATGTTAAGTCGGAATTCCGAGATACTAAGTCGGAATTATATAATTCAATGTTAAGTCGGAATTCCGAGATACTAAGTGGAATTTTAGCGAATTCCGAGATACTAAGTTGGAATATGACAGGAATTATAAAAAAAAATCAGTGGCCCTTCTACGCCTTCGTAGAATAATGTTTTTGACGGCGACAACGTTTTTACGCGCAGTGGTTAGATGACAGGAATGAATCTCCTTCGAAACTATCATCATCTGAATCATCAAACCCATCTCCAAGTCAATCGGTTGTTTTCTCCAGTCATCCAAAATAACTTTGTGATGTAAACAATATTCTTTTATAATATGTCATGATTGTAAGTATTGATAATGGTCTGGGAATAATCTTTGAGTTTTATAACTCCGCTCTTTCAAACTTTTGTCAATAACAATGGTCTTCCCTCTTTTTCAAACTGGTTTAATTAATTTTTGTAGTTAGGCTTTGGTCATTATATTCAATTGAGATGTACTTGCCTTAGGAAATAAGTGTCTCAGATAGCACCCTGATATAAACCGACTGCCTTAAATATTTCTGATTTCGGTTAGCAAAAAAAAATAGACGTGCATTTTTTCACTGAATTCGTTTTTTCAAGCCGGAATTGAATAATAACGCCCTTATTTTGGCTTCCACACAATTAATTTGAATGTTTCATGGGAATCTTCTGACTTTCTACTCCTTTATTCCATATAAAAAAAATACAATTTAATAAAAAAAAATCTCAAACAAAAAAGTATTTCAGTATTTTTTATCATACATTTTTGTTCGCGTTGAAATCGATGTGAAGAAATCAGTAAGTTTATTTTCGTTAAACTTCATAAAGACTATGACAGTGACATTTTAATACATAACGAAACAAAACAAATCCAAAAGGATAGGAAGATAGAAACGAAAGCGTTGCCAGTGTCTCAATATTCAGGCATTCAAAACATACAAATAAAAAATATAAATTGAAATTATTTTTTTATAAATGACGACAAAAATAATAGTGCATGTAACTTTTTTGTGCGGTTGAAGTGAAACTTCTTTGACGTTGTGGCAGATATTGAATATATTTAATGGTATACAGTGCTTTCATTTGTTGAAAATATAAACAGGATGTTCATAAAATCAGATGTGGAATCTGAGTTCTTATTAAGACTGGAATAGAAAATCAAATAACTACTGAATGAAAATGCGAATTTTCAATTTCAGATTTTTTCTTTTGAGTTAGGGCCTTTTCAGAATATCTATCAGATGTAGTTCAATGTCCAGCGTGGCTTTAGCCGGGGAAGTAGTTGTTTTCTGTTAGACATTCACAAAAAATAACCTCATTTTAATCGTGGATTTTTCAATTCACAGAAAAATCTTTCTATCAATATTCAATTGAGAATGTTTCCCTTTTCAACGGTATACAGTGCTTCTCAAAAGTCCCCTCCCCCCTTCTTATTTTTGGAACGATTAAACATAAACAAGTGAAATTTGGAAAATGAATATTAAAGGTTGTTAACTTCCCTACTAGTGATGATAGATGACGAAATCGTCAAAAATGACGTCACAAGGCCATTGTGACCAATAATTTTAAATGGAACCCTACAGTAAGCGACTCCTCTTTTAAAAGGTATCGGAAAAACCTATTCATTGATACTAATTTTGTTTGTGTTTATGGCAGTTTTAATGGCTCATTAGTAAACATTAAAATTTAAATTCCATTCTGTATGATATTAATTACAGATTTAAGAATCAGTATCTACTTAAAGAAATTGCTCGAAGTGACCTCCATTTACTTCCTGACAGTGAAATATCCTATTTTTAAACTCCTCGTACTTTTGCAAATGTGTCTGCGGAAACAGCCTCACATTCTGCAACAATACGTTGTTTTAAAACGTCAATATTGTCAGGTTCAGTGGCGTAAACCTTCGATTTGAAGTACCCCCACAGAAAAAAATCCAAAGGTGTGAGGTCCGGTGATCGAGCTGGCCATTCCGCTGAACCTCGTCGTCCAATCCATCTACCATGATACTCCTCATCCAAATACCGTCTTACTGCACCGTAATAGTGTGGAGGAGCACCATCCTGTTGGAATGTTATTTTCAAATTGCCGAATTCATCTGGATTATCTTCCAAAATTTCAAGGATTAACGGTTCTATTGCGTTTTGCAACAGCTCCAGATAAACCTCACCAGTTAGATTAGTATTTAAAAAAAGAGGCCCAAGGATGTGGTTTCCCAGGATACCTTCACAAACATTCACTCTCTGGGGAAATTGGGTATGTGTTTCACGAAACAGGTGAGGATTTGCGTCACTCCAATACCACATTATGTGTATTTACATTTCCATTTAGATAGAAAGTACTTACGTCACTGACACAAATTGTTTTGACATAGTCTGGGTGTTGGTTAATTTTAGTTTTCATATTTTCACAAAATTCTAGTCTTCGGTCTGGGTCTCGTCTGAGAGTTGATGAACCATTTTTAATTCGTATGGATGAAATTTGTTTTTTTTTCAACACCCTGTGTACTGTCATTTGACTGACTTCACAGGTAGATGCAACGTGAGTTGTTGAAGAAGTAGGATTAACTATTACTTCTGCCAGTATATCAATTTTTTTCTCATCAGAAATTTGTGGTCTGCCAGATCGTTTCGCATCATTAATACTACCCGTTGTTTCAAACTTACGAAGAAGCTCCCTTAAATAAGTCCTCGAAACGGGGCGAACGGGAAACCTCCCATTAAAAATGCGTTCTGCTGCATGAATATTTTGTCCAGTTTCACCAAGAATTAGGATCGCTGCTACTTTATCACCCAAAGCACGTACCATTTCGCTTCTTGAAGCACTTAAACGTTCGGCTCACAACAGTTTAACAAATTATTAAAATGTACAAAAATATTAAAAGTACCAAAAGCTGCTAAAACAGTTAAACGTTCGATCCACAATACACAAATTATTAAATGTACAAAAACTTGGACAATTACAAAAACGTCGAATAAGGGAGACTAACAAAAACGACAGCTTATTTGACAACTATCCAGAGGCGGAGCTTGAATTTGGAATTTTAGTATTAACTGATTTAATTCATCACAGCTTTGCGTTTTTCAAAAGCGAGTTGCCAAAACTGACATAAACACAAACAAAATTAGTATCATTGAATATGTTTTTTCGATACCTTTTAAAAGAGGGAAGTTTACAACCTTTAATATTCAGTTTCCAAATTTCACTTGTTTATGTGTATTCGTTCCAAAAATAAGAGGGGAGGGGGAGGGGACTTTTGAGAAGCACTGTATATTGATAATAAAATTTACAGAAAGCTACAGAAAGTCATACACTTATTTACATCGAGCATTACAAATAAATTGATTCAATTATTATTGAAATTCAAAAATGAAATTGGAGATTTATGAGAACTAAAATGAGAAGCATAAACTCAACTTTGCAAATTTTCTAAATTTCTTGAGAATACTGCATGAATTGTCGTACCATATCTCGTTGTTTATTGAACTGGAGAATTATTCATTGTAAAATTCAAATTTTCTCTCAAACAAGCAATTGATGGTTGGAATTCTTCTGAATGGAAATTATTATTGAAATCTCCGGCAAGAATAATTGGTAACTCGTGGTAATTACTATTTGAAAGACCTGAACCTTCAATAGTACAGTGCAAAAATCGCTGATGAATTCTACAAAGTTTTATATAGTTTTATTCGGAGAAATGTGAAGAACACCGGTGATCAAAGGTGGATCATTTATATTTACACACGAAAAAACAGCAATGTCATATTTTTTATTATAATTATTTTTAAGGTATATTTTCAATGCAATTTTAAAACGTTAATTAATATACACCACATCTCACCTGTTTATTAAAAACTATTAACTATATCTAACCTTGTTTCATTAATTGAGATGAATTACTCAAAAAGATGTGTGTGTTGATCAAATAAATGAAAACTTATCATAGACGGTAAGACATTATTAGATGGTTCATTTGTTCCTTTATTATTATTTATAGATGAAAGTGTAAAATGTTTTTGTGATTCAGCCATTTCGATTCAATCCAGCTCTATTTTGGGCCAGCTGCACGTTTTTCATTTTGTTTTCACACCGGCTCATGTTACGCTTGTTCACCGTTACGCTTACGTCATCCAAAGCATGCAGTTGCTCCTTAGTCGCCCCTAAATAAGTTTTAGTTAGAATAAACCAAGTAGCAGAATAGGAACGGAACATAGGAAAACACACAAAATGAGGCTTCCAGAAATTAACACTTGACGATCAAACCTGGAAATGGCACAGAAGGGAAGGAAAACTAACTCAAGAGATAGAAACCACACAGGGCCGGATTAAAAGGTGTGGAGGCCCTGGGGCAACAAAGGAGTGGAGGCCCCTAATTATTTTTCAAACAAGTTTTTTTTTATTTATTGCGGAACAAATCAAATCATTTCGACACGAGCATATGTAGGTATAATAAAATACAAGAAATAAATTAAATTACAGCGTAAACAAAGCGAGCTTTTTTCGACGAAAAATCATTGATGATTTCGGTCAAATCCAGCATCCGGAGAAAATCATTCTCAATGCTAGGAAGCGATAACTTTGATAGGCGGCTTTGTCTCATCGTAATTCGCCTATTTTTTCATTTTCAAAATTGAGCGCTTTCCAGTGCAATTTGACATCATCACATTCTCAGTTGTAATATCACAAGAGAGTGAAAATAATTCGACAGATTTTCGAAAACTTGTTGCCAGGCAATAGACAAGAGAGACCAACTGGCTCGAGTGGCTATTGCCAACAAGCTTGAGAAAGAAATCTAGATAATTATTTTCTACTATATCGAACTCTCGTGTGGTATTCTTTAGATTATTTTTTGATGTTACGATCATAAACACATTTCCTTGCAAAGTTATATAATGTACTAAACCGGATTTGATTCATTTCACACTTTTCATGCGAATTGATGACTGACGTCAAATTAAAAATATAGGTTGTCAGACAATAAAAACAAAATACCTCAAATTATTTCCGCGACAATTTTCTAGGTAGAGTATTCCCACTATTGATTGGCCAAAACGTATATGAATTATTTGAATTGAACGTTTCCATTGGTTTCTAGCAATGTCAAAAAATAATCACTGTAATTTCAATGTTTGAGAATGTAGCTCTGAAGTTTAGATTTTCAAGAATTTGATAGTAGAACATCTTAGATAGATAGTCTTTTTCAGAAGGATTTACATTTGTTGCGGAATGTCATCTTTCTCTTAGGGGTGGTGTAAATGGGGTGGTGTAAATGACACGCACTTAGAAAATTTAAACGTCATTCAGAGATGGATATTACGAATTATATACGGTAAACCACTCAGATTCTCCAATGATAAATTACATGAAGAATCGGGAATATTTGACAGTAGGCAACTTTTCTGTCAAAATATACTAGTCAACATAAAAAAAAACAAGATCTCTTCTCACCCTGTTACACACTCCTACAGCACAAGAAATAAAACAATATCATTAAGCGTACCTCGCTGTGACAAAACCATAGGGCAACGTCACTGTGACTTTCTTGCACCAAAACTTTATAGTCTAACACCTGTTGATATAAGGAACTTACAGAGCATCAATTTATTCAAGAAAAAAATAAAAAAATGGATTTTGGCTTTTGGAAGGAGCAAATTACACGATTTTGTTAATCAAAAACTAAATTAATATATGGTTAGGTATTTTATACTCTTCAATCGAAACAATGAATGGTCTACTTATTATTTTTATTTAGTAATATAATTTATACTCATGTTCTCCCGTGTTAATTGTATAAGTCTGAGTACATCTATATATGTACGTATGCGCATATCTCTCAATTAGTTACTCGAATTTTTATATTCTGATACTTTTATATTTTATATTTGTACATTTTAGATTTTTAAACTTTTAAACTTTTCCCTTTTAGCACTTTACATTTTACATTTATAAATTTTACATTTTACATTTTTATAATTACATTTTTACATTTTACATTTTTATATTTTACATTTTACATTTTTCAATTTTCATATCTTCATATCTTCACATTATATCTATATATTTTATATTTTCAAATTATTTCATAACGAATCATCTTCAACTAGTTATGTAATGATCACCTACTGAAATTGATGGAACATACAACAACATGAAGCCACGTACAAGCGATAGTTACATTGGAACTAAAGCTTCTGTGGTATCCCCTGTTTATTTACTGTACGCACTTTAATCATATATACCTTTTTGTAAATATTTTCTTGGTGAATAAACTTTATTATTATTATTATTATTATTATTATCTTAGACTCACACTTTCAGATTTCGGGGATTTCTCTGTTACAAGCGCGCCACTCAGCGGACACTTGTCAACGCCAATAAATAGGAAAAACAGGTATAGACGGGCAAAGTGTTTGTAGAATCGGCAGAAAAATAGTCAATAGAATTTGAACTTTTGTTCTATTATGGAATGCGCACAGGGCTCTTATAAATAATTTGATGCAGTCATATTCATAAATTGAAATATTATTTTCTTTTGCTTATGACTATTGAATTTCATTGTGTATCTAGATCGCTTTTGTCATTCGAAGAATACATCGACAGAAAATCCTTCATTTAATAAAAAAAATGTATTTTTTTTTTAATTCAATTGTTCTTGTTTTTACAGCTAATTTGGATACGATATAATATTTTGTATAATGGTATGATGTTTTACTTGGTGATTGTTTCTCGCATATATACATGATTCATCAGATCGAAGATTAATATTAACCATGGTTTTTGAATGTTTAAAATGAAAAATGAGAGGAAAAAGTGGGAGAACTGCTCTTTTGTTGTCAGATTTTTTATATATAATTTTGCATATCCTTCGGTATTTGTTAGGAAATTTTACCTAAAAATTTATATTGTGGACGCCCCGGGGCTGCAGCCCCGTTTGCCCCCCTCTTAATCCGGCTCTGAAACCACAAGTGATAGGGAACCGAGAAAAGAAGATAGAGTACAATGAAGAAGAACAAATCATGATAATGGCGCACCTTGATTATTTTTCCAAATTAATAAAATCCTAGAAAGCAAAATACTCACCAAACTACCCCATGATGAAACTGTTTCGTCCTCTGGGAAGAGAAACAGGTCAAGAACCATCCACACACCCCTCCAAACGAAGACGACCAATGATCCCACGATTAAAACGGAAAATAGGCAGTCCAATACGTAGAGCGTCGTTCTATCCCCAATCTGTAAGTGAAGAATGAAAAGTTTATTAACAAGACACATCTTTTCCTAAAAAATATTCTAATAGTGTAGTACGCCATTGTTATATATCGATAACGTAGTAGGGGAGACCGGTATCAATTGTAACAAAAATTGGTTTTGATTTTTTCCTCAATACAGTAACCACCAACTTGTGAAAATAAAAACATCCAAGGGTTACTTCAAGCTTTTGGAATAACGTGACATAGTCAGATTTGGTGTAATTCAATTAACTTTAGCTTCAGAAATATATTTTTTGTCAAAAACCAAATGTTACTATTGACACCATCTTGGTGTCAATAGTAACACTTGAAGTGTCAATTGTAACAGGGGTATAAAAACACGTGAAGGTCATATGAAATTATGTTAGAATGAAATTTGATGTTAAGCCCTTGATATATCATTGTGACGCAACTCATATTTTATTTTAAATGAGGTTAAATGATATTCTTATATTATAATTTATTAAAACACAATACAAAAAATGTCATTTCAAACACAAAATGAAAACTATATGTATATTGAATGCAAACAACGAAAACTGAAAGTAAAAGTTCGGGAAAAATATGTGACACAAAATTAATTTTAATCTGAGGACTCGCAATTATTGCAAACAAATAAAGGATCGTTCTTAGCACAAGAATAATGAGCCCAGCCTTGACACTTCCTGCACTGCAGCCAGTCCTCTTTACTGCTGCAGTAAGGACCACAGCATATTAAACATATAGTGTCATCTTCAGATGACTCTTTTTTTATTTTTTTATTTTCCCAGTTTTTTTAGATGCCATAACGTTTTTTTTAGCGGAAGACACTTTTCTGTTGTTGTATAGTTCTTCCAATAGTTGCTTCTCAGGTGTGTCCGTTATAATTGCAGTTTTCCCTTTTCGTCTGGATGTAGTGCCTTTTGGTTTGCTGAAATCAGCTTTTGGCAAAGGACGAACTTGCTCCGGAGTATAGGCTTTCATAGGAGGCGCTGGAAGTATATGCAGAATATCTTTACTATTTGGCGGCCGAATTGGTGTTGAAGGAGCTGCCGATGTGCTGGGTTGGGGGTTGTCAACGGTTTCTTCGACATTTGATCTAGACGTGTCTTTTTCCACCAAACTTGCTCCAACGGGTCTATCAGTGACACTACAAGGTGCAAATTCATCTTCAGTGAAGATATTCCTATTCAAAGGCCATATTCCTGAGCATTTGAAACCTGCAGTGATATTTCTGGGAGTTACAGCTAGTGGTAAAGCGTCTCGCACTATTGATGATATATTGTAAATAGTCATTCGTTTGCCCGGGTTTATCTTCATCCACTGATCACATTCATTATTGGAAAAATTTTTAAAAGGCCCATAAACTCCGCGGTCCAGCGGTTGCAATTTATGGGACGTATGCGGTGGAAATGTAAGTAATGTTATGTAGTTTTCTTTGCAAAAATCCATAACGGGAATAGACAGATGCGAGCCATGGTTATCAAAAATAAGCAGGACTTTATTTGTTGTATTTGGTTTCACGTAATGTGCGAAATGTTTCATGAAAATCAGGAATTCTCTTTCTTGCATCCAACCGCTCTTGTTCCCAGATCCGATGCATCCAGGTGGTCCATCTCTTATGAAATGTTCATGATATCTCTTCAAGGGAAAAATGAACATGGGTGGTATACTGTTCCCTAGTGCATTTACGGCTACACATATCGTAACTAACGTTCCTCTTTCTTGCGAAGTTATTGCACCCACCTGTTTCACACCTTTTGTTGCTATGATTTTATTAGGTTTTTGAACCGTAGTGCACCCGGTTTCATCTACGTTGTATATATTGTTCGGCCCAAAATTGTATCTTTGTAAGACATCAGCCAGGTTGTCAAAAAATTTATTGACATTTTCTTGATTGAAATTCATAGCTCTTGCTAAACTGGTTGATTCAGGAGTGCGTATGGACAGATCCGGATTACGCTTTAAAAATGCTGTAAGCCAATCCTCACTCGCAATTTCAGTCCTTTCCCACCCCTGTGGAATTTTACACACATTTTTTTTGGCAAACTGGTAAGCTAATTTGCGTAAATCCTTTGGTGTAAGTCCAAAATACAGTTTGGAACAAATTGTGCAGTACTTGCCCAATTGCTGTTCCTGTTCGTAAGTAAAAACTCTATTATGCGGATGATAACCAACTTGTGGGTTTTTATTATTCTTCTTAGCAATAACAAATCGCCTGAGAGAAATATGGCACATTCCATATTTTTTTGCTGTTGTCCTGACTTTTGCATTTCCATTAATCACATCATAAGCAGCCTGCTCGTACAACTCTTGAGGAATTTCACCTCTAGTGGTCTTCTTGACTCTGGGTTTCACCATCTTTTCACACTGTAACAATAAAAGATCTAAATAAATACTAATATTACGCAACTGGTGTCAATTGTAACATGTTACGATCAACACCCTCGAATCTGTTACAATCGACACCAACAGCTCCCTAACCGTTAGACAATCATTCCACTCAACATAACCTTCAAATTTGGTAATCAAATCACTGTGAATATTATCGCCGAAACAGCCTGATTTCAGTGTAATAATTGTTTTTGGGGTAGCCTCAAGAATAAACTTGCTATCACCACTCAATTATGGAATGCAATACTTACATTTTAGGTCAAAGATCACATTCGCACGTTCCACAGGCTAACACACTATTGTTGACAAATTGATAGTACTTCATCCTGAGTAGCTTGTAGTAAGCTATTTTACCAGGACATACATTTTTCTTTTTCTCGACAGATGGCGGGATATATATCAAAGTTACAATTGACACCTGTTACAATTGATACCGGTCTCCCCTACACTGAATGGTGACCAATGGAACGTGTGACTACGCCTTAAGTTGTTCAGAAAAACCTATGTTAGCATGAATTCTATGGTTATGCATCGAAATGTGAGGATATCATCCGACTTACAATTCAGAACTGTACCTTTTCGGAAAGTACTTTGTCCTACTGTACCCGAACAGAATATAAAAAGTCGACTGTACATTTTCGGAAAAATATTTTACCGGTAATGGAAATTATCTGAATGTGATTTCATCAGAAAATAATTTATCAGAACACGAAACCGAAGTGGAAACGCAGCCGTCTCGAATACTTTCGGAGGACGAACGAATATCATTTTTCTGCGCTATTTTCGGTAATAAAAACACTCAAAATTCGCATTTTTTTAACGAAAACACCACACACACCCGATATAATATGTTTTTCGCACGTGAAACTGTCATTGCGTTTCCATTTTTCAATTTGCAAATATAAAATGTTCTACTTCTACTCTGTCATTGTTTTTATAAGTTCTTTCGATTGCAAAAAAATTTAGTATAGTGTAACACAACAAAGGTGAAAATATCTGCTGTATTGTGTTGAAAAAAGAGACATATTAATTTTTAATATACTTCAGTATTACACCATTGCTACACCTCGCAGCAAACGTGCTTCAAAGTATGCTGACTTTATCTAGTTCTGATTTCATCTACCAGTTTGGATTAGTGTAGAATTGACGATATTATATTTCAATACGTATCGCCGGTAGCCTGTTTCGAATGTTAATGAGGATTATCACTCTCTTCATACATTTCTGTATGCCTTCAAAACTACACGTGTTCATTGCATTCGCCA
This sequence comes from Gonioctena quinquepunctata, assembly GCA_018342105.1. Lineage (NCBI taxonomy): Eukaryota > Metazoa > Arthropoda > Insecta > Coleoptera > Chrysomelidae > Gonioctena > Gonioctena quinquepunctata. The sequence goes on along the minus strand of JAFIRS010000018.1, from coordinate 351,681 downwards.
ATTGCCAGTGTTTACTTACGGCTTCGAGCACATCAGGTCCGATTAGATTTTACAAAAATAATTTTACAGAAATACCAAATTTGAATGATTTGACAAAAAGATATATTTCAAATTTTGAACCACCGTAATTCGTTGAAAAATGGCATTATTCACAAGAGGGCAACAAGCTAGTTCACATCCTATATATGTATATATATATGTATATATATATATATATATATATATATATATATATATATATCACCCCTATAACTTTTTTATTATTGAAGATAGAAAAACGAAATTAGGGAGTTGAGAAATATAGTTCAATTTACATTTTTTGACATATTTACTTGCTTTGCCGTACTTCCGGTTTGACCGGAAATGACCCTAACTTTCGATTTTTGAATGGGACAACCTACATATTTTTACTTATTTTGATCGAGAATGACATTCTTAATCCAACAACACCTCACTTGTCAATATTTGACAAATAAAGTAATTTTTATTCCAATATCTATTTTTCGATCTAGAATGCCATGGATCGTGTAAATCGCTCCATTCTTGATCAAGTCCCATGTTACTTAAACATGGGAAAAATACGACTTTGAGGCTTAGGACTTCACAGTCGTTTTGAGAATTATTAAAAGTCGCAAATTAGTCCATTAAGGTTCTAAATTTTCAAAATGACCTCTTTCTTGAGCTGTTCCGCTGTGATGTCCTGGAATGCCACCCTTACTTTATACTCCAGTTCTTCACGAGTAGCTGATGCTGTGTTATACACCTGATTTTTAATTGTTCTCCAGAGAAAAAATCTAGCGGAGTAAGATCTGGTGATCTACAATATGAAAAAGAAATAATACATTATGAGAAAACATGACAACTTGAGTGCCAATCCACTTTTCTGGGAAGGTGTCATTCAGATGTTCTCTTACCACTTGAGAATTGTGAGGTGGCGCTCCATCTTGTTGAAAATAGATATCAACTTGGTTAGCCAGTGGCAAATCTTCAATGAAACCATTAATTTGATTTCTAAGGACAGTAGATATCTTTCCGCGGTAGGTTGTCCGTCGAAAATTATTGGCCCTGAAAGTTTTCCTCTGATAATACCCATCCAGCAATTGAAACCAAATCGCTCTTGAAAGTTTACTTCTTGCATCAGATGTAAATTTGTTCGAGACCAGTACCGTTTATTATTCCGATTGAACAGACCCAAGTTGGTGAATCGAGTTTCATCTAAATAAATACTTTTAAATGGTACATCTTCTCTGTATTTAGTCAAAAACCAGTTGCAATAAGTTAATCTTCGGTTTTGGTAATGATGTTTGGTGTAGTTGGTACTTGAATGATCCATAATTATATTTGTGAAGAATTCTCCATACGGACGAATAACTTATATCACACTCAGAAACAATTTGGCGAATTGATGCCGTACAATTCACTCTAACATAGGCCAACACGCCTACTTCTTTTTCTTCTGTGACGATGAAGTTATTGGCATTTTCTTCTGGTTCATTTTGCATTTTCCTTTCCAGTTTTGGAAAATAATGCCGAGTGGGATGGCGACTGTTAGAGAATCTCTGAGCATAAATTCGAGCTGCATCAGTTGCATTCTTTTTTGCAATGCCAATTCTCTCGTTTCTAGTATAATTTTCCATATCAAATTATAGACTACGCAACAAATAAATTTTCAAAAGTGACAGCATATTCATCAGCCTATTGGTTTAGGTAGTCCTAGCAACAGCTTCAATTGTTTGTCACGGATAACTAGAATAACAGTGCATAAGTCCATTAACCGAATACGTATCATTTCTTATTAGGTATGATCGCTTCTGGCAATTATTCAGAAAAATAGTGAAAATAAAGTGAAAGTGTGTGGTATCAAATTATTCGTAAGAAAATAATCTTTCACAAAAAGCCGATGAGCCACCCCCTTTCCATTTGAAAAAATCAAGTTAACTGGAAAAATTCATATTTGCGACTTTAAAAAAATTCTTCTAACGACTGTGAAGTCATAAGCCTCAAAATCGTATTTTTCTCATCTTACTCGATCAAGAATGAAGCGATTCACACGATCCATGGCATTCAAGATCGAAAAATAAAAATTGGAATAAAAATGACTTTATTGGTCGAATATTGACAAATGAGTTGTTGTTGGATTTAGAATGTAATTCTCGATCGAAAAAAGTAAAAATATATAGGATGTCCCAATCAAAAATCGAAAGTTGGGGCCATTTCCAGTCAAACCGGAAGTACTGTAAAACAAGTAAATATGTCAAAAACTGTATATTGAACTATAATACACAACCCCCAAATTTCGTTTCTCTATATTCAATAATAAAAAAGTAATAGGGGTGGGCCTACTTAGAGAATCGCCCGGTATATATATATATATATATATATATATATAAAAAAAAAAAAAACCTATGAATTTGGAATAAACTTTGTAGAAAGGATATTCCTTGAGGTTGCAGTCAAAATAATGGCCTATGAGAAAAAGTAAAACTCTTTCTTATTTAGTCAAGCTTTCGAAAATGTTTATTTTCATTATCAAGACAAGCTGTGGATAAAAAAGAAAACACAATTGTGAAATACGATTTTAAACAAATCTATAGAACTTACTAAGGTGAGGTTAAGTGAAGACAGCGAACTAAACACCATTTCGTGTTTGAGGACTTTTCAAAATCATATCACTATGACCCACTACTGGTAATATATAAAAACTAAACAATGGCACTCGCACATATTGTTTTAGATACTTAAATTAACACTTTAAAATTTGAAACGGCACAATAATAACCACATGGTTGAAGCGTGACTGAGAAAAGGAAAATGGTGGCTGACAAGTAATACATGACATGAATTGTCAAGTGTCAAATGTCATCTGTCCAAACATGAAACAGTCAAGGGAGAACCATGTGCTTTGTCCACAAAACAGAAGGAATAGTACCAATCTATATGACAAAAAAAAAAAAATTGTTAAATGAGAGAAAAAATCAAAAAATACTAAGCAATTTTTTATATTAAATTGGAATCAAGTTTCAACAAGTAATTGTAAATGACACTAAGGTTGGAAATATCAGATCGTTTATTCATGCTGTTTGGTTCATTTTTTATGAAAACCATTTCTAGGAAATTCCTTTTATGAAAGTTATTCTCTACTGCTAATATAGAAGGGTTGTTAAAATTACTAAAATGATTAGAATTCATATTATGTTCAGCTAATGCACAACTGTTTTTTTTTTTATTTTGCAATCACTCTTATGAGATGCTATGCGACCTGTTAAATTCCTACCCGTCTGCCCGATATATATTTTATCACAATTTAGGCAAGGAATACTATATATGACATTTGATTTCTCATATATCGTTAAAGGGGCTTTAGTTCTAGTGTAAAGGCTTGCAATAGTTTTAATGTTTTTGTTTGCAATGCGTAATTTATCTAGTTTGAACACATTTGTCAGTTTTGAGGTTAGTTCTCTTACATATGGTAATGTTTTGTAAATAAAAGGTTCTATTAGTTGAGGTTGTGGACTTGAATTTATTCTTAGAGGATTTACTGTTACAAGGTCTAAATTTATAATTGTATTTCCAGATTCAATAGTAGTAACACTGGGTTGACGATCAGTACTGAATAGTAATTTATTAATAAATATGATTGGATATGAGTTTTCTTTTAGTATTGTTTTAAGTTCATTTAAACATTCCTTTTGAAAAGTAGGATGTGATAAATACACTACTCTGTTTTTCATACCTTTCACCAAGTTTGTTTTCATGTTTGGAGCATGATATATATATATATATATATATATATATATATATTTCTGTAATTTTTTTTTGTTGGGTTTTGGTTCACTTATAGGAATAAAACGTGGATGCAAATTTGGTACTATTTCATATTGCAATTTATTTTTTTATATAGAAAATATGACGTTTCGCTTAAGAACTTAAGCTTCATCAGATATTGTATCTAAAAAGGGTGAGAGGTGTTAGATCGTTTTTCTTGTGAAAAAAGATTATGTGTTATTACCTGTCAGCACAAATTCGGTTGGGTTAGGTTCGATGTTTTTGGACCCACAAGGATTTTAGTGTAGTGGGTTTCTTTCTTTGGTTTATTCATTCTTGAATAGTATTGTTTTCACTGTGGTTGAGTAGTAAAAAGATAAACCAATTTTTCGTTTAACATCAGATAGTTTGGAATTTTTCTGTTTGTATCGATAAGCAGAAAAATTCTTCATTAGTTAAACAATTACAGAATTTCATACATCTATATAGTGGTGAATTTGACATAAAATTGGTAGTTATCCTACCAGGCACGAAAAGTAGTCGATGTCGCACAAATATCTAGTACAATTCAAGAGGAAAAAACTTGTACAGTATGGGGAATCTATCATGTCATTAAGAATTTTATATACAAAACAGATGTCAAAGAATTGCCTTCTCAGGTTTAGATTTTCGAACTTGTAAAAAGTGACATTACATTCATATGAGAGGAAGTCTTTTATTGAAACGAAAATTAAGCGTATCTATCAATTTATGCTGTATTCTCTCAACTCTATTAATTTTGTCATTATAAAAGGGGTTCCATACTGTACAGGCATATTCTAAGTGGCTACGCACGATGGAATTATACAGCGTAATTATCGTTTCAGTGCGTCGAAAGGATTTGGTAACCCTTAAAATAAAACCAAGGTTACGTGATGCTTTTTGGATCATAGCCTCAATATGGGAGTCAAAATTCAATTTAGTATCAAGAATAACTCCAAGGTCTTTGATTGATTCAGCATTATTTATTGATTGCCCGTTTATGGTGAGATCAAAATGAATCGGCGTTTTGTTTCTGGTGAAGAGGATTGTTTGACACTTATCCGGATTTAGTTTCAGCTTGTTCAGTTCACAGTAAATGAAAAAATTATCAAGGTCTGTCTGAAGCATATCATAATCTTCCAAGTTAGTGATGGTTTTGTAGACCTTTAGGTCATCTGCCTATAGCTGTATATCTGTACTCTCAAAACATTCGCAGATGTCATCAATAAATATATTAAACAGGAGAGGGCTGAGCTGTGACCCTTGGGGAACACCTGATGTAACTAACGATGACGAAGACCTGGAATTATTTATCACGACTATTGCCTACGATTTTCAATATATGACGTGAGCAACTTCAATAGGTTTCCATAAATACCAAAATTTCGAAGCTTAACGATGAGGGTTGGATGATGAACCTTGTCGAAAGCTTTCGAAAAGTCAGTGTACACTACGCAAGTTGACTTACCTTTTTCCATGGACGAAAATATTTCTTGAACGTATGGTACACGATTGGTAAGCGTTGATCTTTTTTTATGAAAGCCATGCTGCCACGCATTTATAACATGTTTAACTTGAAAGAATAAGTTTTTAGCCAAAATTGATTCAAATATTTTTCCAAAATGAGAAAGAATTGATATAGGCTTGTAATTGGCAATGTCGTACTTACCCCCATGTTTGTAAACAGGTACAATTTGGCCTATTTTCCATTCACTAGGAAACGTTCCTTCCACTAGGCTCTTATTGAAGATAATATGCAATGGTTCTACCAAAGATTCTCCGCAGCTTTTGATAAATTATAGATGAAGATGAATTATAGCCGGCTGTGAGAAGAAATACACCAGGAATATTTGCGCGAATACGACAATCAATGAGGCGAAGAGTTGAATCTTGTATCACGTCTGAGGGAGGTCATTTTGAACATTTGTTGTGGTTTTGCGCCTATTTATTTATCAGTGTTATTTTCTGTTATTGTTCTGGTTTAAAGTTATTGTATTAGATAGTTCTTGATAATGTATTAAAGAAATAAAAAATTCGCGTTAAGATGTTTTATTTTTTTGCATAAAAACGGCACCATATATAAAAAGAGAAGAGAGATTTTTTGTCACAAATTAAACGAGTAATTCAAAAATGATTTTTAATTGATATGTCAGTGGCGTAACATTTTTTTCTTCAAAAAACTTGAGATCATTACCCGTATGCGCGCCAATGATGAACATAAAATACTTAACTGCATATCAAAAATGCGCTATAACTACCTCTTGAAACTAACCAAATTTCATTTGCCTATCTCTACCGGTTTCAGAGCAATAAATAAATAGTCAGTTTTTAAGACAAACTTTAACACCCCGTATCTCGGAAAACGAAGCATTTGCGAGCAAAAGTTATAAAGCAAAATGTCATGCCTTATTTTTCTATGCAGAATCACCCCCTGAAGTTTGTCGCACTTATTCACTTACACCCTGTATATCGTCTTGTACGTCTTGAACTTGATTTCAATTTATTTTTGCCTTCAACCAATGCCCTCAATATGTCCAACATAAAATATATACAAACTGAACTACCTTGACTTTTTCATGTGATACATTAAAGTTGGTCCTCACTACTAGGCAATAAGTGGTGAATGATGATCCTTAATAAAAATAATTTGGAACATTGACATGTCAACCTCAGTCCATTCATTCGAGGTGCTTGTAAAGAAATAATTATTCTCAGGGGTACATCAGAATATGAAATGAAAGCTTTATAAGATGACTTAGGTATGAAAAAGGTGAATGTCAACTTTTCTAGATTTCTAGATTTTTCATAATAATTGACATCTTTTCCGATAATTCAAATATTTTTAGTTGTAATATCACAAGAGAGTGATAATAAAGTGAAAATAATTCGAGAGATTTTCGAAAACTTGTTGCCCGTCTATTGCCAAATGGCAACAAGTTTGAGAAAAAAATTTGGAGAATTATTTTCTATTTTATCGAATTCTCGTGTGGTATTCTTTAGATTATTTTTTGATGTTACGACCATAAACACATTTCCTCGCACAATAATACAATGTACTAAACCGATTTTGATTCATTTCTCACTTCTCATGCGAATTTATAACAGACGTCAAATTGAAAATATAGGTTGTCAGACAATAAAGACAAAATCCATAGTACGTGACCTGTCGAAGAAATCGAAAGAAAAGTTTCGTCACACACTTTTCAATTTTCTGCCTCAGTTGATGTATATGTTAAGGTCAATTTGATTATTCCGGGCATAATGAATAATGCCCAATATGAGAGGGCAATATGATAATAACTGTTGAAATAATTAAATTGCCCGGGCTTTATAAATAATGTATAACACCTATTGGGCAGGATAATAAAAAGACATGTTTTAGCAATTTGTTTATTTAATTGCTAAAACATATCTTTTTATTATTCTGCCTAATAGGTGATAGTTTTATTTTTTATTATTTATTTATTTTATTTTTTTATTTTATTATTTATAAAGTCCGGGAAATATCATTATTTCAACAGTTATTATCAAGTGAGGCTCTTATTAATTTTTTTTAGATAACGACATTTTTTGCTAGTTATCATTTCCCATCTCATTGTTGTTGAAAAGAAGAAAATATTGACGATTCTTTATGGAACCGCTTACATAATATAAATATCTCTCTATATCTATCAAAGGACCTCGGGTGAATGTTACCCTCCGGGCGTTAGGATCTATATAACGCACTTGGTACATAAATAGCTATATAGAGCCCAGCAATTTAATTATTCCAACAGTTATTATCATATTGCCCTCTTATATTGGGCATTATTCATTATGCCCGGAATAATCAAATTGACCTTAACATATACATCAATGAGGCGGGAAATTGAAAAGTGTGTAACGAAACTTTTCATTCGTGTTTCTTCGACAGGTCACGTACTATGGATTTTGTTTTTATTGTCTGACAACCTATATTTATAATTTGACGTCTGTCATCAAATCGTATGAGGAGTGAGAAATTAATCAAAACCGGTTAAGTACATTATCTAATTTTGCGAGGAAATGTGTTTATGATCGTAACATAAAAAAATAATCTAAAGAATACGAGAATTCGATAGCTACTTTTTTAATCATCTTTGTATACAACATTTGGAAAGTGCAATTTGAGTTTGGGAGAATGCAGGCACTCTCATGGTGTATACATTTTTTGAGAAATGTGAAAAAAACTTTTTTCCCATTTATTGCCAAAAATCTGCCGGTTACTGTATACCGCTTTCAGTTGATTATCTGTATTTTTTTAACTTTTTCCAGAAGTTCTACATTGAATCAGTTTCCTATCGATACTTCTCTCCATAAAATTAGAAATTAATTTTTTAACCGACGAAATCAATAAAAACTTTTTAACAAAAAATTGAACCGACGAAATACGGAACTGAAAAGTAAAAAATAGAATAAACCTTCTTAGTCTCAATAACTAAGCTCCTTAACTAATGTAAGTAACTAATTTTGAGTCGGCGCCAAACAAACAAGCAAATGAATTAGGTAAGGCGTAAAATTATGGCATCGAGTTGCGCGGTGACATTCTGATAATTTTTTTGAAGTAATTTAATGATCTTCGTTGATTGTTCGTTTGGCGCCGACTCAAAATTAGTTACTTACATTAGTTTAGGAGCTCAGTTATTGAGACTAAGAAGGTTTATTTTATTTTTTACTTTTCAGTTCTTTTTAATTTTTTCGTATTTCGTGTTATCCTCTCATAGAATATAATGATTGTGACGGATGTAGGAGAACAAAAATAATGACAATAGCGATCTGTCATTGTCAACTACATATGTGTGCCAATGTTCACAAGTGAAAAATCGTTAATCACTTATAACTTTGTACTGGGTTATCCGATTTAGATGATTCTTTCTTCAATGGACATGGTATACTTCAGAGTTGGTCATTTTTGGATCTGGGAAAGGAGAATCCACCCCTAAGGCTAGGAAAATAGGGGATTATTAATTTTTCATCTGTGAATCGATTCTGTTGGAACTTGGCATACATATAGGTAGTTCTAATGACACTACAACATAATGGATACCTGGAGTCAATTGAGTAGACAGCTATCAGTTGATTTTAGCCACAAAAAAGTGAAAAATGAAAACTTTTCAACACAAAATTGAACAAACGAAAAAATCAACCGAAAAGCAAAAAATAAAATAAACCTTCTTAGTCTTAATGATAATTGAGCTCCTAAACTAATGTGAGTAACTAATTTTGAGTCGGCGCCAAACAAACATTTAACGAAGATCATTTTATTATTTTGAAGAAGTAATCAAAATGCCGCCGAGCATCCCGCTGCCATCATTTTACGCTTTACCTAATTCAATTGCTAGTTTGTTTGGCGCCGACGCAAAATTAGTTCATTTTATTTTTTGCTTTTCAGTAAATTTTTTACAACTCATTCCGATACCTATGATTTGACAGCGCATTTTTCATTGCATTAATAGCAAAGTATTTCCTGATAAGAAAGGAAATTAAAAAATATTCAGTTTTGCATTCCACTGATAAAATTAAAACTGATAGTTTCAAACAGGAATTCATAAAATTACTTCGGTGTCTGAAATGTGAACATGATATGAATAAATATCAATATAATAGTAATGATAATAATAACCTTTATTATTTCATGAAATAAACAAAAATAATTGAATCAGAATTCGAATATAGTAAAAAAATGAAAAAAGAACCAGGACAAACATCTAGTCAGACAAGAGTCAAAAGAGGTGTCAGGACAATTATGAAGTGTCGGCAATAATAAGAGAAGAGAATTATGCTCTCCCGAAGGAGTGAATCCCAAGAAGAATCTGAGATCTCAGAAGAAAAATTAATAAAATTTCTATTTAATTCTTGTACTAAAATGAATTAAGCATGGAATCATTTTGCAGAACTTGACATAGAAAAAAATATCACGCATAAAAGAATAATGGAACCATTTGAAAATTAAATGATTTTCATTGAGTTATCAACTAAAACTCCACTAATCAGCATGAACTATAATATACGTAGTTGTAAGGCGAATTTTGACCAGTTCCTGTTATATATCAATTTCCTGAAACAAAAAACCTCAAATCATTATGCTGTTTTACTATTTTATACATACAAATTGTCCACACCTCATGACCTGCTACACATGTAACTTTTATATGACGTAGTCAATAATCTATCTATTTATCTATCTATGGCATAAAAAGAAGGGTCATAAATTAAAACAAGCAAACTGGCTCAACATGAAAAACAGACAAACATTCCACTGTGGAATTTTATATCATAAAATAATTAATAGCTGTATCCTAAATGTCTTTATAGAAAAATTAGATTTCGTACTGATGTTCACAATGTAAATATTAGATCCAAAGGAAATCTCACCCGTCCCTCCCATAAAACTGCAATCTTCACTAGATCATACACATGCAACATAGTGAAACTATTTCATTCTATCCCTGTATCATTAAGAACTCTATCTTACCCCAATTTCCGAAAAAAATATAAAAATCTACTCCCCAACCAGTAGCCATGAAAGAGAATGTAAAAGGAGAGAAAGTATTTAATTTTGTTTATCTGTATTCTTTATTTTCTTAATGTGAATGCAATTCTACCTTACCTCGGTTGAGTGGTTGTAATGCTGAACTTCGCCCTTTCAATTGTATATATGAATAGAAGTACAAATGTAATATTATTTTGGCAATTTGAATAAATTATATTATTATTATTATGCAGAATTATGTAAAAATTGTGTCCTTCAAGTTAAGTGGAGATTCGGTTTAGCGGGAACAAGGACAATAAAAGTGGTCCAAATTTAAAAAATTGCCAACGTTTCGACGTTTATGTATCGTCTTCTTCAGGGCTTAAGGTCTGCACAGCATCAGTCCCATACGTATTTCCAATGAAGTAAAAAAATTCCGGATTTTCGACCATTATGTAGAAATTGGGTCCTTCAACTGAAGTGCAGTTTTGGTTTAGCGGGAACAAGGACAATAAAAGTGGTTCAAATTAAAAAAAATGCCGACGTTTCGACGTTTATTTATCGTCTTCTTCAGGGCTTTAACGTCTGCACAGCATCAGTCCCATACGTATTTCCAATGAAGTAAAAAATTTCCCGATTTTCGACCGTTATGTAGAAATTGAGCCCTTCAAGTTAAGTGCAGATTTGGTTTAGCGGGAACAAAGACAATAAAAGTGGTCAAAATTTTACTTTTTTATATGATATTTTTCGAAATATTGGGAAATAACCCAATTTTTTGTAAAAAATGTCAAATTTCGATAGAAAAAAATAGTAAACGCAATTTTGCATTATTTCCAAAGCAAAAACTGTTAAACTCTAAATTTGGGAAACTGAATAATAAAAAAAACCGTATGATGCGTTCTTTGACGGCGACACTATATAAAAGCTGAAGGATGCAAATCAGATAACTAGATGGAAGCAGAATTAAGCTCAACACTATGCCCAGATGACTTCTCGGTTGGCTAGAAATCCTAACAGCTGAATCTGTGAGAGATTTGACATGTTAATTCTCCATGAATGGAAGCGGAAGATGCTAATAAACATGCCAATTAAGTTAATAATAACCACGCGCGAATAAAGCTAATGTTATTAGTTGCAAGCAATTTTAAAATTACATTCGACGACTCGAAAAGAATGAATTTAAAGGTTGATTTTTGCTCAGGTTGAATTATTCAACTTTTTTACCAATACTCAAAATTGGAACACCCAGGAAAATAAATGCATATAGACCGAGGAATAGAAAATACCTATACATTGCTACTTTCTATTTATAACTTGAGTTTTTCAGACTGTTATGTAAATATATAATAGATGCAATAACAAGTAATAGTGAGTTTATACAGCAAGCAAAATAAAATAAGAAATAAAATAAAGTAATTTAAAAAGTTGAAACTACACAACATCCATAACAAGTTTATACAGAAATAAAATAAAATAAGGAGTAATATAAAATAAGAAGTAAAATAAAAGATGGTTAACTTTTATCTTTTATTTTATTTTACTATGACTAGTTGTTAGGCACATGTACATAGTAAATAATTTAGACAAATTGACGAAAGTTGATGATATATGATATATTAGCTATTTAGTCCTAGTATATGTTTTTGTTTTCATAAATGGAAAATGGTGTGTTCGGTGCCATTTTTAAAAATTTCGTTTTCGGTCAATAATGTCTTTAGATGACGAAGATTCTATAATATTGTTAGTGTTGTCAACAGTGGCTCATTTTTCATTCAATAAACAATAACAGGGACCAATTTTTCAAGTATACATCATTGAAATTGAGGTAACCTCAACATAAAATCCCAAATTTTGATTGACAGCTTCTTACTTCTTACATTAATTTACTCAGCTCTATAAACACTCTGAAAATTATTATTTCTTATTTTATTTTATTTTATTTCTTATTTTATTTTACGTGCTGTATAAACTCACTTTAAGTGTATACCATTTTTAACCGACGAAATCAAAAAGGAAGAGGTTCTCTAGTCGACGCGAATATTTTTTTACACGCTTTATATTAGCTTCACTTGTATGTTTGTCTGTTTGTTTGTTTGTTTGTTTGTTTGTTTGTAACCGACTCCTTTGGGCGCGATTTTGACCCACTTCCAGACGTCCGAATGATTTGAAATTTGGCAGATGCACATAATTCCGGTGACAATGCATTAAGAATTTTTTGTGTGAAGAAAAACCAAAATGGCGGCTTAATAGGCGTACGAGTTTTGTGATTATGGTCCGATTTGCTTCAAAATTGGTATCCAAGGGTTTTTGTGGTCGGAGATTATGTCTTCTGTCAAAATTGGAAAATTCAAGATAGCGGCTCCAAAATGGTGGACGAGTTTTGTGATTATGGTCTGATTTTATTCAAAATTGGTATGTGGGGGTTTTTGAGGTCAAATATTATATGTCTTCTGTCAAAATTGGAAAATTCAAGATAGCGGCTCCAAAATGGTGGACGAGTTTTGTGATTATGGTCTGATTTTATTCAAAATTGGTATGTGGGGGTTTTTGGGTCAAATATTATGTTTTTCTGTAAAATTGGAAAATTCAAGATGGCGGCTCCAAAATGGTGGACGAGTTTTGTATTATGGTCTGATTCTATTCAAAATTGGTATGGGGGTTTTGGGGTCGAATATTATGATTCTCTTGTAAAATTGGAAAATTCAAGATGGCGGCTTCAAGATGGCGGCCGAGTTTTGTGATTATGGTCTGATTCTATTCAAAATTGGTATGTGGGGGTTTTTGGGGTCGAATATTATGATTTTTTGTAAAAATTGGGAAATTCAAGATGGCGGCCAAGTTTTGTGATTATGGTCTGATTCTATTCAAAATTGGTATGTGGGGGTTTTTGGGGTCGAATATTATGATTCTTTTGTAAAAATTGGAAATTCAAGATGGCGGCTTAAAATGGCGGCCAGTTTTGTGGTTATGGTCTGATTCTGTTCAAAATTGGTATGTGGGGGTTTTTGGGGTCGGAGATTAAGATTACCTAATTTGATGAGATTATTCCATTTTTCAATTTGAAAAAATTAATGATAATTGAGCTCCTAAACTAATGTGAGTAACTAATTTTGAGTCGGCGCCAAACATACTAGCAATTGAATTAGGTAAAGCGAACAATGATGGCAACGAGATGCACAGCGCCTTTTGATTACTTCTTCAAAGTAATATAATGATCTTCGATAATTGTTTGTTTGGCGCCGACTCAAAATTGGTTACTCACATCAGTTTAGGAGCTCAATTATGATTAAGACTAAGAAGGTTTATTTTATCTTTTGCTTTTTAGTTGAGTTCGTCGGCTTAATTGTTAAAAAGTTTTCATATTCATTTTATTTATTGTTGTTGTCAACAAGTCCACATTTTTAGTAGCGACATAGATATCTACATTCCTTTTCAATGATAAAATGAAACATGAGCTATTTGTCATCAAGTTAACAGAACAACAAAATTATTATTATAGACCAATCAATAGAGATTTTTTCGTGACAAAAATACTACCAGGAAAGTACCATCGTACGGAAGTCGGTCCATAGTTATATCCTATGATGTTTCCTACTCCCATCTGTCATTGCTAAATTTGTTATAAACATTTAAAAGCATTTGTTTTTTTATCGTTTTTAAAAAAAAGTTATTTTTTCGGGTTTTTCTCCGTTACTAATGATCCGATCGAGTTGTGCTAGAGCTCATTTTCTTTGCATTTGAATTCTCTATAATTCGTCCATTGAAAGTATCAAGGTTGCTTCATTAGTTTTCAAGTTCCAAGTCAAAAACGATATAAAATTTAAAAAATGCTTTTAAATGTTTAAAACAAATTTAGCAATGACAGTTGGGAGTAGGAAACATAACAGGATATAACTACGAACCGTCTTTCGAATAATGGCACAGTGGGTCTGCTGGTAGTATTTTTGTCATAGTATCAATATAGCAGAAAATCTCTATTGATTGGCCCATTAGAGTAACAATTTTCTTTTGAATGTAACCAATATGGAACAACCAAAGATCTGTTCACTTCATTGAATTATAAAAAAAACAAAAATGAGCAAATGGCAATCGGAATGAAATTGCAAAATTGATTCTTACAGATTGTCCCATTTGAAAATTTGAATTTCTTTCCCAAAATATCGATGACGGAAATAATTCCATGTCAAATTTGAACAAAATTCGTTAACCTTGTCAAAAGTTATAAATGTATTTCTATGTTCTGGCGCACCCGGTATATATTGAAGAAAAAGTCGATTAGAAATGTCTCTTGGATAATACCAGCCTCGAGTTATGATAATCTTATTCAGGTTATTACGTGGGATTTTTGAGAAGAGAACGACCATGAATGAGGCCATCAATATTCATTTGCCAAAAAAACTCCTACAAAAAACTCATTTAATTTCATCAGAATTTGCTTGGAATTCTTTTCCATGCATTATCAGTAATATGAAAGTTAATTCGTTAGATCCCGCAGCGAAATTGTAATAAGGAATTAAATAAAAAGGTATGTAGTTTTTCATGAAAGTGTATAGCCAGCCATAAAAAACCTACTTCTGCTACGATTGGGATTAGTGCAATTTGTCTGAAATAAAATTGTTCCCTCTCAACTTCAAGAATCATTCCTGTGTAGGAATTATATCTGTTACTCAGTTTTATAACAAGAACTTGGCTATTTATCAGTGGCAGCCTGTTTGAAAACGCGGAAAATTTCCTTATTCAAATACAAGTTCACGTGACCATACCAGCCCTTCGGGCCCACCCTAACGGTAAGCCAATGGATTTTTTAAAATTTAATTACAAAACACATGGCAGCCTGATTAAAATCGTACCGAACAAATAATTTTCAAACAAATGACGCATCATTTTTCAATATGAAGAACCCAGGACGACTCTTTCATGCATGCATTATTATCATGAGGATATACGGACAATATTTTCCTCTAGAAGGCTTACTGAGTAAAATCGTATCTCAAAATCTGTCACTATCTCACGGTCTATCAGCAAAGCATTGGATTCTGTTGACCAGCAGCTTTTATTATAAAAATTTTACAACTATGGAATTAGGAACTCTGCTCTTAATTGTTAGTTGACTTAGTTGATCTTCTTCAGTACCACACTTCAGTAGAGATTGAGATATTATGCTGTATGGGGTCGGCTTAAGGTTAGCCCCATGGTAAATCCTGCCTGTCGTAAGAGGCGACTAAAAGGATAACCGTAGGTGGAAGATGGTCTCATCGCCCGGTGAAATACCACCATATCGACTTTGTGTGCTGTGAAATGGATCATTCCATGTTTCAGTGTTCGGTCGATACTTTCCGGTCTCCCTCTTTCCTTTTCCCCAATTCCTCCTTTATTTTCAGGTGCATCCTAATAGTAATAATGATGAAGTCTCCTAGAGTAAAACACTCCGGAAGCAAAATACTCTCCATTCGGATTTCCGGGCGAGAGGTACTCGAGGGACTCAACATTAAAGATTAATTTTGCAACATCCGCGGACTCAACAAGAACATCAATGACGTCCACCATCACCTACAGACGAAAAAACCGGATATTCTGGCTCTAACAGAAACACAAGTAAACTCGTCCACCAACAAGGTCCATATGCTTTGTCCTGGTTACGAACTCCATTCTCGATTCAGGTTCAAAGGTGGAGTCTGCCTTTACGCTAAGGCTAACCTTTCATGCCAGCGTGAAGAGAGTTTGGAACCGAAAGACTTTGATGTGATGTGGTTCAAGCTATCTGATACCAAACTGACTAAGTTCCTCTGCTGCCTTTACCTATCACCTAATGAACCTTCATATAACGACCTCTTTGAGTTTTATCACTCAAACTGGACTACATTCAGGAGAACCATCCAACAGCTGAAACCATAATCATGGGAGACTTTAATGTACATAACGCTGCCTGGCTCAAATTCTCTAACAAAACAGATGATGCGGGTCGTCAAGCCGAGGCCTTCGCCATCACTCATGGTCTAGAACAACTGGTCGAGCTACCAACCCGCATCCCTGATGTCAACAACCAGTCTGCCAATACACTAGATCTTTTCCTCACCACCAATCCTGACCCGTATAGAATAGAAGTTTGTGCCCCACTTGGAAACTCTGATCACACCCTCATCTCCACAACACGCTCTTTCCATTTACCATCGAGCTGCACAATACCACCCCGTCTCATGTGGCATTACAATTCGGCCGACTGGGAAGGTCTTCGTATGTTTTTCTCAGCGTTTCCATGGAAGAGAGTTTGTTTCTCTTCAGTAGATCCAACACGATGTGCTGAGGCAATTTCTGAAATCATCATGTTGGGGATGCAAACTTAAATACCGAATACCGAAAGAAGAACATCATCCGATAAGACCTGGTTTAACAGAAACTGCTCTAGAGCTGTGGCTTCCAAACAGGCAGCATACCATCGATGGCTGAAAAATCCGGGCCCTGAGACCAGAGCAGCATATGTCGAGGCTAGAGGCATATGCAAAGAGACAATAGAATGCTCAAAAGATGCCCACAATGCCAAAATAAGATCAAAACTTGCTGAATGTCCTAACGGATCCCGTTCATTTTGGTCTTTCGCCAAAGCTGTGGGAAGAAACTTCACTTCCAGCTCATTTCCTCCTCTAACCAAAGAAGATGGAACACTAGCAACGACGGCCCAGGAAAAAGCCAATATCTTTGCGCACCTATTTGCTGGAAATTCCACTCTGGATTCATCGGGAAAACAACCCCCGAATATTACACCTATTGACAGTCACATGCCCGAGATCACCTTTCGCCAACGTACTATCAGAAAGGTTTTGCTGGGTCTCAACACCAACAAAGCCTGTGGATCTGACGGAATCCCGCTGATTGTTCTCAAGAAATGTGCCCCCGAACTAACACCTGTTCTTTGCAAGTTGTTCAACCACTCTTACAATTTGGGGGTATTTCCGTCCAATTGGAAAATTGCAAGAGTACAGCCAGTCCCTAAAAAAGGCAAAAGGCCCTACCTAGCAACTACAGACCTATCGCACTGCTATCTATTATTTCAAAGGTCATGGAAAAAGCCATCAACATCGAGCTCATGAAATATCTGGAAGACTCAGGAATTGTCAACGATAGGCAATATGGCTTCCGCCATCAGAGATCAACTGGTAACCTGCTCGCTTACGTCTCACATATATGGCAGCTATCTATTGAAAAGTATGGAGAAACTTTAGCTGTGGCATTAGATATCTCCAAGGCGTTCGATCGAGTTTGGCACCAGGGACTCCTCGCCAAGCTTCCGTCTTATGGCTTGCCCCCTCAGCTGTGTTCTCTGCTTGCTAGTTTTCTCTCAAACAGGTCTCTCCATGTAGTGGTCGATGGAGTTTCATCTGACACTCTACTCATAAATGCTGGTGTTCCGCAAGGATCTATTCTCGCACCAACACTATTTCTACTTCACATCAACGACCTGTTGAAAGCAACTTCATGTCCAGTACACAGCTTTGCCGATGATAGTACCCTCCATACCGCTTTCTCTTCCAGGGCCCCTATATCAGCCCGTGAAACCAGAAATGAACGAGGAAGAAATGTTAATAATATAAATATGGACTTAGCAACAATTCTCGAGTGGGGATCTAATAACTTGGTAGAATTCAATGCAAACAAAACACAAGCATGTCTTTTCTCTAGAAAAGCCGATCTCACTGTGCCTAACATAACTTTGTCAGGAGTAACCATACCACTGAAGTCATCCATATCGATGCTTGGTATTACTATCAGCAATAACCTGTCCTGGAATACTGTTCCCACATTTGGAGCGCGGCACCTAAACATATCCTGAGGCTATTGGATTCTGTCCAAAAAGGGCAATTCGTCTCGTCGGTGATGCCTCGCTTACAAACTCGCTCACTTGTCTGGAACACCGTAGAAAAGTTGGCGATTTGTCTCTATTTTATAGATATTTTCATGGACGATGCTCTTCTGAAATATCAACAATCGTTCCTGCTTTGGCAGTCTCTTCGAGACTAACCCGTCAAGTTCAGTCATCACACCCCTTCGTGGTCACTTTGGAGACCTGCAGAACATCACTTTCCAAAGACTCGTTCATCCAACGAACAGCGAGGCTTTGGAACTCATTGCCTAGGGAGGTGTTCCCCGAGGCATACAACCTCCAGAAATTTAAGAAGAACACCAACTCCTACCTCCTTTCCCTTGGTTCCCACGATGTTCTCTGAACATTACAGGATATCCCTTTTCGTGGGAACCAGAACATAAAAAAAAAAGACTCGAAATTAATCTGCACCGTCAGACATATAAATAGGTAAGTAGCACCTAAACTCGTCAGTATTCACCTGAAGACGATTGCAGATACAAGCAATCGAAACGTCGTGAAAAACTTTCAAACCCATTGAGACGCTGGACGTCCGAAACGAGAGTAATCGAAATACATCGTTGGATCAATATTTTATGTTCATCCCTTGAAAAGCCTTCGGAATGTTAGGTCCTATAAGAGTCATTTATACATATAGCTTACGTAAATAGTGTGTTGAATTTCGAATCTGTTATTTGGAACCACTAAAATGTCTATATAGAGCGCTTGAATCGTGTTCAATCGAATTTCATTCGAAGGTCAACGTACGTAAAATACATATTTGAAATTTGAAGTTTAAATAAACCTTGCTAATTGGTCCAAACCGAATTGTCAATGTTTGTATATGATATTTCTTCACGCTGTACCAGAAACAAATCATTAGTAAGAGCGGCATCAACTATTATACAAACTCCTGTCTACTCAGATTAAGACCAAATATGGTAAAAATCACTTTAATTATTTCACTTGCTTAGGAATGATTTAATTTTTTTTTATTACAAGCTTTTATTTAGTTTCACTTGTTAGTTCGTTGCAAGATTTGACCCTAAATCTTGCAAGTGAATTTTGAGCGACTTCTAGTCGTCTGATTAATTTGAAATTTGGCGGGTGTCCATAATTCCAGTAACAATGCATTATGGAATTTGTTAGAGAAAAAAAAAACAAAATGGCGGTTCCAAGATGGCGGACGAGATTTGTAATTATGGACGATTTGATTCAAAATTATTATGTGGGGGTTTTTGTGGTCGGAGATTATTAATTTTCTGTCAGAGTTCATAAATTCAAGATGGCGGTTCCAAGATGGCGGACGAGTTCTGTCATTATGGTCCGATTCGATTCAAAATTGGTATGTGGTGGTTTTCGGGGTAGGAGCTCATGAAATTTTTGTCCAAATCCATAAATTTAAGATGACTGCTCTAAAATGGCGGATGAATTTTTTCATTATGGTCCGATTCGATTCAAAATTGGTATGTGGTGGTTTTCGGGGTAGGAGCTCATGAAATTTTTGTCCAAATTCCATAAATTCCAGATGGCGGCTTCAAGAGGAAGTACGAGTTTTGGATTATGCTCCAATTCGATTCAAAATTGGTATGCGGAGGTTTTTGCTGTCGGAGATTTTGAAATTTTTATCAAAATTTATTAATTCAAGATTGCGGCCCCAAGGTGGAGGACGAGTTTCTGATTATGGTCATATTTCATTCAAAATCGGTATGTTTGTGTTTTCAGGTTTGGAGATTACGAATTTTTTGTCAAAATCTATAAATTCAAAATGGCGACTTCAGGATGGCGGACGAGTTTTGTTATTATGGTCAGATTCTATTCAAAATTGGTGTGTAGGAGTTTTTGGGGTCGGAGATCATGATATCTTTTAGCTCAAAACTTACAGGGAAGAGACCTTGTAATAACGATGCTCTATCAGAAATGAACAGATAAAGGCGAACCAACTAGAAAGCAAAAAAAAACCTTTTTTTTACGTTAATGCAAAAAACAAATCTTTATTGAACTATATTTAGTGAAAAAACTGGTTCTTTATTGCACTAGTGCAATAAAATGTTTATTGCACTCATCTGTCATTCTACAACAGCGTTTTGTCATGTTATTGTCATGACAAACATAAACGTCAAATCGACGACATTTCTAGTACATTTTCAGTGATATTGTATTTCATTTCAAACAATTGCATATTTTATATTATTTTCAATCATATTTATTTCATACTGGATTACGGAATTTCTAGAAAATGCAAAAATAAAGTTTGATATTAATTGTTCTTACATAGGTAATAGTTCCTAACTTTTTCAATCGATAGTGCTAATATAGTATATTAAAGTATAAGTGGATAAAAAGGGCTTTAAAACACGCGCGATTTTTCGAGCACGACGACGGCTCGAAATAGAGCAAGTGTTTTTAAGACCAGT
This sequence comes from Gonioctena quinquepunctata, assembly GCA_018342105.1. Lineage (NCBI taxonomy): Eukaryota > Metazoa > Arthropoda > Insecta > Coleoptera > Chrysomelidae > Gonioctena > Gonioctena quinquepunctata. Next base: position 331,130 of record JAFIRS010000018.1, on the reverse strand, counting down.
TATCCACGAATACTTTACGTTATTTTTTTTTATTGGTGTACTTTGAAATCATATATACTGGTATTATTACTACAAACAAATAGAAATAAGAACTAATAATGCAAGAAGGTTGAATTCGTGATGTGACATCAGTATACCTTTCGTTGTCATGGAAATGAGAGAAACATTCATTTGCAATTTGTTACCAAAGATCGATATTTGTTGTCACCAGAGCTCAAAAATGAATGATTCTAATATCGATTTTTTGAATAGTGAGGCAGAATCGCGGTTAATACCGCGAAAATCCAGTGATATATATAAAAAATATATGAAAAGTTCATCAAATGGATGGAGGAGCACATATAAATGAACGAATTGTGAGTAATATCTTATTTGACGTTACAAGGTACTCCTGTCAGATCAATAATAAAAAATTAAACGCGCGTTTTTTAAAGTTTGATTTAAACACGCTGAGGCGTGCTTTAAATGGGTGAAAAGGGGCACCAATAAATTTTTTTTTAAATATTTTGCTATTAAATTAAGCTTTTTATTTTCCCACACTTAGTGCCACCTAAATAAAACATTTTTTGATTTTTGCATGATCGTAGAAAAAATATTTATTTAAAGACAAGCTTTTATCCAAGCCGTGTACTGAAACGTATAAATAAGTTTAAGTCATCGTTGATAATGATTTAATTATTTTGTGTTGAATTATTTGGTTTCAAAAAGCTTGTCGCGCGAATTGTAATAAAATTAATACTTCGACAAGTTGTTACTTACTAACCAATCATTGTCCATTGAAACTAATTGGTACCTACTTTCATGAACTCTTCGCGCGACAAGCTTTTTGAAACCAAATAATACAACAAAAAATTATTAAATCATTGTCAGCCATGAATTAAACTTATTTTATACGTTTTAGTACACGCCTTAAATGAAAGCTCGTCTTTAAAAAGATTTTTTATTAGTTATTTCATAACTTGATTTGTTTGAAAATATGAACAGGATGTTCATGAAATCAGATGTGGAATCATCTGCGACTGAAAGATAAACTTTAGTCACTATCTTCCATCTTTCAAGATAACCTCTTGTGGGGTATTCATGTTGAAAAAGGAAACATTCCCAATTGAATATTGATTAGAAAGATTTTACTGAGAATTGAAAAATCCACAATAAAAATTAAGTTATTTTTTGTGAATGTCTAACAGAAAACAACTACTTCTCCGGCTACAGCCACGCTGGACATTGAACTACATCTGATAGATATTCTGAAAGGACCCTAACTCAAAAAAAAAAATCTGAAATTGAAAACTTGAATTTTTATTCAGATAGTTATTTGATTCTCTATTCCAGTCTTAATTGAGAACTCATATAGATGAATGAGGCAAAGAAGAATGTTTTCCAAAAGAGAGCACTCCCCAGAAATCATTTGTAACATTGAAGCAAGAGAGGCATCGCATTCACTAGGTCTTCAATACATTTTTGTCGACGAAAATCTATTTCACGCTTCCACGATCATCAGGAAGACCGGAAGAAATGGGAAACACATTTTCTAGAAGCAATCTCACTTTGCAAATATGGAAAAAAGTTGGAAACATTTCTTTCGGAGAGACACTTTGAAATTAGTGTTTTTCTGACATTGATACCTGCCATGGGGTATGATAGATTGATTGGTTGGAAAATATGAACAGGATGTTCATAAAATCTGTTGTCAAGCCATCTCAAATATAACCTCATAAATGGTTTTGCATTTCACTTTATTACTTGTTTTGGTCACGAGCAAGTGAACTATTAAAACACAGCACTCAGTTTTTTACAATTTCACTGCCAACGTTTTGAGAAAAATTATCGTCTTCAGGGCAAAATATTGTCAGAAATATGCCCTCCAAAGCTGATCGACCGATATTCTCTTGATCAGGGTTAGCACACTCAGATGTTTGTACAACTCATTTTGTTTGAATGTGATTGAACCTCGAATTGTTTGAGAATTAATCACATCGGACAACGTGTGTTGGATATAAAGGAGTGTAACTGGCACTATCGCGGGATTAGAAATTATGAATTATTTTTTGGAGAAGTAGGTAATTCTTCTCAATAAAAGTTATGTTGCAGATTGCGAGATCTTCATGAAGTGAGGTTTTATATTATTTTATTCGTATATTGTTTTTGAATATTAATTTATATTTCCTACAATATGGTTATCACAGAAGTTATCCTGAGCTACCAACCCCTTTTAAGGCCCATTAGGCAATATAATTATGACATATGGTGGAGGGCCTAGATTCATTCCTCATAATGAATTTCAATAAAGTACCTCAAGCAATAGTGTAAAGAATTCAATATTTCAGAGCATCTGAATAACTTGATAACCAGTATTGTGCTGGGAGGATGTTAATGATCGTTGCGTATAACTAACCTTTTTTCTTTCAGCTATTTGATTATTTTTCTGAAGTTTTTTCACTCATCCTCAGTTTTCTTTCAGCTATTTGATTATTTTTATTAAGTGTTTTGACTCATCTTCAGTTTTATCAATTATTACGGAAACATACATTTTTATAAGTGATATCATCGCATTATCTAGGTAGTTTTGGTGTTTACATTTTCTTTTTTTGCAGCGCCAAATACTAGGACATTAGACGGACGCCCGAGATGTTATAATTGCAACAGACCAGGACATTTTGCAGTAGCTTGCCTGGAGCCTCCACCAAATGTAATAACTATATTGCCTAATGGGCCTTAAAAGGGGTTGGTAGCTCACGATAACTTTTGTGATAACCAGATTGTTTTTTTTTTTATGTTCTGGTTCCCACGAAAAGGGATATCCTGTAATGTTTAGAGAACATCGTGGGAACCAAGGGAAAGAAGGTAGGAGTTGGTGTTCTTCTTAAATTTCTGAAGGTTGTATGCCTCGGGGAACACCTCCCTAGACAATGAGTTCCAAAGCCTCGCTGTTCGTTGGATGAACGAGTCTTTGGAAAGTGATGTTCTGCAGGTCTCCAAAGTGACCACGAAGGGGTGTGATGACTGAACTTGACTTGTAGGAGATATATATTAATATTCAAATCAAATTTATTCAATTATATGAATACATAAAATAATTAAAATAAATATATCTACCTCACTACACGAAGATCTCGCAATCTGCAACTCGGCAGCAACATAACTTTTATTGAGAAGAATTACTCACTTCTCCAAAAAATAATTCATAACTTCTAATCCCGTGATAGTGCCAGCAACACTCTTTTATATTCAACACACGTTTTCCGATGTGATTAATTCCCAAACAATTCGAGGTTCAATCACATTCAAACAAAATGAGTTGTACAAACATCTGAGTGTGCTAACCCTGATCGAGGGAATATCGGTCGATCAGCTTTGGAGGGCATATTTCTGACAATATAAGAAGGATATAGCGGGTGACACAGGATATCGGGCCACCCCTGTAACTTCTGCATTCGGATTTTTCTGGTATATAAGCAACCATTTCGGATTTGATCACATTACAATCCAATATGGTGGACTTCCGGTTTTTCTGGAAATGCCAGTGACTTTGTTTTTTCAAATGGAACACCCTGTATATTTTTACATATTCGAATGCAACAGGTCAAAAAAAGTCAAAACCCTATGTCAAATGTAATTTTTTTAAAAATAATTGAAATTAAAATTGTTTTTTTATTTTACCTCGTGGATAAATGAGATTTGGCTATTCACAATGAGTCCCAAATAACAAAAAAACTGTTTTTTTTCTGAAAAATTCATTTTTTTCAAATGGAACCCCCTGTCTCTCTAGAACATACATTAAGGAAAAAATGACATATCCTTTCTGTATTTCGGTGCAGTAACATATTGTATACATTACAAAATCTACAACTAGTTCATGAGTTTCCTTGCAGTTCGAATAATTTTTCAACTTGGTAAGCTGTGGAAAACAACATTACTAAATCTTGTCAACTGATTGTGTAAGTTATACTTATAAGCACGATAATGGTGTTTTTTTTAAATTCTTCTAGCGTTTTCTCGTAGTTGTAGATTTTTGAATTTATACAATTTGTTACTGCACCGAAATACAAAAATGATATTTAATTTTTTTCCTTAATGAATGTTCTAGAGGTGGCCCATAGGGGTTTCATTTGAAAAAAAATAATTTTTGATCAAAATGTGATGTGACTGAATTAATTCATCAATAAATGACACAGAAAATAATGTTTCAGAAAAAATTTAAGTTTTTCTGTTATTTGCGACCCCCTGTGAATAGCTTCGACCAAATCTCATTTATCCACGAGGTAACATAAAAAAACAATTTTAATTTCAATTGTTTAAAAAAAATGACATTTGACATGAGGTTTGGACTTGTTTTGACCTGTTGAACTTGAATATGTAAAAATATACAGGGTGTTCCATTTGAAAAAACAAAGTTACTGACATTTCCAGAAAAACCGGAAGTCCGCCATATTGGATTGTAATGTGATCGAATCCGAAATGGGTGCTGATATAACTGTACCAAATTTCAGGAAAATCCGTTCGCGAATGCAGAAGTTACAGGGGTGGCCCGATATCCTGTGTCACCCGGTATATGTATATGGCAATGGAATTTGTGTAGGTACATATAAAACACTACTATATAAATGGGAGGTAACACAAATTTTAAATGAATATAAATGATCAAAGAACATAGAAACATAGAATAATTCCAAACGTAACGATTCTCAACTGAATTTTCTCACTCCAATATAATTTGAGTATTTTCATCACAAGCTTCGTATGTATGTTTAGTTCAAATCTTGCAAGTAAATTCTGACCCACTTCTAGTTGTCTGAATAACGTGAAATTTGGCAGGTGTTCATAATTCCGGTGACAATTCATTATTTGCTAGAGAAAAAACAAATTGGCGAACGAGTTCTGTGATTGTTTCGATTATATTCAAAATTGGTACGTGGGAATGTTCGGGGACGGAGATCACGAATTTTTTGTCAAAATTCATATATTCAAGATGGCGGGTCCATTTGAAAATATTATAAAAACATTTTTTTTCAAAATATAAAATAGTATATTAAGAAATAATTTCGAAGTTTATGGAGAAATATATCACTTCCTTTCCTTTATATGAAACAACTGAATACATTTTTTTAAATCAGGGAATTTAACGCAATATTCGATATTTCTCGAGGTGGAGTTGTAAAATATTTACAATAATGACTCATCACAAGAATTATTGAGAAACTGAAAATAAAATTATAGTTTAAAAAAACTAGAAAGATACGCTGCTTGATATTTGTTGTCTCAATTTTTTTATCGCTAGCTATTCGCAAAGGTATTATATACCGGGTGGCCCATTAGTGTGAGGAAGTACAGTATCTCGCCTATAATGAGGAGTATGATAAAATGTTTCAGATAGAAGTTAAATGGTTTACTTTGTTGCTTATTTCAAAAATATTGTGGAATATACAAAGTGTTCCTTCGAAGCGGGGCAATACAAATCATCATTTTTTTAAATGGACCCCCCTGTAAATTTTTTCGCCGTTGAACTGAGCGAAATGTTTTACATAAGGAGGTATTTCCTTTTTTCAAAAATTTTGCGGTGTTGTCAAGTTATTGCTGAAAGTAAGAAAATCTTCGAAAAAACAGACCACCACAAATGCCATCATAAAAAATTTATGGATAAAATTTTAGCAGAATTATTTGAGACATGCAACACCAAGAGTGGGATGAAATGTCGGTATGGACTGAAAATTACATTCCTCAAACAGGACATTTTATACAGAGGCATTAACTTGACAAACTTCGAATATCAAAAACTTGATTTTTTTAAATGAAACACCCAGTATGTTATGTCACCATTTTGAAGAACTACTTTATTCCTACAATTTTTGTTGATATGACTTAGCCCCTAAAATTGACAGATTTTGTGAAATTTGCAATTTCATTTTATTTTGACTAAAACTGCGTGTTTATCACTTTAATATTTACAAAATTCAAGAACTAACAGTTTTCCATAGGTTATGCTCAGTACAAAACGCTCACCTAACCACAGACAATATCTACAGTGCTAAAATAATACTAACCGGTTGCTTGTAAACTGGTTAATGGTGCGCAAATGAATGCGTCATGCACTTCTCAGTAAGGCAAGTTGTGGTTCTCGTGTGCGCCATGCGCAATGAAACTGTTATGGAAGTGGGCTATGAATTTGACATTCAATGATCGATAAGTTTTGGCATAAAACAAAAATTACTGTCATACAATTTTGTATCTATCGCTTTATAATAAGAATTTGAAATGAATTTCTCCACCGAAGAATTGACCGATATGATTTTTGTACTGAGGGCAAGTGATAAAAACTGTTTATTATCTACCAGAATTTATAATGAACGATATCCAGACAGGCGACAACCCAGAAAAGAAGCGTTTGAAAAGTCGCTTCTTCGATTTACTCGAACAGGAAATGTCGCATATGAAAAAATAGAAAGAACCAAAACTGCATTAACTGAATAAACTGAAATGACTGTCCTCTTGAAAGTTACAGAAGATCCTCATATCTCGCATAGAGAAATATCCAAACAAACTGACATAAGCCGGACTGTCATACAAAGAATTTTGAAAAAGAATAAGTTTCATCCGTACCGTTTTCAGTTACATCAAGAGTTATTAGATGATGATTTTGAGAAAAGAGTAACATTTTGTGAATGGGCTCAGCAACAGTTGCTACAAGACAGAGATTTTTTTAATTATGTTTTATTTTCCGATGAAGCAACATTTCATAAAAATGGGTTTGTAAATAGACATAATTTCCATTATTATTCAACAGATAACCCCCATTTCTTTCGAACCACCAGTCAGACAAAGTGGTCCCTAAATGTATGGGGTGGCATAATTGGAAATTTAATCGTTGGGCCATATTTCTTTGAGGGAAGAGTTAATGGCTTGATTTACCTCGATTTTTTGGAAAACCAGTTACCACAATTGAGTAATCATTTACCCATTCGAAACAAACGAAGGATGTGGTATTTACACGACGGAGCACCTGTTCACCACACTGTTCCTGTTAATAATTATTTAGACACTGCATTTTCCAGAAGATGGATAGGTAGAGGAGGTCCTTTCAAGTGGCCACCTCGCTCACCAGATTTGACAAAAATGGATTTTTTTATGTGGGGCTACGTTGAAGATCAAGTTTATAGAACACCCCCATCTACAAAGGAGGATATGAAAAATAGAATTAGGGACGTATTCCAAAATATTCCAGTCAGCAGTCAGCGAGTTGGTGAAGAATTTCAAAACCCAATACATTATTGTTTGGAAGTAGACGGTGGTCACTTTGAGCAGTTGTTATAAATTTCTAATATTTTTTTTCAATTATTTACTCTCATAAATAAAAAGTTTTTGATGTTTACCAGCTGTCCTCCCCTTATGAACGGGCAGCCCTCAGAAGTCGGAACTTGTGCGAGCCAATGATTAACGGGATCTTACGTTTTAACGTGCGATTCCTAGCACTTTCTCTCGGAAAAAAGATTCTGCAGTCGCTAGGCTTTGAACCCACAGGACTGGCAGATAGAATCATTGAAAAGCGATGCTTCTAACAACACGGCTACCTGGTCCTAAATACTTCAACGAAAACATGTTTTCCAGACTTTTCTCAACCGATTTTCAGTTTTAAGTTTGACATTGCAATTATGTTTAATTCCAGTAACAGTAACTAAGTGTCAAAATCCTAGCTGGCCTTACGTAAATAGAAAGAGAATTTTTGACAAATTGAAAATTGAATTGCAAATTTCACAAAATCTGTCAATTTTAGGGGCTAAGTCATATCAACAAAAATTGTAGGAATAAAGTAGTTCTTCAAAATAGTAACATGACATACTGGGTGTTTCATTTAAAAAAATCAAGTTTTTGATATTCGAAGTTTGTCAAGTTAATGCCTCTGTATAAAATGTCCTGTTTGAGAAATGTAATTTTCAGTCCATACCGACATTTCATTTCACTCTTGGTGTTGCATGTCTCAAATAATTCTGCTTAAATTTTATCCATAATTTTTTTATGATGGCATTTGTGGTGGTCTGTTTATTCGAAGATTTTCTTACTTTCAGCAATAACTTGACAACGCCGCAAAATTTTCGAAAAAAGGAAATACCTCCTCATGTAAAACATTTTGCTCAGTTCAACGGCGAAAAAATGTACAGGGGGGTCCATTCAAAAACATGATGATTTGTATTGCCCCGCTTCAAAGGAACACTCTGTATATTCCACAATATTTTCGAAATAAGCAACAAAGTAAACCATTTAACTTTTATCTGAAACATTTTATCATACTCCTCATTATAGGCGAGATACTGTACTTCCTCACACTAATGGGCCACCCGGTATATATTATATATTATGAAACGTAAGTAGAAGAGCATCCCACGCTTTTGTTACATTTTACAACTTAATTTTTTGTTCAATGACTTCATTCTTATCATTTTCAACTTTTTAGTCCATATTGCTACAAAAAAGTGTTTTTTCAGTTTTTTCAAACTATAATTTTATTTTAAAAGTTTCCAACTACGGGAGAAAACTCATCTATTAATTCATCGAGAAGTTTTCACTAACTATTGCTGAAATTAGATTGTCGATATGGCTCTTCAACCTCTCCGTACCTCAACCTATGATATATACCGGGTGATTCTCTAAGGTGGCTCAACCCCATAACTTTTTTATTATTAAAGATAGAAAAACGAAATTTTGGGTTGTGTATAACAGTTCAATTTAAATTTTTGGACATATTTACTTGCTTTGCCGTACTTTCGGTTTGACCCGAAATTACCCCAAGTTTCGATTTTTTAATGGAACATCCTATATATTTTTACTTATTTTAATCGAGAATGACATTCTGAATCCAACAACACCTCACTCGTCAATATTTGACAAATAGAGTCATTTTTATTCCAATTTTTATTTAAAAGTCGCAAATATGAATTTTTTCAGTTAACTTGATTTTTTTCAAATGGAAAGGGGGTCGCCTTTTTGTGACAGATCATTTTCTTACAAATAATTTGATACCACACACTTTCACTTTATTTTCACTATTTTTCTGAATAATTGCAAGAAGCGATCATACCTAATAATAAATAATACGTATTCGGTATACTTATGTACTAAGTCCTGTTATTCTAGTTATCCGTGACAAACAATTGAAGCTGTTGCTACGACTACCTAAACAAATAGGCTAATGAATTTGCTGTTACTTTTAAAAATTCCTTTGTTGCGTACTTTATAATTTTATATGGAAAATTATACTAGAAACGAGAAAATTGACATGTTGCTAATTTACGGAGAAGCATAAAAGAATGCAACTGATGCAGCTCGAATGTATGCTCAGAGATTCCCTAATCGTCGCCATCCCACTCGGCATTATTTTCCAGAACTGGAAAGGAAAATGCGAAATGAACCAGAAGAAAATGCGAATTTAAAATTATTTATTCAGATGAAACTAGATTTACCAACTTGTGTCTGTTCAATCGGAATAATAAAAGGCACTGGTCTCAAACAAATGTACATCTGATGCAAGAAGGAAATTTTCAAGAGCGATTTGGTTTCAATGGCTGGATGGGTATTATCGGAGGAACATTTTTGGGGCCAATAATTTTCGATGGACAACTTACTGCGGAAAGATATCCACTGTCCTTAGAAATCAAATTAATGGTTTCACTGAAGAATTGCCACTGGCTAACCAATTGATGTTTAGTTAATAAGTATTTGAGTAAAATATTTATTATTCTGTATTCTTGTTTAGCTAATGAGTATTAAGGTAGAATATGTATTATTGATATTATTACCATGTATTTATCCATGTAATGGGGGTTTTCTGTATATTTACAAAATTTTTTTTTTAAATAAAATACTAACGAAAGTCATATTTCTTATAGATTTTTAGAAATTGGTTTTACCAATCTATCGTTTGTGGAACCTCCTCGCACTTTTTTCAAGTTCCAACGTGACACAAGGGAATTCTCCCCGATTTATCGAATGAAAAAAGACTCACCTGTATCCTGAACATCGTCATAACTTCGAAATAACCCTTGACGTCGTCGTTCACTATGACAAACGGTGATGCTGTGACGTTTCTCAAACCCCTAATCGAAATGAGCGCCACGACGCCCACCATCGTGGTGGCGAAAAGAGGAAACATTTCCGTTTTGGAGTGGAAGTTCAAACATTCCCACGGTCCTCTCCACCCGTTGACACAAATAAAAGCGAAGCACACTGTATACAGTCTCGACACTAAGTAAAAAATTATCTGGTTTCTGTCGGGGTGGAAGTTTTTCTCGAATACTTTTTGAAAAAGCGCAAAAAACATGTGTCCACTGATGCCAACGGCGATGGATATGAGGCCACTGTTCAAAGTACCGAAAGGGCTGAGATAAATGTCCATCAAACCCCATACCGCCCTCCAGTATCCGACGACGCATGGACATACGATAAGGGATGCGAAGAGCGAGTCCAAAACAGTCAGGAGGGTGTAGTATTTCGCCGAATATCCCTGAAGATTATCAGGAAGACCAGCAGTACTCCCTCTCATTTTCCAAATTGAATGTCAACCCATGGAAATGTTCGGCAATACTTCGTTGGTAAGGACTAGGCCGAGATTTCGGTTGATTTTTGCGAGCATTGAGTTCAACTAAATAAACCAGATGATAATAGAATGGTTACCCTACGTTTCCTAGTAAGTAGGGGAACCACGTGATATAAACCATTTAGTGCATATTGTTATTGTAACGAGCTCCACTCAGCTACTGAGCAGTTCGTACTTTCTTAATAGCTGACGGAGGCCTCGCAAATTGTTTCATTCTCCTTGAGGAAACGGATTCGTACATCATTATTTGTCTATTATGCCATCAACAAATAATTTATTCGTGAAATAATTCGGCACAAACTGTTATATCGCTTCTTTGCATTCACCGGAATAAAAATGGAAGAAGCTTGAAGGATGTTTGGTATTTTTCGATAAAAAAAAAGAAGTGGCGATTTGACTACTTCGTCAATACTCGATTGCCCACCCCTGGCTTTGGGAGCCTTCCACTCTTGTAAGTTTTATTTTTTGCTTTTCAGTCTCTTTTTTCGTCGGTTTGATTTGTTGTTAAAAAGTTTTTATTTTCTATTTTTTTGTGGCGAAAATCTACTATTTGCCTTAATTTGGATTACTTTGAAAATACTTACTTATCCACCTTACTTCAACTATTAACTATTATACAGGGTATCTCATAATTGAATGCTGATCCTAAAGGGCGATAATCCTTGGATGATTTTAAGGAAAATTATTTATATGAACATAGGTCCACAACCGCTTTATTTGTGAGATACAGGATACTGAAATTTAACAAAAAAATCAGTTCTTCCCCAATATCTCTGAAATCGCTTTGGATTTTTTTTTCAGTTTTGGTACATGCAAAGTACGCATGAAAATACATTCTTTCCATGATAAAAGAACTCTTAATTTTCATCAGTGGCGTCCCTGTTAACATGCCCTGTCATATTTTTGATCAAAATAATGATACGCCACTGTCTTTTTCCCAAATATATATTATTTTTGTAATTGTCCTCTATCTTCTCATAAAAATGGTCTCCTGTTTTTTTTTCGTCCGGCAAACGGTTTTCGATTTAGAAAATAAAATACATTCATTTGCTTGTCCCTATTCGAGTTTTACTCTTAGTCTTAATTCCACAATTGTGGTAACCAAAGGATCTAGGCAAGATTTTTATAATTTTTTGGTAACTATTATTTAGTTTTTGTGATGAGTACGCATAAAAATAAATTTATTACTAATAAAAACTTTTTAACAAAAAATTAAACCTACGGAAAAATCAACTGAAAAGCAAAAAATAAAATAAACCTCCTTAGTCTAAATGATAATTGAACTCCTAAACTAATGTAAGTAACTGATTTTGAGTCGGCGCCAAACAAACAATTATCGAAGATCATTATCTATGAAAGAAGTCATCAAAACGCAGCCGTGCATCTCGCTGCCATCATTTTACGCTTCACCTAATTCAATTGCTAGTTTGTTTGGCGCCGACTCAAAATCAGGTACTTACATTAGTTTAGGAGCTCAATTATCATTTAGACTAAGAAGGTTTATTTGATTTTTTGCTTTTCAGTTGATTTTTTCGTCGGTTTAATTTTTTGTTGAAAAGTTTTTATTTTTTGCTTTTCAGTTCCGTATTTCGCCGGTTTAATTTTTTGTTAAAAAGTTTTTATTTTTCATTTTTTTGTGGCTAAAATCTACCAATTACTACCTACTTGTTTTTTGATTACTTCCAAAATACGTACTTACCCACCTTACTTCAACTATTACCAGTTAAATAATATGATTATCTACTTTTACTATTTGTTGTAATATAAATTATTTTCGTTGTTGTTCTGGTTAGTTTATTTCATAACTTTGTATATCATTCCATCCTCTCATAAAATATACTGATTTTAACGGATGTGGAACAAGAATAATGTCAGTAGCGATCTGTCATTGTCAACTACGTATGTGAGTGCCAATGTTCACTAGTGAAAAATCAATTATCCCCATTTTTCTACCCGTGAGGGTGGCTAATTCCTTTCGAAATACAAATATAAGGTATACCCTATCTATTAAAAAAAGAATCCAAATCGAAGAACCCAGTACAAAGTTATGCCTGATAGAATCGGTTAACGGACCAGAATTCAGAGGGTGAGTGATCAATATCCCTCATTTCGCTACCCTTAGGGGTGGATTTCATCTTTTAAATTCAGATAGGACCAAATTCGAAGTACACCCTATCCACTGAAAAAAGAATTATCGGAATCGGACGCCTCAGTAAAAAGTTATGCGTGATCATACATAAAAAAATATGATGGAAAAAAAATATACAAGTCGAATAGAGAACCTCCTCCTTTTTGGTTTCGTCGGTTAAAAACATAACTATTATGAACAAAAAATACCAAAATGAAATTAACTGTTCAACATGTCCGCCTCCTGCAGGTATGCACGCTTCAGCCCTCCTTGTCATTGACTCGCGTACTCTTTGGAAAATTCCAGGAGTATTCCTTATTGCTTCACAGGAAACTATTACGCGGTTTCGCAATTCTTCCTCTGTTAGAATTGGTTGGCTGTACACCAAAGTCTTAAGATGTCCCCAAAGAAGATAATCAAGACTGTTTAAGTCTGGGGATCTAGCTGGCCATGACTCTGTTCCCCCACGACCTATCCAGCAATTATGAAAGTTTTGGTTTAAATATTCGCCTGCCAGAGCACCAAAATGAACAGGTGCACCATCGTGCATAAACCACATGCGATTTCACATTAAAATAGGAACATCTTCCAACAGAATTGGCAAATTGGGTAATCTCCAATAATTCCAGCCCAGACATTTAATGAGAACTGCTCCTGGTGATGAGATTCCACGATTGCATGCGGATTTTCCTCGGCCCAAAAATTATTATTATGAAAATTTCTGATCCTTTTTTTAGTAAAACTAGCTTCGTCCGTGAATAAAATTTCCCTGTCAAATAAAGGATTTTCGGTAACTTTTTGGAAAAACTATTGGCAGGAATTCACTCGTAATGGAAAGTCTCGAAGAGGTAGAGCCTGAACCCGTTGAATGTGATAGGGATATAATAAATAATCATGAAGAATCCTCCATACTAGAATATGGGCGATATTCAAATTATTGGCAACTTGCCTCGTACTTATTTCAGGATTTTCGTCACTTGAATTTAAAACAGCTACCTCAATTGCTAGAGTTCTTGTGCTCCTTTCAAGTGATGATTTGGCTCAAAACTTCCTGTTTCACATAACCTTCTGTGGGAGCTTGAAATCGTTCGAGCATCAGGAACCATTCTATGTGGGACACGCTCTTGATACAATCGCCTGGCTTCATATGCGTTCCCATCAGCAAGCCCATATAAGTAATGCATGTCTGCTAATTCGGTATTTGTAAAATTTACCATGTTTTTTTTAATAAACAAGTTTTTATAACGTAAATAATATCACGTATCTAGCTAAAGAAGTGTCGAAATTGTTTATGTTGAAAACAACGAAATGTGTTCTTAGCATACTAGATGTTTCTAGCCCACAAGATAATCCTACTACTCTTCAACGGCTGATTTCGCAGAGGGACAAGCAAATGAATGCATTTTATTTTCTAACTCAAAAACCGTTGGCCGGACGAAAAAAAGGCAGGAGACCATTTTTATGAGAAGATAGGGGACAATTACAGAAATAATATTTATTTGGAAAAAGACAGTGGCGTATTTATTTTGATCAAAAATATGGCAGGGCATCTTAACAGGGACGTCACTGATAAAAATTAAGAAATTCTTTTTCATGGAAAAAATTTATTTTTATGCATGTACCACAATTGAAAGAAAAACCCAAAGCGGTTTCAGAGATATTGAGGAAGAACTGATTTTTTTGTTAAATTTCAACATCCTGTCTCTCAGAAATAAAGCGGTTACGGACCTATGTTCATATGAAGAATTTTTCTTAAAATCATGCAAGGATTATCGCACTTCAGGATCAACATTCAATTATGAAACACCCTGTATACTGAAACTAGCTGGTATCAGCGACTTCGTCCGCATTGAACTTTATATTTTTTGTGACTATTACAAATTTACCCACCCCTTAGGAACGGAATTTCTAAAGATACAGAAATACGTATTTCTTCATTTGTAACAATGTCCTCAAATACCAATTTTCATGCCGCTCACTTCAATACCAATGGAACCCTCACACAAACTTTTACCCCCCTAGGGGTTGCATTTATAAAAACACTGAAACATGTATTTCTTTATCCCTTACAAAGACCTCAAATACCAATTTTTATGACCGTAACTGGAAAATTAACAGAATTCTCATACAAACTTTCAACGTCCATTTCACCCCTTTAGGAGTTGAATTTTTAAAAACAGTGAAATACATATTTCTTCTATTTACAGACTCAAATAAATTTTTATGACCAACTTGAAAACTAACGGAATTCCTATACAAATTTCCAATCCCAATTAACCCCCATTTCACCCCTTTAGGGGATAAATTTCCAAAAACACCAAAACATATATTTTTTATTCGTGACAAAGACCCCCAAATACCAATTTTCATGATCCTAACTTCAAAACTAACTATACAGACCCACAACCCCCATTTTAACCCTAAAAAACCCGAAACACATTTTTCTTTATTTGTGAAGAAGAGCCTAAATACTGATAGGTCCAGTGGTTTGGTCTGCACGTTGATCATATATCAGTCAATCAGTTAGTCTGGACATGTAATTATACAGTGCGGTCCATAGTTATGGAATAAATTCATTTTCAGCGTTATTATGTATTTGTTTAAAAAAACCTGAAACAGGTCGATTTCTATTGTCAATTTGACAATTTACAGTATAAAAATATTACTCCCTTCTTGCACCCCATCTGAATTATGGGCACCCCCTCAAAAATTTTAAATGAGAAGGGGGGTCGTTTTAATTACAGTTTTTTCATCATGAAGTTTAAAGTTGCCGTAGCAATCGAAATAGGACAGCCGGTCGTTATTTCATATTTAGATGAGTAGGCAAATGGTCAACAAAACGACAATTTCAATTGTGTCACAATATTGGTCAGGAAAATAAAGCTATTCAGAGGAGATGCCTGGCAATATCGTAAAAATAAAAATAATTCTAGAACATAAAAAAATTGTATGTTGTTTTCATTTTGAATAATATATAAACACTTGATATCGGGTGTTTGGTGTGTTGGTTAAAGAAATTCGAATGTTGAGTGTTTTCAGTAGCCGAAAATAGCGCTGAAAATGACGTACCACGAAAGTATTTGAGAGGGTCACGTTTTGACTTCGGATTCGTGTTTAAGATGCAGTTCTGGGTTCTTCGGAACCAGCCACCTTTGCCAAGAAGAAGAAGATCAAGGACTTGTCGTAATTATTTCAAATAAGGATTCTTTTTATTTTTGTATGCACTATCAACTGTTAGCGGTTGTGTAAAAAATTAGTTTACACCCTGTAAGATTACTACTAGGAGTATACCTAAAATTCCCAAAAAAAATAAAGCAAAGATCTTTTGAAAATACTCTTTGAAAAGAATAAATAGTACTCCTATTCTACGATGAAAAATGAATGGAAAAATTATAAGTAACCTTGACAATGATTGCTTTGGCATGACAAATATTCACAATGAGCACTTTAGTAATTTGGTATCAGGTACACGTGTGTTGCGTGACAACCAAAAAAAATATGAACTGACAAAAAATCATTTCTGTGTTCCATGAATCAAAATTGGTAGCATTAAAAAGTATAGCTTATCATTCATTCACCTATGACCGCACTAGTTTTTGTGGTAACTAATTTGTTGAGCATTGCGATATATCATTATGATCATGGCCAAGCATAGCTTGACTGATTATGTAGTTCAATGATTATTATTTAGCGCATGTTTTGAGATGCAGGCGAACTCAGAGTCGATGTTCCATCGTTTAATACAATTTTTTGAAAATAAAGAATTTCAAATGGCAATAGCTCGACTTTTTCAAATGCAACACTCTATATTTTATTGCATCATTGCATGGAATTTTTCGAGAGCTTTTTGTCGATACGGGGTTTGTGGGGCCTACTTTGTCAAGTTTGCAAGATGTGTTGCAGAGCTACTTGAAGTGATCATATCGATGAGAATTATTAGTTCTTTAACGCACACCGTTTGCTCAATGATTTCCAGCATGGCTTTCTTAAAGGAAAAAGTACAGAAACGGCTTTGTTCAAGTTTATAGATGAAATTCAACACTTAATTGAACAAGACTCGTGTGCAAGTGGTATTTTCCTCGATCTTAGTAAGGCGTTTGACTGTGTTGACCACTCCATTTTACTTCGAAAGCTTTTCAATTATGGAATCAGAGGAAATGCTTTGGATCTCTTGAAATCTTACCTAACTAACAGGAAACAAAAAGTATGTAATAGGAAACAAAATACTGAGTTCTTCTCGAGCTTTACTGAAATTGAAGAAGGCGTACCACAGGGAAGTGTGCTTGGTCCTTTATTCTTCATTTTATATATATATATATATATATATATATATATATATATATATATATATATATATATATATATATATATATAATAATATATATATATATATATATATATAAATGATTTCACAGATATTTTCAAACAATCAAGTACTACAGTCGTTAGTTATGCAGACGATTCCAATATCATTCTACCCATTAACAGACACTTTACTCTGGAGAACTGAATTTAAAACAACTTTTCTAAAGTTTCAACAAATTTTATTACTAACATGTTATTAATAAACACCGCTAAAACAGACTGCGTAATTTTTAAAACTGTCCACAATAATATCACCTTCCCGGAGAATATTCAGTTCGGAAACGATAGTATGTATATCTTTTTCAACCAGTACAAAACTGTTAGGCATCTATATAGATGACAAATTAAACTATGAAATACATATTGAGAATCTCGCAAAAAAACTGGCGGGTAAATGTTATGCAATTAGAGTTTTGAAAAGTCACTTAAAAATCTATGCACTGAAAACGGCATATTATGGGATTGTTTTTCTAAAATATGGAATATTAGTATGGGGAGGGGGTACACAACTGAAACAAATTTTTATCATGCAAAAACGGATATTGAAGACTATGTTGAATATGAAATATACAGATTCTTGTCGTAATACTTTCAGATGTATCGAAATGCTTACCTTTTATGCCATTTACATATATGTTTGTGTACTTTTTGTGTACGATAATAAAGCAAATTTTGAAGAAAACAGATTCAGACATGAGTATTCTACCAGGCAGAAATCCAATTTTATTGTTCCCAAGCATAAGGCTGACAAATACAGAGAAAGGGCCACATTATGCATCCATTAAATTCTATAACAATTTACCGTTAATCATTAAAGAAGCTCGCTCAGGACAAATTTTTTAAAAACATGTTTTTGATCTGTTGTGTGACATCGAGCCATATTCATTACAAGAATTCAAGGAGAAATAATTTTATTACAGCTGAATAAAATTTTCAATTAATCTTACACCTATGACTGTGATATTTTATATATTTATGATTTTTTTTTTTTTTTTTTAAATTTCTAGTTATAAGCAAATTTGTATTTTTCATATTTTATATTATGTCCGACTTGAGTTTTTCAACTGTTTAAAATTGATAGCTTCAAATAAATCTATCTAAATAAAAAATGTTTTTGAATAAAAAAAAAACGAGCAGGCCGCTGTCATAAAATTTGGCACATGTGTTTATTCCAAAAGTTAAGGTTAACGCTTACTGGAGCAATAATTTAACATACATTTTGATGTAGCTGGAGCAAGTTGTTCAACCACTCTTACAATTTGGGGGTATTTCCGTCCAATTGGAAAATTGCAAGAGTACAGCCAGTCCCTAAAAAAGGCGAAAAGGCCCTACCTAGCAACTACAGACCTATCGCACTGCTATCTATTATTTCAAAGGTCATGGAAAAAGCCATCAACATCGAGCTCATGAAATATCTGGAAGACTCAGGAATTGTCAACGATAGGCAATATGGCTTCCGCCATCAGAGATCAACTGGTGACCTGCTCACTTACGTCTCACATATATGGCAGCTATCTATTGAAAAATATGGAGAAACTTTAGCTGTGGCATTAGATATCTCCAAGGCGTTCGATCGAGTTTGGCACCAGGGACGCCTCGCCAAGCTTCCGTCTTATGGCTTGCCCCCTCAGCTGTGTTCTCTGCTTGCTAGTTTTCTCTCAAACAGGTCTCTCCATGTAGTGGTCGATGGAGTTTCATCTGACACTCTACTCATAAATGCTGGTGTTCCGCAAGGATCTATTCTCGCACCAACACTATTTCTACTTCACATCAACGACCTGTTGAAAGCAACTTCATGTCCAGTACACAGCTTTGCCGATGATAGTACCCTCCATACCGCTTTCTCTTCCAGGGCCCCTATATCAGCCCGTGAAACCAGAAATGAACGAGGAAGAAATGTTAATAATATAAATATGGACTTAGCAACAATTCTCGAGTGGGGATCTAATAACTTGGTGGAATTCAATGCAAACAAAACACAAGCATGTCTTTTCTCTAGAAAAGCCGATCTCACTGTGCCTAACATAACTTTGTCAGGAGTAACCATACCACTGAAGTCATCCATATCGATGCTTGGTATTACTATCAGCAATAACCTTTCCTGGGAAAATCACGTGAGGTCCATTGCCAAAAGTGCATCCCAAAAACTTGGTGTTTTGTTTCGTGCCAAGAGCTATTTCACCCCCACTCAGCTGCTTATGATCTATAAGGCACAGATCCGACCTGTCCTGGAATACTGTTCCCATATTTGGAGCGCGGCACCTAAACATATCCTGAGGCTATTGGATTCTGTCCAAAAAAGGGCAATTCGTCTCGTCGGTGATGCCTCGCTTACAAACTCGCTCACTTGTCTGGAACACCGTAGAAAAGTTGGCGATTTGTCTCTATTTTATAGATATTTTCATGGGCGATGCTCTTCTGAAATATCAACAATCGTTCCTGCTTTGGCAGAATCTTCGAGACTAACCCGTCAAGTTCAGTCATCACACCCCTTCGTGGTCACTTTGGAGACCTGCAGAACATCACTTTCCAAAGACTCGTTCATCCAACGAACAGCGAGGCTTTGGAACTCATTGCCTAGGGAGGTGTTCCCCGAGGCATACAACCTCCAGAAATTTAAGAAGAACACCAACTCCTACCGTCTTTCCCTTGGTTCCCACGATGTTCTCTGAACATTACAGGATATCCCTTTTCGTGGGAACCAGAACATAAAAAAAAAAAGAACAACTTTGAGTTTTTTTTTAGTTTTTTCAAATATTTGGCTTTAAGTGAATAACTTAAAATCTTACTTTTTATCACAGTGTCATGTTTTTTTAAAAACTGCAGGTCCGTTTTTTGTCCACCGCTCCATTTGTTCAGAAATGAAACATATGTCTTATATTTAAATATATTTATTCATATATTTTTTATATTTAAATATATTATATTCTCCAGATCTTTCCGGCTTATTTCCTCCAAACGGAATGATCTTCATTGTGTGACATTTCCTAAAGAAAAATATATATATATATATATATCCTCTTCTCTCTCGCACAAAAAACATGCTGGAGCGGTGGTACAAATCTAGAACCATTCAATTTAACTCAAATTTCTAGTTATATTTTTTTGCAAAACAGCATTTTGTACTGACTTGCAAAGAAGTATTTAGCAATTTTTCAATGGATAACAAACATAAATAATATTATATTGAAAATATACACACGAATTTCGGACAGATATATGGACCGGTAGAATCTAACCAATAAATGATGTATACTGCAACAGGTTATAAACTTTTAAAAGCATTTTTTTTTATTTTTTTTAATTTTCAAAACTTTTGATTGGAAACTGACCAACAGTTCGGTAAAATTGCAATACGTGCAGGGTTACTACATGAAGATTTATTTATTTAGCGTATGGCTTACATGGATTTAGTTCTTGAGAGAAATGTCACAAAAACAAATTCACATAATATGACAGAGGATACAATAGTACAGACTCCTTAATAAAATTCTATGTGCAGCACAATTAAAAATTAAATTTTAAAATCAAGGCCATTAATCCAGTCCAGCACAGAGTCGGTGGCCTCAAAGAAGTACATGAAGATTGTAAAATTACGACTCATCTTAGTAGTTTCCTCACATGTCTTGGTATATTACTCGAATTGTATTAAATTTTTAACCGACGAAACCAAAAAGGAGGAGGTTCTCTATTCGACCCGTATATTTTATGTTTTTCCATCATATTTTTTTTATGTATGATCGCGCATAACTTTTTACTGAGGCGTCCGATTCTGATAATTCTTTTTTCAGTGGATAGGGTGTACTTCGAATTTGGTCCCATTTGAATTTAAAAGATGGAATCCACCCCTAAGGGTAGCGAAATGAAGGATATTGATCACTCACCCTCTGAATTCTGGTCCGTTAACCGATTCTATCAGGCATAACTTTGTACTGGGTTCTTCGATTTGGATGATTCTTTTTGGAACGTAGTTGATTGATTTTTCACTAGTGAACATTGGCACACACATACGTAGTTGACAATGACAGATCGCTACTGACATTATTCTTGTTCCGTCAAAATCAGTATATTTTATGAGAGGATGGAATGATATACAAAGTAATGAAATAAACTAACCAGAACAACGAAAATAATTTATATAACAACAAATAGTAAAAGTAGATTATCATATTATTTTACTGGTAATAGTTGAAGTAAGGTGGGTAAGTAAGTATTTTGGAAGTAATCAAAAAACAAGTAGGTAGTAATTGGTAGATTTTAGCCACAAAATTGAAAAAAAATTTTTAAAAAAAATTAAACCAAAAAAAAAAAAAAAATAAAATAAACCTTCTTAGTCTAAATGATAATTGACCTCCTAAACTAATGTAACTGATTTTGAGTCGGCACCAAACAAACTAGCAATTGAATTAGGTGAAGCGTAAAATGATGGCAGCGAGATGCACGGCTGCGTTTTGATGACTTCTTTCATAGATAATGATCTTCGATAATTGTTTGTTTGGCGCCGACTCAAAATCAGTTACTTACATTAGTTTAGGAGCTCAATTATCATTCAGACTAAGAAGGTTTATTTTATTTTTTGCTTTTCAGTTGATTTTTTCGTCGGTTTAATTTTTTGTTAAAAAGTTTTTATTTTTTACTTTTCAGTTCCGTATTTCGTCGGTTTAATTTTTTGTTAAAAAGTTTTAATGTATTGGCAATACACTGATTTGAATTTTTACTCATATGTTGTATTCTAAAACAATTGTAATTTTACAAAAAAAATTAACAGTGTATTACTTCATTCTTATTCAACGATAATATTTATTTTTTCTATATCCCAATACGTTCTCCTATATTGAACTCCGGGAAGACTCTGAGATTAATGGTCATTTTATCAGAACTACCCCTTGGCTCCTGCTTGAGTAGCTGGGGTGTTTTTGGCCTTGAGTACTCAGGTATATTTTCTATTGGGTAACTTCTCCCCATCGGATACAATTTGAATACAATCGTGAGCGGTTCTTTCATGGTTTCATTATAATTGGCCTTATTAATGAACTGATTGATCATTTTCGTCATCTGATCAACTGGGTCATTTTCACCAAGTAAAGTAGTGGGTGGGATTTTCTTTCGTTGTGAATCATTGATCTGTATTTTCGATGGAACGATATTCTGTTGGAGATAATTTTGTTGACGAATATTTCGTTGGGGTGGATTTTGTGGAAGAGTATTCCGTTGATCTTCGAAATTTGGAAACTTTTTCCAAACCGGTGGAGCAAATCTAACGCTTCCAGTTGCAAGTAAATTTATTTCACTTGGATCGCCTGGTTTGTACCGTTGAAAGAGGTCTCCCCCACCTCCAGGTTCATTATACTTCAATTTTCCCGAATCGCTTTTTATTTTTTCGTCACGTCTGCTATATTTTCTAGAATGGAGAATCGGTTCGCTTTTCACATGTTTCAGAACTTCTTGGATATTCCTAGGGTAGTATTTATTTCTATAATTCGTGAGTTGTGGAAAGATCAACGTCGTCGGTTTTTTAGTTGTTGGCGTAGTAGTTGGATAGGTAGGGGTGAATTTTCGTGGCTGTGGACCCAGGAACTTCACGCTGAATGGTTCTGGTGTGGGAGTTCGTGAAAAGTCTGCGGTTAGTGGTATTGTCCTGATTAGTTTTTTCGCAGGTCCCGTTGAGTTATTGGAGGTGTCCATGTGAATCCCTCTCGTGAAAAATATAGCACAGTAGATCACCTGAAATATTATAATATAAAAAATATGTTCAATATTGAGAGGCAGATAATATTGGTACAATATAATCCCACTCAATGCCGCAGTTTATTAAACACTATATTTTTTTGTATTTGTGTTTGGTGTATGCCGCTGCTCCTAATCTACTCGACAAGTTGAAAATGGTCTAAAATAGAGATACTGCTCTTGAAATTATGTGTGATAGCTCATTGGATCCGGAATAACGGCTAGAAAAATGTGCCAGAAGCGTGTATTAGCACATAAAAAATTGCAAAAGTTATAAACAATTGAAGATGAAAAAAAAATAGCATTTCGTTTTTTGACAATATTTCATAAACCATTGATATTTAGGAAATTTCAAAAAAAGATTCTGAAAGAGGAGAGGAGAATTTTCAATGAAAAACTTTTGTCTCCCGGAACTCTATCTCCATTATTTATAATTTTAATTTAACGCTGAAAATGGGTCTCCGAGCGACATTTTTAGGTTGCGCGCGCGGCGTCAAAAGCGAGTACGACACATAAATTAATTTATTTAAGGTATTAAATATTTTTTTTTTATTTGAAAAAATTATGGTGTATTCGGAACACTATAAATAATTCATTCCCGTTGAAAATGTTACTTAAAGTTAATTTTTCAACAAGTTAAACGATTGTTAACCAACAAAATTTTCTTGAACTTGTCTTAATTGTAAATGAAAAAAAAATTTTTAAATAATTGTCGTAAAAAATTTTCGCTCCGTAGAGCCTTTCTTATATACATACTTAACAAGATCACGCAATAAAAAACAAAACAATATTCATACTTTGTTTATAATAATTTTTGTACTTGAACAAAAACAAAAAATCCAAGTAATGTTGTTAAAAAAATTTTTTTTCTCTTAATCATCATGTTATCTTTTTTTATCAATACAAGATATACATTGATTTGCAAAAAAAAAATTCCCGCCATTTGTTAATAAATTTTTTGAAAAAATATTTTTAAAAATTTTTTTTCACAACTTCATTATATTACAAATTTATATTTTTAAAATAAAAATTTTCTTAATAACAATTTTTTATTGTTTATAATGTTTTTTTTTATATTTCTATCGTTTAAATGATCAGTTAAAAATTATTTCTTCTAAAAATCATAATCAACAGTGCTCTATGAAGCAACAGTTTTTTTTTTATCAACAATTCCATTGTTTATTAACTTACCAATTTGTTAAAAACAAATTTTTAACTTTGTTAGATTTTTTTTCTGAAACCTCTTAAATTTGAAAAAACAACCATATACAACAAAGCATCGAAACATTTTTTTTTCCAATTTTTTATTGTACTTTGGGAATTGAAATTGGGGATTTTTATTTTTCTATACTTTGTTATATATAGTTGTTTTTGTAAATTTTGGAAGTTTCAGAAAAACAATCTAACAAAGTTAAACATTTGTTTATTACAAATTGGTAAGTTAATAAACAATGGAATTGTTGTTGAAAAAATATTTTTTTTTGTTGCTTTATAGAGGACTGTCAATTATGATTTTTAGAAAAGAATAAATCTCCTAACTAATTATTTAAACAATAATAATATAAAAAAAAAGATTATAAACAATTAAAAATTGTTATTAAGGAAATTTTTTTTTAAAAATTATAATATTTGTAATATAATTAAGTTGTGAAAAAAAAAATTTCAAAAATATTGAAATAATCAATTTGTTTATAAAAAATTTATCAACAAATGGCACGAATTTTTTTTTTGCAAATCAATGTATATCTTGTACTGATAAAAAAACAATAATATGATGATTAAGGAAAAACATTTTTTTTTAACAACATTACTTGGATTTTTTCGTTTTTGTTCAAGTACAAAAATTATTATAAACGAAGTATGAATATTTTTTTAATTTTATGACGTGATCTTGTTAAGTATGTATATGAGAAAGGCTCTACGAAGCGAAAAATTTCTACGACAATTATTTAAACATTTTTTTTCATTTACAATTAAGACAGAAGTTCGAGAAAATTTTGTTAGTTAACAATCGTTTAACTTGTTGAAAAATTAGCTTTAAGTGAAATTTCCAACGGGAATAAATTATTTATAGTGTTCCGAATACACAATAATCTTTTCAAATTAAAAAAAAATATTGAATACCTTAAATAAATTAATGTCTGGTACTCGCTTTTGACGCCAAGCGCGCAACCTAAAAATGTCGCGCGGAGACCCATTTTCAGCGTTAAATTAAAATTATAAATAATGGAGATAGAGTTTCGGGAGTTCGGAGTTTTTCATTGGAAATTTCCTCCTCTTTCAGAATCTGTTTTTGAAATTTCTCAAATATCGATAGTTTATGAAATATTGGCCAAAAACGAAATGCCATTTTTTTTTCATCTTCAATTGTTTATAACTTTTGCAATTTTTTATGTGCTAATACACGTTTCCGGCACATTTTTCTAGGCGTTATTCCGGATCCAATGAGCTATCACACATAATTTTAAGAGCAGTATTTTAGACCATTTTCAACTAGTCGAGTAGACTATCCCTCAGATATGCAATGATGCATACATTTGACAACGTGTAGCGTTAATCGGTACTATACTGTCCTTTTTACAATTTTAGAAATAGGAAAATGATGAAAAAAGTGCCACAGAACTCCTTCCAAATAATTTACTATTTACGCTGTTTGTTCAAGTCTATTTGGATTTCAATATAACATAGTTCTGGTTTCCTATATTCGCGAGAAAAATGAGGCTGTGATTTCACTTTCTACTATACAGGGTGATTCAAAAGTACTTTGACAAACTTCAGGAGGCGATTCCTCACAATATTCTAATATGAATTGCCCGAATAAATATATGTCTGGAAACGCTTCGTTTCCAAGATACAGGGTGTTAACGTTTTATTTTTATTTTCGTTTCTTTTAAATAATTTTCGAAATACTGACCTTAATTAAACGAAAGTTGATATTGTGAAGTTTTTGAGGTGTCGAATTCGAACCTGATGTTATTATTGCTCTTACTCATAGGGGGCGCCACCTACACGTCTTTTTCTTTTTTAAAGATTCATAACTTTTTTGAGCGTACTTTTAGCACATTTTTCAGTAAAAAAATCAATTCCTCCATCATATCTACGTAAAAAAGCTACCCTTGTTACAAGTCGCTATAAGCAACAGTTTTCTAGATATTTGGACTTGAAAATTTCAAGTCGATTATTTGATAATCGATGCGTGTTGAAGTTACTACCATTATTTTGCGTTTTTCACAAGAATGCTCTGGAAATGAATTTGACGTTTAAGTAGGTAGTTTTTTTTAGGGGGTTCCTATTCTATTTATTTTTACTCGTTTAAAATAGTTATTTCTGTATCAAAGGCGCAAAATCTGTATTTGTTTTAATAAAATTTGCAAGTAATATCAACATTTTTTTTAAAGAAATTTTGAATATGTAGAATAAAATAAAATAAAGGAAACTAAATTGTATTCAAATACATTGTTCAAAGTGTCCACCTTCAGCGAAGATACAGGCATTCAGTCTTCAGTCATCAAACTGTGGACTGTGTGGAATTGAGAGCTTCATCAATTATTTTTGTACTCGTTTCTGGATTCTCCTCGAGAGCGTTCAAAACAGCTTCTTCCAATTCTGGGGTTCGGACTGCTCGTGGTATTCCAATAATATCAGCTGCCCTCTTGGAGCTACCTGTTTCTGCCAAACGACGGTGGAGACTGGTAAATGTTGGAGCTGAAGGCAGTACTCGATTAGGAAATCGCTCCTGGTAAATACGTCTTGCTTCGCGCGCATTGCCATCCGCAAGGCAATAAACGAAATGCATATCGGCTAAATGAGCATTATTGTTTAAATAATCCATTTTTCCAAAATTAGTGTTTCAAAACTTACAGAAACTTCAACAAAATAACAAAACGTTCAACTGTCAGATAAATTAAAAGGAAATTTCAAAATTAAAATATTTTTCTGTGAATTGAAAAATCCACGATTAAAATGAAGTTATTTTTTGTGAACATCCTATTTATATTTTCAACAAATCAACATACCAAAACTACTTACTTAAACGTCAAATTCATTTCCTAAGCATTCTTGTGAAAAATGCAAAATAATGTCAATAACTTCAACATGCATCGATTATCAAATAATCGACTTGAAAGAAGTACGCTCAAAAAAGTTATAAAACAAAAAAAAAACAAAAAGACGTGTAGGTGGCGCCTCCTACGAGTAAGAGCAATAATAACATCATGTTCGAATTCGACACCTCAAAAAACCTGTCAATACCAATTTTCGTTCAATTAAGGTCAGTATTTCGAAAGTCATAAAAAAAAAACGAAAATAAAAATAAAACTTTAACGAAGCATTTCCGGACATATATTTATTTAGACAATTCATATTAGAATATTGTGAGGAATCACCTCCAGAAGTTTGTCAAAGTACTTTTGTATCACCCTGTAGATTCAAAACACTCTTTCATTTTTCATAACCCTCACGAAAATAACCAAACGAAAATTTGAAGCGAAAATACTATTAATTATTATTGTGTATGGCAAATTATATAAATATATCCTAGCCAAAGGTGAAATGATGAGTTACTGCAACTACAGAATAAACAATAAAATTATATTAAAACTACAACTTTTTTTCAAGGAACCACTTGGATTTCTTCAAGTCTTTTCGAATGTAAATCACGAAAAATAACTATACTTACACTGAAAGAAAACAATAGTCCACAAATCACTAATACACTTCTAGTTCGAACATTTTTGTTTTTGCTGTTCGATATTTCTTTGAACAGACCCAATGCCGATGAGTCTCTACAATGTGTCATTTCCATCAACTAACGTGGAAACTGTATGTGTATTTTATATTCATGCATCTGAAGAAATCTTCATTAATGGATGTTCTGAAAGCGTGCTTGATCTAATATTCTGTCTAGCGTCAAGTCATTACAATGGTACCAGTGGGAACTGGAGCTGCACAAACTAATAAAAATTTCACGAGTTAATCATTAAACTACTATATGTCACACATGGAAACCAAAATGATCAATTATAATAATTAATGAAATGCATGTCGATTCACAGATAACATGACATATCATCCCTTTTCGTGGGAACCAGAACATAAAAAAAAAAAAAAAAATCAAACATGTGAATGACAGGTGTATAATACCATTTTATTGCCGGATGTGAAAAGAAAAACCTAAATAAACCATTTCAAAAAGCTGATACAAACCTAAAAAAAATTGGGATGTTTTCAATAGCAACATAGGAAATAAAAATAAAAAAAGAATTAGCCAAATTAAAAATAAATCTGGAACACTAATAACATCTGAAAAAGAAATATGTTATGAATTCATTAATTATTTCTCGGAAATTGGATTAATTTTATCAAAAAAATTCCAAACTGAACCAATATTGTCGTCACCTTGCAATAAATCCATATTTTTAAAACCGGTGTCGGAAAAAGAGATCCATAAAATAATAATGACTCTTAAATCCAACATTGCTCCTGGTGAAGATAAAATAACTCAAGAAACTTGAAATATATAGTAGATCTAATTAGTCTTCCACTATCACTTGTTATTAATAAATGTATTGAAAATGGCGTCTTTCCAAATTACCTCAAAAGAACCATATTGAAACCAATTTATATGGGTGGAGAAAGAAATGAAGTTTCTAACTACCGTCCAAGTGCACTCTTAAATATTTTTTCTAAAATTTTCGGGAAAGAATTGAAAATACAACTGATCAAATTCATTAGTGATAATACTGGATTTGATAAATTTCAGTATGCTTTCATACCAAATTCTAATACACAATCTGCAGTAACTGATCTCATACATGATATATATGAAACTTTAGATGAGAGCAATTATGGCGCTGCAAATTTTTTAGATATCAAAAAAGCTTTTGATACAGTCAATCATACATTTTTATTAGATATTCTGAATAATTTGGGAATAAGAGGTCACTCTTATGAACTTTTCCAGAATTATTTGGAAAATCGTATCCAATATGTAATTATGAATTAAAATAAAAGTTCAATTGGAAAATAATGCACAATTGGAGTCCCACAAGGTTCAGTATTGGCCCCAATATTTTATTTGATTTATGTGAATAGCATAACTAAAATAAATTTCGTTGGAAAACATTTTTCTTTCGCAGACGATACTGTACTCTACTATTCAGCCAAAGACATAAACATACTTGAGAAAAATATAGAAAAAGATATGAAATTAATTGAAAAATGGTTGGATGACATAAACCTAACAATCAATTTAGAAAAAACTGTTCTCATGCTTTTCAAACAAAAAAATATAAAGCCAAAAAAATTAAAAGTGACACAAATATTTAGGTCTGATTATAGATAAAAATCTAAATTTTGAAAGTCATGTAAATAAAATCAAAAAATCAATTATCCCTCTGATTGGAGCAATTAGAAGAGTTGAATTTCTGAATACTCATATTCAAACACTAATATACAATGCCCATATTCTTTCTCATATCAGATATCTAATAACAATATGGTCATCCTGTAGTAAAAAACAAAAAGGTATAATTTATCGCCTTATGAATAAAGCAATTACAATTATTTAAAAAAAACCGTGGGAAACACCTTCGTTAGAATTATACAAAAATACTAATAATTTGACATAAGAAAATCTAATAAAATTTGAAAAAGCAAAATTTGCATACAAACTAAAAAACAATTTTCAAAAAAGTAATACTCCATTTGAAAAAAATTCAAAACTACACGATCATAATATTAGAAATGCAGGTAATATCCACTTACATAATATTCATTCAACTAAAGGGAAAAACAATCCAATATCTAGTTCAATGGAAACGTATAACAAACTTTCAAATAATCTGAAAAAACTGAAATCAATGACAATATTCTTAAAAACCAAAGTATGCTGTTATAAGGATGTTCAATAATACATATATGTATACAATATGTATATGTATATTTATGTTTGTTTGAATTTTTAATTATAGATATGAATGTGTATATGTGTCTGTATATATATGTATATATATATATATATATATATATATATTGTTATGTTATGAAGTACCAGTAATTTATTTTAAAAGGAAAAAAGAAATAATTTCATAAAAAACCCACAAAAATAATAATACCTTAATAGTTAATAGTTCATGAGATATGGTTTTTACATATTTTTGAGATTCTATTTCCTTTATGAAGCCTCTGTATAATATTGATAGGTAAAAATAGGCAAATACTGTAATGCAATCATTTTCATACATTGTCAGAATGATTACAACCTATAATTGTTCAAAATACAACAAAAAAGTCCAGATTCACAAAATCATTCTGAATTGAATGAGATTAACAAAATTATAAGCTTGAAACATACAGTATATGAAAGTGTATCTAACTAAAAATAGCCAAGGGGAACAACAAATTTTGT
Source organism: Gonioctena quinquepunctata (assembly GCA_018342105.1). Classification (NCBI taxonomy): domain Eukaryota; kingdom Metazoa; phylum Arthropoda; class Insecta; order Coleoptera; family Chrysomelidae; genus Gonioctena; species Gonioctena quinquepunctata. The sequence continues at coordinate 300,917 of JAFIRS010000018.1, read as the reverse complement.
ACAATAGCCAATCAGGGAACAGTATGGTCAGATGTTAGATTTGAAATTGTGGAAAAATAAGAACTGTGAAGTGTCAGAGACAATTATCATCAAATATTGTATATAGTTTTTAAGAAAGGTAAATTATAATAGTTCATAAGTTTTGACAAATAAACCCAAATGAGTGATAAAGTGACAAGAAAGTGCGTGAGTTTGAAAATTCAAATAATATGGACAAAACAGAAATGGTATCCAAGGGATGAAAAAATAAAGCCAGAAGGAGATTGAAAAAAATTAAAGAAAGAACGCCACGTACAAAATTTTAGGAGAGATTCCTTTCAAGATTTTCATGAATACAAGGTATTTTGTCTATATAAACTAACCAATTCAACCTCAACCGACAAAAATAAATAAGAGAAACAAGATTACCTTTTATGTACTCCACATAAAACTGTTTCCAAGCTGATTTATGGTATTTGTATGGTTCCTTTTGTAATGAAGAGTCCCTGAGAGCAGTAGATTGGAAAAGGACTTCATATTATTGGCTTATTTTGTAGCAGCGACAGTTCCAGCTCCAGGTATAAACTTTTTAGTGCACATCACAAACTGAATAACATTACAACGTAACTCATATCGTATTTGAAGAACTCTATTTTAATTTGGGTATTGAACTATGAAAGAATTCTTCCAACCTCAACAAAAAGGGAGGTTATGTCACTGTTTCTCATTATTGTCTATAAAAATCTGTTTGATCATAGTATAAGTTATCTATCGTAGGCCAGGTTAATATGAGTTTTTCCTGAATAAAGGAAATAATTGTTTTCCCACACTTTTTGGTTTATTTCCACAAACAATGATCTGCAATCTTCCATATAAACACTGAACAGAAATTGACATCAAGACCAGGGCAGTGGCTCTATTGCCAGGACCGGCTATCTGAGACGAAAGGCGTACCAACTGAGTTTAGTCGTAGTAAGAAAGAGTAATAACAATTGGCAGCAACGTGACGAGTGAACAGTGACGTTAGCTAGCAATTATTATTACATTACAATATATTATATAGGACGAAAATATTTATCTATCAATATTTCATAACAAAAAACTTTTTTCATAACAACTTTTGTTTTTACAATTCTCATTTTATTACAATATATATATATATATATATATATATATATATATATATAGGGATACATTTAGTTGATATTTGATTAGGTATTTTTACAGTTCTAAAATGGTTGAAATTTATAATTGTAATCAATCAATTAACTTCGTTATACCAGAACTTGTTCTGTTTGGAAGATGTGTTGCAATAAATAAATAAATAAAAAAAAATATGTGGAATTTTGAACTGATTGAGAAATGGAAAAAGATAGTATGAAAATATTTATTAACATTCGTTGCAGGCTACCAGCGATAGGTATTCAAACTGTGCCTCTGCTATAATGTAAATTTTTCAGTAATGAAAACAAATGAACCTCGTCATATCCAAACTGATAGACAGAATTCAATGCATACTTTGAAGTACTTAACAAACCATAAATATCAAGAAAACATTTATAAGGCATTGTATCGTTAGACAATTTACAATTGCAGAAGCATAAAAAACAAGTTTCGCAGTATTGCGGCGGTATTCTTTGGGCAGCATAAGCGGACATAACTAATTTTATTTAGATATTTGAATATTTAAAAAAATACGTTAAAATAGAATAATATGCCATAAGCGAGGAGGTATGTATTGATAGGCAATCGGATCAAAATAAATTGGACGACGCTATGCTTAACTAGAAAGCGCAATTTTCTTAAAAATTGGATGCATAGGTTTACAATCCACAGTACCTATCGAAAACCTATTCATCTATAAAAACTTTTTACCAAAAAATTAAACCGACGAAATACGGAACTGAAAAGTAAAAAATAAAATAAATCTTCTTAGTCCCAATAACTGAGCTCATAAACTAATGTAACTAATTTTGAGTCGGCGCCAAACAAACAAGCAAATGAATTAGGTAAGGCGTAAAATGATGGCATCGAGTTGCGCGGTGACATTCTGATAATTTTTTTAAAGTAATTTAATGATCTTCGTTGATTGTTCGTTTGGCGCCGACTCAAAATTAGTTACTTACATTAGTTTAGGAGCTTAGTTATTGAGACTTGGAAGGTTTATTTGATTTTTTACTTTTCAGTTCCGTATTTCGTCGGTTTAATTTTTTGTTAAAAAGTTTTCATTTTTTAATTTTTTGTGGCTGAAATCTACTAATTACTACCTACTTGTTTTTTTATTATTTCGAAAACACTTACCCACCTCACTTCAACTTTTACCAGTTAAATAATATGATTATCTACTTTTTACTATTTGTTGTAATATAAATTATTTTTGTTCTTCTGGTTAGTTCATTTCATTACTTTGTATATCATTCCATCCTCTCATAGAATATAATGATTGTGACGGATGTAGGACAAAAATAATGACAGTAGCGATCTGTCATTGTCAACTACATATGTGTGCCAATGTTCACAAGTGAAAAATCAATTATCCCCTATTTTTCTACCCGTAAGGGTGGATAATTTCATTCGAAATCCAAATATGATCAACTATGAGGTATACCCTATCTATTAAAAAAAAAGAATCATCCAAATCGAAGAACCCAGTACAAAGTTATGCCTGATAGAATCGGTTAACGGACCAGAATTCAGAGGGTGAGTGATCAATATCCTTCATTTTGCTACCCTTAGGGGTGGTTTTCATCTTTCAAATTCAAATGGGACCAATTTCGAAGTACACCCTATCCACTGAAAAAATATATACGCATCGACTAGAAAACCTCCTTCTTTTTGGTTTCGTCGGTTAAAAATTTCATCCTTGAAATCTAATAGCATCCTTAACTCTATTTTTATCATAAGGTAGTCAAGTTGGTACAAGTGACTATTAAATAAGAAAACGCAGAGATAAATATTACCTATCTACAAGGGCGTTCGGTTTAAACAGGGTACCAGTTGTGAACTGAGCCCTTTTTGTACCCCATTCGATTTTTTCTGGAAAACGAAATTTCAACGCAAAAATCATAACTAAAAATTAATTCTTTGCAAAAAAACAAAACAAAATATTCTAGATACTTACACTTATAAAAAACAGAAACAAATAAAATTCTAAGCTTTTTAATTTCAAGGGTTTATAAGCAATCATCACGACAGTCAGACTTGTCTGAACTAGAATCATTATTTGGTTGTATTATAATGGGTTGGACAGAACCACATACTCGTCTTATTTTTTAATAACATGTTCAACACATTTTTTCCAAATCTCTTGGTGGTCTCCTGTCATAACTTTTCTTACGTTTTCTACAACCTCTCTATAGGGTTAAATATGCAATAGTATGGAGGTAGTCTAAGGTTAGTGTTGTGTGACTTTGTATTTCATGCCATTTTTCCCATATGATATCTATCGCTAATTTTGTATCTATATTTGTATATGAAGAAACTATATCCAGAGGGATTATTATATGATTTTGGGGATCTGTTATATTGCGGACAAATTCCACAAATTCCCAAGAGTTTTTCACCTAGTTATTATTTTATTTGATTCGAATACCGTGTAAAGATTGTCAAAGTACCTATATAGGTCAAACAAAACAATATTTGCAGAAACGAGTACAAGCCCACAAAAAATGACATTACAGCCTTATCCAAACACGATAAAGAAAATCAACATAAGTTTGACACTAGCAACGTTGAAAGTTTGACCAAAGAAAGGAATCCAAGAGTAGGAACATTCCTTGAAATGATAACTTAAGCCAGGTTTTATAAGAACCTTTTTTAACTTTGTTCATAGTAATAATAACGAAAACTGATCTTTACATGATGCCAAAAAAATACAGTCCGGCTCATATACTAGAACTCAATATAAACAATCCGGTGTACTTATGAAGAGGCTAAAAATGCATGAAAGATAAACAAACCATTCCCGATAACTTCGAAATCACACACCTACAATAACGTTCGTACGATGCGAACGCAGAAATTCAAATAAAATAATTTGTAAGTGATATTACAATATTTTTATTTTTGAATAACGTGTTATATTTCGAACCATATGTTTTTGAATAATTATTTTAGTGCATACATTTTAATATTGTGTTGAGTTAAATATGTCTCAAACTCCATATTTTTAATTTTAGTGTTTTAACCTGATGATGACAAATACCATGTCGAAACGTCGTTAAAAAAATTATTTGAATTGACTGAATCAGACCTTTATTCCGAGAAATTGAAGAATATATATATATATATATATATATATATATATATATATATATATATATATATATATATATATATATATATATATATATATATATATATATATATATATATATATATATATATATACAGTGCTTCTCAAAAGTCCCCTCCCCCTCTCTTATTTTTGGAACAATTATACATAAACAAGTGAAATTTGGAAACTGAATATTAAAGGTTGTAAACTTCCCTACTAGTGATGATAGATGACGAAATCGTCAAAGATGACGTCACAAGGCCATTGTGACCAATAATTTTAAATGGAATCCTATGGCAAGCGACACCTCTTTTAAAAGGTATCGAAAAAACCTATTCAATGATACTAATATTGTTTGTGTTTATGACAGTTTTTGGCAACTCGCTTTTAGAAAACGCAAATCTGTGATGAATTGAATCAGTTAATACTAAAATTCCAGATTCAAGCTCCGCCCCTGGATAGTTGTCGAATAAGCTGACGTTTTTGTTAGTCTCCCTAATTCGACGTTTTGTAATTGTCCAAGTTTTTGTACATTTAATAATTTGTGTATTGTTGATCGAACATTTAACTGTTTTAGCAGCTTTTGGTACTTTTAATATTTTTGTACATTTTAATAATTTGTTAAACTGTTGTGAGCTTTAAGTGCTTCAAGAAGCGAAATGGTACCTGCTTTAGGTGATAAAGTAGCAGCGATCCTAATTCTTGGTGAAACTGGACAAAATATTCATGCAGCAGAACGCATTTTTAATGAGAGGTTTCCCGATCGCCCCGAATCGAGGACTTATTTAAGGGAGCTTCTTCGTAAGTTTGAAACAACGGGTAGTATAAATGATGCGAAACGATCTGGCAGACCACAAATTTCTGATGAGAAAAAAATTGATATACTGGCAGAAGTAATAGTTAATCCTACTTCTTCAACAACTCACCTTACATCTACTTGTGGAGTCAGTCAAAGTACAGTGCACAGGGTGTTAAAAAAAACAAATTTCATCCATACAAATTAAAAATGGTTCATCAACTCTCAGACGACGACCCAGACCGAAGACTAAAATTTTGTGAAAATATGGAAACTAAAACTAACCAACAGCCAGACTATGTCAAAACAATTTGTTCTAGTGACGAAAGTACTTTCTATCTAAATGGAAATGTAAATACACAGAATGTGAGGTATTGGAGTGACGCAAATCCTCACCTTTTTCGAGAAACACATACCCAATTTCCCCAGAACGTGAATGTTTGGGCAGTTATCCTGGGAAACCACATCGTTGGGCCTCTTTTTTTAAAAACTAATTTAACTGGTGAGGTTTACATGGAGCTGTTGCAAAACGCTATAGAACCGTTAATCCTTGAAATTTTGGAAGATAACCCAGATGCATTCGGCAATTTGGAAATAACATTCCAACAGGATGGTGCTCCTCCACACTATTACGGTGCAGTAGGACGGTATTTGGATGAGGAGTATCGTGGTAGATGGATTGGACGACGAGGTTCAACGGAATGGCCAGCTCGATCTCCGGACCTCACACCTTTGGATTTTTTTCTGTGGGGGTACCCTGAATCGAAGGCTTACGCCACTGAACTTGACAATATTGACGTTTTAAAACAACGTACTGTTGCAGGATGTGAGGCTGTTTCCGCAGACACATTTGCAAAAGTACGAGAAAAGTTTAAAAACAGGATATTTCACTGTAAGGAAGTAAATTCGAGCAATTTCTTTAAGTAGATTTAAATCTGTAATTAATATCATACTGAATGGAATTAAAATTTTAATGTTTACTAATGAGCCATTAAAACTGCCATAAACACAAACAAAATTAGTATCATTGAATAGGTTTTTTCGATACCTTTTGAAAGAGGTGTCGCTTGCCGTAGGGTTCCATTTAAAATTATTGGTCACAATGGCCTTGTGACGTCATCTTTGACGATTTCGTCATCTATCATCACTAGTAGGGAAGTTTACATCTTTTAATATTCAGTTTCCAAATTTCACTTGTTTATGTATAATCGTTCCAAAAATAAGAGGGGGGGAGGGGACTTTTGAGAAGCTCTGTATATGTATATATATATATATATATATATTATATATATATATATATTTATATATATATATATATATATATATATATATTAATATATATATATATATATATATATATATATATATATATATATATATATATATATATATATATATATATATATATATATATATATATATATATATATATATATATATATATATATACATTTATATTTAACATCAATCTCGTAGTAATTGAAATCGGAAAAAATAAAAAAAACTCACCCGGTGGAAATATTTTGTTTCGAACAGAAATGTATCCTTCTTGGAATCCACAGTGACGGTCATTGGCGTGGAGGAAATATTCACCAGTGCTCCGAGTACCATGAGGAGCAAAATACACAACACGGTGAACCAAATAGCAAATTCATCTTTCCCAGTGTAGCCTTCAATGATGATACTACCAGCTCTCCACTGAGCAATACCCACCGCGTTGAAAAAAATCACATAAAATTTAGCCAAGCAGAAACGTATTGCTTTTACAATGAATCGTGTTCCGTTCCTACCTATGAATACTTCTTGGAACACATTTTGGGAAAGTGCAAAAACAAAGTGAATGCAATATGATACGAAAAATGTTTCCCATGCTGGAAAATATACATAGTATATATCCATCAAGTGCCATGTTCCCCTCCAACATGCAACTACAAGAAATGTTATCACAGTATAACAAATTATCACATCTAAGATCCCCAAAAGACTTCCTTTTTTGTTTTTCGTATTTTGTTTCTGTATTCCATCTATTTGTTTTATTATTAATGGTGTTTTCTGGAGATTTTCTGTCTCATTGTTAACGTCACCTATATTCCGTTCCTTTCCACTGACGATGTGTCTTCCGTCTGAAAATGAAAACAACTAAGTATAACAAAAAAGTGGTAGAACAATTCCTCACGTACATTACTCAAAACTTTACTTAAGATATGAGTGGAGTTCTGGGTTATTTTGGTTGTAGGCCATGAATGCGAGCAATAACAAAAATATATGCACCAGTTCTCACCTAATTTTTTCAACAGTTTTAGTGTCTAGTTACTAGTTCGCGAAATAAAAACCCTGAGATCAAAAGGCAGCATTCTGAAATTGGTCACTCCCTGAACTCTCTCAGAGTATGGCACCCTAGGACTGCAGAAAATACCAAGAAGAAAACGAAAAGTCTGCCGAATGAGAAAAAGCGACAAGCGAAGAGCAAAGCCCAGTCGAAGGAAAACAGTCGTGCTAACAAATATTAGTTGGAAGGGAAAAGCATTTTATTTTTATCTAATATATAAAATTCTCGTGTCACAATGTTAGTTACCTTACTCCTCCGAAACGGCTTTACTGATTTTTACCAAATTTTATATGCATATTCAGTAGGTCTGAGAATCGGCTACTAGCTATTTTTCATACCCCTAAGTGATAAGGGTTGTTCACCCTTAACATTTGGAACGAGGTTCCTTATCGCGCGTTGCGAAAGGGGGCTAGACGGAATAAATTAAGACCAAAAGTTGTAACGACACTTTTTGCTGTAGTTGTAAGCCGTGCGGCGTGCGCGTGTTTCTCTGTCTGTCTCTCTCTCTCATAGAAAGCAAGCCAGTTATTTTCGTTTCGTCTTTCAATTTCGCATTGAACAGTGATGTGTCGCGACGATTATTTTTGTGTATACAGGTTTTTTGTACATAATAAATAATAAAAAATAATAACAATAATGAATCGTGACAGTGTTTCTGCACAAGTTCCGGATATTGCTGATGGAGTTAGGTAAGTAGAGATTTTATACAGACAATAATAAATGCTTATGTATTTTTAGCAAGTACGCATTATAACCTCTCTTTACTATTGTGCTAACCAAGTCATACGCGTTATAATCTCTCCATTATTGTGTGTTTAGCAAGTGTACGCGTCATAACTTTAATAAATTTAAAAGCAAATTATATTTTAATATTACAATATCAATGCGTATGTACTAAAATTGAGCCTACTGATTGAGTTTATATTACATTATATTTGTTAATAATAAAAAAATATTATAACTTGAAAAAAAAATTATTACAATTCCTTCACTAATCAATCGGAAGGTACTTCGTTCCATCCGGGTGTCCCTTGACACCTCTCAAGTTTTTTTTTTTTAATTTTTGGACAAAATTTTTTGTTTTTATTTTTCTATGATACAGCATTCAAAAATACATACAACCCCAAATTTTCACCCTTCTACGATCCACCCCTATTTTTGCATCGCGATTTTTATTTTATTTTATCTACAGATCCGCAATAGGGTTGCAAGATGGCAATCGAATATAATAATTGTGGTACGATAAATTGAGAACGGGATAACGGGATGAAGAAAAAACGGGATAATAGGACAACGGGATAACGGGAATAACGGGATAACGAAAAAACGGGATAACAGGATGACAGGGTAAGGGAATAACGGGAAAACGGAATAATTGGATAAATAAAAAACGAGATAACAGGGAAACGGGAAAAGGAAGGGATAAGGGAATAACGGGATAACGAAAAAACGGGATAACAGGATGACAGGGTAAGGGAATAACGGGAAAACGGAATAATTGGATAAATAAAAAACGAGATAAAGGGAAACGGGATAACAGGGAAACGGGATAACGGGAATAACGGGATAACGAAAAAACGGAATGAAAGGATAAGGGGAAAACGGGATAATGAAAAAATGGGATAACAGGAAAATCGGATAACGGGAATAACGGGATAATAAAAAAACGGGATAATGGGATGACAGGATAAGGGGATAACGGGATAAGGGGATAAAGAAAAAACGGGATAACAGGAAAACGGGATAACGGGACAACAGGAAGCGGAAGGAGTTAAAAGCATAGTCTAGATGGAACAACATAAAGGAAAACATAGAAAAACAGAAATTCTACGCGGACGAGAGTTTTCGGGAAAAACATTTTAGGGAACATAGAAATTTGGACAGGACAACGTCTGTCGGGTCAGCTAGTTTTTTATATAATTTTGAAAACATTTGTGCACTTTGACTTGTCGCTTCCTTTCTGTTTTTCTTCATTGCTAACAAAATAACTTAAAAACACTATTGAAGATACGACAAGAACACTTTTTTTTTATTCTACATTGATCAATGAACTAGCTGAGCTTTCTACCAAAGCTCTAACTCAATTGTTTATGAACTTTTTTAATATTATTTATATAACTCCCTTGAAATATTTTTTTTTAACTTATCAGTTCAAATTTCTTATAAACTATTGAAAATACGAAAAGAACACTCCGCATATTTTTTATTCTTCGGAAGTTAATAAACAAATTGAGCTTTTAAACGAAGCTCTAACTCAATTATTTCATTTATTATAAATAAAAATATTTTCAAAAAAAATCTCTAATGTTTTTTTAACCTAAGTATCTTATGAACTAAAAGTAATTTTCACAAAATGGATAATTTTACAAAATTATTTTGACTAATGTCGTCCGCGACAATTTTTTCGAATGGAACACCCTATATATCATTCAATTTTTGTTATCACCATGGGAAGCTGATTTCAATAATATATCACACATAGGGTTTTTATACAGTGCGTCCATTAAATTCAGTGCTCTCGTAAAGTAGTGGATAAATTCGTAAAAAATTAAAGGAATAATTTTTGGAAAGAACACTCGAATCCGTCGAATTTTATTTTTATTTGGACATTCTTTCAAATTCAATCAATACATACAGAATGATTCGTGTAGGAGAAATGACGTCATCGGTATTTTGTAATAGCAACTCCATTTTTCATTACGGAATGTGAAAAGGTGATTATGAGTATGGGTGAAATGAAAATGCATATAAAATATTATTATCAATTTCTCTGTTACAATGAGTTTTTCAAGGCTGGAACACGTTTTTAACAATGGCAAATGCGATTGTTAAATCTCAGAGGTAGAAACCACTTCTGGAAAAAAAAATCTATAAAGAGTTATTTTAGTGTCTGGTTGAAAAATGAAAAGATACATCTGAAAAACTACTTTGAAGTGTGTGAAACACCGACTGAAATATCAGTTAGATAGGTTCTACTATAGAGTTCTCGTCTAAAGTCCGTTCCCCCCCTACTAATTTTTGAACCACCTGGTATATCGCAACGAACTTTGGAGGGATTAAATAGGAGATAAAAACCTACTTTTTCATGAAGAAATCACAGCTAAAAGTTTTAAAATGGCGGCTGAGCGCCATCTTCAATATTTTTTTTAAATATAACACTTCGTATATTATTCCATTTTCAAAATCTGCCCATAATTCTCAACAGTTTTCTCCAATACACTTTACTCCTAAATTCAATTGTTTTCGAAATATTAACGTTTGAAAAGTGACAAACCGGTTTAAAATAAAGTATGGATTTTGGTCACTTCCTGTAAAACATTTTGCTAACTAAACGCTGTTATTAATTTGTAGTTAAATCTCTTAATGAATTCGACTAATAAGAGGCGTAGAGCTTATTAAGGATAAACAGTACCGCTTACTGGAAAATCTCGAAGCCTACGAATGTTTTGTTGAAAATATAAACAGGATGTTCGTAAAATCAGATGTGGAACCATCTGCGATTGAAAGATAAACTTTAGTCACTATCTTCCATGGTCAAGATAACCTCTTGTGGGGTATTCATGTTGAAAAGGGAAACATTCTCAATTAAATATTGATAGAAAGATTTTTTGTTAATTGAAAAATCCACAATTAAAATGAAGTTATTTTTTGTGAATGTCTAACCCAAAAAATAACTTCATTTCAATTGTGAATTTTTCGATTCACAAAAAAATATTTCTATCAATATTTAATTGAGAATGTTTCCCTTTTCAACCTACGAATGTGTTCTGTAAATTCACAATTAAAACAAATTTAACCCCAACAATTATTTAATCGAGTACTCAATGTGGCCCCCTCCTGAATCTTGACAATAAAGTGCCCTATTATAAATAGCTTCCCTCACGTTGATGAAAGTCTGTTCATCTATTTCTTCAAATGTATCTATTATTCTGCGTTCCAACTCTTCTATTGTTTGGCATTCAGTGGCGTAGATTTTTGACTTCAGATACCCCCAAAGGAAAAAATCTAGAGGTGCAAGATCCGGAGATCTTGGTGGCCATTCTGTACTTCCCCTGCGACCTATCCATCGCCCAGGAAAGTTTGCATCGAGGAGCTCTCTAGCCATGTGATCGAAATGTGGAGGTGCCTCATCCTGTTGAAATATGATTTCACGATTTTCAAACTCTTCCAGATTGTTTAATACAATTTGTTTTATTCGAGGTTCAATTTCAGTTTCTAAAAGATTTCTGTCCTGTAAGATTGCCTCTGATGAAAATCGGTCCAACAACGCGATTGCCCAGAATCCCCGCTCAAACATTCACCTTTTTAGGAAACTGCTTTTGTCCCTTTCTAAAAATATGCGGATTAGAGACGCTCCAGTATCGTACATTCTGTTTGTTGACTCTTCCATCTAGGAAAAACGTGCATTCGTCTGCGAAACATACACGTTTTAGGAAGCCCCGTTCTCCCCAATGGTTTTTGTTAACCACTCACAAAATTCAACCCTCCGGTCTGGATCATCTTCCGTGAGAGCATGCAGGATTATTATTTTATTGGGATGAAACTCTTTGGACACTTTTTGAGCTTACTCCACATGATTCAGCAACTGCAGACGTCGGATTGATTGCCATTTCAGCAACAATTTCTACCTTTTTTTCTTCTGAAAGAGGCGGTCTTCCTGATCTTGGAGCATCTTTCAGCTTACCAGTTGCTTGGAGCTTATTTAAAAGTTCGCGCAAATATGACCTCGAAATAAGATTTTCGGATAATCTATCATTAAACATACAGACTGCTAGATGATAATTTCTTCCAGCTTCTCCAAATGTCAAAACTGCTTCAAATTTATCGTCTAAACTACGAGCCATGATCACACTTTTCATAAAAGGATTTAGGCGCTCAACGGACTATTTGACAGTTAGCAGTTCAGTTTGACAATAAACAAGATGTTACCGCGACAACGATTTTTTCCAATGCAAACTTGATTAAAAGCAACATTAGTGTTTTTGGTTGGGTTTGAAATGACCAAAATGTCACTTTTCAAATGTTAATATTTCGAAAACAATCGAATTTAGGAGTGAAGTGTATAAGAGAAAACTGTTGAGAATTATGAGCAGATTTCGAAAATGAAATAATATACGGGGTGTTTTATTAAAAAAATTATTGAAGATGGCGCTCAGCCGCCATTTTAAAACTTATAGCTGTGATGTTTTCATGAAAAAGTGGGTTCTTATCTCCTAGTTAAGCTCTCCAAATTGCATTGCGATATACCAGGTGGTTCAAAAATTAGTAGGGGAGGGGATGGATTTTAGACGAGCACTGTATATCATTTGAATGCTTTTATTTTAATATGATTTTCACTTAAAAATTGCATTTTTTCACTCTTTTCCAAAGTAGAAACCACAGCAATAAATATTCAAGTATATATTGGTTAATTCATTTATACCAGATACCCCTTCCTCTAAAAAAACTCAATTCGTTTGAATGGAAAATAAACATACCCTTGGTAATGTATATGGCGTTCCATTGTTAACATGAGCAGTTTTAGAAATGAATATGAAACAACTGCTCCTGAGATGTCCTAAATACGATCCAATGATGTGAAGAGAACATCAGTGGACAATACATATCACAAAATTTGAACATCTTTTATTTTCTGCTCGCTCGGTGCTTCAGGTGGTTTCACCAAATCTGACACAAGCAATATTTCACATTGATTTTCATAAAGCGCAATAAAATTTTAATAATTTGACAACTCAGAATACAGAATAGATGATATGATTCACCTACCAGAATTATATTCCATTGAGATGAAGTTCACAACCCACCAACCGAGACATGCAATGCGACAAAACACTTGAATATTATTGTTAAATAAGATAAACTGTTTGCTGAGATCTGTAGTTAAGTATCGTTCAAATATCCAGTCTTAAAAATTGATGAACACTATATACGGGTGGTATGCTAATGATCAGGACCTCCGACCCTCTACAAAAATAATGTTACGCAAATGAGTGGAGTACGCCCCCCGAGTTGCTTGTCAACATCGAGAAGCAACCGATGACCTTGATTCTCCAAACAAACCGTCTGGGAATTCAGATAACGTTATCGAATGGTCCCGATGTTTTCGAGAGCCGCACGGAAATCCGAGAAGGAAAGAACAAGGTGGATACATAACTCGTGCGCATCACGAAAGCGGCAGTTTCTGAATATTGGTGAAACAAAGTAATCTATATTAGCGAAATCAGGGTGAATTTTGATTTAGTGCAGTGCGATCGAGTATTGTATTGTCAGACTGTATTGATTTGTATTATTGTATTGTGTTCTCCAAGTGAAATAAATGAACAGTAATTATTCGAGTATTGTTTTAATAAAATGAACGAACCCAGTTACGTACCCAGACAGCACGGAATATTCCTAGAATATTATCTAAATATCCGAAAAGAGAAGAGTATATTCCGAATATACATGGAATATTCCTAGAATATTCACATGCCTCTAGCATATTCCAGGAATATTCCAATATGCATATTCCTGGAATATTCTCGAGAGAATGTACTACAAATATTCTCGTGAGAATATTCCTGTATGAATATTCATAGAATATTCCTGTGTGAATATTCATGGAATTATCATGTATGAATATTCATAGAATAATAATCAAAATTGAGTATTCTAAACTGTATATTCATGGAATATTCTCCCTTATTTCTATGGAATGAACACCAATAACCATTTTAGAGTTCAAAATATGGGAAATGTATGAGAAAAAGTGCGAATAGATGTATTTGATCTGCAAACAGAGTTATAATTGGTCGGAAAATAACGAGGTGCACTTTCACGACCAATCAAAACCATTCCGCGCGCGTCAGCGTCTGTCGTTCATCCGGTAGTCGTAGCTTAACCCGAAGGCAGAGCTGTAAAGTTTTGTTTTTTTCTACTGGTATGGTTCACTTTTGCATATTTGTATGTGAATTGTTTAACAATTATGTTACCATTCATTTCATTCCATAAAAATTTCATTTGTATATCACTGATCATTTCATTTTCAGAAGTACACCAGGAAACTGAAAATATTCTTAATAAAATTTTCACACAAACTCCGTCACAGCATGCAAAAGGACAGATAAGTAATCAAGTTGAAACTATTAGTGATAGAATGGATTCAAGTTTTTCTAATTCAGACAGCAGTAGTTCGATCTTGCAATTCTTGTTTTTCAGAGATATCCCTGTAGTGACAGAAGAAACGGGTTAATAAAATATGTGTTATTACTATTATAACTATAAAGAAATAGACCTGTTAAAATTCATGTAGTTTTATTTCATTGTATTGAAGGGGTGCGCAGTCTGCAGAAATCAATTTTTTTTTTCTGAGTGGAACCTGCAATTCCAATTTACAATTACGTATTGCACTACTACATAATTTTTGAAATGAAGTTTTTTTTCTGCATAAACTTGCTTGAATTGTCAGGCATAATTGTAGAAGTTCATATTATTGATGTAAAAGTGCCATTCAAGATTTTATATTTGAGGATACTCATGTGGGAAATAGTTGTAATTTTCTTTATTTTCTTAATTTCTGAGATTTCAGGGTTTGGTTATTTTGTTCTGAAAACCCTTCAGGATATTTAGGGAATATTCCTGAATTACTTTGAATATTCTCGGAATATTCATAGAATATGTTCATGGAATATTCATAGAATATTCAAGGTATATTCTGGATATACAAGGAATATTCCCAAAGGATATTCCAGGAGTATACTTTCTGGAATATTCTGGATATTCCGGGAATATTCCTTATGGAATATTGAGGAAGGAATTTATACATGAATCACACTTGTAGATCTCAGAAAAGCGTTTGATTGTGTTTCTCATAATATTTCAATAAACAAACTTGAAAATTATGGCGTAAGAGGTTTACCTCTCCAACTGATAAAATCATATCTCACAGGAAGAACTCATTGTGCCTCTGATAATAAGTAGCTATCCAACTAACGTGAAATTAAATATGGTGTGCCCCAAGGGTCTCTCTTGGGACCCCTTCTGTTTATTATTTACATCAAGTATCTATTTAACTACCTATTTCCGAACACTATTGTCATGTATGCCGATGATGCGACATTGACTAACAGACACTCAGACTTGCGCACTCTTAAATACATTGAAAATGAGATGAAAAATATAGCAGATCACTGGTATAGTAATAATCTACTCTGCCTGAACAGAAATAAAACACAAAAAATTAACTTTTTCACAAATCACACACTCTCAAATGGTGGCACTACTAATCTCCTTGGAATAACCTTGGATCTCAACTCAACTGGTCCGCACATACAGTGCTCGTCTAAAGTCCGTTCCCCCCCTACTAATTTTTGAACCACCTGGTATATCGTAACGAAATCTGGAGGGCTCGAATAGGAGAAAAAAACTACTTTTTCATGAAATAACACAGCTAAAAGTTTTAAAATGGCGGCTGAGCGCCATCTTCAAATTTTTTTTTAAATAGAACACCCCGTATATTATTCCATTTTCGAAATCTGCTGGTTATTCTCAACAGTTTTCTCTAATACACTTCACTCCTAAATTCGATTGTTTTCGAAATATTAACGTTTGAAAAGTGACATTCCGGTTTAAAATGAAGTATGGATTTTGGTCACTTCCGGTAAAACATTTTGCTAACTAAACGTTGTTATTAATTTGTAGTTAAATATCTTAATGAATTCGAGGCGTAAAGAGAGTTTATTGAGGATAAACAGTACCGCTTACCGGAAAATCTCGAAGCCTGTAAATTCACAATCAAAACAAATTAGTTAGCTAAAAAAATATAATTTATTTTTGAATAACACTTTTACTTAACCCCAACAATTATTTCATCAAGTGTTCAATGTGGGTCCCTCCTAAATCTTGACAATAAAGTGCCCTATTATAAATAGCTTCTCTCACGTTGATGAAAGTCTGTTCATCTATTTCTTCCCATGTATCTATTATTCTGCACTCCACTTCTTCTATTGTTTAAGATACCCCCAAAGGAAAAAAAAATATAGAGGTGTAAGATCCGGAGATCTTGGTGGCCATTCTGTACTTCCACTGCGACCTATCCATCGCCCCGGAAAGTTTGTATCGAGGAACTCTCTAGCCTTGCGATCGAAATGGGAAGGTGCCCCATCCTGCTGAAATATGATTTCACGATTATCAAACTCTTCCTGATTGTTTAATACAATTTGTCTTATTCGAGGTTCAAATTCAGTTTCTAAAAGATTTCTGTAAAGAACTCCTGTAAGATTGCTTCTGATGAAAATCGGCCCAACAACGCGATTGTCCAAAATCCCCGCCCAAACATTCACCTTTTTAGGAAACTGGGTATGTCCCTCTCTAAAAATATGCGGATTAGTAACGCTCCAGCATCGTACATTCTGTTTGTTGACTTTTCCATTAAGAAAAAACGTGCATTCGTCTGCGAAACATACACGTTTTAGGAAGCCCCGTTCTCCTTCATTGTTAATCACTCGCAAAATTCAACCCTCCGGTCTGGATCATCCTCCGTGAGAGCATGCAGGATTTTCATTTTATAGGGATGAAACTTTTTTTTTTAGGACTCTTTGGACACTTTTTGAATTTACTCCACAGGATTCAACAACTGCAGACGTCTACCGAGTCGGATTGATTACCATTTCAGCAACAATGTCTACCTATTTTTCTTCTGAAAGAGGCGGTCTTCCTGATCTTGGAGCATCTTTCAGCTTATCTTTGGAGCTTATTTAAAAGTTTGCCCAAGTATGACCTCGAAATAGGATGCTCGGGAAATCTATCATTAAACATACGGACTGCTAGATGATCATTTCTTCCAGCTTCTCCAAATATCAAAACTTCCTAAAATTTATCGTCTAAACTACGAGCCATGATCACACTTTTCATAAAAGGATTTAGGCGCTCAACGGACTATTTGACAGTTAGCAGTTCAGTTTGACAGTAAACAAGATGGTTTCCAATGCAAACTTGATTGGGTTTGACATGACCAAAATGTCACTTTTCAAACGTTGATATTTCGAAAACAAATGAATTTAGGAGTGAAGTGTATCAGAGAAAACTGTTGAGAAATATGAGATTTCAAAAATGGAATAATATACGGGGTGTTCTATTTAAAAAAAAATGAAGATGGCGCTCAACCGCTATTTTAAAACTTTCTGCTGTGATTTTTTCATGAAAAAGTAGGTTTGTATCTACTATATAAGCCCTCCAAATTTCGTTGCGATATACCAGGAGGAGGAACGGACTTTAGACGAGCACTGTATAGATGAATTTTGCAAAAAAATATCCAAATATATGTATGTTCTGCGTCAACTCAAAAAGTTCGCAAACGTAGAATCTTTATTGAGTGCCTTCCATGGTCTCATACAATCCCATCTGAATCACGGTATCATTATATGGGGTAATACTCCAAACTCAAAGAAAGTTTTCATTATTCAAAGAGTCATAGCTAATCACTACTACAAATACATAAAAACAAAAATGTCTACCCAACTAATGCGGCGTATCATAGCTATAATACCAGAAATAAAAATCTGCTAAGAGAACCAAGACATCGTCTAAATAAGTCAGCCAGAAACTCAGTAGATAATAATAATAATAAAAAAGTTTATTCACTAAGAAACAGGAGTGTTTAGAATAAAGGTGATTATAGCAAATATTAGATATTAGGATATACCGGGTGACACAGGATATCGGGCCACCCCTGTAACGGATTTTTCTGAAATCCGTTACAGTTATATAAGCAACCATTTCGGATTCGATCACATTACAATCCAATATGGCGGACTTGCGGTTTTTCTGGAAAAGCCAGTAACTTTGTTTTTTCAAATAGAACACCCTGTATATTTTTACATATCCAAGTTCAACAGGTCAAAACAAGTCCAAACCTCATGTCAAATGTCATTTTTTTAAAACAATTGAAATTAAAATGTTTTTTTATTTTACGTCGTGTATGAATAATAATTGGTCGAAGAAGCTATTCACAATGAGTCGCAAATAACAGAAAAACTTAATTTTTTTCTGAAAAATTATTTTTTGTGTCACTTACTGGTTAATCAATTCAGTCACATCACATTTTGATCAAAAATTCATTTTTTTCAAATGGAACCCCTACCTGTCTCTCTAGAACATACATTGAGGAAAAAAATGACATATCATTTTTGTATTTCGGTGCAGTAACAAATTGTATACATTCAAAAATTTCCAACTAGTTCATGAGTTTCCTTGCAGTTCGAATAATTTTTCAACTAGTAAGCTGTGGAAAACAACATTTCTGAATCTTGTCAACTAATTATGTGAGTTATACTTATAACCACGATAATGGTGTTTTCTAAAAATTCTTCTAGCGTTTTCTCGACTTACATTGCATTGGTATTTCAATTCCCACGTCGAAGCGGTTGGATCAAAATCAACATAAGCAAAACGTTCATTTCTGCCTCCTCACGATCATCTTCTCCATTGTTGGGTTCTTTTCTGTGTGGGTATCGTTCAGCGTATAACTGACAAGCGGCGACACTGTTTTAAAGACATTCTCCGTAAATTAATACCATATCAACCTGTTCACTTGTTGTGAACCTATAATTTTGATTTTACATTTCCACTAAACTAATTCTCGGAAGTTAACTAATTTTCGAGAGTTGGGATGGAAGATGACAGCGAAACACAATTAGTTGACAAGATTCAGAAATGTTGTTTTCCACAGCTTACTAAGTTGAAAAATTATTCGAACTGCAAGGAAACTCATGAACTAGTTGTAGATTTTTGAATGTATACAATTTGTTACTGCACCGAAATACAAAAATGATATGTTATTTTTTTCCTTAATGAATGTTCTAGAGAGACAGGTAGGTGGCCCATAGGGGTTTCATTTGAAAAAAAAAATGTTTGATCAAAATGTGATGTGACTGAATTGATTCATCAATAAATGACACAAAAAATAATTTTTTAGAAAAAAATATATTTCTCTGTTATCTGCGACTCATTGTGAATAGCCTTGACCAAATCTCATTTATCCACGAGGTAAAATAAAAAAATAATTTTAATTTCAATTATTCCAAAGAAATGATATTTGACATAAGGTTTGGACTTGTTTTGACCTGTTGAACTTGAATGTGTAAAAATATACAGGTTGTTCTATTTGAAAAAACAAAGTTACTGGCATTTCCAGAAAAACCGGAAGTCCGCCATATTGGATTGTAATGCGATCAAATCCGTAATGGTTGCATATGACTGTACCGAATTTCAGAAAAATCCGTTCACGAATGCAGAAGTTACAGGGGTGGCCCGATATCCTGTGTCACCCGGTATAACAAATTACCTAAAGAAATTAAAAACCTAAATTATAATCAATACAAAGCAGAAGTCAAGAGAATATGCTCCCACCACTGTTTCTATACAGTTGATGAATTTATGGCCAGTAATATATATATATATATTTTCTTTTTTCTCTTTCATACACTTATGGACATATTCTCACAAATTTGCCTTTCCTTATAAATTCCGCTAATATTTACCTGCTGGATTATTGCCTCTCTGGCAACTTTTATTTATATTGATAATGTTTTTATTCTTATGTGATATTTTGTCTTATTAAGTGCATTCTGTCTTTTACTATTTTATACATACAAATTGTCCACACCTCATGACCTGCTACAAATGTAACTTTTATATAACGCAGTCAATAATCTAGCTATTTTTATGTCAACAGAGTTAGAAGAATTATTGATAGTCAGCCCATCAGGGAAAAGACTAATCAGCTTCATGCTAACATCACCTAGAACGACCAAATAATAATAAAGATAGCTTTTGGAGTGGAGGTAAAATGGCGTAACCGTTTTTTGTTGCAGGAATTACTTGCACAATTAAATGCGTTCGCTAGTCAAATCGCGGAAAAGGCGATTGAAATGTTCAAAATTAACCAAGTAGGCGTAGGTATTATTCACTTTGTTCAATCCATGAACTTTGGAAAATACTTGTTTTATATTGATTTGTTGAAATTATAAACAGGATGTTCATAAAATCAGATGTGGAATCATCTGCGACTGAAAGATAAACTTTAGTCACTATCTTCCATCGTCAAGATAACCTCTTGTGGGGTATTCATGTTGAAAAGGGAAACATTCTCAATTAAATATTGATAGAAAGATTTTTCTGTGAATTGAAAAATCCACGATTAAAATGAAGTATTTTTTTTTTTTTTTGAATGTCTAACAGAAAAATCTTCCTATCAATATTTAATTGAGAATGTTTCCCTTTTCAACTTGTTTTATAGTTATATACTCTAACTCAAAATTAGTCGCAGCATTCAATAAGTTTGAAAACTGACCAAATAAATCTTTCAAGAAAAAGTATTCGAAATTTATGAAAACATAGTTTTTTGTTTAGATTCTTAAACTTCAAATGAGTATAATTCATCAACTTCAGAGCGCTAGATAAGTTTTTGGCAAATCAGGTTGCTAATCAAATCTGGATCACATAATTTCAGTAGCAACAAATTGAGTTTCACCAGCGGCAAAGCTCACGAATATCTTTTAATGTTCAAGGTACCCAAATATAATATTAAAGGCTCATATTTCCAAATTCAAGGATTTTAAGAAATATTTGTTTTTTATTTTTTTATTTTTAAACACCATGTAGATGTTCGAAAGGAATTTAGTGATCTAAATGGCAACTCATAACTAATAAGAATGATTTGTCTGGATGAATATTTTTAGCAAATCACTGTTTATTTAACAATGAATACCAAGATTACATAAATAAATATTAGTATTTATGAACAATTTGATACTCGGAATAATACCCTAATGCTCTGAGGTAAATTGATACGTGGAAATATTTTTGAAGATTTAAGTCTTAATGTATATATTTATCGTTGGAACTCACTTAATTGTCCCATTCATGGAAAATTTTGCATTTTCTCATTATTTGCTAGTCTTCGTTGTGGTTCTGGTTTCAATGCGATGTTCATATAACGCTTGACAGTAATTAATTTGCCATTGATTCACTTTGGATGAATTTTGAAATAAAATACTCATCATCTGAAGTTATTTTGTGTGACCTTTGAGCCCGACGATATAGCTGTATACGTGTTCTGATTTCAAACAAAATAATCAAATGGTTATCTTCAGTCTATGGGAGCAAGAATGGAATATTTACTCGGGAACACATTGAACCACCACATAGACCAGATACAGACTACCCTATTTGATCCCAAATAGTTGTATTTCATAAATGTCATTGTTTTATATTACAAAAAATGAACCAATTAACTCCATGAATTCACTACCCCGTCGTAACCACGGAATCATCATAACACCAATTGGCCAAAAAATAAATATATCTAGGGTCAAAACTATAGTATTCAGGTAAGCTGTTCAGACCACAGACACATCCAATTCAAAATATCGGGAAGTGATACCGGAACAGAAACATCGCATTCCCCGCAGAACCAACTGGGATGACTATAGGGTAGACCTAGATAATGGGCTGAAGGGGATAGAAACAACAATATCGAACACAAATGATCTTGAGCTGGTTGCGGGATAACTACAGGACGCAATCACCTCAGCATTCAACGGAAACTGTCCACCTGTAAGCAAGGAAGCCACCAGGAACGTGGATAAAGAACATGCGTAGAAAACTCTTCAACAAATCCAAACTTTCAGGTGAATGGAGAGAATATAAAGCATTCACGTGGGAGCAAGACTCCACAAAATGCTTTCCAAATGCAAGACTCCACATATGATTCAAACCATTAGGACAAGTGAGGAGTCTACTCGCAGAATGGGAAAGATATCCTGGAAGAACTGGAACAGGATACACTCCCCAGGATCAATAAACACGAAAATATCACCTGAGGCCTGGAGACACTCAGAAATGGACCCCCCCCCCCAAGGGCGTCCAGGAATGAATGGCAGATCTCAAAAAAGGTGATAGATGTGGAATGGAATGGAATCATTCTTATGTCATGCATAAGACGCAAGAAAAACTGTTAGATAGGCATAAAAAAGTGTTGTCACACCTATTGTACACGTTTTGCGTGGAATTGTTCGTTTGATTTTTATTTTGTTGGGCGCCAACTAGCTCAGTCTTTGGTTTGTTGAATAAGTAAATAATGCACACTGCCACTTTGTACTTATAATGTTATAATTTTGATAAATGCAGAAGATACAACGTTTTGTTGTGGTTCAGACACACATAACCCGGGAACCCCCGATGTCTCTCTCGGTTCGGTTAGAGTCTTCCTATTTTTAAAACAATTCTCGCGCGCTATTTTTTCCAGGGTTGCCAGTTACGCAATATTCTACAACACTATCTTAAAAAAAGGTGACGAAACTATCGTTACAAATTACCGACTTATATCCTTATATCAGCACATTGTCGAAGGTCTTTGAACGGGTCATAGCAAATCGCTTAAATTCTTATTCAAAAAATATAAAATTATCTCAGACAACCAGTTCGGTTTCAAAAACAAACTCCTCCACTGGGGATGTTATCTTACTCCCTACCGAAAGAATATATAATGCATTGGATGCGGGAAAACCATGTTTGGGAATTTTTCTTGACCTATCAAAGGCGTTTGACACAGTGAGTCACACATTACTATTAAACAGTTTAGAAGACATTGGCATTCGTGGAATAGGGCTCAAAATTTTCGAAAGCTATCTGGAAAATAGAAATCAAATTGTTAGAATAGAAACCACAAACAGCGACAACCTCCCAATTCAATACGGTGTCCCTCAAGGTAGTGTCCTCGGCCCAATAATATTCAACATATATGTAAACAACTTATTTTCCTTAGCTTCGAATAGTACCATTGTGGGTTTTGCTGACGACACGGTAGTCCTTTATACTGCAGACACTTGGTCAGAACTCAAACAGAAAGCAGAATCGGACTTCAATGAAATACACAAGTGGTTGAAATATAAATTACTTACACTTAACATAGAAAAAACTTGCTACTTACCATTCTGTTGCAATTTTTCTACAATTCCATCCTTCCATCAACTCTCTATCCGTGATGGTAGGCAGACGTACAATATCAAAATGGAAACAAAAATCATATACTCGGGAATATATCTTGACATGCATATGAAGTGGAATACACATATCAACTACGTATGCTAAAATATTAGATCCATTCTATCAAAATTCAAATATTTGACTGAAATACTAACAATACCACAGTTAAGAATTCTGTACGATGCTCTAATTGAAAGCCACCTAAGAAACGGTCTGGTCGCTTGGGGAAGTGCCTTGAAAACTCATTTACACCCATTGCAAATACTGCAGAAACATCACCTCAGAATAATTTATAAAAAAATACATTATTTTCATCCAATGAACTTCTTTTGCAATCCGAAGTATTGGATATTCGCCAACTTTATTATTACAAAGCTGTATATAGATATCACATGACAAAAAACTCGTATCCCAAACATCCCTACAATACTCGACAAAAACAGTCACAGCAAATACCTCTAGCGCTGAAAGCAATTGGTCAACGCTCTTATCAGTCTAGGCTGCTTCCAGCTATCTTATAATGACTCCTGTCGAAAAGGTGAGCCCTACTAACAGAGGTGAGAAAAGAAAACAATAATCTAAATCGACTTCTCTTTAATTTTTCAGTAAGTAACATCCTGCATGAGATAATCGGAGAAGGATGGAGATCTAAACCAAGTTTGGAAGAACAAGGCCCACTCCCAAGATCGAAAAGGCATGACTATTATTAGGATAATAACTTTTCAATAAACACATGAATTTCACAAGTAAGCGTGGACTTTTCATTCTATGATTATATCTTGATTTTGTTAATTCCGAACCGTCACAGAGGGTCACATGGCTCTTCGGAAGAAAATAGCCACATTATTTAGAATTTTCCAATACTTTCAGTCAGAAGATTGTCATCTCATGAGAAAAAATTTGGTACAAAATATATATATATATATATATATATATATATCTAAAATAAATATAATAGTAATAATAAAAATATTTGACTTGTTAGTTACATTTCAATCACAAGTCGAAAAAAAATCATTACAATGGGCAAAGGTAGCTCAGAGAAGATACAAATTAATTTATACTCATACGAGTCATTTTACTGAATGAAGATAATTTGAGTTCTTGCGATAACATAAGTCATGTTGTCTGCCAAAATAGTGAACACCTCTTATTTTGCCCAAAAGCTGAGAGGTTCTTTCACTCAGATAGGAGTCGAACCAATTGAAGCTTCGTCCTCTGAAGCTATAGAGATGAAGCTTACGTAATAATCAAAAGCTTTAGATTTGTCGCAAAACACTGCAGCGCTCACTTTTTTCAGAGTAGAATATAGATTTTTCAGAAAGCGAAAGATTGCATCTCCGGTACTTTTATTGGTTTGGAAGCTAAATTAAGTAATTGTATGTAATTTACAACACTTATCCGCTCCATCATAAGATTTTTATCATGAGCAAACATCCTTTGTAATTGGGAATCCATCATGCATGTCGAATTTCTCAAAATATGTTCCTTGTTAAAATTACTAGCACATACATATTTATCTATTCCGATATCATCACTTATTGAACGGATTTTCCCGTGTATTATATATTCATAATTATCAACTAAATCAAAACAAATTTGGACAATAATGATAAACAATGGAATACACATACTGATTGTCGATGAGCTAACACATTGAATGCAGTGATCATCATAAAAATATATTTAACATGTAAATGTTCCAATCAAAGGAATCTCAGAATCGATTTTTTGACTGATTATGACAATATAGTCTCATAATATATTTAATTCTACCCAAAAACATATCAAATAACTATCTGATTGAAAATGCAAATTTTCACTTTCAGATATTTTTTTAGAGTTGGGGTCCTCTCACAATAATATATATATATATATATATATATATATATATATATATATACAGGGTGGCCCACCACATTCGCCTCGGTATTTCTACGAGAAATAAAGAGAGTTAGGGAAAACCATTTAGCACAGTCATATGTGGGTCCATGAGGAGCATATTCCAAAATTATTTTGAAATATATAGGGTGATCCCCAAAGAAATTACACACCAAAGTTATATTTTTTCTTATGGAACACCCTATTTTTTTATATTTTTAGATCCTATAGACAAAATAAAGGTGAGTTACTATTATATTTCCCATACTTAAAACTGACCGTTTCTGAGAAATTTTGAGAAATTTCAAAATACAGACCATAATTTGAAAATTGTTTTCACCCTGTAACGTGTAATGAGCTGCTCGTGATTAAATGTACTGCTTAGCTCAAAGGTTAAAGTTAATACTACATGAAATTTTTAATGCAATATTATACAGAGTGGCGAAAAAAATTGCCTCAAAATTTGGACACACATTTAATTAAATAACTTCTTAAAGTTGAATGGAACACCCCGTATTTAGTGGCGTAATTTGACGCAGAATTAGATTCCCTTCAAAACTATATTAGGGTTCCCTATACCTATCTCTTCTGCTTTTTACACAAAAGTCGTTTTTATATTCTACTTATGAGTAATTTTTTTATGTTAAAAATGAAACACTGTATTGTAATGAAAAGCTTGAAAAGCATTTTTGAAGTCATTTTATCGAAACATTAAGAATCTTAAATAGTTTATTATTTTAATAAATGCTCAAAAAGACAATAATTTTAAACTAGTTAAAACAATGATAATGGTTTGATTAACAAGTTGTGTCACTGTCAAATACTTTTTGTTTCATAATAATAATTAACGTCATCTAGGCCAGAGCCTACTATTATTAAAAAAATAGTATAATAGGTTTTATAGGAAATCGTAAATGTATGTTTTTATTGACCCCATATTGTAATTTTGGTATTTATTTCAATATGAAGTCTAATTTGCTAAGAAACAAGCGAATTTAACATATTTCGCCTCAATAATTAAGACACGTGCATCTTCTTATTTTGAAGAATGCTTTAATATTCCAGAAATGGCAATAAATTTGAGTTTTTACATTTGCCTGCATTTTACTTTAGATACACCGTATTTTCAAAAATTTAAACTTTTGCTTCTAGCGAATCTACGTATTCCTTAATAAAAAGGTTTTTAAAACGCTTTTTAAGCTTTTCATTACAATACAGTGTGTTTCATTTTTAAGATAAAAAAATTACTCATAAGTAAAATATAAAAACGCCTTCTGTGTAAAATGCAGAAGAGATAGGTATAGGGAATCCCAATATAGTTTTGAAGGGAATCTAATTCTGCGTCAAATTACGCCACTAAATACGGGGTGTTCCATTCAACTTTAAGAAGTTATTTAATTAAATGTGTGTCCAAATTTTGAGGCAATTTTTTTCGCCACTCTGTATAATATTGCATTAAAAATTTCATGTAGTAGTTAACTTTGATCTTTGAGCTAAGCAGTACATTTAATCACGAGCAGCTCGTTACACGTTACAGGGTAAAAACAATTTTCAAATTATGGTCTGTATTTTTAAATTTCTCAGAAACGGTCAGTTTTAAGTATGGGAAATATAATAATAACTCACCTTTATTTTGTCTATAGTATCTAAAAATATAAAAAAATATAGGGTGTTCCATAACTTTGGTATGTAATTTTTTTGGGGATCACCCTATATATTTCAAAATAATTTTGGAATATGCTCCTCATGGACCCACATATAACTGTGCTAAAAGTTTTTCCCTAACTCTCTTCATTTCTCGTAGAAATACCGAGGCGAATGTGGTGGGCCACCCTGTATATATATATATATATATATATATATATATATATATATATATATCAGATGTAGTTCAATATACAACGTGGTTTTAGCCGGGAAGTTGTTTTCTTTTAGATACTACAAAAAGTAACTTCATTATGGTCGTAGTTTTTTTATTTTTCAGAAATACTTGTATTCAATATTGAATTGAGAATGTTTCTCTTTTCAACATGAATACCTCCCAAGAGGTAGTCTTGAACGATGGAAGATAATGACTGAAGTTTATCTTTCAGTCGTAGATGACATCTCATTTTATGAACCCTATATTTTCAAACAAATCATTGTAATGGAAATGTAATACCGATATTTTCTTGGCAATCTTGCATTATAATCTGATTGCCAAAATGTTAAGGTGATATTGCACCAACTCGGCGATATGCTCCCCTTTTTTTCCTGCATTCTAACATTCTTATTCAACTCGGGTATGGATCGTTTGAAATAAGTATTATCGGTTAACTAATCTTTGCATTAGTATCGACTTCAAGCTTGCGTACCATATCGAAAATAAAACAACCAATTTTTACATTTTCATCAATATAAATTTTCAAAAATCCGAAAACAGAACAACAAAGTTTTGTGAGAATAGAAACTTCTCTGAAAATACTATATAAAATTATCACAAACTGAACATTACAACAAATAGTAACACTAAGGCATCCATAATTTGTTGAGACGTACGTTGAGAACAATAGTTTGCAGACTCTTCAGTTTTAGCAGAATATACAATTAGAATATTGTTTGAGTCGGCATCAGGGAAAAAAGCGAGACTAATGAGAAGTAAAAAAATAAGACTTTCAGGGCGTTCCGAAATCAATTTGTTATATTTCATGTATAATATAATCTTCACTCTTTCCAAAAATACATGAAGAGTCGTATCAGTGAAAATATATATTTCGTACCAACAGGGGTAAATGCTAATCACCCCCGAGTAGGACATTAATTCTGGACATCACAGTTCCATTAGCTTTTTCAATTATAATGATCAATATGCATTTCAGTTCGATAAAAGTAATAGTTGGTGGCTTGCTACAGAACTTGCAATTTTCTATTAGAATAACAATATATTATATTGTTATCGTCGACTGGATTATTGTTTCATCAGCAACAAATATCGAAGGGAAAAAAAACCTGAATGAAGGGAAAAATGTTACATGCTAAGGTGAAAAACTGCGTGGAAACAACCTTGAAGTAAACCAATTTCATTAACACAGTGATTCCCTTCAAGTTATTTCAAATGACATTCTGAAATAGTCAAGTACAAATAATTATGTCAACCACAAAACACAAAACATGGATTTCGATACTTCTCCAAAACATCCAGTATATTTTGGGAGCCCTGATTCACGGTATTTCCAGTAGATACACGTTTACCTATTAATCGAATATTTTAGCCATCAATGGATATAATTTCACCTTGTGAAATAAATTCATGAATAAGTCAATTAAGTTTTATTCGAAATATAATTTCGAAAATGTTTATTTCTCAAATTTGGAATATTACCAATTATGTGATATTTTTATCAAAGAAAAACGTCTATTCCTTGGTTGATTTGAGGAAATCGTGTCAATTTTTTAAAACAACCAGCAAATTGTAAAACATGATTTACGTAATATAGCGTATTTCTAGAACAAAGATGATGGATGCCTAATTATATCAAAAAGTCACATTTGGAGATATATCCTACATAGAATATGGATTTTGCAACTCTCTGTGAAATATAAAATAACTCGAATTATTATTTCAAAATATTGCTGACACCCTTTTTTACATGTGGCATTTATTGAGGTAATATTTCGGAATCTATTAGAACGACTTTTTTCTGTTTTTTGTTGGTTTGAGCTATGTTCTGTGCGCGGTGGTCCTTCATTTTCAGTTCCTGTCACGTTGATTCCATCTTCGTCTCTGTTTGATTCACTGACATAACCTTAATAAAGACTGCCAGACTTCATACAGTGCCGTCATAAAGTTGGCTACATATGGAAAAAAAAATGTTATTGAAATTTTTGAAAAACTTTAATGCCGTTCGTTTCAGCATGTCTGACAACAAAAAAATCCGTTGCGACTTATATCACGTGACCTCAGATTTGCCGGAATTTTAAAAAAGTTGTCTGTGGTGCCAAAAAATGGGTCAAATTGACAAGATATCGAAAAGTTTCATTGAGAAAATTTTCAACGAGATTGAAAAAAAAATACCATTTTCTTCCTCTACCCTTACTAAGAAACATTATACATTCTTGTTTTATCTGGAAACAGATAACCTGAATCACATAAGTTTGGGTCCAAACTAATCAAATATTTGTGAAATAGACATTTTGCGGGAGTTTAATTATGAAGACACGGAATGAAGGTGGTCACGTAGAATATTGAAAATTTGTACATTGTTTGTTTATTGAGTTTTTTTTATTTTTCCACATCCACCTAAACAATACTAAATTCAATTAAGATAAATAATGTATTATTAAGTTTTAATTGCAAATATAAGTTGATTTAAATTTTATTTAATTGAATAAGCTCATGTGCATCAATATACAGGGCATGACTACATCTAGTGACAAGACTAAATCGTGTTTTCATAATTATTCTCCCGCAAAATATCTATTCCACAAATATTTGATTAGTTTCGACCCAAACTCATGTGATTTAGGTTATTAAAGCTGTTTCTAGATGAAACAAGAATGTATAATGTTTCTTAGTGAGGGTAGAGGAATAAAATAGTATTTTTGTTTTTTTTTCAATCAGGTTCAATTTTTCTCAATATTTTTTTTCGATATCTTGTCAATCTGACCCATTTTTCGGCACCACAGAAAACTTTTTTAAAACTCCCGCCAAATCTGAGGTCACGTGACAGACATACAGAAACCAACCGCCATTAGAGTTTTTCAGAAATTTCAATAACAATGTTTTCCCATTTGTAGCCAGCTTTATGACGGACACTCGAATAATTCCAAATTGAAATTTTGAAAACGTGTGTGCCCAGTGGGCAGAAGGCTCCAAAATGTCATTTAGGACTTTGACTTAAGGTAGGGCTTGGGATGTCAAGAAAAAATGGTGTTTTGTGCTTTTCTGTGAAGATTATTCATCAGATCTCTCCAAGTCAGTTTTATAATTGTAGAAACATTAACAAACTACAAAATAATTATCTTATTTATATAGTCACTTATTTGGATTCACGTGCTCATTTTAGTTCACACTTTGTTATTTTTTTCTCATCAACCTTAGAAAAGCTACTGTAAATCAAAAAATCTTTTTGAAAAGGAATTGATTGAATGAATTTGTACAAACTTAATGAGGATACAAGAGGAAGCTTATTTTGTTGAATACTTGTCGATATTTATTCTTATATCAGTGATTAACAGAATCGAAATCTCGTCGCCTGTTTTCAGTTTCCAAACTGAATACATGACGCGGCAAGTTTTTGAATCTCATTACCTGATATTATGGAATAAATTACGTCACACAACTAACAGAAAGTCATTCAGGGTATGGTAGTAATTATTTACACATTTTTATAGTGCATTCAATTTTTTTTAATATGTTTTTTCTAATATTGTCAAACGAGAACCATAAATCATTGAACTCCGTCATCCACTAACTTGTATGTGCAGATTGTAACCAAAAATTAGTAATGTGCGTTCTCAAAAACTCCCAAAAGTCAACTATCCATAGAATCACTCCATTCTTTCGGAATCTTGTGTTCTTACATTTTGACATTAAATTTCTATGACAACTTGAATTTTGCAAAAAAAAATCATTGGTCTCCGAACTTATAAACCCCCAAATACCAATATTGAATAGACTGCAACAAAAATTACGACACCTTTCAGCCATTTTGAATATTTTTTATGTCGTAAAACTGTCAAAATACAAAGTTACAAAGGTGTAAAACTGTTCAGTCGATGGAACGTCTGGATGGCCTTCAGTCCCAGAACCCGTTTTTTTATTTAAAAGATATAAAGTCGTAAATAATTCAATACTGAAGGTGAAAAAGTGCAGTTATTTCACATAGACAGTCTCGACTCAAACTTCAACCGAACTCTAATATACAGTGAGAAACAAAAGTCTGTCGCCACACATTTATTTTAGCGAAGAAAGTACCTTTTATTGTAGATATTGGAGTGATGAGAATCGCCATTAATTCCGCGAGGGGCATACTCAATTCCTTCAAAAGATTAATATTTGGGCTGGTATTCTAGGTGGCCACATCACCCAGTAAACACATAAGGTGTCTGAAACATGTCAACGGAACCGTAATAGGTACAATTTGAAACATTCAAAAGATACATTCCATAAATATATTGTGAACATTTCATGTGCGGAGCAGTGTGTGTAATGTATCAAATGCACAGATAAAACATGTTACCAAAAGACATACATCTGAATCATCCAAATATTTTCTATAAAATAACTGAAAGGAAAGTTATGTTTCTGACACAATAAAAATATACTTACAAAGAAGTATTCAAATAACCCGCGCTATTATGATTGTTTCGTCAGGCCACCGAGCTCTAGTGTATCACGTGATCAGTTGTGACCAATGAGGACATTCTGACATTTACTCATCAGCCAACGCCAACCAAGGACACCAACTGGACTGACTGGCCATTTTGTGTCTTGTGACTCTTTTGTTTGGTTACTTTCATCAGTTTTGTCGAATGTG
Organism: Gonioctena quinquepunctata; assembly: GCA_018342105.1. Lineage (NCBI taxonomy): Eukaryota > Metazoa > Arthropoda > Insecta > Coleoptera > Chrysomelidae > Gonioctena > Gonioctena quinquepunctata. Next base: position 269,112 of record JAFIRS010000018.1, on the reverse strand, counting down.
TTTGGACTGCAGCAATTTGTTATGACTATAAATACTCGTCAGAAATATCAACAGGTATGTAAATAATTGATATACGATCCCTAGTTATAGGTTACAGTTTCAATACAGAAATACAAATTACGAATTTGAAGGTAAAATAAAATGTGGCAGGATTCATGAACTAGCTCTGATATGCTCTTGAATTTTATATATGTGTGCATCGATCATATATACCTATCTATAGTGTGCATGGCATGCTGTTTTTATATGAGAAGCTTATTAATAATGTTTTGTTTTATACACTACATGAATTATCAGATTACAGTGCGATTAATTTGTTGAATCAACAATGATCATAATGGCTCAGTTAATGTGGCTATACTATATTGTGAGATTAATTCTAGACAATTCTTCACTGCCATACTTGTGTGGATTAAAAATTCAATGGACCAATCTTGGACCTATATCGGTTTGTAATTTTAATAATTATAATTTCATGAGTTGTATTTTTATTTACAGCTATTTTACTGATAATACAAATATGGATAGACAAAGAACTGAAGTGACACAAAGGTACACCTCAACATGGTTTCGCCGAGCAGCTCTTAGATATAAGAGGGAAGGAAACAAATAATTAGCAGTCTTTATATAATACTGTTGTATGACTACTAAAGCTTGATGAAATCCTACCTGTTTTTTTTTTGGCATTGCACACTACCTTCTCACATCCATTTCATGAATGAGAGTCGATTCAGAAATTGTAAAAAAAATATTTTGAGCTGTTTTTCTCTCATGCATCATACATAGGATATGTTTTGTATCTACCATGTTCCAAAAACGTGTCAGATGACACGTAAAATGATTGGTTTCAGATGTGTTTTTATGTATTCATATTCACTTATGTTATGTATCAGAAAGGCTTTTGGTTCTCACTCTATTTAAAAACTGCTTTCTTTTTGTACAGTGCATCCCTTTTCTATGCGATACGCTGAAGTGATTTGGATACGTAACAGACACTGAATGCGCATGCTCTATAAGCTCCACTTCGATATCGTGAATGGAGATATCCTTGATATACGGGACCAGCAGTACAAATTAAGGTTATGCTGGTGGTTTGAATTCATTGATCTCGCTTTTTTTCAACTTATGCCAAACATTCACTCAAATTTTCCATTTGCCCAACCAGGAGATTATCCGGTGAAAAGTTAAAACTACGCCAGAATTGTTCTAAATAACTTTTTTTTTCGTAGATTTTTTATTCCACCTCTTCATTTCGATCAAATGCAATGAACTATATTTAATTGAATCCTGGAAAAATGTCAAAACGATTGAAATGCTGTCAAAATTGCGATGCTCTCTCCATTTATAATTGTTCAACCACAATTTCCAGGATTTGTTGATCAGTCGGATTCTTCGCAATCTCCTGACATGCATAGGGGAACACCAACAGCAACACACTGAAATAAAAAAAAATATATATATAGAGCATTTCACCCGTGAGGGAAACTGAGAATGATATCGCTGTGATACATTTGTATTTATCTCACACCACGCACCACGTATTTTGAAATGGAAAAAATTCCAACTATTTTATTTTTTATAGAATGACCCGATAGATTTGCCTGGAAATTGTTTCTCTCTCTAACAAATTCCCTCCTATAAGGGATTGTGATCATATAATTGGTATGTTTGGAAGATCTAGCTGCCTCAATTTCGATTTTTATCAAGATGTAAAGACCTCAAAGCTTATATATCTCCGGTAATTATACATTTTTTTCTTTCTCTCATGTATTATTCTATTGATGATGAAAAGAAGTTTTTGAAATGATTAAGTTCAATAAACCACTTGTTTTATTATGTGGAACCTGAATATATATTTTAGTTCCTTTCTTTCACCATCAGAGGAAGCAGGGAGAGAAAAACCTCTTCTGGGTTATGTACCTGAAAATGTACACCTTCAGATTTGTTTTTCCGTTTTCCATTCTGTTCATAACAGTATGGAAAAACGTTTTAACTTAAAGTTTTGTATAAAATCCCCATTCTATATAGAATAACGCCAATTATATTGAACAAGAAGGTATATTTTTGAATTGTGAGACTTTGAAAGAAAATTGAATTCAACGTATCAATAATGTTGCTACAAGAAATGGGATTAACTATATATAGATATTAAGAAAATACTTAGTAGTTTCCCTGCTACAAAATGTATATAAAAAAACACTTCAATAAGAACTGCTTTTATGATTAGCTGAAGGTGATTTGCAAAATAAACAGAAACTTATTCTAGAGTGCTTACTCAAAAATATATCATTCTGATGAAGGTTTTCCCCACATATTTCCAAATTTTTTTTTTAACAGTTGTACCACAATAATAAAACTTTTTATTTAGTGTTATATTCATGTTTGAATCATTCGTCAAAGCGTCTTTTGCATAAAAAAAGGTTTGTTTCGTGGATTAACAACTATAATGAACATATTTTTGAGTTGAACGTGTCAATGATGCTGCACGCAGTGGGACAAACTGTGGATGAAAAACAATACTCAAGAATATAATGAATGTTAGGATTTGAACATTTCATCCCTGGTATAAAATGTTTATAAAAACAATTTTATAATAAGCTGTTATTATAGATATGTATTTTTTTTCATCACAGACCGTCAAATATATCTAATATAAAGAACCACGAACTTTCCCGATGGAATATTGATTCTGTTTATTAATTGGCTGATTGTATTTAAATCATGTCTTCTCAATAAAAAATGTTGGCCACCAAGATTAATAGTTTGACCTAGGCGTGACAAAGCTCGCTATTTCGAAGTACTTTATAATAATTTTTAAAAAAAACCCAAAAAAAAAAAAAAAAATTTAAAATTAATCTCAGAGAAGATATTTAGAAAGAATATATCAATAGACTGATTTGTTGAAACTATATTTTTTTTTCATCAATCAAAATATCTGAAAGAATTATTGGTGAACCCTGACTTAACTCAGGTAGGATGAAATTAATGGGAATTGCCAGATGCAGTAAACATTCAAATATGTGAAATTTTAAACCGATTGTTTGAAAAATATAAAAAGAGAGCCCGAGCATCTTTATTAACATTCGTTGCATGCTACCGGCGATACGTAATGAAACTGCCTCTGCAATAACGACAGTTTTACAGTAATGGAAACAAACGGAGAACCTCTTTATATCCAAACAGATTGAGCTGAAAATTAATCATTTCAAATAAGATTATCCAGCCAATGATCTTTTGACGATATGGAATATTCGGGGAAATTCTTGAAAATACCTAATGAAACTTTGAAATTTTTTTCCAACCTTTGTAGAACAACTATTTGTTTTCATATATTGCACGATAAACATTTCTAAAACAACAAAATTAAGATACAAAATTACCGTACAGTATTTTCGATATTTTCAAAAGTTTGTAATAGAAAGTTTCACAATCCCTGTATATTAATCATATTGAGGAATGGGTACTACCTTTTGACTATCTTCACATCACAGATTGGTATAACGTTTTATTAATTTCGATAAATGATTTCCTAGTAAAGAAATGCAGAACTCGGATATTTGACACGTGATATATTTGCATGAAAAAGTAAGGAACTGAAATATAGCATATCAGCCAATTCACCCAAATCAATATTCTATCAAGGTTAGTTTACACTGTCTAGAAAAATTACGACGTACTTGTGCCAACGATGTATCAATATTGTCTCGAAACGTTTGCTCTGACGAAGGGTTAGTGTCTCGCAAAAAATTCGACGAACTGATGTCACAAGTTGTACTGATAATTTTAATTTTCAGATGAGTCATAATTTCAGTGAATCATTGGAGGCGATTTGAAGAACATAAAAATATTTAGAATTGTAATCTTAAATAAAACAAATTCAACAAAAGAGAATCCTATGGCCTGAAGCTAAAACAGCCAATGTCAAAATTTTCATATTCGTGAAAATTACGATTGAAGTTTTGAGCTTCAAATGATGTGGATAGTGACACTGGCTACCATTACATTCATAGATCTGCCATTGGTTTAATTTGGTATTGGCCATTTGAGCATATGAAAGATATCAAGAAAAGGAATCTAATGCAATGATCAGCTCAAAAGAGCAAAATATTGACATTGGCCCTTTTAGCTCCAAGCCACAGTTTTTGAATTTATCGATTTGCAAACTTCCTAGAAGGTCGAGTTTCACAACCTATTTTTTTCTACATCTAATGTTTCAACTCCCTTGAAAAACAATGATTATAGTTCTTATAGTTCAATTGAAACCTGATAGATAATATTCTTTCGTAAAAAACTTTATAGAAAAAGCTCTTCAAGAAGTTGATTTAATTGAAAATATGAACGGGGTGTACATACAATCAGATGCGGAATCATCTGCGATTCAAAGAATAACTATTTTCCATCGATCAAGATGGAAGTCACTATCTTCCATCGTTCAACCTTTTGTGGTATTCATGTTGAAAAGGCAAACATTCTCAATGAATTCAATTGAGAATGTTTGCCTTTTCAATATCTTCAAGAAGTGTTTGCCACTCAAAAAATATAATAAAAAACATAACTTTGAAGCTCATATTTCGGCTAACCTAAGGAAAAAACTACTTTCTTACGTAAAATGACATCAATATTGCATGCAAAATGTTAATTTAAGTGGATTCATTAAAAACAATGAAGAAAAAACCGAAAAATCTGGAATATATAAATCAACTTGTGGTACTTGTTTATACATAGGCCAAACGACCCAGAACATTCCAAGACCGAATATCCAAACATAGGAAATGTATAATCAAGGGGAAAATAAATTCAGCTTCTCTACTCACCTCTTGGCTGAAAAATATTGTTTGGAATGTTACATGTGGAACAGAAAGGTTGTAAGCTAGACCTTGTAGAAAGTTTGGAAATCACTAAATAAAGAATGTTCCAATATTTACTAATGACCAGATTTGAATACTTCTCGTTTGATTTATTTGTTTTATGTGCAATTAAACAGATAATGAATATAATCCTCGTTCCATTTAATCACCTATAGGATAGCTTTCGTACTTTTCCACCAGTGGTGAGGTGTGTGCTGTTGTTTGTATTCTCTCATCATGCCAAAATACATGGTTTTTCCATTGCTGCGTATGATATTTCTCCAAGAAACACAGAAATTTCCCTTGCTATACTCTGTTGCCTAATGTGAGAGAGTAATAAATCATTATTGAACTAAAAAACCGAGTCGTCTTCAAGGTATTCCATAGGCGTACGAGGTTAAATCTAAAGCTGATGTCATTGGATAGCTCATGAAAAACTAAGATAGGAATATGCGAATAGATATAGGACATCATAAATGAAACATATCTATAATTTTCCGGAGAACCCAAAGGGCAATAATATACTGGGTGTCCCATTAGAAAAAACAAAACGTTATATCATAACTTTTTAACGCGATGTTCAATTGTTTTTCTATTCACATTTCCTGGCGGTTCAGAAAAAATGCTTCAACTTTCCTAATTCTACCATTTTTATAGCTCTTCAAGTAAGGAGGATAACCCTGAGAAGTTGGTTCAAAGATATTTCGTACCCGCTTAGTGACTGTTAATATGATTAGCCCTTAACAATGGGCAACGCTTAAGTATGCTCTGTAATTTCCTGTTCCAGGTACAATAAAATAATAAATTTACAATCACCTACCTGATTATCTTATGTATATATAAATCCGTCCCTGCGATAGGAGATAACAATATGGTCGGATTTGTTTCACAAATGGACGGTTTTTCTAAGTAAACGATTATAAGCTTAGGTAGAGGCATAGGTAGATTACCTACCTCCTCAGTGTTTAAAACATTTTAAATGTTCAGTTACTTTCCGGCAGTTGTTGGAAAAGTTTGATCTTGAAAATGGCTAGTGTTTCTAAATTTGTTGCTGAGAAAAGGATTAGTGAAAGTGGGCTTACTAAAAATGAGAAAATAATTATTCTATATGTGTTCAACGCTGTTCACCAACAAAACTCAATATTCCGAGTTACAAAAATAGTTCAAATGTGTTATGACAGTCAACAATGTACCGAGTTGTGCTCGAGGATAAACACGGCCCCATCATGTCACCAAAGAGAAGTACAGAAAGAAAATAAACTGTAATAAATGAGGATGAAAAGACTGCCACCAGAAGAATCATACAGTCGCTTCACTTAAAAAAGAAATACCTACCTTGAACAAAATAATGTCTGAAATGAAAAAAGATGATTCCATTCCACCCATGGGTAGGAAGAAAGTGTGGAAAACTTTGAAGGAAATGAATTTTCGTTATGAAAAAATTCAAAACAGAAAATAACTTTTAATGGAGAAAGACGAAATCATCTGCTGGCGATGACGATATTTGAGGGCAGTTAGACAGTTTCTAAGGGAAAACAGGAATATCTATTATATGTACGAAACTTGGTTAAATGAAAGATATAACCTTGGTCAAAATATGGCAGTATAAAAATATAAAATGCGCGAGGCAAGATTTCATGGATTTGTCGATGGTGGCTTACTAGCGTTTGAATCAAAACGGACGGGAGACTATTATGAAGACATGAACGCTGATGTTTTTGAAAAATACTTCCAGCAAATGCTAGATCTTATTCCTCCTGGGTCTTTTATAGTCATGGTTAATGCCAGCTACCACTCAAGAAAATCCGAAAAATACCAAAAAAACTGACATAATTTATAATTTATTGTCTTACTTTAAATAAGCCATTTCACAAAGATATGCTGAAAAAGGAGCTACGGGAGATTGTAAAGTTGAATAAACCTCTTTGTACGAAATTAAATCGCTTCAAAACGGGATAGATAGATATTTATTTGCCAGTAAAGTGTTACAGGGAACACAAGGTTTTGTCATTAAAACTAAAAAATCTATAAACTATAACACAAAAATCTAATATTAAAAAAGACAGAAATTTTTTTTCCTTGATTTAAAAAAATTAGGAAAAGAGAGAAAAAAATAAGACAGAATACATTTTTCCTTGATCAACAGACAGACAAGCAGACATACATTTTCAACATATAGTATTAGGCACTACATAATTTACTCTCTGAGACGATTGCTATGCATAAAAAAATTCCTTCAGGTTATAAAAACTTTTTTCGACTAAAATTATTTGTATTTTCTTCTTGAAAATATTGAAAGTTTCAGCAGATCTGATTTCTAGCGGCAGTTTATTATAAATTAAGCTTCCTGCACAGTAAGGTGACTTTTTGAATGTATTTGTACTAAAGTTTGAAATGTGGATTTCTTGTGCTTTCCTGGTCTGATATCTATGCACATCTTGATTAAGCGTCAATTTATTTTTATTATTATGAATGAAGCAGGAAATTTTTAAAATATATATTCCGATCACAGTAAGTATTCTCTGTTTTTGAAAATCTCTCTACAAGATTCTCTGTATTGCAAATTATATATGATTCTTATGATCCTTTTTTGTAGTACAAAAACTCTGTCAATATTAGTAGATTGGCCCCATATTATTATGTTATAACTCAAGATTGAGTAGACAAGTGAATAATAACACGTTTTCAACTCACTTTGATTAATTTCTTTCTTCAATTGTAGAATAGCAAACGTATTTTTTGCAAGTTTGGAGCATAATGAGTCTACTTCTCGATGGAACGTTAGGTTACTATCGATGGTTGTTCCAAGAAATTTTACACGATCGCTGGTTTCAATATGGCTTATATTTGGCAGAATATTTGTCTTACTCAGTGAGAAAGGCATAAAAACGGTTTTTTTTTACATTCATGATCAAAGAATTTTTATGACACCACGATTTGAATTGCTTGATTACTATATCTGATTTAGTCTCTAATTCTGCTAACTTGTTGGCGTGAATGATTATTGATGTATCATCAGCATACATGTAAATATTTCCAGAAGTTACAAATTGTGGTGAGTCATTGATAAAGATAAGGAACAGTAGAGGACCAAGTATTGAACCTTGCCCTACCCCGACATTCAATTCCATTTCTTCGGAAGTCTCTGAAACTATATTCACTGCGATTCGCCTATTTTGTAGATATAAAGCAATCCATTCTAGTGGTTTACCTCTTATTCCTAATTTATTCAATTTATCTTCAAGGAAATTTGGATTAACAGTATCGAAGGCAGCATAAGGGTACTTCGCCTTCCGCCTTCCGTCTTCCGCCATATCACTGTACATTAAACCCCATAGAATTGGTGTGGGCGCAAGTTAAAGGGTTTTCAGTGAGGCATAACACTACTTTTAAAATACAAGACGTTGGAAACCTCTTGCAAGAGAGAATAAAGACAGTGGATTGCGAAAAAAGGAGTGAGTGCGTCGAACTTGTGATTGGAATAGGAGAAAGAATGTGGGAAACTGATAACTTGCGTTATTATTTCTCTGGACCTCAACGACGATAGTTCATCGGACTACTCGGAATATGATGGATAAAAATTGATTTTAGTAAGTTTAGTGATCCAATTAAACATATAATATTGAGGAGGTTAGTTGGGATTTGGATCAATTTTGTTGTGGAAAAACTATTGTTTCCTTGCCAACGTTTCGAATTTTAATCAATTCATCTTCAGTGCTATGTAACAATGAGTTTTTGTAAGTTGAAGGGGTTAAGAAATATTAAAAATAAAGAGACATTTGACCACAAGAATTGGAACATTTCACAGTAAAATATATTATTAAAAAAGGAAAGACTCACCAAAACTCAGTATTCGTTTGTCTCGCACTTGATGTTAAACCTGTTGTCCCGTGAAAGTGTTTTTCGTTTGTATCTAGAATGGCTGTTCATGTATTATTTTTATTTACATCCAACTCGGAAAAACAAATTTTTGGTGAGTCTTTCCTTTTTCAATAATCTATTTTACTGTGAAATGTTCCAATTCTTGTGGTCAAATGTTTCTTTATTTTTACCATTTCTTAACCCCTTCAACTTACAAAAACTCATTGTTACAGAGCTCTGAAGATGAATTTATTAAAATTCGAAACGTTGACAGGGAAACCATTATTCAACAAAATTGATCCAAATCCCAACAAACCCCAATGATCAAAATTAAGTTGTATTGTAAATAGTAGATTTTTATAAATATTAATATTTATTCCAATTTATCCATTTCCATATTATTATTACTTTTATATGAGTTTTTATCTACTTAATATTGGAGTAATTAATATCTCAATTATCTGCCTATCTCTATAATTTTAATCATGTATAATTATTATTATACTTATTATTTTACTGTAGTTACGCTGCTGTCACATGAATTTCATTGACAAAACTCGTCTTTCTATTGTTATGCATAGTAAGGTGATCCTAATTTAGGACCGATTAGGGGGGGGACGTCTTAAATAACTAAAATACGGAATTTTTAAAAACGATCATTGCAAGTTTACGATACAACCTTTAAGGTGTCCACCCTGTTTAATGGGTTCTGTCATTGCAAATTCACATTTCATCACTCTCTCACATTAGAAAACAGAGTATAGTGCAAGAAATTTCGGAAAACTGAAACTGTTGCACACATGACAAATTGAAGTGTCAGGCAACTACTTGCGACATAGATCGCACCACAAGTCGCGACCCTGCTTGCCGGTTTGTTTACATAACCAATCTGTTCTCTCGGAGAGAAACGTCGCAAAATGTTCCGACAGTGTAAACATAGCTCGAGGAATGTGTTGAATCTTATAAAATAAAGAGAATTAATACCTCAAATTGAACCCACCTGTTCGTTGCTGATGTAGGCAGATACTTCAAAGATGTTATTTCTAGGGGAACCATTTCAGAATTATGACCTAGAAATCGTATATTCTAGCCACCGATCGGACAAATCAATGGAAAATTATAATGTGAACGCATTCAATTGCGTGAATTAGTAGAACGGAGAATCTTAATTAGAGCTCCTTAGCCTTAGGGGAGCCTCTATGTTTCGAAGATGGCGACGACTTTTGTGATTATAGTCCAATTCCATTCAAAATTGGTCCAATTCCATTCAAAATGTAGTATTGTCGAATTATCTTTTGTCAGAATTCAATAAGATGACGGATTTCATGAATGCCTAAAAATAACTGAATAAAAAGGACTGAAAAAAAATTAAGACAAGCTTTTATACGAAAAAAATATGTCTTCAATTGTTTAACCTAGGTCATTCTATGAGTAACAGATTCAAAAGCTTGCCGCGAATATAAAATAGGTATTCTTGTGTGGCAAGATTTCCAAAATGTTACTCACAGAATAACCTAGGTCAAACAGGTAAAGACATTATTTTTCCTTCGTGGTGCATTTGTATGAAAGCTTGTCCTAATTTTTTTCTCAGTCATTTTTATTTAATTCTTCTTGGTAATTCATAAAATCCGTCATTCTATTGAATTCTGACAAAAATTGATAATCTATGACCCCAAAAAATCCACATACCAATTTTGAATGGAATCCAACAATGTAACAAATCGCGTCGTCTTCTTGGAGCCGCCATCTTGAATTCATGAATTTCGACCAAGAAATCATGATGTTCGACTACAAGAACCCCCACACACCAATTTCTAATGGAATCGGACCATAATAACAAAAGTCGTCGTCATCTTCATTCGTAGATTCTGACCAAAAAATCATAACCCTTGACCCCAAAAACCCCCACATACCCATTTCTATTGGAATAGGGCTATAACCACAAAACTCGCCAATTTGGAGCCGCCATTTTGTGTTCATGAATTCAAGCAAAAAAATCATGATGTCCAGCTCCAAACGCCCCCCCCCCCATACTAATTTTGAATAGAATCGAACTATAATCACAAAATTCGTCCGCCATATTGGAGCCGCCAATTTGTTTTTTCATTGGCAAAAATTCCGTAATGCATTGTCACCGAAATAATGGAAACCAGATTTCACGTTAATCGGACAATTAGAAGTAGGTCAAAATTCACTTGAAGGATTTGAACTAAACATAGTCAGTTTTTCTTAAAAACTGACTATTTATTTATTGCTCTGAAACCGGTCGAGATATGCAAATGAAATTTGGCGAGTTTTAAGAGGTAGTTATTGCGCATTTTTTGACATGCAATTAAGAATTTTATGTGCATCATTGGCGCGCATACGGGTAATGATCTCAATTTTTTTGAAGAAAAAACTGGTACATCACTGAGATATTTTTGAATTTCTCGTTCAATTTGTGACAAAAAATCTCTCTTGCCTTTTTTCCGCATAGGGCGCCGTTTTTATGCAAAAAAATAAAACATCTCAACGCGTATTTTTCATTTCTTTAATACATTATCAAGAACTATCTAATACGATAACGTCAAACTTGAACAATAACAGAAAATAACACTAATAAATAAATAGGCGCAAAGCTACAACAAATGTTTAAAATGACCTCCCTCAGACGTGATACAAGATTCAACTCTTCGCCTCATTGATTGTCGTATTCGCGCAAATATTCCTGGTGTATTTATTATTGTCTCACAGCCGGCTATAATTCGATTCCTCAGGTCTTCAACATTTTCGACGGGAGTGGAATAAACTAATGACTTAGGAAAACCCCAATTGCAAAAATCTAGAGGATTCAAATCCGGAGATCGAGCAGGCCAATGTTCCGTACCTCCCCTACCTATCCAACGATTTGGATATACTGTATCTAAGTGATTACGTACAATAATGCTGAAATGGACTGGTGCACCATCATGCATGAACCAGAAGTGTTGTCTCAGCTGTAGAGGAATTTCTTCAAGAAGAACAGGTAACTCTTCCTGTAGGAAATTAGGGTAAGAGTCGCCTGTTAGTCGTTGTGGGAGGAAATATGGACCGATTAAATGATCATCAAGTACCCCAAGCCATTTACTGAAAACTGATGCTGAAAATGAGCTTCAAAGATTCCATGTGGATTTTCCTCAGCCCAGAGGTGATTGTTATGGAAATTTCGTATACACTGCGTCCAAAATTAGCCTCGTCAGTAAACAAAACGCATTTAAAAAATTAGGAATTTAGCGATTTGATGAAGAATCCATTGGCAAAAAACTAGGCGCGGAAAAAAGTATCTAGGTAGTAGAGCTTGCACACGTTGAATATGAAACAGATACAATTGCTGTTCTTTAAGAATTTTAAACACAGTGAAGTTGCTTACATTCAGTATGTTAGCAATTTTTCGACTACTTGTTTCAGGTGACTCCGCAATTAACTCGAGAACTGCTTCTTCTAGTTGCACAGTTCGTACTCGAGGGCGCTCGCAATCAGCCGTTTGTTTCTCAAATGTACCATTTTCGCGCAAACGTTGGTGAAGACGAACAAATATTGTGTGATGAGGTACCCTACGTCGGATACAACTCGGCATACAATCGTCGAGCTTGCCGACCATAGACAAAAAGCGTGTCTGATAATTCCGCATTTGTATAATTTTCCATTCTTTTCGATAAAAAAACATTAATTACTTATTATCATTAATGTTATACCAAACTAAAAGATTAAAAATAAAGAAAACGATAATTTGACATTCTGTTGAAATATTCGTATTTAACAGAATGTTGACAGTAGCCTACTAGCATCGCTACTAGATAATGTATTAAAGTAATGACAAATACGCGTTACGATGTTTCATTTTTTTGCATAAAAACGGCGCCCCATACGAAAAAAAGGCAGGCGTGATTTTTTGTCACAAACGGAACGAGGAATTCAAAAATAATTTTATTTGGAATATCTCAGTGGCGTACCATTTTTTTCTTCAAGAAAATTGAGATCATTACCCGTATGCGCGCCAATGATGCACATAAAATTCTTAATTGCATGTCAAAAAATGCGCAATAACTACTTCTTAAAACTCACCAAATTTCATTTGCATAACTCGACCGGTTTCAGAGGAATAAATAGATATATTCCATCCAATATCAATTGCAGAAGCTGTTTCTAGAGGGAGCAAATAAAAACTCACTTCGCTAACACGAGCGTATATGCGAAGAAACGGAACGAAAAATAATCTGTACTACTTGTATAAAGTCTCCGTCGGCACAAAGAGCCCGCTTGTCAACGTGGACTTGAGTGACTGCTGTCTGTTCTACAACCCATTCGTCTGGGCCAATCAAGTCGGACATCAATGCTTGCAGGTGTGGCTATACGATGGGAGGTCATAAATCACGCGTTATAATTGTGTTTTAATAGCTCTGAAAGATTAAAAACCAGTAGCGTCTGTGGTCTTGGTGTGTGCCGATCGAAATATGTTTTAGGATATTAAAATATCTAAATAAAATTAGTTATCTCCGCCACTGCTGCTCACAGGATTTCGCCGCAAGACTTTTTTATGCTTCTGCAATTGATATTGGGAAAACTATAGTCAGTTTTTAAGAAAAACTTTAACACCCCGTATCTTGGAAATCGAAGCATTTGCGGACAAAAGTTATATAGCAAACTGTCATTATTTTTTTATGTAGAATCACCCCCTGAAGTTTGTCGCACTTATTCACTAACACCCTGTATATGGAATTTAAATGAAACCTTGTGAAAACATTTCATGGTGCCACTCAATCGGCCAGCTCTCAGACATGAGAAATTATTTGTTTTGGGTTGAATATTCGCCCAAACAAATCATTATTCAATTTCGAAAGAAAAAATTAAAAAAGCTGCTTGAGCTGGGGTTTGAACTCACGCTCGCACCCACGCTCCCTTTCGTGAACCAGCCCCTTAGACCACTCGGAAGTTAATTTTTAATGAAACTATCACCAATCTGTTGCTACATCGGTATGGTTGCTTTTTCCGTAAAAAGGCCATAAAAACTTATGCACCACTTTTGCCCAGGCAGTCAATGATTTTTCTTATGTTCACTGTGAGTACTAACATTTTCATTTGTTACTCGATTGGCAGGTTTCTGCAGTCTCCTCTTGGACTATTAGGGCATATCACTCAAAATTTGATAGATGCATTCAGTGGGATCTTTCTACAATTCTATGGAAATTGAGCAATTTTCATGTCATTTTCAAAAACGATGTCTTACGGAACCTACCGCTTTCGAAGTGTTATAACTTTGCGACATCATCTACGAATGCTGCATAACTGAAAATGATATAATGATGTAGTCCTCATGAACATTTACACAAATTTAGTGAATGTTTTTCTAAACCCCCTTCAATAAGCCATATTTTGACCCATTATATTGAATATGGGTCACCTGGCATAACGATAAATGCATACTTTCAGGAGACAATCAGTGCCATCCAGTACATGGCAACCACCTCGAAAAATAGATTTCCACAGTCGATCGTCTTCTTGACGAGCTGTGTTCACGCTTTTGTCATAGTATTATCGGAGAAACCAAACAATTATATGATTTTCATACTCACATCAGATATACTAATTCTTGGCGAAGATAAAGTTTGTTCAGGATATATCCAAGGTTTGAAAGAAGGGTCAGACTGTGATGCTTTCCAACTTTCGTATCCGTCGGCAGCTTTCCTAAGTTGTTTAACTACTTTCGGTGCGAATTTTTGAGTAATTTTATTGACTAGCCAAGGCGGCAATTTTCCTCGAGGATCGGTCTGGGATATATACCCCAGAAAACACCCATTTGGCAACTTCCTTATAACAAAACCCGTTAAGTGAGATATTGCCCTGAAATGAAGGTAAAAGCGTCAATGTATGGGAAGATGCTGACAAAAAAATGTATCAACAAGTTTTTTAGGTTTATAATGGTTCCTTGAGAGGAATATCATATAAAATAAAATAGATTGCAGCTCAGATATACAGGGCTTTTCACGATGAGCGTTAATTAGACGTTTCTGGCAAACCAGACAACGGATCAATCTGAAAATTTCACAGTATTCATAAATTAATATGATCTACACGCCTAAAACAATGTTAGACGATGCGGCGTTGCCGCTTCTACTATAAAGTAGCGGCTACTTTGATTTTTCAAATGGAACATCCTGTATATAATATCATATTATGATTTCTTATCACTTTGTCAACAACTTCATGTACTATTTCTCTATACCTATCTGTTGCCTTTTAGAAGATATAAATTAATTTCGATTTTTTTCACTAAACATGTACTTTTATAAACGATGATAATCTTGAACTCTCTGATACTAAGAAGATCAAATTCGAAATGGAGTGGAGTGATACCATGAGAATCTTCACTTCGAGTCATATTATTATTTGCCTCATACAGGGTCTTTAAAAAATGCAGATACTTTTTTCACATGAAAAATGAGTGGAAGTCAATTTTTTTTCAAATGGAACACCCGGTATATTTCTACATTTTTGAGCTCTACATTCAATTTTAGATTGACTTTTTTCAGATAATCCTATTTCGATTGCAAACCGTTTTCGAGATAAACTATTTTTCAAACAGAAAATGACGTGGTTTCCTTGTATTCATCACTTATTTTTTAAATTTAACAGATTCCGTTCGATGTTCCTTCATCAGTAACAGATAATACAATGAATAAATAATTATTAACATACTCTTCAACAATCAAATGAAACTTCTCTTCAAACAATAGTTTTATTAACGCTGACACACGAACTGAAAATAATTTCATGAATTAGTAAGTTAATTCAATTGTCAGTGTATTTCAGAATATGTTCGATACATATCCACCTCTACTTAAACAAACATGGAATCTCTTCAAAAGATTTTCATGTGTAGCGCTTCTGATTGAGTCTGGAGTTAATCTATTGAAAGCAGTTCTAACTGTCGATTTCATATCTTCCATTGTTGTTACTGGGTTGGAGTAAACCATATTTTTAATGAAACCCCACACAAAATAATCTAATGGATTGCCATCTGGTGTTCTAGGAGGCCAACGAAAAGGTCCATTATTACCAATCCATCTGACTTCGAAGATTTCAGTTGAAGCTTCGCTTACTGAACGAGAATAATGGGGTGGAGCACCATCCATTTGGTACCATACACGTTCTCTTCCTGGCCTATTATTTAAAATCATTTGAATTCCATTTCTCAGTAAATCTTTATATATTTTGTTGCATTCAAATTATCATCATAAAACTCGATATAAAAAATTGACCCATTCTTTATGGCACAAAATACATTAAATTGCCATCTTTCTTGAAAACCCCTTTGGCGAACGACATGGGGATTTTCTAGCGCCCAATAATGACTGTTGTGTCTATTGAAAACTCCATTTTTTGTAAACTTGGCCTCATCTATCCATATGATATTGTCAAGGAAATGTTCATCCTCTTGAGTCTTGACAAGTAACCATTCAAAGAATTGCACTATACTAGGCAAATCAGTCTCTTTCAGATGTTGGACACAGTAGAATTTATAGGGATGCCATTTGTGCTTATTAAGAATGCGATAAATTGTCACGTAGGGTATACCTATCTCCCTTTCAGCCTCGTGTAGAGAAGCATTTGGAAATGCATGAAAAAATCCCAAAACTGTTATGCTATTGTCATCATCATCCACTTTCTACGAATGATTCCATTCAACCTACATTTTTTTAGTAGTCGATTTATCACGTTATTATTTGGCTTCGGAAGTTGTGGATATCTTTCATGAAATACTCGGCATGTTCTACTTGCAATTCTATTGCACTCACCATAAATTATTAATAAATTCAAGAAATATTCATTGCTGTAACCTAATCTTGACATTTTTCTATTATAATTGGTATCACAATCAGTCAAAACCACCAACGAAAGTTTGATGTTTCAAAATTGGATCATTCATTTTTCCAAAGCACACTATTAAAAAATATGAATTTGCAATGTTGAACGGTAGAAACACTCAATACCTCAATGCATATTGTAACTTTTTCTAAGGTACATATCAATTTCGAATTGACTGATTTGAGACTGATGAAAAACTAAATCGAAAAAAAATATTACGTAGTATAAAATAGATGTTAAATTTCAAAAATAAGTGATGAATACAAGTAAACCACGTCATTTTCTGTTTGAAACAGTTTATCTCGAAAACGGTTCGAAATCTGAACAAAGTCAATCTAAAATTGGATGTAGAGCTCAAAAATAAGGAAATATACAGGGTGTTCAATTTGAAAAAAATGACTTCCACTCATTTTTTCATGTGAACAAAGTATCTGCATTTTTTAAAGACCCTGTATGAGGTAAATAAAAATATGACTCGAAGTGAAGATCCTCATGGCTCATCGTGAAAAGCCCTGTAGAGTCAATATTTAATTTGCATACATCGTGTCTCTTTAGGACATCACAAAAATTTCATGAAAATTCCGAAAATTGGTCTCTAAATCACTCACCTTATGAATCCTTTTCTCACTGCATAGTCTTTATGATTTACAGAATGATTCAGAATAAATTTTTCATCTACCATATCCAGCCAAGACCTTTGTAATACGAAATCTCTGTTCTTTACTGGAGGCGGACAATATACTGCAATAGGGAATAATGAATAACAAATTCAGGATAATGGTAGAGTTTTTTCTGTTCAACTAACGGATTAGGAGGCAAACAATTTCAGCTAGTGGAAATTTATAATTGTTTGATATTTATCTAATCGTTATTTAACGATGCAAAGTAACTGATAGACAAATATCAATTTAGAAATGAAATATTTTTCTATATTGATAATAATAATAATATAAGGCCCAATTCCATATCGGAAGAGTGGAAACTTTCTGTTATATTCTTTTCAAAAACAAAACGATCATCACATAGTAAAATAACTTGACATTTTCTTTATAACTTTTGGAATTCTGTGGATCGTTTTCACTTCACACAAAAAATATTTTTTCTCCCATCGTGAATAAAAATAAGCTATTTAGTACCTGTATAGCAGCAACAAAGTAGCCCTATTGCTTAGGCAATAAGAGTTCATTTTTAGTGCGTAGACAGTATTTTTTTCAGTGTAAGCACTTATCCTTTCTATATTCTAGGTTAACCAAGATGTTAAATAATTGGTATGTTTTCAAGTGAAATTACAGAAAACAATAAAATAAAAAATTACATAATAATAATTTATTGAATCCTTCAAGATCAATACATGATATAGGATACGTCAAGAACACAAAAAGGTAGACAAATAATCAAAATACCAAAATACAAAATAAAAATGTCACATATACACAGATAGAACTAACATTTTATCTCGAATTTAAAACAAATCAAATGTAAAATATAAATGTCATATATACACAGACAGAACTAACATTTTATCTCGAGTTTAAAAATTCAGAAATGCTGTAGAAACAGTTTTCTTGCAAATATTTCTTCAATTTTGATTTGAACATATTTTTGTTTTGAATTTTCCTTAGATCAGTTGGAAGATTGTTGAAAAATGTAATTCCTGTATATGACGGACTGTTCTTAAAGAATGATGTGTTATGAGTCGGGATCCTGATGAGATCTCCGTTTCTAGTGGAATAGTTATGATGTTGGAAAACAGTGTCGTACATATGTTTCTGTTTCAGAAATAACACTATACATTTAAAAATATATATACACGGATATGTTGAGATATTGAATCATTTAAAATATTCTCTACAGGAATCTCTAATCTTTAGATTGAAAATGAGTCTGATGACTCTTTTCTGTAGAATAAATATTCTGTTGGAGTTGCTGGAGCTGCCCCAGATATTTATATTACAGGAGATGTGGGCGTAGATTATGGCATAATAAATATTGATCAGTTGAGTTATATCAAAAATATTTTTCAGTTGTAAATGGCATACTAACCACTATTTAACTTTTCATAAATCATAATTGGCATATACGTTAACAAAAAAATAAGATTTATTTTAAAAACCCGGTTTAAAAAAAATTTTAATTTTTTAATTTTTTAAATTATATTATAGACAATTTTTTTCAGTACTTTGTTATCCATGGCTGTTTTTTTTATTTTTTTACTTCCAGGAAAAAAATTAAACAAGGGTCACAAATTGTTAACTTAATAAACAATGAAATGATTGATAAAAAAAAATATTTTTTTGTTAACCTATAGAGAAATGCCAATTATAATTTTAGAAGGGAAAAAAATTCCTAATTAATTATTTAAACAAACGAAATACAAAAAAAAACATTATAAACAATTAAAAAATTTATTTAACATTTTTTTTCAAATCTTCATTTTGTCTTGACAATAAAATGGTAAGAAATATTTTTTTTCAAATATTACACCTGTCTATTTGTTTTTGAACAATTTCTCAACAAATGACGTAACATTGTTAGATGCAAAACCAGCTATTTGTCAACACAAATTTGTTTAACAATTCTTTTTAATATTTCATTTTTTGTTCATTTAAAAAAATATAACAAACAAAATATAGAACTTTAATAAACTTTCATCACGTGATCTTGTTGAGTATGTATATAAGAAGGGCTCCAAGAAGAAAAAAATTTATAGGTCAATTATTCAAACTTTTATGTCAACTTTTGTAAAAACAGAGATTGGATAAAAATTGAATAATTAATAATCGTATTTATTCTTTCAAGTGTTCTGATAACACCATGATTTTTTCAAATTTTTAAATTTATATTTAATACTATAAAATAGTATATTAAAGTATAAGTGGATAAAAAGGGCTTTAAAACACGCGCGATTTTTCGAGCACGACGGCGCAGCTCGAAATAGAGCAAGTGTTTTTAAGACCAGTTATCCACGAATACTTTACGTTATTTTTTTTTATTGGTGTACTTTGAAATCATATATACTGGTATTATTACTACAAAAAATAGAAATAAGAACTAATAATGCAAGAAGGTTGAATTCGTGATGTGACATCAGTATACCTTTCGTTGTCATGGAAATGAGAAAAACATTCATTTGCAATTTGTTACCAAAGATCAATATTTGTTGTCACCAGAGCTCAAAAATGAATTATTCTAATATCGATTTTTTGAATAGTGAGGCAGAATCGCGGTTAATACCGCGAAAATCCAGTGATATATATAAAATAGAATATGAAAAGTTCATCAAATGGATGGAGGAGCACATATAAATGAACGAATTGTGAGTAATATTTTATATGACATTACAAGGTACTCTTGTCAGATCAATAATAAAAAATTTGTCATTTAGACTTCACGTTTCTCGATTTGTTGATGTTGTCATGGTTACCTTTAAAAAACGCGCGTTTTTTAAAGTTCGATTCAAACACGCTGAGGCGTGCTTTAAATGGGTAAAAAGGGGCACCAATAAAAAAAAAAAAATTTTGTGTGTTATACTGTCTCCAACGGTGTTCCGCTCATTCCGTAACGGCCGCGCGGAGACCTATTTTCGGCGTTGAATAAAAATTATAAATAATAGAGATAAAATTCCAAGAGTCAAGACTTTTTTATTGGAAATTTCCTCCTTTTTAATGATCTTTTTTCAAAAGTTCTTAACTATGATAGTTTTTGAGTTATTAACAAAAAACTGAATATCTTTTTTTTTTCATCTTATTTTGTTGATAACAATTGCAATTTTTCAACTTGTTAATCAGACTAACAGCTTGTCATCGCTTTCACAACTTAATACATTTCTGATGAACAACCCGTTCTAACCTTACCAAGCCAATTTTCTTCCTCAATATCCAGTCACAACCTGCTTCTTGTCAATCATTTTTGTCAAGAATACTTCAAGAATGTCGACATTTTCGATAGCAAAATCAGAAAAAAATCATAGTGTATATGAGCTTGTTTTTGATTTCAACTAACAATGTTACTGTATAGTAAAAAGTAATTGCTGTTATATTTATAGGTTATTTTATTTTGAAACCCAATTATGTTTGTGATAATATAAAATTCCCTGTAATACCAATTTTAATTTTGGCGTGCCAAACACACCAACTGATTGCACTAGTTAGGCGAAAATGATCTCATTTTTGATACTCTCGAAATAATATTTCATATTTTCGTGTTTCTCATGGTTAAGCACTATATACATCACCTCAAGTTGATAAAGTGGCAACAAAAAACATAAAACTCACATGCATAATAGCCAACATCATTATTTGGGTTCAAATAACCAATTTCAATGGATGCCTGCATGTTTTCATCCCATTCTTTTCGGTATCCAGGGTCATGAAGTACATCGAATAATGTGTTGGCCGATAAATTTGGAAAGACCGAATGAATTTTGACCATTTTGAAGCTACAGTTTGGGGTTGATTTGGTCCACACCTGCAAAAAATTCCAAGAGTCAGTCTAGAGGAAAGAATCATTCAAAACCTGAATTCCAACTGAGGGTGACATTGAAACTTTAGCATTTGGAGTTTTTTTCAGGAGTTTAGATGTCAGTATTGTCTGAATGACAATTATGGCAGAACTTTGAGGAAGGTCCAGAGTATCGTAGCAAACTTCAAATAACCTTCGATTTGAATCTCAAGAGGAGTCCGAAGTCAAACTTCGATCAAAACATTCCATAGAGCAGGGCAGTAAAACAATTCCGCTCTTATCCACGTTGATTGAAAAAAGATAATTTTTAACGCTAATGCTGATTAATTGAAGCTAAAGGACAATACAATTATTTTTCCATTTTCGTGACTGAAATGTGACATATTTCAACTCGAAATAGTTAGAGATTAAAAATCTTTTTCTACAACCTTTTACGAAAAGACGTCATTTTGTAATAGAATGCACCTACCTTCAGCGAAAACGTGATTTCCGTCGCAAGTGAGAGAAATTCTCATAACGTTAACTTTCCTTTCTAGTGACGAAAGTTAAATTTATATTTTCAATCATTTCTCGCCCTCGTATATAATGTTTTGATGACTTTAAATTATTAATAAACGAAGACAGGAATCATTTCTATAATTAGAATGCATTTTTTTACTTTTGTTTAATTAAAAAGCCAAATTAGGCTGGTTGCAATTTTTTTTCGACTCGACGAGTCAATGACACAATAGTTATTTATGCAACAAGTGCAACATAATTTCATTTAATTTCTATGAAAATAAAAAAAATTAAATGCAAAAACCATGCTTTTCGGCTTTATTGTTACAAAAAGTCTTTATAAAATAAAATAATGAAAACAGAGATAAAATTATTCGACATATAGAAAAATAAAAGAACAAAACAACAAAATTTTAATGAAAATTGAAAATTACTGCGCCATTGCAGAAACTGCATTGACGCGAATTGACAGTACCGGACTCAGGACCGCTGCTGAACACATTCTCTACAACTCAATATTATGTGACTCATACAGAGCCAAGCTTTACAAAACTTTACAAAAATAACGAGTTTTTTTCTTTTTGCAATACTTGCAGTGCCCTCTTTTGTTGGGTGGAGGGTCAGGTTTTCCTTCAGTGTCGATTCCAGTATGTTCACCTATTGCATTTCGAATGTAGGAATGTAAACCTGACATAGTAGCTCTGGACTGCATATACCGGGTGACACAGGATATCGGGCCACCCCTGTAACTTCTGCATTCGTGAACGGATTTTTCTGAAATTCGGTACAGTTATATAAGCAACCATTTCGGATTTGATCACATTACAATCCAGTATGGCGGACTTCCGGTTTTTCTGCAAATGCCAGCAACTTTGTTTTTTCTAATAGAACACCCTGTATATTTTTACATATTCAAGTTCAACAGGTCAAAACAAGTCCAAACCTTATGTCGATTGTAATTTTTTTGAAAAAATTGAAATTAAAATTGTTTTTTATTTTACCTCGTGGATAAATGAGATTTGGTCAAGGCTATTCACAATGAGTCGCACATAACAGAGAAACATAATTTTTTCTGAAAAATTATTGTTTGTGTCATTTATTGATGAATTAATTCAGTCACATCACATTTTGATCCAAAATTTTTTTTTTTCAAATGAAACCCTTATGAGCCACCTACCTGTCTCTCTAGAACATGCATTAAGGAAAAAAATGACATATCATTTTTGTATTTCGGTGCAGTAACAAATTGTATACATTTAAAAATCTACAACTAGTTCATGAGTTTTCTGGCAGTTCGAATAATTTTTCAACTTAGTAAGCTGTGGAAAACAACATTTCTGAATCATGTCAACTAATTGTGTTTCGCTGTCATCTTTCATCTCAACTCTCGAAAATTAGTTAACTTCCGGGAATTAGTTTAGTAGAAATGTAAAATCAAAATTATAGGTTCACAAGAAGTGAACAGGTTGATATGTTATTAATTTACGGAGAATGTCTTGAAAACATTGTCGCCGCTTGTCAGTTATACGCTGAACGATACCCACACAGAAGACACCCACAAAGAACCTTTTTCAAAAATGATTCCCAAAAGAACCCAACAATGGAGAAGATGATCGTAAGTGAGGAGGCAGAAATGAATGTTTTGCTTATGTTGATTTTGATCCAACCGCTTCGACTCGGGAATTGGAATACCAATGCAATGTCAGTAGAGAAAACGCTAGAAGAATTGAAAAAACACACCATTATCGTGCTTATAAGTATAACTTACACAATTGGTTGACAAGATTATTCGAACTGCCAGAAAACTCATGAACTAGTTGTAGATTTTTGAATTTATACAATTTGTTACTGCACCGAAATACAAAAATGATATATTATTTTTTTCCTTAATGAATGTTCTAGAGAGAGAGAGAGGTAGGTGGCCCATAGGGGTTTCATCTGAAAAAAATGAATTTTTGATCAAAATGTGATGTGACTGAATTGATTAACCAGTAAGTGACACAAAAAATAATTGTTATTTGCGACTCATTGTGAATAGCTTCGACCAAATCTCATTTATCCACGAGGTAAAATAAAAAAACAATTTCAATTGTTTAAAAAAAAGGACATTTGACATAACGTTGACCTGTTGAACTTGAATATGTAAAAATACACAGGGTGTTCCATTTGAAAAAACAAAGTTACTAGCATATTGGATTGTAATGTGATCAAATCCGAAATGGTTGCTTATATAACTGTACCAAATTCCAGAAAAATCCGTTCACGAATGCAGAAGTTACAGGGGTGGCCCGATATCCTGTGTCACCCGGTATGGTCTTTTATTAACTCCTAACCCAAAGTCTTGATAAATAATCTTCTCTGTTTACTAAGATTCTGATCGGGGTCGTTGTGCCTGGTAATTATAAATGCATTTATGCTAGCAATGTTCAAAATACCGTAAAAACACCAACTACATGCCATCGTTTCGTATTCCTTGCAACATTATAACTGGAGATCATTTTTATCCACAATATCGACTCCACATTTGTACTATTATAAAATAAAATAACTTCTGGTTTACCAGTTATTGGATCGACTGTATCACTGTTGTGGAACGAAGATATCATCAGCACATTCTTTTTCTTTTTTGGCACATAGGAAGATGCCATCATATGAACACCAAACCACAGTTTATAGCTAAAGAAACAGTTCGCTCACTTGTCGTCGGCACTTCGATCTTTATGTTCCCGTTTGTACACTGCGCAACTCTGATTTTTATCCCTCGCGCATACCGCGTGTTACTGTGTTACTAATACTGACATTTTTCGTATACTTCGAAGAGCGATAATCGCGTACAGTCTTCTGCGCATCCTGAATTCTTTCCCTGGAGTGGATGTTACCTTGGAACATGCATTTGGGCCAAGTGAGCTAACTGCTTCTTTAGCTATGAACTGTGACCAAACCCAAGAACAGAAGAGCCTACAGAACGATGTTTAGTATGTGTTAAAATTTGCGGCAGTTCTCTTTCATTGCTTTTTATTGTGCCCACGACAGTGAGTCTATATTGTGTTTTCAATTTATGGACGAGATCGCAACTGACAAACCAGCGATCCATAGTAATATTTCTCCCAGATCCAAACAAATCTTGACACATTCGTAGCGTGACTGATGAGCTATAGTCTAATCGACAAGTTGAAAATGGTCTAAAATAGAGATACTGCTCTTAAAATTATGTGTGATAGCTCATTGGGTAAATATTTAGTTAATATCATGCACTCGAATATGGAAACACTTTCTACGTGTTTTGCCTCTGAACGATCGGAAGAAATGGGATTCATACCGTTTCAGAGTTATATAGTGTCAACTGAAACTAACTCAAATTAAGCACCGTTTTCTGCACAAAATCACTAAATGCCTCCTTTTATTACCAGCATAAACAATACCTTAATCACTTATTTTCGGCACAATTCGCACAAATATCGACGTTTTATCGAAAAAATCATATTTCTTACACCGTTGCAAATGAACAATTCTCATTCCTTTGACAGATGACATTTATTTACTTCTCTTATTTTTCATGTTGGTAATGAATGAATCAACTGTGTAAGAAGGAGGATCTTTTTCGATAAAAACGACGATATTTTGTGCAAAGTTGTGCCGAAAATAAGTGATTTAGGGTGTATTGTTTATGCTGGTAAAAAGAAGGAGGCATTTTGAGTGATTTTTGTGCGAGAAAACGGTGCTTGAATTTGAGGTTAGTTTCAGTTGAAAAACCTATATAACTCTGAAACGGTATGAGACCGCCGCATTTTTCTTCCGGATTCGTGTTCAGGAGGCAAAAACACGTAAGAAAAGTGTTTTCCCCATATTCGGAGTGCATGAGTGATGTAACTAAATATTTACCAAGAAATTTAAAAAAAAGATTCTGAAAGAAATAAAAAACTCTATCTCCATTATTTATAATTTTAATTTAACGCTGAAAATGGGTCTCCACGCGACATTTTTAGGTTGCACGCGCGGCGTCAAAAGCGAGTACGACACATTAATTAATTTATTTAAGGTATTAAATATATTGTTATGGTGTATTCTGAACACTATAAATAATTTATACCCGTTGGAAATTTCACTTAAAGTTAATTTTTCAACAAGTTGAGCGATTGTTAACTAACAACATTTTCTCGAACTTCTGTCTTAATTGTAAACGAAAAAAAATGTTTAAATAATTGTCGTAAACATTGTTCGCTTCGTAGAGCCTTTCTTATATACATAATTAACAAGATCAAGCCATAAAAGTTAGAAAAATATTCATAATTTGTTTATAATAATTTTTGTACTTGAACAAAAACTAAAAAATCCAAGTAATGCTGTTGAAAAAATTTTTTTTTCTTAATTATCATATCGTTTTTTTATCAATACAAGATTTTTTGAATTTTCAATTTTTATTTTTAAAAAAATGTTTATAATTTTTAATTGTTTATAATAGTTTTTTTATATTTCTATTGTTTAAATAATTAGTTGAGTTTTTTTTTCTTCTAAAAATCAATTAATCCTTAAAAAGTAACAAAAAAATTTTTTTTATCAAAATTTCATTTTTTTAATTACCAATTTGTTATAAACAAATTTTAACTTTTTAGATTTTTCTGGAACTTCTCAAATTTCCAAAAACAACCTATAACAAAGTATAGAAAAACAATTTTTCCAATTTTTTATTGTACTTTGGGAATTGGAATTGGGAAAAATTGGGAATTTTTTTTTCTATACTTTGTTATATATGGTTGTTTTTGTAAATTTCAGATTTCAGAAAAAAAAAAATTTTAAAAAAATAATTGTTATGAAAAAATATTTTTTTGTTACTTTATAAGGACTGTCAATTATGATTTTTGGAAAAAAAAATGTCTTAACTAATTATTTAAACAATAGAAATATAAAAAAAACGATTATAAACAATTAAAAATTGTTATTAAATTTTTTATTTACAATTAAGACAGAAGTTCGAGAAAATTCTTAGGTTAACAATCTTTAACTTGTTGAAAAATTATCTTTAATAAATTAACGAAAAATTATTATAGTTAAATATACAATTTCAATAATTATACCTTATTAATGTGTCGTACTCGCTTTTGACGCCGCGCGCAACCTAAAAATGTCGCGCGGAGACCCATTTTCAGCGTTAAATTAAAATTATAAATAATGGAGATACGAGTTCCGGGAGCTGGGAGTTTTTTATTGAAAATTTCCTCCTCTTTCAGTTTTTTTTTTGAAATTTCTTAAATATCAATAGTTTATGAAATATTGTCAAAAAACGAAATGCCATTTTTTTTTCATCTTTAATAGTTTATCACTTTTGCAATTTTTTATGTGCTAATACACGCTTTTGACACATTTTTCTAGGCATTATTCCGGATCCAATGAGCTATCACACATAATTTTAAGAGCAGTATCTCTATTTTAGACCATTTTGAACTTGTCGATTAGACTAGTATAGTTTTCCCAATATCAATTGCAGAAGCATAAAAAAGTCTTGCGGCAATATCCTGTGAGCAGCAGTGGCGGAGATAACTAATTTTATTTAGATATTTTAGGATTTTAAAAATACTTCATAAATAATGAAAAATGAAAAAAATTAAATACAAGCTCTTATTTATACAAATACATTGAGAAAGAAAAATAATTTCTTTCATTGTTTGATGTAGGTTATTATTATATCCTAAAATGTATTTCGATCGGCACACACCAAGACCATAGACGCTACTAGTTTTTAATCTTTCAGAGCTATTAAAACACAAAGATAACGCGTGATTTATGACCTCCCATTGTAGAGACACACCTGCCAGCATTGATTGTCCGACTCGATTGGCCCAGACGAATCGGTTGTAAAATAGACAGCCGTCACTCAGGTCCACGTTGACCAGCGGGCTCTTTGTGCCGACGGAAAATGTTTACGAGTAGTACAGATTATTTTTCGTTCTGTTTCTTCGCATATACGCTCGTGTTAGCGAAGTGAGTTTTCATTTGCTCCCTATAGAAACAGCTTCTGCAATTGATATTGGATAGACTATACTAGCCACGTTTATACCGTGTCTTGGTATGCTGACTAATGATTATATTCCAACCAAATTCAGTTAGTCAGTGTGGTATAAACTGTGCACTTGGTCAAGTAACTAGCTTGGTTTGGTACCGAAATTGTTGTGTACCAGACTAAGATGGTGTAAACAGTATGATAAGTTTTACCAACCGTGACTGTAAATTTTGGTTTGAAAGATTGCTAAGCGTTCTGTCGAGGTTGTCGCACTGGCTGAATGAACCGAATGGAAACAATAGCCATAAAAAAGAGAGCGAGAGAGAGTTAGTGAAAAATATGTTTTGTGATTCCTAACCTTAGTTTCCGCATCATTACTTCGGAAATTGTTTTATATATTTTTGTTAGTATTTTTTATATAAAATGAGTTGCTGTAGTTCAGAACCTCCTATAAAAAAGTCCAAAGGTATTAATTGGAAAAATCAGTGCGTTTCTCCAAATATTTTTGGACAAGAAAATTATATCAATTTTGGATGGCAAAAAATTTAAACACCTAGACATTTACAAGAGCCTTGAAGAAGACTTGTTGAGTAGGGGCTTTAAAAAAACTGCTGAACAAATGAAATTAAAAATGACTGAGCCTGAGCTCACTGACATCCAGACATTGTCATTGACAGATGGCACAATTCCGAATTAGATAGCAGAGTTCCAAACGTTTCTCTTGGTTACATGACTAAATAAATACCAAACCAGAACCAAGTTGGTTAATTAATCATTTGACAAAATACGATGTAAATAAACGATTACTAAAACATTTGGTTTGAATTTGGTCACATACACTTGGTAAGGTTACCAAATTCACATACGGTATAAACGTGGCCCATGTTATCTACTTGATATGTCCCAGCAGGCTGCACACCAGCGTATATTTCTAAATTATGCGTATAAAATGTTCTGGCATCAACCAAGCAAACTTTTTCCGTTCGCTGCTAGATGAAAACATCAATTAAATAAAATTACATATTCGGTCGACGGTGGTATATTGGGACAAACGTATGAAATCCAAACATACAAAAAAAAAGATATTACTGTCAAATAAAGTATGAATTATACCTTTTTAATTATTTGACAATTACTTAAGATGGCAGATCTAGATAGAATTTATTTTAAACATACCAACGAACGTTTATTGTATTTTGCTGAGACTAATAGACCACCGTCGTGCATCGTTGTGATATGATATTGTATTTATATTACTTTTCTATAAATAGATATGAATCCACTGCAAATGACTTTATTCATAAGGTATTTCAAATTTAGATAGGTAGGTAGTTGCAGTATCATAGTTCCACACAGAATTATTGTTAATCCAGGTTAGTCTTGTGTTGCATATTACATATTACTACCTACACGTAACGCCAGAGACCCGACCAGTGTGTATCATTTCGACACACATATGACACATATCAAAGTGTTAAAACAAAACTCTACTAGGATTTACTACGCATCTCGAACCAAATCATCATGTTTTCATCCACGTATTGCTGACATTGCTCGTGAAAATTATGCTACCCGTTAATACCAACATATTGTCGATCGATGAAGTGCTGCAGCTGGTCAGATGTTCGTAGTTCGATGTTGCCGATGTTGAACATTTTCCCCAGAAATAATATAATCTGTCTGCACAATTGAGAAAATGACACGTTTCGTAAAAAAAAACTGTTTTTATCGTATGAGTAATCCCAATGAAGATCTGAAGGAAACCTTATAGTTTTTTTTAGTTTCTGAATGAATTGAGATTGTATTTTATAATTTCACCATTCAATTGGCAATTAATTACCTCTAGCAGGAATAAATCATAACAGATACCGCTTCCTGGATTATTCCAAGATATATCATTTAAAAAAAAAATGATCGAAGACAAATCGGTCAAATCTATAGGCGACTTTGTTATAAAGGGCAACATTTCATATTTGGGGAATGCACTCGATGAACCACAATGATTTGATTACAAAAAAAGTAATTAATTGCTACTGGCCATTGAATAAAGGATAGGGTAATATTCTGATAAACTCAATTGTTCAATACTACCTTTCATTCAGATAAAGGGTGGATTACATTTTTTTTAGGTCATTTACAATGTTTTTATTGAATATCTAGAAAACTGTTCCGTTAATTTGGACCATATTTTTCTTACAATATTTTGAAAATTTCGACTATTATATACGATAGTTTTATCAACTTTGTATGTTGCGTTTATAAGATATGCATTTTTGAAGTTTACGGTATTACGATATACGGGGTAACCTATCGATTTAACAAAATTTTATGGAACCTTTCGACACATTCAATTCTATTATGAAACTCTTCGAAATCAATTATTTGATACTAAACAACACAAACCACACTCAACAACAATTTGGTACTCAACAGTAGGTATAGACTAAAAAAAAAATCGAATTATAAATAACTACTTCTAACATAAAAAGTCAATTAACATCATGGAAATCATAATATAACAAATCGAAATTGAAACTAATTAGTTGAAAACAACATAATCAACAATTTATATAATGGAACTTTAAAAAAACAAACAATAACCAACACCCAAATTCAAATAAAATTATTAATATTGTTATTGATTGGTCTATTTGCGCAATCTAAAACATGTCTCAATAGTTTATGGCTAGGGTACTTAATTGTTTCTATTTGAAATTGATATGCGTAATCCTGAACCTGGACTATTACGCTATTACGTCCAGATTTAGGAATGCTATAAAGTATCAACTGTGGTTATCCTTTAGTATTATTCCTGATGCACCTGCAAATGAACGTATTCTAGGCTACTACTGTACCTGCAAAAGTGGAGCAAGAACAGAGGGATGCTATTCCTATATTTGCAGCGTACTTTGGTACCTAGGATATGCTCGTCATCAAGAAACAATAAAGTAGGTACCCTAGCCATGAACTATTAAACAATGTTTTAGATTGCACAAATAGACCAATGAATAAATAACTATATTAAGAATATTATTTGAATTTAGGTTTTGTTTATTGTTTGTTTTTTGAGAGTTCAATTATGTAAATTGTTGTTTATGTGTTTATAACTAATTAGTTTCAATTTCACTACTACAATACACTATAAGATTTTCACTATTTAAGGGTTCACTAAAGCACGACGCGTGTTTCGCTATACAATAGTTTCATCAGGTTCATTTCGATTTGTTATATTATAATTTCCATAATATTAATTGACTTTTTATGTTAGAAGTATTTATTTATAATTCGATTTTTTTTCGAGTCTATACTGTTGAGTTCCAAATTGTTGTTGAGTGTGGTTTGTGTTGCTTATAGTATCAAATAATTAATTTCGAAAAGTTTTATAATAGAATTGAATGTGTCGAAAGGTTCCATAAAATTATGTTAAATCGATAGGTTACCCCATATATCGTAATACCGTAACCTTCAAAAATGCATATCTTAGAAACGCAACATACAAATTATAAAACTATCGTATATGATAGTCAACATTTTCAAATATTGTGAGTAGAATATGGTCCAAATTAACGGAACAGTTTTCTAGATATTCAAAAAAACATTGTGAATGACCTAAAAAAAATTAATGCACCCTTTATCTAAATGAAAGGTAATATTGAACAATTGAGTTCATCATAATTCTTCTATTCAATGGGCAGTAGCAATTAATTAATTTTTCTGTAATCAAAAACGATCTGTCAATTGTTTTCAGTACAGGGGTATACTCGTAAATTAAAAAAAAAATATTTCAAACAGTCATGAAGAAATAAAACACGTTTTTTCGCCTACAATTGATTGAAACTATGATATCTTAACAAAATATAACTTGTTGGTTTTGAAATAGTGCTGGAAAAAAAACCGGAAAAACGATTTTTTTTTTACTAAGTATGCCCCGTATATACCCTAATGTACTATCATCAATAATATTATAATTGAACATGTTTTTGAGTTCCGATCAATACATTTTCATCGTTACTTTGTCTTATTTCGACTAAAAAAACAGTTTTTTTCTTTGTCAATCCTACCCCAATACGACGTTTTTACCAACTTTGGCCGCTTATATCTCAGAAACTAAACATACAAAATCCCGCCAATTCGACCGATTTCCCATATATTTTCGAGCGGGGTTCTCTCAAATTAATTTTACGTGCTGTATAAACTCACGTTTAATTACCAACGGAATAAAATGTATTCGTCTAGTATACAGAAATATCGTAAAAATGCAATAATAAAAAAATGATAATAATGTTATATTTTGTTTACCTTGCGCAATGCCAAATAACAAAAAAAAAACGCAATAACGCTTATATGGCACACGGAACATCTTGAAAGGTGATCGGGATATTTCTGTGGCTTGAAGCTAAAAGGGCCAAATTTTCACATTTGACAAAATAGCAATTGAAGTTTTGAGCTTGAACTGATGTGGATGAGTTTATAGTGACAGTCACTACCATTACATTCACGGATTGGTTGAAGAAATCTAATTCAATGATTAACTCAAAACAGCAAAGTATTGACATTGGCCCTTTTACCTCCAAGCCACAGATTCAATAACACATTAGACGCGGTGATCAAAATCAGCCTGGTGGAATGTTGGCAAAGGAATCACTTTGTGGCTGGCCGCAAGAAACCAACGAGTCACCTTTTTTTCTTAAATGACTCAATATACCTACTTTGTGATATCATTTTTGTCACATCTTTCTTCCTTTTTTGGGAGAGTAAAATTTCTACTATCGAACAAGACAATGGCGTATCTAGGAATTATGCTTGGGGGGGTGGGGGGGTGGTAATGACATAAAAAAGTTGAATACCTCTACATATAGTTAAAAAAATATAAGTATTTTTTCCATCATTCCAATTCAAACAAAAATACAAAATAAATAAAAGATATAAGTAGGTACAAAAACAAAGATTTCTTTCGTTAATAATATAATCACAAAATGAAATCCAGTCTCCTGTAGTATTTCTTATTTGCAAACCTTTCAATAACATTTGAAACATCTATTTGCACATCTCTATGAACATGAAGTAGAGCTAATCCAACCAACCACACTAACTGGCATTGTATTCAAAATATGGAAATACTTTTTTATCAAGGGAAATATGTTAGCGTCACAAGATTTAAAAAGAAAAAAAATCAAAAAAATAATACTATCAGCTGAACACTTGAAAGAATGCAATTTCAATTGGAAATAATTTTTTCATTGAATTTTGATAATCTGAGGCTATTGTTTATTGAGTAATTTTTTTGGAACCACCGATTTTATTAAAAACCTAATAATTGTTCACAGAATGACTCCATATTCTGTTTTGCTTCCTGGAGCACATTTTACATGTGTACTCACGCTATAAAATTGTATAAAAGTAGACTATTTTGTCAATTATAAATTTCTAAAGTTAACAAAATACGAGAAATTAGGTAAATATTGTAAATTTTTTTATGGATTTTTCACATTATTATCAGTTTTATGTCTGACAAAGGCATTTTACAACGATTTAAAAAAAATACACAATTTGTTTATAAAATATTCATAAACAAATGAAAAGTTGAATATTTTTCAGAAATTGTTTTCTTGCATTAGGTTGCTGAGCGTTTATTATGATTGAAAAAAAACATTCCTAATTTTTTTAAATTGTTTATAATAGTTTTTTTTTTTTTTTTATTATTTAAATAATATATTAAGTATTTTTTCTTTAAAATTAATAATTGGTTATTCTCCACCTAATAAGAAAAAAATGTTTTTATTAATTATGTAATTGTTTATTCACTTAACAATATGTTATAAACAAACTTTGATTGGCATTATAATTTTTTTTAATGGAACAAAAATAACAAAAGCAACCATATACGACAAACTGTTCAACATTTTTATTTTATAATTTTTCTAGAAATTTCTATAAAAATTACAAACAAATTTTTTTGAACATTTTGCCGTATATGGTTGTTTTTGTTATTTTTTGTACCATTAAAAAACAAATTGCCAAGCAAAGTTTCTTTAACTGTTGAGTGAATACACAATTACAATATTCATGGAAAAAATTCTTGTTAGGTAGAGAAAAACCAATTATTAATTTTAAAGAAAAAAAATTATTTATATATTATTTAAATAATAAAAAAATTAAAGAAACTATTGTAAATAAAAAAAAAATTCAATCATAATAAACTCTTAACAACCTTATTTTTTTAAAATATTCAACTTATCGTTTATAAATATTTTTTTTCAAAACGTTGTAAAATGCCTTATCAGACATAAAACTGATAATAATGTAAAATATCAATTACAAAAAATTACATATCTACTCGATTTCTCATATTTTGTTAACTTTAGAAATACCTAATTAACAAATTAATCAACTTTTAAACAATTTTATAGCATGGTATTATTCGATTTCTAATAAAATTGGCGGTTCCAAAAAACTACTTAATTAACAATAGCCTCACATTATCAAAATTGAATAAAAAAAATTGTTTCTAATGGAATTAGATTCTTTCAAGTATTCAGATGATTCTATGATTCTTTTGAATTTTTAAATTTATATTTAATAGTATAAAAAAAATTATGTGCATTGCTGTACTCCTGCATTAACGCCCACGCGGAGCCCTATTTTCAACCTTGAATTAATATTATAAATACCTACTTGAGATACAGTTCCTCTTCATGAACCTGTTTTTTTATTTTCTCTATCATCAATAGTTTTTGAGCTATTGCCAAAAAACTAAGTCCGTTGGGGGGAAGGGGGGGGGGGGTAATTACCCCCATTACCACCCCTCCCTTAAATACGCGCTTGGAACAAGACATGACCAGATGAAACAACAGTCAATAATAACAAATGTGCCCCCCCCCATCTTTGGTGTTTCAACCATAGAAATCATATTATATATATACCGGGTGGCCCATTAGTGTGAGGAAGTACAGTATCTCGCCTATAATGAGGAGTATGATGAAATGTTTCAGATAGAAGTTAAATGGTTTACTTTGTTGCTCATTTCAAAAATATTGTGGAATATACAGAGTGTTCCTTCGAAGCGGGGCAATACAAATCATCATTTTTTTAAATGGACCCTCCTGTAAATTTTTTTGCCGTTGAACTGTGCGAAATGTTTTACATAAGGAGGTATTTCCTTTTTTCGGAAATTTTGCGGTGTTGTCAAGTTATTGCTGAAAGTAACAAAATCTTCGGAAAAACAGACCACCACATATGCCATCATAAAAAATGTATGGATAAAATTTAAGCAGAATTATTTGAGACATGCAACACCAAGAGTGAGATGAAATGTCGGTATGGACTGAAAATTACATTTCTCAAACAGGACATTTTATACAGAGGCATTAACTTGACAAACTTCGAATATCAAAAACTTGATTTTTTTAAATGAAACACCCAGTATGTTATGTCACCATTTTGAAGAACTACTTTATTCCTACAATTTTTGTTGATATGACTTAGCCCCTAAAATTGACAGATTTTGTGAAATTTGCAATTTCATTTTATTTTGACTAAAACTGCGTGTTTATCACTTTCATATTTACAAAATTCAAGAACTAACAGTTTTCCATAGGTTATGCTCAGTACAAAACGCTCACTTAACCACAGACAATATCTACAGTGCTAAAATAATACTAACCGGTTGCTTGTAAACTGGTTCATGGTGCGCAAATAAATGCGTCATGCACTTCTCAGTAAGGCAAGTTGTGGTTCTCGTGTGCGTCATGCGCAATGAAACTGTTATGTAAGTGGGCTATGAATTTGACATTCAATGATCGATAAGTTTTGGCATAAAATAAAAATTACTGTCATACAATTTTGTATCTATCGCTTTATAATAAGAAGCATTTGAAATGAATTTCTCCACCGAAGAATTGACCGATATGATTTTTGTACTGGGGGCAAGTGATAAAAACTGTTTATTAGCGACCCGAATTTATAATGAACGATATCCAGACAGGCGACAACCCAGAAAAGAAGCGTTTGAAAAGTTGCTTCTTCGATTTACTCGAACAGGAAATGTCGCATATGAAAAAATAGAAAGAACCAAAACTGCATTAACTGAATAAACTGAAATGACTGTCCTCTTGAATGTTACAGAAGATCCTCATATCTCGCATAGAGAAATATCCAAACAAACTGACATAAGCCGGACTGTCATACAAAGAATTTTGAAAAAGAATAAGTTTCATCCGTACCGTTTTCAGTTACATCAAGAGTTATTAGATGATGATTTTGAGAAAAGAGTCACATTTTGTGAATGTGCTCAGCAACAGTTGCTACAAGACAGATATTTTTTTAATTATGTTTTATTTTCCGATGAAGCAACATTTCATAAAAATGGGTTTGTAAATAGACATAATTTCCATTATTATTCAACAGATAACCCCCATTTCTTTCGAACCACCAGTCAGACAAAGTGGTCCCTAAATGTATGGGGTGGCATAATTGGAAATTTCATCGTTGGGCCATATTTCTTTGAGGGAAGAATTAATGGTTCGATTTACCTCGATTTTTTGGAAAACCAGTTAACACAATTGAGTAATCATTTACCCATTCGAATCAAACGAAGGATGTGGTATTTACACGACGGAGCACCTGTTCACCACACTGTTCCTGTTAATAATTATTTAGACACTGCATTTCCCAGGAGATGGATAGGTAGAGGAGGTCCTTTCAAGTGGCCACCTCGCTCACCAGATTTGACAAAAATGGATTTTTTTATGTGGGGCTACGTTAAAGATCAAGTTTATAGAACACAAGGAGGATATGAAAAATAGAATTAGGGACGTATTCCAAAATATTCCAGTCAGCAATCAGCGAGTTAATGCAGAATTTCAAACCCGAATACATTATTGTTTGGAAGTAGACGGTGGTCACTTTGAGCAGTTGTTATAAATTTCTAATATTTTTTTTATCGTTTCAATTATTTACTCTCATAACTAAAAAAATAAATAAAAAGTTTTTGTCGTTTACCAGCTGTCCTCCCCTTATGAACGAGCAGCCCTCAGAAGTCGGAACTTGTGCGAGCCAATGATTAACGAGGTCTTACGTTTTAACGTGCGATTCCTAGCACTTTCTCTCGGAAAAAAGATTCTGCAGTCGCTAGGCTTTGAACCCACACGACTGGCAGATAGAATGATTGAAAAGCGATGCTTCTAAGAACACGGCTACCTGGTCCTAAATACTTCAACGAAAACATGTTTTCCAGACTTTTCCCAACCGATTTTCAGTTTTAAGTTTGACATTGCAATTATGTTTAATTCCAGTAACAGTAACTAAGTGTCAAAATCCTAGCTGGCCTTACGTAAATAGAAAGAGAATTTTTGACAAATTGAAAATTGAATTGCAAATTTCACAAAATCTGTCGATTTTAGGGGCTAAGTCATATTAACAAAAATTGTAGGAATAAAGTAGTTCTTCAAAATAGTAACATAACATACTGGGTGTTTCATTTAAAAAAATCAAGTTTTTGATATTCGAAGTTTGTCAAGTTAATGCCTCTGTATAAAATGTCCTGCTTGAGAAATGTAATTTTCAGTCCATACCGACATTTCATCTCACTCTTGGTGTTGCATGTCTCAAATAATTCTGCTTAAATTTTATCCATAATTTTTTTATGATGGCATTTGTGGTGGTCTGTTTTTTCGAAGATTTTCTTACTTTCCGCAATAACTTGACAACGTCGCAAAATTTTCGAAAAAAAAAATACCTCCTTATGTAAAACATTTTGCTCAGTTCAACGGCGAAAAAATTTACAGGGGGGTCCATTTAAAAACATGATGATTTGTATTGCCCCGCTTCGAAGGAACACTCTGTATATTCCACAATATTTTTAAAATAAGCAACAAAGTACACCATTTAACTTTTATCTGAAACATTTTTTCATACTCCTCATTATAGGCGAGATACTGTACTTCCTCACACTAATGGGCCACCCGGTATGTACTCAGTATATATATTATGATATCTATGGTTTCAACAGAGTATCGAATACCATGACAGTTGACAAGGAAAATATTTTAAAGTTACCGGCAACACTGCTCACCGCATGAAACGTCATCCATGATATTCCACCGGAAACATCTGCTCAGTGTTTATACACCACTTTGAGGTTAAAATAGCACGAACCATAAATCTCAAAAGATTGAAAATATAATAAATACCTTCGTTTCGTCCCCCTTGTCGTACTCCAGTTTCCAGTTGGAGTGTTCGTCGACGAGATTCTTCAACATGTCAAAGTCACTGTCTTCGGCAATTTTCACGATTCCGGGCTCCATTTGTCTGCAAAACGAAGCAGTGCTACTTTAGGATACCTTCATGTTTCATCCGATCACACTCAGAAACTAGGAGGACTTTCATAGTACGTATTTGATTGTCATTATTGATTTTTTTGGTAGTTTGTTTGTGAAAGAGTTGGGAGAGTGAACGCGTTCACGTCATTCTGAAAATATATTTCTGGATTGCAGATAAGTCCCAGTCTAGTCTAGTGTGTGACGACAGAGCGTTTCGATTCGGCACCACATATACGAGGGCGTGATATACCGGGGACGATCAGGAATATGTTCTGATTCCATTGGTAAGTTCACCTTATCCAATTGGGAGTTAGCATGATAAATCATTTACAGTGTGTTGGTAAATGTCATCTCTAACCTTTATCTCTCACGATATTAATGCAGCAGTTGAATTATTTTGCGAAACTATTTTTAGTGCAATGGAAACTTTCACTATAAAAAAATTCAGTACTTCCACCTTTCCAACATGGTTCACTCCTAAATTGAAAAGTTTAGTAAATGAAAAAAACCGTGCTCATAAACACTGGAAACATTGATGACTATTATGAGTTTTCCAGATTGAGAGAGACATGTATAGAGTTAAGGACTATTTGCTAACGGAACTATTTAACAAAGACCAAAAGTGACCTCTGTTCAAAAACTTTTAAATTTTTATCAATTTCCAAAGGAAAAGCCACAGATTACCATCCAAAACGTTATACGAAAATGAAGAGGGTACAAACAAAGACGAAATTGTCAATTTATTTGCGAAATATCTTTCTACTGTTTACTCCAATAAAAAACGAATCAAATACCGCACTTTAAATTTTCTAATAAAAAAGTAGATGTAAACAAACCATAGATATAATTCTTGCTAAAAAAGTGCACTTTCACCTCAACAACACCACTGCACATGTTGAAAAGAGCAACATTATGAATTGAATATTGATAAGTTTGTTATATTGAAGACCTAGTGAATGCGATACCTCTCTTGCGTCAATGTTACAAATGATTTCTGGTGAATACTCTCTTTTGGAAAACATTCTTCTTTGACTCATTCATCTATATGAGTTCTTAATTAAGACTGGAATAGATATAAACTTTTTAACAAAAAATTAAACCGACGAAAAAATCAACTTAAAAGCAAGAAATAAAAAAAACCTTCTTAGTCTTATTGATAATTGAGCTCCTAAACTAATGTGAGTAACTAATTTTGAGTCGGCGCAAACAAACCATTATCGAAGATCATTATATTATTTGGAAGAAGTACCTAATTCAATTGATAATTTCTTTGGCGCCGACTCAAAATTAGTTACTCACATTAGTTTAGGAGGTCAACTATCATTAAGACTAAGAAGGTTTATTTTATTTTTTGCTTTTCAGTTGATTTTTTCGTCGGTTTAATTTTTTGTTAAAAAGTTTTCATTTTTCAATTTTTTGTGGCTGAAATCTACTAATTACTACCTACTTAATTTTTTATTACTTCCAAAATACTTACTTACCTAGCTTACTCCAACTATTAACTATGATTATCTACTTTAACTATTTATTGTTATATAATATAAATTATTTTTGAAAGTTCTGGTTAGTTGATTTCATCACTTTGTATATAATTTCATCCTTTCATAGAATGCAATTATCGTGTAGGAGGATCTGTCAATGTCAACTACATATATGTGCCAATGTTCACAAGTGAAAAATCAATCATCCCCTATTTTTCTACCCATAGGGGTGGATCATTTCATTCCAAATTAAAATATGATCAACTATGAGGTATACCCTATCCAATGAAAAAAGAATCATCCAAATCGGAAAACCTACTGCAAAGTTATGCCTGATAGAATCGGTTAACGGACCAAAATTCAGAGCAATATCCTCCATTGTGCTACCCTTAGGGATGGATTCAAATTCAAATGGGACCAACTTCGAAGTACACCCTATCCAATGAAAAAAGAATCATCGGAATCAAACTGCTCTGTGAAAAGTTATGCGTGATCATACATAAAAAAAAATACGCGTTGACTAGAAAACCTCATTCTTTTTTATTTCGTCGGTTAAAAATCAAATAACATCTGAATGAAATGCAAATTTTCAATTTCAGATTTTGAAATGCTTAGTGCCGTTTATTATGAAAGCAACTGTGTTGTGAGTTAGACTCATAGACACATTAAAAATAAAGAGACTGTTTGAAACATTGGCGATCTTGACCACCAAGTTTTTGGTACGGCCAGTCGCGCATGGAGGCGCTGCCCGTAATCGACAGACGACCGATGACATGATAATTTTCCAATTTCGACATTTTTCAGAAAATAGAAGTTTATTGTTTACACATGTATTTTTTATTATGACAAACCACGCAATAATTCTTCCACTGTTATTGTCATTGAAAAATTAATGATAGTAATTATACTATGGACTTGAATAAGGAAAACAGGAAAATAGAATGCATTGTTATTTTAGTTGAAATGCGGATCACAAATGCTTTAAAACATGCTAACATCATATCAGCTATCGAAAATTTGGCGCGGAAAGCTCTTTTTAATTTTGTTTTTCAACAAAATGTCAGGATGAACTTACTCAATTTAGGCATACATTCCTTTAGATTCGCCATTTTGCGTACAAATCCCATTCAAATGCACTGTTTTCAAATGTAAACACTGGAAATTATGTATTTGTAACACTTCATTCACTGAAATTATATCAATAAGAATTTTTTTAAACCAAGTGAATCTCAAACTGAACTGACAGAATAAATAACAACTCTGACAAATGACTGCCAACTCTAACTGACAAATACTTTGGAAGCAGATAATGCGACGTTGCCAATTTGTTTCTGGAATGAGGAGATTTATTTTAACTATATGAACTGTTTACGAAGTCAGGACCGAATAAAAAAAATACGTTTTTGTTCGCAAATATGAACATGTGAATATTTATCAGTTAGGAAATTGAGGTCAAAAAAATTGTTGAAATGAGTTAATATCACAACCACGTGACTGAGTTCGATTTTATGGTGAAGAGACACGCCCGTGTTTCTAGTATTTCAAAAGTAAAAGAAGGGAACACAACCTAACCTAACTTGGATAACATTGCTTCCAAGTGGAACACAATCCATTTTTTTAATGAAAAGTAAATGCTATTGCTTATCAGGAAATGTAACTTGATGACTTTCTAATGTGAAAGAAGGAAACAGAATTTAACCAAATTTGGCTAATATTGGTATCCAAGTTGAAGGTAATCCATTTTTTTCAAATAGAAGGAAATCCAACTGTCACTTTCTAACACAAAAAAAGGAATACAACCTAACCTAACTGATTTTTTTTTTATTGTTGTTATTATCTCGTATTCTGCTTAATAGAAAATCCAACTTTCACTTATCGTTAATTCAGTGCGTTGGTTTCCGCAATTTTTGTTATCTGCTTGGTTGGTTTTTATCCTTTGCTAAATATTAAGAATGTACCAAAAAATAGTTTTTAGGTACCAAAAAATACAGCTAAAAATAGATCAGCCGGTAGAATACTGTATTGCAGATTCATTTTCTATATGATCAGATTGTCAAATGGCGTGGATTTTATTTTCTGGTAAAGTAAAATAGTGCTATTTTATAAATTGATAAAGACCATTACAAGGAAAATATACGTTTTTGGCTGATATTTCTCTGAAATAAGGTACTTATAATTGACCAACATGAACAGAGAGATATAACTGAAAACAGGTGAACATAATCTGTTTTTTTTTTACTAAATATTGTATAATCTTGCGGACTTATCTAAAATGAACAGGAATAGACCCATAACCGATGAAGAGCTTCTTCATCTTATGGAAGAGAGGCTGTCAGATGAAGAAAACAAGGATTATTTGGACACTTTTCCAGAGCCGTAATGCCAAGACATGTACAAACTCGTTATATAATTGTAAATTGTACCCTTATTATCAATATTATTTAGGGGAAGAACATTCAAACGGGCCAGAGTCGAAACCAAAGGCTAAAATAGACCCCACCGGAAAACATAAAGTAGGATCGCAGAGTTATATAACTCGTGCAGGAACTTTTAACTTCCTGTCCTTTTCGTGAAATATACTATACTTAGTTTGGTCAATGCCAACTCATGTGGCAACACTGTAACTAACAGAGCTCCACGGAAGTCATCGTTACTAGTATTTGATTCGTTTTCGTTGAAAGTTATAAAGATGGAGCCAAAAGTAATGAAATTGGCGTCTGGACTAGTTTGGAGTGCATGAAAACTTTGTTCAAAGCTAGAACGTGTAATGGTGTACATATCAATGCATTTTTTAGAAGGAAAATTAGATAATTAAGTGAAATAGTGGCCAGTTATTGTGTTGCTGGAATATAAAACAAGTAAGATTCTCCAGGAATTTTTTTTAACTTCAAAGGGCCACATTTCCCAAAGATACTTTTTCCGCGCCAAATTTTTCGATAGCTGCGGTGATTTTATCATGTTTTGAAGCATCTGTGAAAGTTTCATCGAAATATCGGTTGTCCCCATTTACGCCACCTTTACCTTTAACATTACTCATGAATGACAATTGACATTATTGACAATCATCTCAAATATTA
Source organism: Gonioctena quinquepunctata (assembly GCA_018342105.1). NCBI lineage: Eukaryota > Metazoa > Arthropoda > Insecta > Coleoptera > Chrysomelidae > Gonioctena > Gonioctena quinquepunctata. Next base: position 226,686 of record JAFIRS010000018.1, on the reverse strand, counting down.
TTTCCTGTTTATTCAAATGAAAAGACTTTCAAATAGGAAAATTACGTTTTTATCCAAACTTTCTGCCTGACATTTAAATCATATCTTCTTGTATCGCATTTATAAAGTCTAGTTCTTACTGTTTAGAGTGCTTGTTTCGTGAATATTTGTGAAATAATCCTTTTTAATTACAACAGTTCATTGATATCAACAAGCCATGAATTTGGGCATATTTTAACGCCAAAAAATAGTTTCGACTCTTTCCGCGGAAAATTTGGTTGCTCAACGAAGTTTAGCGTATTCTGAATCATCTGTGAAAATTTCGTGAAAATCGGTGACATTTCACTATGCTGCAGTAATTTTCACCCTCACCCAGCTGTCTAATTCGACTTATGTGCTCGTATTTGTATAAACTGGAACGACAAATAAGTACATACCTTTTATTCTTGGCGAAGATTTCTAGAGCTAATTGTCCGCAAATGTCGATGCATCCATATATGTATTTGAAAAGACTAGATGATTACTCGGTTTTCAATTTTTACGGAGCATTAATACTTCATCGTTAAACGCGTGTTTCAAAGAGCACAAAATGTTTCCACACAACACTTGTTCAATTCGCGACTGAAGCACCCGTACGTTTTATCGAAAGATAAGATTCTCCTATAAAAATTTGTACATAATATTCAGGTATGTATGAGCCAACAATAGTTTACGAAGTAACGCACCAGTGCTACGGATGAATTCTGTCGAAATTGAAATCTACTTTCCACTGCAGGTTCGTTGCTCACGATTATTCAGTTTATGATTTGGAAATGAATAATAACTTTTAACTGATTGAAGCACGAACCATGTACCTGAACTTCAATTGATGCATGTCATTTTAATTGTCAGTGTACGTTTACGAGTATAGAGTGTTAAGCGAAGTTTTGTGAGCTGTTATCTTGTATACGTTCCTACATAAATAAATTCAACGTGATTGATACAAGTGATTCATTGGAGCAAATTAAACCATTATTATATGTGGATGTTTCGAATGTTTGCGTGGGTATTGTGATAATGAAATTAACCGAAATAATTCTTTATTATTAGCATTAACATGTAGGGCTGAGTTGAAATATGGTGAAAAATTAAAAGAATTGTATCCGCTAGTCTGATTCGTTGCTAGATCATGGAGAGTACATTAAAAGGAATATATACTCCTAAGTTTTGCTTGTGATTAGCTGTTCTATTTCACGATTCAACCGCTATATTCTTGCAATGAAATAATTAATAAAAAAAAACTTTTTAAAGAGAAGCTTTAATTCAAATGTGCTGAAAAGTAAAAAATAATTGCTTTGGATGTGCGACGTAAGTTATTCCGCGAGTTATAGATTCAAAAGCGCGTTGCGCAATGTTTTCAGTTCGAATACAAAAACTTTTGAATCTACAGTGCTAGTCAAAAGTCCCCTCCCCCCCTCGTATCTTTTGAACGGGTATACTTATAATAATGAAATTTGGAGGGTGGAAATAAACGGATGTAGGCTTCTCAACTGGTCATAACAGGTGACGCAATAGTCATAAATGACGTCACAAGGCCACTGTGACCAATAATTTTAAAATGGACCCTATGGCAAGTGACAGCTCGTTTGAAAGGTATTGAAAATACCTATTCAGTCATACCAATTTTGTTTGGGTTTCGGCTGATTTTGATTGATAAATTGAAGAAATACGAAAATTATAGTTTCGCATTTAATTAATAAAGATTTTAAAGTACGCCTCTGGTTAATTGTCAAAAAGGTTGACGCTTTTGAATTCTCTACTTGTCAAAAGTGTTTATACCTTGAAAATTTACCTAAGCTATTGTTTAACGAGACGTTTAAGTGTTTACATAGGCAAAATGGTACGTACTGTAGCCGACAAAGTAGCAGCTATCTTAATAATTGGTGAATGTAGAAACAATTTCCATGCAGCGGAACGACTGTTTAATGAGAGGTACCCCGATCGCCCTATATCGAGGGTTTATTTGAGGGAGCTTCATCGGAAGTTTGAAGCATCAGGTAGTGTTCAAGATGCCAAACGATCTGGTCGACCAACAATTAGTGATGACAAAAAAATTGACATAATTGGAGAAATGGTAGTAAACCCTACTTCTTCCACAGCCCAAGTTGCGTCTATCTGTGAAGTCAGTCAAAGGACAGTACATAGGGTGTTGGCTAAAAACAAATTTCATCCATACAAATTAAAAATGGTGCACCAACTTTCAGATGATGACCCCGACCGAAGACTAGAATTCTGTGAAACTATGTCCAATAAAATGAACCAACAACCAGGCTACATACAGACAATTTGTTTTAGTGACGAAAGTACTTTCTTTCTCAATGGAAATGTTAACTCTCATAATGTGAGGTATTGGAGTGACACAAATCCTCACATCTTTCGTGATAAACATACTCAATTTCCAGAAAAAGTAAATGTTTGGGCAGGTATTTTGGGAAACCACATAGTTGGGCCTCTTTTTCTCAATGCTAACTTAACCGGTGAATTGTATCTGGAGATGTTACAAAATGATATTGAGGCGTTAATTCTTGAAATTCTAGAAGATAATCCAGATGAATTCGACAACTTGGAAATAACGTTTCAACAAGATGGTGCTCCTGCACACTATTACGGTGCAGTAAGACGTTACCTAGATGAAGAATATCGTGGTAGATGGATTGGACGACGAGGTTCGATCGAATGGCCAGCTCGGTCACCGGACCTTACACCATTAGATTTTTTCTATGGGGTACTTGAAATCTAAGGTTTACGCTACAGCACCTGACAGTATTGCCATTCTGAAACAACGAATTGTTGAAGAATGTAGGGCAATTTCCGCTGACACACTGGGACGAGTACGACAAGAGTTTAGCAATAGGATGCATTACTGCCAGGAAGTAGATGGAGCACATTTTGAACACTTATTATAAGAACTGGTTCTTAAATCTTTATTAATTAAATGCGAAACTATAATTTTCGTATTTCTTCAATTTATCAATCAAAATCAGCCGAAACCCAAACAAAATTGGTATGACTGAATAGGTATTTTCAATACCTTTCAAACGAGCTGTCACTTGCCATAGGGTCCAATTTAAAATTATTGGTCACAGTGGCCTTGTGACGTCATTTATGACTATTGCGTCACCTGTTATGACCAGTTGAGAAGCCTACATCCGTTTATTTCCACCCTCCAAATTTCATTATCATAAGTATACCCGTTCAAAAGATACGAGGGGGGAAGGGGACTTTTGACTAGCACTGTATAACTCACGGAGTAGGTTATTCCGTCGGCGTCGCACATCTAAAGAAATTATTTTTGAAGTAAAACTTCTTTACGCACGCTTGACTTGGGGAGTAAGCTGGTGAATGCGTGACGAGAGCGTTACGAAAAGTGTGATCGGGCGAAGCGAACGGTCTCGACAAATAGACCACACGCTTTTGAAAATGGTAAAAAGTGAAAAAAAATAATAGTAGGATGAAACCCATTGGAAAAGGAAGAGAATATAACAAAAATGAAAGGAAAAATAATTTACGGGCGATTAGATGTCGGGAAGTGGAAGGGGGTGAGTTTTTAAGGGTAAAAAACGGTTTATCTCGATTTCCGGCAAAACTACAAGTCCTATGGAACAAACTGGATTCATCTCCTCGTTAAATCGATCAAAGTAGTTGGGAGTTCCTTCATAAAAAGCTAACTAAAGACGGCATCGTACTTCCCAATTCTTATAGTGGGCTTTGAAAACAATCGCGTTGCACACGCCCTGTCAAACTTCAGTTGACGTGAATTCAGTTCTTTTCGGAAATTATCGGTATTCGGAGGTAATCTAATTGCGTTTCGGAATTACTCTTTTATGAAAATTGATCTGTACTGCTTGTGATAGTGATATCATTTGATAGTGGAAAAGACGAAGTGAAAACAAACAATGTGTGATTCCGAAAAAGCGGCTTACTACTGCATGTAAGTACTTCATAAGGATATAAATCTCTTCGAGTATTCTTGAATGGTCATGAAAACATTCCGTAATATGGTCTTTGGAAAACCACATGGGTTGTTTGAATCTCAGATCTCATGTAACAAATTATGTGAACTACGTTATTGAATTTCATATTCCAATCACTATTCGAGTTGCTACCTGTCAGTTTGTCACAGCCTTCTAGTATTCAGCCCATTCGACTAAGTACAGAAATTTCGTACAAAATAGATCACGTTGAATTGAACATCCTGTGAACTTCTGTGGTGCATGTCTGATTTTGACAAGAAATTGTCACTTATAATCTCCCTAGAGCATGAATTATTGCCGGAAATTTTTTGAGTACATGAATTTTTTGAAAATTTTCACGAGTCGCGAAGCGACGAGGGATAATTTTCTTTAAAAATTCATGTACGAGACAAATTTCCCGCAATTAATTCAAGCACGTGGGGGATTCGGTAAGAAAATGTTATACCGGAATTATATTTAAATAGAAAACATTAAGTAAATATTTATTTTGACGTTATTCACAAATAAATAGAAGGCTGTGTGTAATGGAGTTTTGGGGGAGATTTTTTTCTGATTTTCCCCGTTCCCTAGTAAAATAAAATATATAATATCAGATAAACTATTATGAAAATTAATTGATTTCATACAATTTTCTTACTAGGTTTCAGGGAAATGTTAATATTGGCTAAAAATGAAAGTGGATACGTTCGTATTGCGGGAGATATTTTTTTATTTTCCCCGTGCCCTAGTAAAATAAAATATAATATCAGATAAACTATTATGCAAAATTAATTGTTTCATATAATTTTCTTACTAGGTTTCAGGGAAATGTCAATATTGACTACAAACAAAGGTGATATACAGCAAAAAAAAATTAACTATACCTATACATATATACTTGAATATTTTTCATATTCTTTCAGGTTTAATTCTAAGAAAAATTAATATTAGCGGTAATAATTTGTTTTTCAAATAATTCAGGAAATCGGGATATTTTATTCTTTATTCTAAATAGAATGTTGTTGGCGTATGTTGCCGGTTAAAAAAATATTTTGTAAAGTTAGCCATGTATTTGACATTCACTACTCCTGTCAATCAATATTTTATTCGTAGCATTATAAGTTCCTCATAACATTGTATACAATCATAAGTTAGTAAAAAAGTGATAATAAAATGAACTTTCAATCGTATGAATTGTGTTTGTTCCTTTTGCAAAGAATTACAGCACATTAAAATGTACCATAAAAATGTAAAATATCTAACATACCTAGTGGAAGAATCTGGATTAAATCCTGAGCAAGAAAACTTATTTAAAGAGATTGGCAACATTCTGCGTGATATTGTGCCTTCTTTTGGACACAAATCTAATACTCAAAGAAATAAACTGGTGTCTCAGTATTATTTTTACTTTATGAAACACAGGCTTTTGTGTTCACACTTCTTTCACATAACCTGAAAATTTATGTGAAAAATTCAAATAACCAAGTCTTTGGTTTTTTATTTTTATCTTCTGCAACAATTTTTTTGTTCACGAAATTTGGTGAAAACCTCTTTTTTATGTTCTAAACACACTGTAATTTTTTTGATTTAAAATATTTATTTTTTCACCTTATGTTGACTTAATTTCGAAAAAGTACCCTAATTTTCATTCGAAAATTCTCCCGTCAAAATATCAGCTTTTTTTAAAAAGTCGGTGGGCTTTTTGTTCGTTAAAAGCTCTACTTTCTGATGGTATAAAAAAAAGAACATTACTGTGACAGAAAATGCAAAGAAACGAAAAAAACTCGAATCCGAATTTAATAAGACATCTACAATATTTTGAGAAAGTTGTAGAATCTTCTTTAAATTATATGCGTAGATGCCTATTTATTGCTATTTTAAGATAACTTATATACCTGAGTGACCTACGCAAAATTTTAGCCCATCAAAAGGTATTTCATAGAGAAGTGGGGAAGGGGCTAGGAGGGTCTGGGCCTTACTACCTCTTATTTCTTTGCATTTTCTGAGAACATTTACCATAGTAATGTATATTTTTTTACACTATCAGAAAGTAGAGATTTCAACGAACAAAAAGCCCACCGACTTTTTTTTAAAAACCTAATATTTTGACGGGAGAATTTCCGATTGGAAATTAGGGTGCTTTTTCGATATTAAGTCAAAATAAGGTGGAACAACAAATATTTTAAATAAAAAAATGACATTGTGTTTGGGACATAAAAAAGTAAGTTTTCACCAAATTTCGTGTTTTTTTTTTTATAAATGGTAAAAATAAAAAACCAAAAACTTGGTTATTTGAATTTTTCACATAAATTTTGAGATTATGTGAAAAAAGTATTAATGAAAAAAGTGTGAATACCAAAGTTGTAGATATTTCTATTACCTACAACTTTGCTATTTAACATTTTTCCATAGGACTTGTAGTTTTGCCAGAAATCAAGATAAACCGTTTTTTCCCTTGAAAACTCACCCCTTCCACTTCCCGACCTCAGATCGCCCGTAAATTATTTTTCCTTTCATTTTTGTTATATTCTCTTCCTTTTCCAATGAGTTTTATTCTACTATAATTTTTTTTTGTTTCAAAAATTATCGACCATGGTCTAAAAGGTGAGTGTTTATCTCATACTAGTTGCTGGAGTCGTAGCGTCATATGCAGCGTTCCTTGTCTATTTTCTCCCTCTACTAATACGCGGCATTCTACTCTCGACATTGGGGCGCGTATAATTGGTGACATCGTGAATGAACATGACAATAATCAAATGGAAGTTCATGATGAAAATCCCACTATAGATCATGTACAAAAACCGATACAAATTATTGGAGTTGGGTAAATTAATTTTTATTTTATTTTTATAATCATTCATGATTCTAATAATAATTTACTAAATTTACCAAATTAAAATGATGAAATTATAGGTTATTAGAAAATTAATATATGTATATGTAAATACATGTATATATTATACATATATACATGTATATATTATACATATATGAATATATATATATATATATATATATACAGGGGGTTTCCTAACTACGGTACGAAACTTCAGGGGGTGTTTCGTTAGGTCATTTGACAAAAAAAAGTTCCCATGAACATATGTCCGGAGTTGCTTCGTTTCTGAGATACAGGGCGTTGAAGTATAAAAAAAAGGTATTTATAAAATATCCTGAATATCCTGAAACCGATGTGGTTGAAATGTGGTACAGCTATTTGAAGTAATAAGGCAATTATTTGGCCCTAAGTAGGTCCAGTGGCGTCTTAGTGGGCACCACAGCCAACAATACTGAGAAAAAAATTATTTTCTCCTTTTCAGTGCATTTGAATATAAGCGTGGGTTCTAAAAAGGTTTTTATAAGCGTGGTGAAAATACAACTTTTTGGCCTCCTGTGTTTTTTTTCATATTTAGCTTAGTTTTCGAGAACAAAAAAAAAATGAAGGCACACTAACGCTGAAATGGCTGACATGCACTTTATTTATGGATTAGCAAATGGAAATGCGGAAGAAGCACGGAGAATCTACCAGGATAGATATCTTAACAAAGTAATTCCATGTGCTAAAACATTTAGAACGCTACATGCAAGATTATGTGAAACTGGAAGTTTTAATAAAAATGTAAGTGGTGGAAGACCAGAAACTGTAACAATGCCTGAACTAGAAGAAGCTATACTTGATGCGATAGAAGAAGATCCTTCAAATAGTACCAGGTAGATTGCACTACAGCTTGAAGTAAGCCCAAAAACCGTTTGGAAAGTTCTAAAAAGAAACCTCCTATACCCATATCACATACAGCGGGTCCAAGCTCTACTGCCTAGGGATTTTCACCCGAGATTGATGTTTTGCAGGTGGTTGATTCATACGATGGCACACAATAATAATTTTTTAACAAATATTTTATTTACGGACGAGGCAAATTTCTCACGAGACTCTATTATGAACTTTCACAATAACCATTTCTGGGCCGACGAAAATCCCCACATTATTAGAGAAAGTCATTTTCAGCAACGATTCTCGCTGAACGTTTGGGTAGGAATTGACTCTTTTTTTACCAGCAAGATTATCAGGTCCATCCTACACGGCTTTTTTGTGAAATCATTTACCCATTTTGTTGGAAGAAGTACCCGTACTTGTAAGAGGCAACATGTGGTTCATGCACGACGGAGCTCCAACTCATTTTAGTGTTCTTGCTCGTCAGCATCTCGACATCACCTACCCTAATCGCTGGATTGGACGTGCAGGACCTCAACATTGGCCCGCTCGCAGTCCTGATATGAATCCTCTAGATTTCTATTTATGGGGTCATCTGGAGGCTCTCGTTTATAAAACCCCTATACTAGATGTGAATGACTTGAGGAATCGAATAAGTGACAATTGCAATGTCATAAGGAATACTCCAGGTATTTTTGAACGTGTCAGACAATCAATGACACATCGATTGCAGTCGTGTATTTTATCAGACCGTGGACATTTTGCTCATTTACTTCAAAGTCGAAATTGTATATTTTTTACTTTAGGTTTGTATTTCATGTTGTCCATGGATAATTTGTAGAATAGGTTAAAGTATTTGTTTCTCGAAAACGAAGCTTGATATGAATAAAACACAAGGGACCAAAGAGTTATATTTTCAGTTGTTCAATCTAAAAAAATAAAATACTACAAAAAAAGTACTTTTTTTTCTCAGTATTGTTGGCTGTGGTGCCCACTGAGACGCCCCTGGACCTACTTGGGGCCAAATAATTGCCTTATTACTTCAAATAGCTGTACCACATTTCAACCACATCGGTTTCAGGATATTCAGGATATTTTATAAATACCTTTTTTTTATACTTCAACGCCCTGTATCTCAGAAACGAAGCAACTCCGGACATATGTTCATAGACTTTTTTTTGTCAAATGACCTAACAATCACCCCCTGAAGTTTCGTACCGTAGTTAGGAAACACCCTGTATATATATATATATATATATATATATATATATATATATGGAGCTGAAGAAGTTTTACTTCAGTCGTGTGGTCTGAAGTACACTCGTTTTTTTTACTTTTTAGCGCATTTCAATAAAAGCTTGCCTTTAGAAAGGTTTTTTTATTGATTATTTTAATTTGTGCTTTTTAGTAAGTACACCTTAATCTATGCATTTATGTTAATGCATCTTCATTATGAGGCCTTTTTCCTGTAAGTTCTGAGCTATCTAGTTCTTCAATGAGGATACCATCTAAAGATTAGCTCGTCCGCCATCTTGGAGCTGCCATCTTCAATTTATGAATTCTGACAAAAAAATCACTAATCTTCATAATCTACGACACCAAAAACCTCGACATACCAATTTTGAATTGAAAGGGCCATTAAAAACTTGTTCACCATCTTGGACCGTCATCCAGAATTTATGAATTTTGACAATAAATTCATGATCTCCGACCCCAAAAACCTCCACATACCAATTTTGAATAGAATCGGACCATAATCACAGAGATCGTCTGCCATCTTGGAGCCGCCACTTTGATTTTATGAATTTTTACAAAAAACTCATAATCTTCGACCCCGAAAACCCCCACCTATCAATTTTGAATCAAATCAGACCATAATTACAAAACTCGGGTGCCATCTTAAATTCTTGAATTTTGAATGAAAATTCATAATCTCCGACCCCAAAAACCCCCACATACCAATTTTGAGTCGAATCAGACCATAAACACAAATCTCGTCCGCCATCTTAGAGCCGCCATTTTGTTTTTTCTCCAACAAAAATTCCATAATGCACTGTCACGGGAATTATGAACACCTGCCAAATTTCACGTTAAGGGGGCTACTAGAAGTGGGTCAAATTTAACTTGCAAGATTTAATTACAGACAGACACAGGGGCAGGTGAAACTGAATGAAAGCTTATAAAAACGTTGATCATTTTCGAGTAAATTAAAAAAAAACAATTATTCAGTCACATAAATCAACAGAAGATCCTATCTCTTTGTTGATATCCGAAATTTATAAGTCACTGGTTCTCTGTGTTTTTCTAGACCTAGCCAAAGCCACTGTAAGTCACTCACAATTGTTGGAGACTTTGGACGATATTGGCGTTAGAAGTAACCGACTTAACCTAATGAAGTATTAGATAGATAGATACATATTAATTTCCAAACTAATAAAACATAGAATTAGTGGGTCGTCAAAATAGTACAATGAATAACATATAATAAGTGTATATAAACTTGTATAAAGTAAAATTTACACTAAGAATAAAGTAAAATATAAGATATGAGGACAGACTGGGGGAGAGTCTATCACAAGAGTTCGAGTTCAGTAATGCTCAGATCAAGATACTCCCTGATCGAATAGAAACATTTTATTAGTAATAAAGCTTTGATTCTGTTAACTGATATAGGTTGAGACACTTGATCTTTGAAGGTAATTTGTTATAAAGTTTCAGATTCAGAGAATTTTTTTGTGACATCAAGAGCCTGCATCTAGGTGTCGTGAGAGAATTTGCATTGCGAGTGGAGTAAGAGTGTATTTCTGATTGCACAGTGTATTTCTTTTTGTTTTTATGAATTTCAGGTAAGGATGAATATAGAAATAAAGTAGGCATAATTTGAAGATTAGCAAAAAGAGGGCGACAGTGTTCGCGATGATGAACTCCAGCCATGACTCTAATAACTCTTGTACTAAGAAAGCTTTATGAGCGAGCCATGTGACTTTGGAATAAACCAAAGTAGCATGATTTGAGTACGTGCAAACTAACGCAATGCCTCAAACGTCGGATCATAAAGGTGATACTTGATAATTTTTTTGTTAAAGACTTGTTATGAGGAGCCCAGTTGAGTCTATCATCAAGTTGTACGCCAAGTAATTTGACGCTATTTCCCTGAGGAATATTTGTTTTAGAGGAAACGATGAGAGACTGATTTTTCTCGATATTGATTTTCAGTTTATTTAATGTGAACCATACTTGAGCTACATTTAATATATCAACAGCTAAAGTACTAACGTTTTCTAGGTTAGTACTTTGGGAGACAAATGTTGTGTCGTCCGCGAAAAAAACTCTCTTGATCGGTGAGGAACAGTAGTAGAGGTATTAATATAGATCAAAAAGAGGAGGGGGCCCAGAACAGTGCCTTGAGGGACACCATGGGAAATGTTCTTACGATTAGAGAGATCCCCACCAAGTCTAACACATTGGGTTCTACCACCCAGATAAGATTCGAAGAAGTCCAGTGCCAGGCCTCTGATACCATAGAAATACATCTGTTGTAGTAGGATAACATGTGAGACACAGTCAAAGGCCTTAGATAGATTACATAGCGTGAGTTGTGAATGTTTGCCTTTTTCCAGGCCCTCGACTATATCTGACACAACTTTTAGAAGAGCCTGGGTTGTTGATCGATTTTTCCGAAAACCGAATTGGCCAGGACATAAGAGAGAGTTGCTTTCAAGGAAGTTATATAGTTGTTGTTTGAGAATAATTTCAATAATTTTACCCAATATCGGTATAATCGAAATAGGCCGAAAATTGTTAATGTCATCTGTGCTACCCTTCTTCAGAACCGGTAGGACCACAGAGTACTAGGAAAAGTTCCAGAGGAAAAATAGTTATTTATCAGAATAGCCAAAGGATCGGCAAGGATGTCGGCTACAGATTTGATAATTTTACTGTTGAGCTCGTAGGCATCAAAAGCGTTGGAATTCTTCATGCCTAGAATAATATCATAAAAATCAGCAGGAGTTACCGGATTCAAAACAAACGAGTGTACAGGAGTTTTTATTGTTTTTAGGTGAGATATTGGTTCATGGGAAATGAGGTAGAGAGCTTATGATTTGCTCGGCAGTAGAAGTAAAATAAATATTGAATTGATCCACCGGTATATTAGACTCAATTTGCTTTTTTCTATTTCTATTGCCTTCATGGTTGATTATGTTCCAACTGTCCCTCATTACATTCGTGGAGTTGAGTAGGTAGCTGTTGTAGGCTTCAGTTTGGAAATTATTATTTGATTTTTATAGTCCATACTCAATGTTTTGTATGCATTTAGAGAACAAGTATCTCTGTCGACATCTTGTATGGTTTTCAGAGCATTTAGCGTATTACGCATTGGAGTAAGTTCCTGATTCACCCAAGTGACTGGTAGTGAATTAGAAACAACGTCTTTTTTTCTCAACGGAAAAATAGAAATCACAAGATCGTTTAATAGATTAAGTAGATTCTGCATATGGAACTCAGGAGTAATATTATTGTTTAGAAACCAACTCCAATTATAGTCCATAAGGTGGGATCTCAACCTATCTAGACCGTGCCTGTGTATTGGGCGGGTCCAGTGAGTCCAATTTCTCCTCGGAATCCTGTCATATATGGTGATAAATTGCCCTCGATGATCGGATAGGCAAGGCTCTGAGACCCCAGAATTAAATTGGCATTTGTCGAGATTGGTCACAACATTGTCCACCCGAGTAGCAGAAGTAGGAGTAACACGTGTATAATAAAAAATTGTAGTGCATAAGTTGAATGACTCGATTAGGTTTTCGAAGGTAGATATTATCTAGAAAATCGTTAACAGTTTGTTAAAATTGAAGACGAAATGAGCTATGCTTCTACGGTGAGATTCGGTGTTCCACAAGGTACTGTTATCATTAAATACTAGTTGAGGTGAATTATCGATGAGAAACATTTTCAAACGAAAAAGATTACTAGTAATAAACAGAGAATATAGAGAAAATTCAAAGGGGTGGGAATGGGTGAAAAGTACGCCAAAAAGTATTCCCTTTGGAAAATAGGTTGTCTGGCCCCTGAAGAAGCTCCATGCAAAATTTGGAAGCTTAAGATTGAACCCAAGCGCAGTTTTCGATTTTTCAACTTAGCCGGGCCCTACTTTCACCCTGAGGCCGGGCCCTACTAAAAAAGTCTTCCACTCGGATTTTCCCGATGTAAAGTCGTCGAATTTTTGCGATGATCAATTTTGGGGCCCGACATTCTCAAAAACAGGTTTTGAGTAGTGCGCCTCAACCAAATCGATTTCCGCTTTGTCAAATGATTACTAGTCACTTTCTAAACAAAAACTTTTAACAAAAAATAAACCGACGAAATACGGAACTGAAAAGTAAAAAATAAAATAAACCTTCTTAGTCTCCATAACTAAGCTCCTAAACTAATGTAAGTAACTAATTTTGAGTCGGCTCCAAACAAACAAGCAAATGAATTAGGTTAGGCGTAAAATAATGGCATATTTTAATGAAATTTAGTACAAGTTAGTAGAAAATTTTAAATTCCTATTTTATATTTGCGCGGTGACATTCTGATAATTTTTTTAAAGTAATTTAATGATCTTCGTTGATTGTTCGTTTGGCGCCGACCCAAAATTAGTTACTCACATTAGTTTAGAAGCTTAGTTATGGAGACTAAGAAGGTTTATTTTGTTGTAATGTATACGTAGGTAGCGTTCTTTTGGTGTATGTGAATGTCATGAATTTAGGTTGTTTGGTATTTATACTTGAAAACTTATAATTCATCCATTTTTGATATTGAGGAGATCTTCTTCAGCTATAAGTTTCAGCTGTTACCATGTCTCAGTCACAGTACTACTATGTCATCGGCAAAACTTATTATGTTTCCGATACTATTTGATAATAAAATATTGTTAATATATATTATGAACAAAATGGGCCCTAGAACATTTATTTCAACCCTTATATAAGGGCTGTTCGCCCCCGCCGGCTCAAATAATCTATTTGAGCGAGGAAGAGGACATAAATGAACTTAGGGAGATGAATGAATGCCACCAAATGAATTCTTTGGCGTTAGGCTCGGACACCTCAGTAAAAAGTTATGCGTGATCATACATAAAAAAAAAATATACGCTTCGACTAGAGAACCTCCTCCTTTTTGGTTTCGTCGGTTAAAAACAACTCAAAATGATTTATTTTGCCCTAGTCCACTCAAGGCTGAATTATGGTATCATCGGTTGGGGTGGCTCCGCCCGTGTGTATCTTAGAAAACTCACCAATATACACAAAAAAAAATGAATATATACAAAAAACCCTTGATATATCCTACTGAAAATGTATTCCAAGAAACTAAAATATTTGACTTATAACAATCATTCTATTAAACGGTACCCAACAAACATTATAGGTAAAATTTACGTCATTTCGACCTTCGAATAGGTCAGCGCCCTAATTGGCGAAGGTAATTATTACGTTATAATTACCTCAAAATAACCATTATGGGGAAAAAAATGGAAGTAATTCAGAAGTCGAAATTTGGGAAATTAAGACATTTTTCCTTATAAGTTGAAGGCATAAATAGGTAAAATTGCCTCCAGACTAGTCGACTGATGGTAAAAATGTAGTCATTTTTACCTATTTCAGGTTATAAACACTGTAATAAAACAAACAACAAACCATGGCAGGTTAGAAGAAGATGATAAAAGTTTACTGTATATTGTGTATCTTAACCTACATGCTTATTCGTGAAAGCGTTGAAGTTGACATGAACATGGCGTATGAAGAAAGAACTGTCAATAAACGTATAGCAGAGAATGCAATAAGTGATGGTTTCGCATTCACACCTAGTTGTGATTTTATTTGCGATCCAAACTTTTCTGTGATAATGTTGATTTTTACTCGTCTAAAACAAGTGGGCCCATCAAATTATTAAATTTGTATGAAAAAAAAACATTAATTTATGTCTACTTTCACAACTTTTTCCATCAAACACTGATTTTATAGATGAAGTATGTGTATACATATCATATTCACCTATTTTTTGACTACCAATCATTAAAATGTGGTCGATTCGAGAAAATTATGGATTATTTTTACAATGGCGGAATCGGTTCAAACTGAAAAATATGGCGTAGGTTCCATATGGGACCTATATGTCGAAATTCCTTAAAATGTTGACTATGAGAACACATAGACTTTGTTCAAAGTCGAAAGTAACCTTTATTCCTGACTTTGAAGTCCATTTTCCTTATCTTGGGATTTCAGACCCTTTCACATTGTGGTCACGTGATGAAATACAATATATGTTATTGGATGTTTTTTCATGCATGTCTATACGTTTCGTTCTCTGGATGGATTGCGTATCATGGATAATAAATTTATATTTTACTTATTCTATGTTCTGTGCAGAAACACTCAAATGTCAATACAGGGTGAAAAAATCAATATGTTTTGCTAATGTTAATGGTGAAGCCAAGTAACCTATAGTTACTCAGAGAAATGGATATAGACTAGAAAACCCTGTAATGAGTGTTTATTCTGAAATTAAATATAAAATCCATCAGTAATGTTGATAATAGTACGCGATATTTATATTTCAGTGCACATCTTCCCAGAATAGAAACCATGAATAATGTTATTGTCTAATGAGGGAATCACTTTCCGGAGAGAAATAGCCAATCATAACATTTTAAATATAAAATCGTGTGTTGTGATTGGCTGAATAATTTTGATTTGACATTTCTGCGTTCCGCATGCGGTGCCCGGAAATATACAATTTATCAGCCAACTGTAAATACCATTAAAAAATCGACCAATTATGATTTGCTTGATTCTGACTTTTCCGGAAGCCACAATGATTGGTTTTGAAATTTTCGAAGCCATGGAAACTCATCATTTCAACACATCAATCTCTTATTTTTGTTAAAATAAATTTTCTATTTGATTTGATTTTTTTGCGTATTCAATACTTTTTCATCCATTTACTTCAAAAGGATGAACTTCATTGAATTCCATTTTGTCGCTGCATCATTGAAAACGTCGCGGCTGTAGTTTACCGCTGGCGACAGACGAAGCTTTCTGAACGCAGCCCATTCATTGTTCAGTATCTCTCACCGACATGACCTGAGACCTAACCAAAGTTTAAGGTTAACGCTTTCATGTTTTTATTTCAATAATGGATGAGTGTTTTAAAATAGTTGCCGTCATAAAAAGACGTGGAGCAACACCCATAGTTGAATATTCCTATGTACCACATAAGTGGGAACAAAAAGGAGAGTGTTCTACCATCTTTTGGTAATTCAGATTTTCCATGCATTATTAATATTTTAAGTAGGTCACCAACTGCTTGTATGGAGACTTTATGCGACAAGGCCCAATGTCTGAGCTCCTCTAACAATGAGAGGTTATCTTCCAAGCTTTGTGCCTTATTCCCATTGAACTCATCGTCTTCTGATCCATATTTTTCCCCGGTATCATCATCAGTAAAAGCAATTTCACACTCTACATTAATTTCTGAAGTTGATGATGACAGAGTGGAAGATGATGGCTCTGATCTCTGGACATCGGAAAGTATAGGATGGTTTCGGATTATATTTTCATTTGTTCTCATTCTGGCAGCTAATCGATAATAGTTGGTGGTATACCTGTATGGTTTACTAACTATTCGAATTTTTGCTCGGCATTTTATAGATTTCTAAAATTTAGGGCACAATAAAAAAATTAAAGGAAGTAAATTATATCATGTCATCCTCATCTGAATCGATTTGGTCTTTAATATCTGATGATAAACTAAGTTACTTTGAGGATTTTATTTTAGGTAACTTTGACTTCGTTGTAGACATTTAGTCTGATTAGACAAATATTGTGGTAATCTCGCCCTCATTGTAGAGCAGTAGGTATAAACTAGGTCAAGAAATGTCCAGGCAACTCCTTCAACTTAATTGGTGCCAAAATAGGTAATGAAGAGTATATAGTAGACCTGTTTACTGACTTGTCAATTCCCTGACTATATGAACACACATGAGGTGATAATTAGGTAATTATTCACCAGAAGGTTTTTCCTGAGAGTTCCAAGTATTTTGAACACACTTTGCTGGTTACCTTTAGGTAAAATTTAACCTAGTAAATAACTCTATTAACCCATGAGGCTGTGAAGGTATATTTGAAGTAATAACAAGTAATTTCATACTACGCACTACGCCTATTGAGTTTTTAGTTTTTGAAGGAGATTTGGTGGTCTCAATTGTGGTTTTTATAACTCCAATTATAACTTTGGAGTTAGTCAGTACTTGAAGGTAAAATATTTGGTCAGAAATGGGTAGATTCGGACTTACCCCACTGCTTGGTATAATTTTCCTATAATGTTAGTTGGATAGTCATATACCAATACAAAAACGATACAAGACAAAGAAATACCCGATGTAAAACCCCATTTACATCGAATGCTATAGGACAAAGGAGTATTGCCTACGTTGCTCCAAGGAAGTACTGCATAATCCATGAAGAAGTGAGAAATAGTCACATGACTAAACTATTTAAAAAAGTTGCAAAATCTTCATCTCAACTTATTCAAGGGAAAAACTTGTTTTTGTATTACTTTTTTTTCTTTCTCTTTTTTAATACATACTTTTTTCTTTCTTCGAGTCTCAATTTAAATATTTTATAAATATGTGTTAACATTCCGTAACAAACTCTACATAACATCACGTATGCCTACGTGCAGCCTGAAGGCTTTGTAGGAACTTTTGGTTTATTTTCAACCAATATGAAACCCATGTATTATGTGTCTGTCTGTATACCAATAAAAAAAACATTGTATACTAATTGTAATTCTACACTCGTTATTATTGAACCAGTGGGGTCTGATATGCTTTTATCGATCTCAGATAAAGATTGTGCAAATCTTGCCAAACTCATCTCATTATTTATACGTACTTATCGAATTGTAAACATATCAAGTGACGAGCTCGTAACTCGCGAAGTAAATCAAATATATTTCTTTTAGTATAACTAAACATTCCGTAGACATGTGTGACGATAGTTCTTTGGACGCGAAAATCGCCGAATGGTTGAAATGGGATAGAAATGAGGAAAATTTGATCGCCCTAAAGGATTTGGTGTCTGAAAATCGACGCGATGAATTGTCGCGCATACTTCTCAAGAGGATTTCATTTGGTACTGCAGGATTGAGGGGAAAAATGTCCGTTGGGTACGCTTGCATGAATGATTTGGTAATAATTCAGACTGGTCAAGGTTTTCTGAAATACTTGGAGGAGTTCCACAAGGATTTATTGCAAAAGACTGGAATCGTCATTGGGTATGATGGAAGACACAACAGTAAAAGGTGAGATTTATTCATTGATTTATATCCCATAATAAAAAAAATCCGTTATTTGCAAGCTTTACCACCGCACATTCAATATATGTATACAAATACTTTTACTTTTCGATATATGATTTGGTAATTAAGTTTCTAGTCTATCCAGATCCTATATATTTAAATTGGCTGAGATCGTTACTTTGGCCATAGTTAAATTGGCTCTTTTGGAAAACTGATTAAACGATCACGAAAGCGAAGCTTGAGTGGTTTAATCTTTGATAATAAGGCCGCAAATTGCACGAGTTAAATCTCCTAGAGGCAAAATGCGAAAAATCCTAAGCACGAATGATATTTGATGAGGGAAAGTTAAAATTCTTCTCATTCCAGAATCGAAGGGATCGTTTTACAGATTCATCCATACTGATTATTCACTACTCTTGAACTCACTAAAAAAGTCAAAATATATAGATATATACAAATGATTTTTTTATAATTGTGATTTCTTAAGTGCTTCAGAGTATGCTGACTTTATCTACTATATAACGGGGTTCGTTCACCTTCATTACATGTGTTTTAATATACTGCCGGTAGCCTGCAACGAATGTTGATAAGAAATTCAAAATTTCACATATTTGAATATTTATTGTATCCGGCAATTACCAGCCTTCCCTTCCCTAACACACATCCCAGGAACGTCCTTCATTTGCTACTAGGACGTCCCTGAGATATCCTTTGTCGGGACAGGGTACATACTTGGGACGACCCAGGGACATCTACATTCCACCAAAAAGGACATATAAGGGATGTCCTTTTGGTACGTCCCAGGGATGTACCAAGTCCCGACAATGGACATCAAAGGGCACCCTAGGGATGTTCTATAATTAAAGTAGGAAATCCCAGGGACATCCCTACGATATACATGCGGTACATTGTAATAATAGTTAATTGTTGAAATAGAATGCCCAGACTATTCAGTGAAGAGCGGTGTGGAGTTCTTTGGACCGCTTTGCTAGTTTCAAATTTTTTATGTTTCAAGCAAAGTTTTAGAAATTGTAAATTTGAATGGACGCCAGAATTTTTATTTAAACTAGGACAAAAATCCAAAACCTCTATTCAATAATGATTGCACATCAATTAACTTTCCTTCTGTAAATAACTACAACAATAAAACAAATGCCAACTTATAACAATCTATTTACAAAATTCACATCTTTTCCAATTTCAGAACATTTGAATGCAGAAAACTAATATTGTTTTGTTTGCTGAACTGTCGGTTTTTCCGATGACGATGTACCTTGATTGTATTTTCCTTGTCTGGCACTTAGCTAAACTCCACGAAGTGGATTGGCTCGCAATCAGGGGGTACTTATAGCTGCTGGGCGACCGATCAGGTGAACACAAACATCAGCTTCTGGTCCATAAAGTGTGTTCTCAGCGATTTAACATGAAAACAATATTGTTCGTGTCAGAGTTTGATATACAAAAATTCTATTTCTTGAAACTTGGAATCTTTTCAATGAGCTCCTCAACTAATTGTTGTTACAGTTGAGTGTAATCTCATCAAGAGATTATTACATAAAATTAATTGAGTATACAAATGAATGATATCCAATACTGAAATTGAAGAACTATTTTTAATAATTTTTATGAATTAACAAAAATTGATCTTTGCTTTATATATGGAAGAGATGATTTTTTCTCTGATCTTGAGCAGCCAAGATATTTCGTTATCAACAATTAAAAATCAGAATTTGAGACAATCAAGTTTGTTGAATTTGATTCACGAAAATGACTTCAATTTCAGCGATATTCAAGGAACGTATATGAGAATAAATGTTTGACCAGCCGTCAAATACTTCTTCAAAAAGGTTTCTGAAAATTCAAAGAAAATTCCAAATTCCAAGTACCAAATCTATACATGAAATATACATATTAGATCACTTCAACCACATCAAAATCACAGCTCGGTGATTATTGTTACCAAATATGGAACCATACCAAAGATATATAAAAACTCATAAGAAATATGTACATGTGGGATTCGTAATCCTGACAGAATTCTTCAAAAATATATAGTGAACGACACTGCTATTTTTAGTCAGATTGACCTAAATAAATCTAATTACTGTTTTCATAACCAAAATGCGTAGATGACTTCAGATACTTCCCTTGTGAAAAACTATCTAACGTTCTCTTAAAAACTACTTGAATGTGACATATTTGAAATATCTACGGTCCAAACATATGTTCTCTATACATACCTTCCTTGATATACACTATTCACTGATCTGAATTCATTTTCGCGGAGAAAGGAAAATGCTCTGATTTTATATTTTATTTCAACATGGCATCTTCTACTCTTTAATGGCCAACGAGCTTCAGAAAACAATATACCTTAATTGCCGAAAGATCAGAAAAGGGCCGAGAATGTCACATGCATCGTCTCAAATATCCACGTACTGTCAGATCATTTGCGACAGCTCTTCTTCTTTTAGCCGTAATGATTGTTCCATTACCGACGGTTAGATGTCGCTAAGATTTTCAATAGGTAATGTAACAGACTTTCAATAGGGAAGTGAATGAATCTCGAGCATAGAGCATATAAATAAGAAATGTAACAGATATATCGTTTCAACATCCGCTGGACGTCGTCGAATGTCCTTTTCTTTCATTCATTTAATTTAAAAATTTCATGGAAAATATAGAAAAAATAAAATTCAAAGTCAACACAAAACGAGTTCAATTCAGAAATTAATATGTCATATTGTGTTAAAATATGATCAAAAAACATCAAACAAAAATTCATCCTATATATAAATTCATATGACAAATAAACAAAAAAAGACTAGGTAAATCAGCATTATCTTTTTCTCTGTGGCTTCTCTCCTTGGTCCTCCTGAAAAACTTCTGCGAAGCCTCCTCAATCTGTTTTTTATTGCCAATGGCTTCAGAAGATCCTGTAACAAAGATATTATTGCAGGTGGAATTGAATTGACAATGAAAAAAATTAATAATACATATAGCATGTTATAGCTCTTTTGAGATTTACAATAATAGATGAAAATACTCACCAAGAATTATTGCTGCATGTGTTATGTTGTGTTTCAAGGCCCATTCCGTTAACTTTGTATTTATGTTTTCATTTGAAGTTTCAATATTTTCATGGATGTTCTCAACAGGATAATTTTGAACTAGGTCTTATCTTGGGAAGAACCATCAGACAAATTTTCAAATTTTGATCAACTTCAGGTATATTTTATCTGAACTTGTAGAAGGTAATGTTATATGAATATCATCATTTACAGCCATTAATCGACTAGTAGGGCCCACTACAAGCCTCTCAAGATTCTTCATTTTGTTTTCCAAGTTTTCTTGTCCTTTTATAATATTTACTCAGTGTATTTTTTCTCTCAAACCTTGAGGATACCTTCCTCCTACGATCCGTTTTAATATGTACCTATAATAGATTAATGAATAATCTACTATAAACATAATATTCAGAATCGAATAACCATATTATTGGAACAATCAAGTCTTCGATCCAAAAGATTACATTCAATATTTTGATATTTGTTTTACCAACCTTAAACTCAACTTATTATTTCAATTTTTCGACTATGATATACACAACACTATAACTGATAAAACACTTCAAATGCTCACAATAATTGTCAAACACAATAAGGATGCCGCCAATCTTTTTACAAAGGAAACAAAGAAAAATTAGGAACTTGCACATTATGCAAAGTGAGGTTAACCATTGTTGATTCACCAAATAATTGAAATAATGTTGCCAAAGCCAAACAGGACAAAACCAGAGAAACCGAAATGTAATTTTGTTTGGGATTTGTCTATATTTTGTATCATTCTTGAGAATTAATATCAAGGGTATATTATGCATAAATAATTTTTTGCTTGCGAAATGGTAACTTCCTAGAAATTTCTGAGATATATTTCCATTTTCTTCATAGTTATTTTCCAGAAGAAAAACAAACATTTTCAAAACAAAATATCAACTTTGAATTTTCAATAATTATTTGGATGAGTTTCGACTATTTTTTATATATGAGAATGGATATCAGAACCTATGGATATACCGGATGGGATGTCCTCTGGACATCCTCTGCGGGACATCCCCTGAAATTCCCAATCATGTCCTTGTACCGCGGTACATAAAAAGGACATACCTAGGACATCCCTGTGTTAGAGTTATGGCTTAGGTTAGGTTAAGCGGACAGCAGTTCCTAAAATATGGTTGAATTTGCCAAAAAAATTCAACCACTGTTCGTTATAAAATGGCATTATACACCCGTCATTCACGGGAGTGCAAGGAGTTAGTTTACACCCTGTATATGGACTAGTCCAAAATAATTAAGTTTTTCATTAGATAAGGCGAAAATTATATATTTTCAGGTGGGCAGAATTAACAGCTGCGATTTTCCTACACGCTGGCTACCTTGTGAAACTTTTCAGTGATGTAGTTCCCACTCCTTTCGTAGCATTTTCTGTTAGGAAATACAAATGTGCTAGTGGAATAGTTATCACGGCATCCCATAATCCGAAAGAAGACAATGGATATAAGGTACAGAAATGAATACAATACGGGTATATTAGCCCCCTTCTACGATTCGGAGGCAAGCGCTTATTCAGGGGGGGGGGGTAATGGGGGTAATTACCCCCACTCCCCCAAGAAACTGCAAAATGTTCAAATTGATGGAATGTCACCACATCTCTATCCAAATCTAAAACGTCGTGGCGCTATTGTTCTCATTAGTCTAGTGGAAAAGTGAGTTTCCTGCGAAAAATAGTTCCAAGTCTACTAAAATATGTCATTCTGAGAAAGATGTATTTTTCGATTTTTTCCGCCGACGAGAATTTGCAATTTTTTTTAAACAAACATGAATATTAATAATGCCGTTTTTTGGTAATAGCTCAAAAACTATTCATGATATAGAAAATAAAAAGCAGGTTCTTGAAGGGGAGGAAATTTTCCATAAAAAGTTCTTTCTCTCGGAATTCTATTTCAATTATTTATAATTTTAATTCAACGTTGAAAATAGAGCTCCGCGTGGGCGTTAATGCAGGAGTACAGCACCTCTCGGGGGAGCAATGCAAATAAAATATTTTTTTATACTATTAAATATGAATTTAAAAAAAAAACAATCATTTGAACACTTGAAATAATGTAATTTCGTTAGAATTTTTTTTTTATTGGATTTTGATAATGTGCTATTGTTAATTACGAAGTTTTTTGGAACCGTCGATTTTATTGAAACCCGAATTGTTTACAGAACGACTTCATAATTTTTTTGCTTCCTGGAACACATTTTACGTGTTTAGTTGATAATATCACGCTATAAAATTGTTTAAAAGTTGATTAATATGTTAATTATAAACTTCTAAATTTAACAAAATATGATAAATCGAGTAAATATTAACAGTTTTATGACTGACAAAGGCATTTTACAACGTTTAAAAAAATACGCTTTGGTTTATAAAACATTTATAAACAAATTGATAAGTTGAATATTTTTCAAAAATTGTTTTTTTGCTTTAGGTTGTTAAGAGTTTATTATGATTACAGAAATTATAATGTCAATCGAAGTTTGTTTATAACTAATTGTTAGTAAATTGTTAGTAAATAAACAATTGAAGAGCGTTATTTTAAAAAAGAACAAATCCACTTTGGTAAATTTTAGAGAAATCAAGATATTTCAATTAATTTGTACGACTTGACAATACTTGTTGGATTTGTTCCATTTTTAAACGTTACGGCAATTTTCAGACAGGGATTTGTTTATTTATGACCGGAAAAAACATATTTTGAATAAATATGGATTTGTTGCGTATTAAAAAAAATACTGATTTATATGCTTTATCTAAACGGTATTTATAAAGTTTTATTATTAATAATAAAAAACTTATTAGGTAAAGAATAACCAATTACTAATTTTAAAGGAAAACATTCTTAATATATTTTTTATATAATAAAAAAAATAAACAATTGAACAAAAAATAGTTTTTTTTAATCTTAATATATTCTTAGAAACCTAATGCAATTTTTTAACGTTGTAAAATGCCTTTTTCAGTCATAAAACTGACAATGATGTGAAATATGAAAAATGATGACAATATTTACTCAATTTCCCATATTTTGTTAACTTTAGAAATTTATAATTAACAAAATAATCAATTTTTAAACAATTTCATAGCGTGATATTATTGAGTACACATGTAAAATGTGCTACAGGAAGCAAAAAAATTATGGAGTCATTCTGTGAACAACTATTCGGGTTTAAATAAAATCTACGCTTCCAAAAAAATTACTTGATTAACAATAGCCTCACATTTCCAAAATTCGGTGAAAACATTACTTTGCGACGAAATTACATTCTTTCAAATATTCAGCTGATATTATAATTTTTTTAAATTTTTAAATTCTTTTTCTTTTTAAATGTTGTGACGCTAACATATTGATAAAAAAGTGTCTTCATATTTTGAATACATTGCTAGTGTGGCATCCGCTGAACGAATTTTTTTTTCGTTGAAGCGATTGAAAACTTGGCTGCGATCAGCGATGCAACAGAAGCGGTTGGTTGGATTAGGTCTACTTCATGTTCATAGAGATGTTTTAAATTTTATTGAAATTTTTGCAAATAAGAAACCCGGGATACTGGATTTCATTTTGTGATATTTATTTTTATTTTAACGAAAGAAATCTTTGATTTTGTACCTACTTATAAGTATATATCTATATATTTTATTTTATTACATTTTGTATTTTTGTTTGAATTTGAATGAAAAAAAATACTAATGTTTTTTGTACCTATAAGTAGAGGTATATAACTTTTTTATGTCATTACCCCCCAAGCTGAATTCCTAGATACGCCACTGTTCGGAGGTACAGCTCTTGAAATGAATTAAATAAATAAAAGTTTTGTTTCCAACGATCCGTACATTATATGGAACGCTATCCTAGGATATAGGTACAGGGTTATTCCCTATAAATTATCCACCCCTTATCATCGTTATTATTGTCTATAGAACAAAAAATGTAAAAGTTGTGTGACTGAATTTTGATAAAATGCAATCAAAAATACAGTAGCGTGCAGATTTCAGGGGATATTTTTTTTTGAATGGGATACGCTGTATATCAGAATTTTTGGAATGATATTTTTTCCTGATTTCAAAAATATACCATATGTTACCCCTATCTTGTACCGTTTTTGAGTTATTACGTCGAATAACTTAGACTAGTTGTTACTGTAATTACCTATCCTAGGAAAGTTAACATTTTTAAAGGAAGCTATGAAGATGACAACCATATTATGTTTGTTTAGTGATATTTATTTGATGGAATAATCAAAATGGTTTACAGTAAGAAATAAAAAGTTCAAATATTTATACAAAAATTGATAACAAAGATTTATTTAGGAAATGTAAATAACATGATAACTCATAAAAGATGTACAATGTGTCCATCATCATTGTCAATGCATGATTGATAACGTCTTCTTGGAAATTGCTCCATTATTGACATTCAGATTCTTTATTTCAAGTCGAATCGTGTCTTTAATCAGTTGAATATTATTATTATTATTGACAATGTCTTTTAGAAATCCCCAGAAAAATTTAATCAAGACCGGACTGTTAGTGGCCATTTAATACTTCCATTATTTCCTATCCATATTGGGAATACATTATTCAAATGTTCTTGAACAGGTAGGCACTATGCGGGTTGCCCCATCTTGCATCCAAATCATACTGGCAAGCTCGGCTTCCGAAAAATTATGCAAAAGAATATTTTCTACTTCTGGGATGAGTATTTCTTGATATGTAACTCCTGTTATGAATAATCATAAAATATAGGGCCAACAATTTAATTTTTTAAATTTCGCACCAAACGCTAACAGTTTTTCTTCCTGTTTTATTTTTCTGTTTTTTCCCACGACCTTCGATTTTTCCTATTGAAAACTCCTGCCATAGAAAAGGATGACTCATCAATCCATGATATTTTAGTTAAATAATCGGGATCGTCATTCAAATTTTAAATGATCTGTTGGCAAAATTCCAGCATTTTTCTCTTATGAGTCTCTGTTGAAACTTGTACGGGTAAAATTTTATATAGTTTGTAGTTGTTCTGTTTCAAAGTACATTGGATTTTGGAAAAACTTATACCTAATTGATCGGCTACATTTTTTAAACTACATTAATAATTTTCTGAAAAATGATACAATGTTTCAAAAAAGTCTTTTTGCGAATTAATATGGATGGGCTTACCATCGAAATGAAGCAGTATATCTAGCTTTTCGACCTGGTTTTCTTGAGCTCCGCGCTTTTTTCCACTGAAACTGAAGGTATGATTCACCTTTTGAATGATTTTAATACAACACCCTATATGCACTATTTGCTGCACTTTTATTTTTGTTGTTTTGTATATAACAGGTATATATTTGAACTTTGTCTTCCTCATTAAAGAAATGTCACTAAACAAACGTAATATAGTTGTCATGTTCATAGCTTACTTTAAAAATATTAACTCTCATAGGATAGGTATTTACAGTAACAACTAGTCTAACTGAGTTATTCGACGTTTAATAACTCAAAAACGGTATAAGATGGGGTAACATATGGTATATTTTTGAAATCAGGAAAAAAAATCATTCCACAAATTCAATAATATACAGGTCTCCTATTTGAAAAAAATATTTTTTTATCCCCTCAAATCTGCCCGCTAGTGTATTTTTGATAGCATTTTATCAATATTCAGTCACAACCACACCACAACAAATTTGATTCCATAACTTTTCACTCATTTTCAATGGGTGATTACTGATACCATTGTTTAAAGAGAATCTTCTTTCTCCTTATACCATGTGAAAGGATCTTCCCCGTCTCCTTCCATATTGTTCTTTGAGGCCTTCTACAAAATTGATTAAATTAATGTATTTTTCATCTATTTCTTTTCTATTCGGCACATTCAGCTAAAATATACAGGGTGGGGCACCCCATACGACATGGTCCCTGTAAACCAAACCAATAATTTTTTCGGGAATTTCTCCATTTCATTATATGTATATTGATTAAGGCTGCAAAAGGAAATTATTTTGGAGTCGTCAGGGTGGCTCAAAAAAGTGTGACAAATCAAAGTTGTATTTTTTCAAATGGAACACCCTGTATTTCGTTACACTTTTGGATAGGTCAGGAAAAAATTATATGATTTCATAAAAGGTACTATGTACCTAACTATAACTGTTCTCGAGTTATTGATTTTTTAATGAAAATGCTAGGTACAATTGGGAACTAAATAACATCGAAATGTATAGAAATCATCCCTTCGGATTCTGACCAAGCATAAAAGAGGTTTTGGGCTATTGATTTCGATAAAACCCGTTTCTTCATATTATACAAAATGTTCAAAAATCATTGTCACTTTTTTATAATTTCGGACAAAGATAACTTTGTTATTTCAAATAGAACCCCCTGTATTTTTTTGGTCTGAACAATATAAAATTGAATTCTTTCATTTGATATTGGGGTTCCCCATACCTAACCTAAATAGTTTTTCAGATATTGGCTTCTTCAAATAGTAGTTCTTATTTCAATGCATTCTTTGAATTAAGATAGCTTTGAAACGACATTTATTCAACTTGTTGAAAGAATTCTTATTGACAGTTATTGTGTTTTACGTTATTCAAAACATTCACTGAATTATTAGCGTCGAAAATGAAAACTTATACCATTCAAGAGCGGATAGATATGATTCTAGCAATTGGTGAGTGTTTAGAGAATTGCCTTTTGGCGTCGAGGGTATATGCCCAAAAATATCCAGACCGGAATCATCCAAATGAGTTGTTTTTCAAACGATTGCTACATCAATTTCGTAGGACTGGAAGTGTAGCTTATGAAAAGGCAAATAGACCAAAACCTATCATAGGAAATGAGGAAAATGAATTTCTTGTTATGGTATCAATCGTAGAGAACCTTCATACGAGTCAACGTAAGATCGAGAAAGATACAGGGATAAGCAGACGGAGCATTTCTAGGGTAATAAAAAATACAAATTTCACCCGTACTGTATTCAGATGCCCAGGAATAATATGAAATAGACTTCCATCGATGAATCGAGTTTTGTCTATGGGTTCTGGACAAGTTTAGTGAGGATGAAAATTTTTTGGATTCCATTTTATTTTCTGATGAATCTACTTTTCAAAACAATGGCTTAGTGAACAGACACAACTTCTGGATCACCAGAATAGATGGTCTATTAACGTGTGGAGAGGAATTATAGGTATACAAGTTATAGGACCATACTTTTTTTATGGAAACTTGAATGGTCAAACATTTTTACAATTTTTACAATTTTCACGAGATGATCTGCCTGAGCTTCTGTAGAATGTGCCGCTAAATATCATACAACGGATGTGGTTACAATTGGATGGAGCTCCGGCACATTTCAAATTCAGTGTCAGACAGTTTTTGAATATGTGCTTTCCGAATAAATGGATTGGTAGGGGAGGACCACAAAATTGGCCAGCGAGATCACCAGATTTGACTTGCCTCGATTTTTTCCTATGGGGATACTTGAAAAATGAGGTTTACGACACTCCTCCAACCACACTGGAAAATATGAAGGAGAGAATAAGGGCTGCTTTTCGAAGAGTGACGCCTCAAATGTTATTAAATGTTAAGAAGTCTTTCATAGAGAGAGTGGCTCTTTGTATTCAACAGGATGGTCGTCATTTCAAGCACCTACTTTGAATTGAATACATTTGTGTTTCATATTTTGTTGTTGTTTCAGTTGAATAATAAAAAAAAGATGTATAGTCTGTTTAATGAACTACTGTCAGAATATAGAATGTAAATGATAACTTCATTTTAGTGAACAGTAAATATTTTCGATGAAGTGAAGTACAACTGTCGATAAGAATTCTGTGAGCAAATCAAATAAATGTCGTTTCAAAGCTATCTTGATTCAAAGAATGCATTGAAATAAGAACTACTATTTGAAAATGCCAATATCTAAAAAACTATTTAGGTTAGGTATAGGGAACACCAATATGAAATGAAAGATAATTGAATTTTATATTGTTCAGACCAAAAAAATACAGGGAGTTTTATTTGAAATAACAAAGTTTTCTTTGTCCGAAATTATAAAAAAGTGACAATGATTTTTGAACATTCTGTATAAAATTGAGAAACGGGTTTTATCGAAATCAATAGCCCAAAACCTCTTTTATGCTTGATCAGAATTCGAAGGGATGATTTCCATACATTTCGATGTTATTTAGTTTCCAATTTTACCTAGCATTTTCATAAAAAAATCAATAACTCGTGAACGGTTATAGTTAGGTACATAGTACCTTATATGAAATCATATTATTTTTTCCTGACCTATTTAAAAGAGTAACGAAATGGAGGGTGTTCCATTTAAAAAACACAACTTTGATATGTCACACTTTTTTGAGCCACCCTGTAGACTCCAAAATAATAAAATAAATATAAAGTGGTATAAATATAAACGCAATCTGATTGGAAGTGGATTTCACGATAACTACCCTAAGTTAATAGTCGGAAAAACATTTCTCGGGTCTTTTCAGGCCACATCAAATCATTCTGGCTATAGAGTATTGTCATTTTGATAATTCATATTAGAGGATCTGAAATCCATTATTGTCTCAGGTATATGGGCCAAATGGCACTCAAATCGTTTCACCGGTAGACAGACATGTTCAACAGTCGATTATGAAG
This sequence comes from Gonioctena quinquepunctata, assembly GCA_018342105.1. Taxonomy (NCBI): domain Eukaryota; kingdom Metazoa; phylum Arthropoda; class Insecta; order Coleoptera; family Chrysomelidae; genus Gonioctena; species Gonioctena quinquepunctata. Next base: position 196,932 of record JAFIRS010000018.1, on the reverse strand, counting down.
AACCTTGAACCTCTAGAATCTTCTTGGGACACAGCCGTTTTGAAGAATAATACTCAATTGACTGATCCTTTGGGCGAGGTGGTTGAGAGCTATGTGGGCATTATTGAAAATACTCTACTACCCGAGCATAAAAAATTAATCGAAGATGTTGGGCTACTATTTACATACACCGCTATGCATGGGGTTGGATATAAATATATCAAGAAAGTTTTGGATGCAATAGGAGTGAAGTTTGTGCCAGTAACTGAACAAAGAGATCCCCATCCAAATTTTCCCACTGTGAAGTGAGTGTTAAAGATGCAAAACATCAATGTTTATTCTTTTTTTATATACAGTACACTTACTATGCCACCACTCTTGTTCCATCTCAGAAAATGGAAATTGTTTTCTAAACCATCAGGAATAAGTCATTCTGAACTCTTTTTTCAGAAATTGATTGATTTGATTTCCAGATTTCCCAATCCCGAGGAAGGTAAAAGCAGTTTGGATTTATCATTCAAAACAGCAAACGATAACAACAGTTCTATCATAATAGCTAATGATCCAGACGCAGATAGGTTGGCTGTGGCTGAAAAAAACCCACAGTAAGTTTTCAGTGTTTACTCTATAAACAACTCCAAAGAAAAAACTAATTTTCAAGCCATCAGTCATTGAACTTTTTTTTTTCAGGACAGGCGAGTGGAAAGTTTTTACTGGCAACGAATTGGGGGCGTTGTTTGGTTGGTGGATGTTTTCATGTTTCAAAGAAAGGTTTCCCAATGAATTACTAGAAAATGCTTATATGATTTCTAGTACAGTGAGTTCCATGATATTGAGAACGATAGCTAAAGCTGAAGGATTCCAATTCATAGACACTTTGACCGGCTTCAAATGGATAGGTTCGTATTGAATGTTGATCTAACCTTTCCTGAAAGAATAGAGAAAAAATATGTCTTCTACTATTTCAGTTTCTATCATTAAATCTCAGCAAACATTATCCATATTTTCATTTTCAAGTTATTGTTGGCTACTAATATCATGGATAAAAACCAATTTGTATACTAGATTTGTATATTAAGATTTCTAAGATCATCGATGTTTTTTTTTTTCAGGTAACCAAGCACTCGATTTGGAAAAAGCGGACAAAAGAATCATTTTCTGTTTCGAAGAAGCTATTGGTTTCATGTGTTCGATGGACGTGGTCGATAAAGATGGCATATCGGCAGCATTTCAATTGACCACCATGGCTGCTTTCCTTTATAATGAAAATAAAACTTTGGCATATAAACTAGAAGAAATATACTCCAATTACGGTCATCATGTATCTCTTAACTCGTACTACATATGTCATGATCCAGTAACAATCGAAAGGATTTTCGAGAGAATAAGGAATTTCAGTGGGGAAAATACGGTAAGATCATCTCAATGATTAATGGATACATTTCAACAGCCAGACGCAAAGGTGGATTTCATCATTTATTGCAATATTAGTCTGATCAACAAGTTCAAAATGGTGTTATTCATTGACAAAGCTCCAAAAATTGCAATTGCAAATTAAGAGGGAAAAAAGGCATTTAGTTTTTCGCTAATAATTCAAAAACTATCAATAATTTAGGAATTTGGAAAAAAAATTCTTAATGAAGAGGAAATTTTCAATAGAAAAGTCCCGACTCTCGAAACTCTATCTCCATTATTTATCATTTTAATTCAACGCTGAAAACTGGGATCTGCGCGGCATGGGCATACCGCCGCTGAAAACAGTATACCACATGAAATATTTTTTTTATAGTAATACATATCAATTTAATTGAAAAAATTATGAAATATATCCAAACACTTGGAAAGAATAAAGTTCCGTTGGAAAGAAATTCTAATGTTGATTTTTCAAAAAGTTTTACAATTGTTAACTAACACAAATGGCGACATAAAAGTTTAAATAATTGATTTATACATTTTTTGCTTCTAGGAGCCTTTCTTTTATATATATATATATATATATATATATATATATTTATATTTTCTTCAATTTTTCGGAATAAAAGTCTGATTCATTCAATTCATATAATTTCTCTTAACGACGTTTCGACATGATATTTGTCATCATCAGGTTAAAACACTAAAATTAAAAATATGGAGTTTGAGACATATTTAACTTAACACAATATTGAAATGTATGCACTAAAATAATTCTTCAAAAATATATGGTTGGAAATATAACACGTTATTTAACTCAATATAAAAATATCTGTAACATATATGAGTATTCACTTACAAATGATTTTATTTGAATTCTGCGTTCGCATCGTATGCATGTTATTGTAGGTGTGTGACTGCGAAGTCGAAGTTATCGGGAATGCATTTTTACCCTCTTCATAAGTACACCGGATTGTTTATATTGAGTTCTAGTATATGAGCTGGACTGTATTTCTTGGCAGCATGTAAAGATCAGTTTTCATTATTATTACTATAGAAAAAGTTAATGAATAATAGTTGTGTTATGATCAATCCTGTTACAAAAGAGAATTCAAACTTGCCACGGGATATCATCCACTATTCAACGTCCCTGATAGATAAGACAATCAGTTTTATTTCATTACCGAAAACGAATCCATAATTCTAACACCCGTCCGAACACAAACAAAACCATTAAAAAAATCCCGATAAGCGACAGTCACACCAGCCCACCTCATTAAGAGCCGTATCCGACTCATAAATCACAAGTTATCGCTACCGATAAATGTATAAACATCCTTGTTGGTCATTATTTCCCAGACTAGCCGACCGCTACCTGTCAGGCCGTAAAATATTATCCAATTATAACAGAAGATACGCGAGAACGAGTTAGACAAACAGAAGCCTTATCATGTTTACAAATGTCCCCTCATTAAAAAAACTCATAAAACACACTAAGTCCCGCCCCAGCTTCCGATCGAAGAATATTATAAAAGCCAACGGGAGCATAAAGAAAAGAGTTAGTTCCGAACAGTAGTCCGTGGAATAATCACGTCTATCATACGTAAAGAAAATTAGTATGCATTCATATTAGTACCAGTGAAAATGACACGAGAAATAAAATCTTTCCACGGATAAACACCATATCGATTAACGAAATACTAACATAACATCCTTTTAACTAGAGTCAGTGTAAAAACAATATTTCACCGCATAAATACGAACAATTCTAATCACTCTAATAATAGTTCAATTCATGTGTTGTAACACGAAAGTACTATCGTTGAAAATACTTTTCCAGTGTTGTGCGTTCTCTCGATCGAATGACGTGTCTTTGCTGAATGTCCATAAAAATAAGCAAATAATTCATCCATGTAACCTGATCCGGTAACGAACCATGACAAGCGTTTGAGATAATAAAGCCGGTTAATCCTGAAATTCTTCGAGTGCGATCCAAGGAGAGCAACTGGACAATTCGACCTAGGTAATGAATTCCTATTATTGAAATTAATGTTTTGGTTTCCTATTCATATTATATGCTTTTCTTAATATACATGTTATGCATACATATATCTCCCATAAAAAGAAACATTGCCGAGAGGTACTAAACCAGGGTCATTTGCCTTTAAGTGCACAATCCATAGCATTGAGAAATCACAAGTAAAAGTGGACATGTTGTTACCTATATCAAATGTTTTCCTTGTGTTCTTATTTGTTTGTTTATCTATGTCCTATACAATAATTTTGTCAATTTACTTTTGTTAAAAAAGGTGACTCAGTCTATAAAGATAGGAATGGATTATACAGGATTGAAAGGAAAATGTTTGTAGAGAGTGCAGTTCTTTAGTCATTTTATTTTATTTTTTTATCTCCATTATTAACAGATTTTGTTTTTTTTTGATAATTTCTTGAAAGTTACCACAAAAGTGGCATTCTAAGGATAACAGTGTATTTTTTTTTTTTCTTGTCTTATCTTATGTATAATTTCATTTATGAATATAAGTTTTCTTTGATTCCCAGTGCCTTTTTATTGATATAGAGTTCAGGCGAACGGTATATACTCCCAAATAAACAACCTATGTTCCCTGGGTGTTAGAAAGAGGGTAATGGATACAGCCGCTCGTGTCCGTTAACTTCAGTGCAAATAAATTCTTTTATAAATTGCTGCTAATACCCAACAAATTGTAGTTTTTCGAGCAACTTTTCGACAAAGGACTAATCGAGTATAGGCTTTATATACCAGAAGCGTCCTTAGCGTCTTAGGCTAATTATATGGAATAACGAGTTGATCCAAACCAGTGGCGTTACCAGAGGGTTAATCTTTTGATAACGAAACAACGGCCTGAACGTCGTTTAGCCGGGGTGGAGATAATGAGTATTCCTAAATAATAGTGTGGGATGTAACAGTTGTAAAAAAACTGAAAAACACGCTTTTATAGAAACCCAGATTAAAAAAATAGAAAATAAGAAAAAAATTAATGTTATTTTTAAAAAGGCATGGTATCGCCTCGGCCAACAATTATGTGATCTGAGACATTTCTTACTTCACTGCCCTAGGTGTGTAATGTACTATATAATTATTGATACCATGCACCCCACTTTTTTTTTAACTAAAATATTTTTTTTTCTTATTTTTTATTTTTTTAGTCTGGTTTTCTATAAAAGCGTGTTTTTTAGTTTTTTTAAACATTTATTTATTTTCAACTTTTTAGTTTAGTTTCCTATTAACGTGTGTTTTTAGTTTTTCAAACTATTATTTTTTTTTTTTTCAACTATTATTCTCCAATATTGAATAGAATCGGACCATAATCACAAAACTCGCGGCCATTTTGGAGCCGCCATCTTGAATCCTTCAATTTTGACAAAATAATCATAATCTCCAACCCCAAAAACCTCCACAAACCAATTTTGAATAGAATCAGACCATAATCACAAAACTCGGCCGCCATTTTAAAGCCGACATTTCGAATTTTTCAACTTTAACAAAAGAATCATAATATTCGACCCCAAAAACCTCCACATACCAATTTTGAATAGAATCCGACCATAATCACAAAATTCGTCCACCATTTTGGAGCCGCTATCTTGAATTTTTCAATTTTGACAAAAGAATCATAATCTCTGACCAAGAAAACCCTCAGATACCAATTTTGAAGCGAATCTGACCAAAATCACAAAACTCGTACGCCATATTGGAACCGCCATTTGGTTTTTTTTCACACAATTTTTTTTAATGCATTGTTACCGGAATTATGTACACCTGCCAAATTTCAAATCATTCGGACGTCTAGAAGTGGGTCAAAATCGCGCCCAAAGGAGTCGGTTACAAACAAACAAACAAACATACAAGTGAAGCTAATATAAAGCGTGTAAAAAAGGTAGTTCCGCCACGAGACAGTTGAATTAGAAAATTATTAAAATTTGGCATACGTATTGTTTAACATGTGAACAACACATCTATAAAATGTTAATAAGTTTCACCATCCCGAACCCGAGATATACAGTGCTAGTCAAAAGTCCCCTCCCCCCTCGTATCTTTTGAACGGGTATACTTATAATAATGAAATTTGGAGGGTGGAAATAAACGGATGTAGGCTTCTCAACTGGTCATAACAGGTGACGCAATAGTCATAAATGACGTCACAAGGCCACTGTGACCAATAATTTTAAATGGGACCCTATGGCAAGTGACAGCTCGTTTGAAAGGTATTGAAAATACCTATTCAGTCATACCAATTTTGTTTTGGTTTCGGCTGATTTTGATTATTAAATTGAAGAAATACGAAAATTATAGTTTCGCATTTAATTAATAAAGATTTAAGAACCAGTTCTTATAATAAGTGTTCAAAATGTGCTCCATCTACTTCCTGGCAGTAATGCATCCTATTGCTAAACTCTTGTCGTACTCGTCCCAGTGTGTCAGCGGAAATTGCCCTACATTCTTCAACAATTCGTTGTTTCAGAATGGCAGTACTGTCAGGTGCTGTAGCGTAAACCTTAGATTTCAAGTACCCCCATAGAAAAAAATCTAATGGTGTAAGGTCCGGTGACCGAGCTGGCCATTCGATCGAACCTCGTCGTCCAATCCATCTACCACGATATTCTTCATCTAGGTAACGTCTTACTGCACCGTAATAGTGTGCAGGAGCACCATCTTGTTGAAACATTATTTCCAAGTTGTCGAATTCATCTGGATTATCTTCTAGAATTTCAAGAATTAACGACTCAATATCATTTTGTAACATCTCCAGATACAATTCACCGGTTAAGTTAGCATTGAGAAAAAGAGGCCCAACTATGTGGTTTCCCAAAATACCTGCCCAAACATTTACTTTTTCTGGAAATTGAGTATGTTTTTCACGAAAGATGTGAGGATTTGTGTCACTCCAATACCTCACATTTTGAGTGTTAACATTCCATTGAGAAAGAAAGTACTTTCGTCACTAAAACAAATTGTCTGTATGTAGCCTGGTTGTTGGTTCATTTTATTGGACATAGTTTCACAGAATTCTAGTCTTCGGTCGGGGTCATCATCTGAAAGTTGGTGCACCATTTTTAATTTGTATGGATGAAATTTGTTTTTAGCCAACACCCTATGTACTGTCCTTTGACTGACTTCACAGATAGACGCAACTTGGGCTGTGGAAGAAGTAGGGTTTACTACCATTTCTCCAATTATATCAATTTTTTTGTCATCACTAATTGTTGGTCGACCAGATCGTTTGGCATCTTGAACACTACCTGATGCTTCAAACTTCCGAAGAAGCTCCCTCAAATAAACCCTCGATATAGGGCGATCGGGGTACCTCTCATTAAACAGTCGTTCCGCTGCATGGATATTGTTTCTACATTCACCAATTATTAAGATAGCCGCTACTTTGTCGACTACAGTACCTACCATTTTGCCTATGTAAACACTTAAACGTCTCGTTAAACAATAGCTTAGGTAAATTTTCAAGGTATAAACACTTTTGACAAATAGAGAATTCAAAAACGTCAACCTTTTTGACAATTAACCAGAGGCGTACTTTAAAATCTTTATTAATTAAATGCGAAACTATAATTTTCGTATTTCTCCAATTTATCAATCAAAATCAGCCGAAACCCAAACAAAATTGGTATGACTGAATAGGTATTGTCAGTACCTTTCAAACGAGCTGTCACTTGCCATAGGGTCCCATTTAAAATTATTGGTCACAGTGGCCTTGTGACGTCATTTATGACTATTGCGTCACCTGTTATGACCAGTTGAGAAGCCTACATCCGTTTATTTCCACCCTCCAAATTTCATTATTATAAGTATACCCGTTCAAAAGATACGAGGGGGGGAGGGGACTTTTGACTAGCACTGTATATAATTGAAGTTGACTCAATTAACACGTAACATATGGACCATGCATAGGCAAACAGCACATTATTAATTCTACCGTTAGCACTAAAATTAAGAAGTTTATGAAAAATGAGGAGGAGCTAGAGCAGGATATCACAGATATTGTGAAGAAAATCAAAGTGATTGACCGTCTAGTTTGACAGATATAATCAAAACTACTCTCGTTATTCAAAATAGTCCACGGGGAAGCGCACAGCTTAAAGGCGGGGGGTCGTAGAGAAATGCGGATTGTGCCAGGGGACTTTTTAAAGAAGGGCCTTCTCCTAGTTGACCCCATCGATTTTAACGATACCCCCCTTCCCCCCAAAAAAAAGTTCAAAAAGAGTACTACAAAAAAGTCCATTGAAGTTTTATCGAAAAACGATAATGTTTTCCCATGACGTATGATTTCTAGTGAGGTGGGGAGGGGAACGGGGTCTGAATTTTTTTTTCTGCTGCGCTTTTTGGGGACATCAATTTTTTGAGTCGCAGACTTTCTATAACGAAGAAATTTTCTAGAGTCGATTGGGGGGGCAAGTGCCCCCCTTCAAAAAAAAAATTTTTTTCGCGTTTCATATCGAAAAGTCCTTTGAAATTTTTCGATTCCGTCGTAAATAATTTCCTAATTCAACTGTCTCGTGGCGGAACTCTTAAGTTTTTGATATCATTTCTATTGTTAATGCTATTGGGGTCTTTTTTAATATGTATCATTTCAAGGAATGTTCTTACTCTTGGATTCCTTTCGTTGGTCAAAATTTCAACGTTGTTAGTGTCAAACTTACGTTGTTTTTTTTTTCGTGTTTGGATAAGGCTGTAATGACGGTTTTTGAGTATTTGTGGGCTTGTACTCGCTTCTGCAAATATTGTTTTTTTTGGTACTTTGGAAGTCTTTACACGGTATTCTATATACTGTATGAGTTTGTTTTTTGGTATTTCTGGTTTTAATTTTGAATAAATGGTTTTGTTCGTATTTTTTAGTCGGTGTGAAATAGTTATGTTGCGTTTTTCCATTGTTTTATTAATTTTATTCGATAGTTTGTCTATGTATGATAAGGTATATATGTTGTTGTTTTCTTTTCTTTATTATCATTTTTATTGTAGATCGCATGTATTCGTTTTTTTATTGTTTTTTCTGCAATGTGGCTGGCGTAATTATTTTCTTTCAATATATTCTTGATTATTTCTATATTACTTTTCCTGAATTTTGGGTGAGCAAGCTTTATAGCTCTGTCAGTTAAATTTGAATAACTTTTTTTTTGTAACCAAGGGGTGCGTTTGACAAATAGTTTGTGTAATGATTTGATGCATTTGGTTTAATAAACCAGTTTGTGAATTTTTTTCCAGTATTGTCGTGTATTATTGTTGTATCGAGAAAGTTTATTTGTTTTTCTATTTTTTTTCTATAGTAAATTTCAATCTAGGATGATATTTATTAAATTTTTCTAGAATTTCATCAACTTTGTCAGTAGGAATACAGGTTAAACAATCGTCTACATATCGTTTGAAGAATATTGGTTTGAAAGTTGGTGATTTGATGATATTTTCTTCAACATACTCCATAACCAGATTTGCTACTATTGCAGCAATTGGAGATCCCATTGCAATTCCGAATATTTGTGAGTAGTATTTATTTTCATATTGAAAGTATGTTGAGGTTACACATAGTTCAATTCCTTTCAAAAACTCTTCTAAGGTTAGTGTTGTGTGACTTTGTATTTCATGCCATTTTTCTCTTATGATATCTATGGCTAATCATCATGAAAGAAAAATGGCATGAAATACAAAGTCACACAACACGAACCTTAGAAGAGTTTTTGAAAGGAATTGAACTATGTTTAACCTCAACATACTTTCAATATGAAAATAAATCAGACTATGTGCATTCGCGATTTATTACCGACAAATTGTTGATGTTTATCAATCAACCTGACACTTGATCATTTGTCAGTTGCCTATCTCAAATTCTAAAAAGAAAGAGACTTGATGCTATAAAATAACTTTCCCCCTTGTTCAACTCTTGTTTCGTCGATATTCAACGCACTTTTTCACAAAGTTGTTATGTTGGATATACATAGTTACAAAAAATTACGTAATTCACTTCTCAACGTGAAAATACTATATGTCATCAAATATCACCGTGCATATAGTTTTGCATATTCCAAATATTGGTGAAATATTTTTATCTTCTGATGAAGATGGAATATTTTTCATCGAGTGTGCATGAAAGTATTGTACCTTTTAAATGAATATTAATTCTAAACTAAGGAGGTAGAGTGCATAGAAGATAATTGTACCTCTTTGCTGCTTTTATCAATGTACTACGGGTGAATACGATATACGGTTACAGTCCACTATTTCATCAGTGCTCAAGATTGATATTGGGAATTTAGGTTGAAAATCAGGAGTGGAGACAATTTGTTTTCTTCAAAAGGTACCATGTGTATTTTACGACAGCGTAGTGGCGCCATCCTACTAGTATATTTTTTTATTAAAATCTCAAAATTTTTGCCTTTTTTTCTCAAAATTTTGACTTGTATTCTTGAAATTTTTTGATTTTTTATTAAAATTTTTACTTTTTTTCTCAAAATTTTGACTTTTATTCCCAAAATGTTTAGATTTTGACTTTTTCCTAAAAATTTTGAGATTTTTTTCTCAAAATGTTGACTTTTATTCTCGATTTTTTTTTATTTTTGTCTTAAATTTTTTTTTTTATTTTTACTTTTATTCTCAAAATGTTTAGATTTTTTTCTCAAAATTTTGAGAAAAAAAGTCAAAATTTTGAGATTTTAATAAAAAAATATACTGGTAGGATGGCGCCAATACGCCGTCGTAGTATTTTTATCAGAATTCGAAATTCGACATTTTCATTGGAAATATTTATCATTTGATAACAAGCGGTCACTACTAACTTTTAAAAATGAAAAACCAATAAAAACGAATGTGATTTTGGACCATAGCTCCAACCCAAATTCAAAATATCTATTATTACCAATACAGCAATTACACGTATCCAGGGCCGGATTAAAAGGTGTGGAGGCCCTGGGGCAACAAAGGAGTGGAGGCCCCTAATTATTTTTCAAACAAGTTTTTTTTATTTATTTATTGCGGAACAAATCAAATTATTTCGACACGAGCATATGTAGGTATAATAAAATACAAGAAATACATTAAATTACAGCGTAAACAAATGGATTCTTGCGAGCTTTTTTCGACGAAAAATCATTGATGATTTCGGTCAAATCCAGCATCCGGAGAAAATCATTCTCAATGCTAAGAAGCGATAACTTTGATAGGCGGCTTTGTCTCATCGTAATTCGCCTATTTTTTTCATTTTGGAAAATGAGCGCTTTCAGTGCAATTTGACATCATCACATTCTCAGTTGTAATATCACAAGAGAGTGAAAATAATTCGACAGATTTTCGAAAACTTGTTGCCCGGCAATAGACAAGAGAGACCAACTGGCTCGAGTGGCTATTGCCAAACAAGTTTGAGAAAGAAATCTAGATAATTATTTTCTACTATATCGAACTCTCGTGTGGTATTCTTTAGATTATTTTTTGATGTTACGATCATAAACACATTTCCTTGCAAAATTATATAATGTACTAACCGGTTTTGATTCATTTCACACTTTTCATGCGAATTGATGACAGACGTCAAATTAAAAATATAGGTTGTCAGACAATAAAAACAAAATACCTCAAATTATTCCCGCGACAATTTTCTAGGTAGAATATTCCCACTATTGATTGGCCAAAACGAATATGAATTATTTGAATTGAACGTTTCCATTGGTTTCTAGCAATGTCAAAAAATAATCTCTGTAATTTCAATGTTTGAGAATGTAGCTTTGAAATTTTGGTTTTCAAGAATTTGATAGTAGAACATCTTAGATTGGTCTTTTTGATAGTCCTTTTTCAGAAGGATTTACATTTGTTGCGGAATGTCATCCTTCTCTTAGACTCACACTTTCAGATTTCGGGGATTTCTCTGTTACAAGCGCGCCACTCAGCGGACACTTGTCAACGCCAATAAATAGGAAAAACAGGTATAGACGGGCAAAGTGCTTGTAGAATCGGCAGAAAAATAGTCAACAGAATTTGAACTTTTGTTCTATTATGGAATGCGCACAGGGCTCTTATAAATAATTTGATGCAATCATATTCATAAATTGAAATATTATTTTCTTTTGCTTATGATTAATGAATTTCATTGTGTATCTAGATCACTTGTGTCATTCGAAGAATACATCGACAGAAAATCCTTCAATTAATAAAAAAAATATATTTTTTTAAATTCAATTGTTCTTGTTTTTACAGCTAATTTTGATACGATATATTTTGTATAATAGTATGATGTTTTACTTGGTGATTGTTTCTCGCATATACACATGATTCATCAGATCGAAGATTAATATTAACCATGGATTTTGACAAGAATACGAAACATGTTTTCGAATATTTTAAACGAAAAATGAGAGGAAAAAGTGGGAGAACTGCTCTTTTGTTGTCAGATTTTTATATATAATTTTGCATATCCTTCGGTATTTGTTAGGAAATTTTACCTAAAAATTTATATTGTGGAGGCCCCTCTCTTGTGGAGGCCCCGGGGCTGCAGCCCCGTTTGCCCCCCTCTTAATCCGGCTCTGCACGTATCATTTTGTAGGGACTGATATAACTCATTTCCTGCTTTCATTAAATTTATCTATAATTACAGTATCCCCAAGGAATATTGAACAACAAATATAAAATAACGTCCGTGAGGGATTTAACAACCGGTTACGATAACAGCCAGCCCAATAATAGAGCTACCCTACCAGTTTCTTCGGATAGCCAAATGATAACTTTCAATTTCTCCAATGGTCTGGTTTGTACTTTGAGGACTAGTGGTACTGAACCGAAGATCAAGTATTATACAGAGCTATGCGCCAGTCCCGAAGAAACGTGAGTATATCAACATTGAGTATAATTTTGCGAAAATATTGGTTTTTAAGGAATATATAAATATAAAATGTCTTGTCTGGACGCCTCGGTATTTCTTGTTTATCGTAAGTTATAAAAAATAGTTCCATATCTTGCCTCAATCGTGACAGATATATTAATTAACTACGAATATTGATAATAAAGATAGCCTTTGTGAACTCACAACAATTGAAAAACGGGTGCTCATAAATGAATGCGCATGCGTCTAAATAAAACCATATTTTCCTATTGCCTATTGTAGGATGCAAAGTACTTGTTGAGTACTTCATAGACCAGGACCGATAATTTTTTAAACCAAAAAAAATAATAGTAGGATGAAACCCAATGGAAAAGGAAGGAAATATAACAAAAATGTAAGGAAAAATAACACCGGCACACAAAAAAAAAAAGTTGTCTGTGCACCGGGCGCCACCTATCTACGGGCATGTTTTTCGACCCGCTGAACACGAATTTCAAGTCAGTTTAGGCCGTCCGGGCTTCAATTTCGAGTAAATTGCAAAAAACCCCAAAAATAGCGAAAATTCGATATTTTGACAAGATAAAAAATTCTGATTCTGCAATAAATTTGGCCCATAGTCCCCTCAAACATTCATAAAACTGCAAAAAACCGATAAAATAGTAGAAAATTGCTGCTGAAAAAATGGTTTTTTAAACACAATTAAATAAATTGCTTGTATTTTTTATTTCTAAAATACAAGATTAAGATTTTGACAAGATAAAAAATTCTGATTCTGCAATAAATTTGGCCCATATTTTTAACGGTTTTCGAGGGTATTGTACTGTTTCATTCTCAAATGATCTACGATGTGGATACCTCTTTTTCCACCTTTTCCTTTATTTAGTAAAAATTTGTCATCGTGTTGGAATTTCAACTTCTTCGAAGTGCAGACCTCATTTCATTGCATGATCGCTTGTACTTGCAACCAGGGCACCTCCTCGGGGTGACGGTGGGCAACAGAACCATCTGGCAGAGTCCCTGGGTTAACGGCGTGTGTGCCGTCATGGCAGGTAAAAGTGATGAGTACTTTACGATGCAGGGATTCGGAAACCCAGTATCGGCGTCTGGTCAGGGTGAGAAAGCAGGCCCGCAGGCGTCGTCATCCAGCGACTGCAGCTCTTCAGTAGTGGAAAACTTGGCTACTGGAGAGTATACTATTACAAGAAGCAATTCCCATCTATGCAATAAGAGTCCTGATCAATTTTGTTACGTTTGTGGGGAGTTTCAGCCGGTAAAAAACCGCAGAACGTTTTCAGATAGATTAAAACAAAATCCCAATTTTCTTCGATTTTTGTAATTTTTGATGATTTTTTACAATTTTTTTAGATGTTAAACGGTTTATGATTGAAGTACGATCGAAATTAGTATTTAACAGATCAAAAAACATGAAAATTATGCTTGCATTAGATCTCAAAATTTTTTTTCTTGTCAAAAATTGAATTTTCGCTATTTTTTGGGGTTTTTTGCAATTTACTCGAAATTGAAGCCCGGACGGCCTAAACTGACTTTAAATTCGTGTTCAGCGGGTCGAAAAACATGCCCGTAGATAGGTGGCGCCCGGTGCACAGACAACTTTTTTTTTTTGTGTGCCGGTGTAATTTACGGGCGATCTGAGGTCGGGAAGTGGAAGGGGGTGAGTTTTTAAGGGTAAAAACGGTTTATCTCGATTTCCGGCAAAACTACAAGTCCTATGGAAAAAAGTTGAATGGCAAAATTGTAGGTAATAAGAAGATCTACAACTTTTTTTTCACATCACCTCAAAATGTATGTGAAAAATTCAAATAACCAAGTTTTTGATTTTTTATTTTTATCTTTTACAAAAAAATAGTTTTTTTCACGAAATTTGGTGAAAACTTACCTTTTTATGTCCCAAACACACTGTAATTTTTTTGATTTCAAATATTTATTTTTTCACCTTATTTTGACTTAATATCGAAAAAGCACCCTAATTTTCAATCGAAAATTCTCCCGTCAAAATATCAGCTTTTTTGAAAAAGTCGGTGGGCTTTTTGTTCGTTGAAAACTCTACTTTCTGATGGTGTGAAAAAAAATATACATTACTATGGTAAATGTTCTCAGAAAATGCAAAGAAACGAAAAAAACTCGAATACGAAAATTTAATAAGACATACAATATTTTGAGAAAGTTGTAGAATCTTCTTTAAATTATATGCGTAGATGCTTATTTATTGCTATTTTGAGATAACTCATGTACCTGAGTGACCTACGGAAAATTTTAGCCCAGCAAAAGATATTTCATAGAGAAGTGCCTTACTACCTGTTATTTCTTTGCATTTTCTGAGAATATTTACCATAGTAATGTATATTTTTTTTACACCGTCAGAAAGTAGAGATTTCAACGAACAAAAAGCCCACCGACATTTTTTAAAAAGCTAATCATTTAACGGGAGATTTTTTGATTTAAAATTAGGGTGCTTTTTTGATATTAAGTCAAAATAAAATAAAAAATAAATATTTCAAATCAAGAAAATTACAGTGTGTTTGGGACATAAAAAAATAAGTTTTCACCAAATTTCGTGAAAAAAATTTTTTTTTTTGTAAAAGATAAAAATGAAAAAGCAAAAACTTGGTTATTTGAATTTTTAACACAAATTTTGAGGTTATGTGAAAAAAGTGTGGATACAAAAGTTGTAGATCTTTTCATTACCTACAACTTTGCTGTTCAACTTTTTTCCATAGGACCTGTAGTTTTGCCGGAAATCGAGATAAACCGTTTGTTACCCTTAAAAACTTACCCCCTTCCACTTGCCGACCTCAGATCGCCCGTAAATTATTTTTCCCTTCATTTTTGTTACATTCTCTTTCTTTTCCAATGGGTTTCATCCTACTATAATTTTTTTAACTTTTTACCATTTTCAATTTTCAGCCCTGGTCTAACAGGCAAGTACATCTACATAAGTTTCACGTACTTGGGTTTTGGCACTGGCACTTCTTTGACAAAAAATATAATAGATAGATGCCTGATATGGAGAAATAAACATGGAAATTCCTGTCATTTGATGTGTTGGTTTGGTACACAACTGTCTAGGTAAATCCGTAATTGATTAAAAACCTTTTGAAAAAAATCATAAACAATCATTTGTATGTCTTGCATTTTTGCACAATACCCCACATAGGTATAACAATTATGATAACGTCGTCCGCCAATTTGCAATTCTTGAATTTTTTTTATCGCCATTTCATAATTCCCACCCCCCCAGCCTAGAAGCTTATCAGAATACTGGATGCCAAAAGTTGTAGAAATTAAATTTCATCCAGTTTCTGTATACTATGTTCTCTAATTATTGTACGTATTCTATTGTAGAGACAAAACAATCATCCAGAACACTTTGCAAGAAATGGTTCATGCTATATGCAAAGAATTCCTACAACCAAAAAAGAATAACCTGGAAGCGAAGTCTGACTAGTAGGTACTTAAACTATTGTATGTATGTTCAAAATGAAATCAATTACATTCCCATAAATTGTGATCCATGATTATTAATTTTGGTGATGAATAGACGTTCTTGGTAAAACCAACCATTGAACCTTTGTAAAAAGTAATAAAATGTCAAAATATCTTGATAAATATAAATATCTTCATGGCAGTAATGACTTAGTAAGAATTATGTCATTGCGGTGGGATAACAGGTAACATTATGCACGGTTTTCAATATAATTATTGAATTAGTAGGATTCGGATTGTTGGATTCCAATGAAATGAAACATTATGAATTGACTGAAATACAGTATTGTTGTCCGCCTATTTTTTCCCACAAATATAACAAATACTACAACAAATGTAGAAACACGAACCATATACAAATACTTGGGATTCCGTTTGAACTATAAATTGGACCATACCAAAATCAAACAACTCCAAGGACAACATTAGAAACATCTGGTCACGCCCCAGCGAAAAAATATCACTGCGATATTTTGAAATGTCAACACTTCGATGTTTTTCGCGACATTATATGATGTACTTTCCAAAAAACATAATATTTCTACGATCGTGCAAAAATTTACTACTTTTTGCACTATCTACTGACGTCTGCCTGCAGAGCTACACATTTTTCAGCTAATAAGGAAGGTTTCTATTTCCTTCATTTTTAATTTACTTAGACTATGATGTGTGGAAGAACTGTATGTCACACGTTATCAACGAAGAGAACAAATATTATGTGGAAAATTGCATAATCCCGATGATGATTCCTTCATCCGATTATGGCGAAGAAGAATATCAATCTCAAGCCTCGATACTACTTTTTTGTTCCGTTTTGTTGAGTATATTTTTGACAATTATTTGAAGTGATTTTTTGTGTTATATTATGATTGAATTTTATAGTTTTTGATTCAACAATGAACTAAATTCGAAGTTTTTCGTAATTATTCAGCTTGGAAAATTTCAGTGAAGATAGCATGTCTGCCTTTGAATCGGGTGATCAATTGCAGTAAGTCGAAACTTTTTTTGATGCTCCAATTGGAATCAAAAATACTATACTTGAAAGTGATCATTCTGGAAGGTTTTCTGAAAACATTTTTCGCACTATGTGATGTGATAACTCACCAATGCTGTGAGAGACCCAGAAACCACTTTGCTACGACTGCTCGTTATTTTGGCCGTTATTAGTCTATTGACCAATAACTGGACAACCTCCCAGAGCGGCTTGGGAAGCTATCACACTCAGTATGTAATGAAGCGTGGGACTTAATTTGACAGTAAAGTTACCAATCTCAGATAGTTCAGAAACAATAATACACTTAGGAATTGTAATAATAAATATGTATTTTCTTAAGAACAATAACAACAACTGATACACCTGGTATAATTTGCGGAGAAAAATGTTTAGAACGTCAGAATGAATATAAGCTATACTTGAATGTGAAACATTTATCGTATGCCTAGTAGAATAACTGTTATTCAGTTACTTTGGCGATTGCTAATATTACTACTTTTGTCAAATCAATAGTTGACTCTCCTATGAAATCAAATAGATGAATGGTTCCTTCTTACAATATACATATATACCTTGCCAAATAAACAGTTTTGGTTCCTTACGTGGAGAACACACCACGTTTTTGTTACTTGAATTTTATTTTGAATCACCGACTTTTATTACGAGTTCACTGGTTCGTAATATGATTATTTAGCTTCTTTGGAAAATTTTAATTCTATTCGTTGAGTTATTACTGAGATAATTTTTGTTGTTTACACTTCCACTATTTTCTGCATATTTTGATAAACTGGCTACTTTATGAATAATTTACGAAGTCAACACTTGTTTCATATCAGAAGATGGGTATGCATCTTCACTAGATGAAATTTGATTCTTCTCTAGTGCGCTTCATACTCTGAAGGCTTTTACTGAAACTTGACTCTGATCTGATCTAATCTCATTCTGATTTCGTTTACTTTTGACTTCGGTCTTCTATAGAATCTCCCCACTATGGCCCTTTCTCGGTATTTGAATAGGTGCTGTGTTGGTCCCACAGTAATGGATTATAACTTCGGACAATAATTTCCACTGCGGTATATTTCAATCGCATTCTTTACGAGTTGATATTTCATCCCGGCTGTCGGAGAATCGTTAATTATCTATCGCGGCGTGAAGCTCAATAGCAATAAAAATAAATGTCCTGTCGTAAGTATTTTCGGTCTGTTTCAACTTTTAGGTCGTTGCTGTCAACGTAACATGCATGATGGTGTCTTTGATGAGTAGTGTTATCATATCAAATATTTTACGAGATTTTACACTCTTTGTCGGAACTCATACCGCATTCCTGCCTTCTAATTTAATAGCGGACGAAATAAAACAGTCGTTCACTTTTTAGTGTCGCATTGATTCAGTCAAGGGTATTACACATCGTAACGTTAAGATAACTTGATTGATCGCAACCATCACAACTTTGCTCAGACACTAAGTGATGAGGTTATGATTTCTTTGAGTATTTAGGATATCTTCATTATACCGGGTGAGTGAAATTCGAGTAGATGCATGGGGATCTCGGAAACGGTAAGAGCTACAGAGAGGGTTGAATGGAGGCAAAGTTGCGTATTATGGAGCTCATTACTATGATGTTGAAAAATCTGAGCTAGCCCTCTCACTTTCAGAGATTACAGGAAAAAACGAAAAATTATTTTTGTTTTTCACTTATATCTGCTTTAATACAATAGATTTCCAGAAACTGTTTGCACTTTGTCATTGCAACTTTCAATGGCTGTAAAATATGTAAACGAAAGTGTTCTACAGGGTGTAATTGTTTTTTTTTATATTAAACTTACAATGAAGTCTAAAATATGACCATTGAAGCCTGAAAAAAGTGATAAAAATCCAAAAATATATGAGCTGTTAATACAATCATAACAAGATATGATTGTATTAACAGCTTATATATTTTCCGGAAGTTCGGATTTTATTTTCTAACTTGGGAATTGTGAAAATAGAGCAATTCTGCGAACTCCCATCGATTCAGAATGGCCGAATTAGTCTAGAAACGGAATTTCGTTTCGATACGGTTTTTTTTTTTAAAGTCAAATTTTCGAAAAACCGAAGTGGTCGTATCGATCTCCGGTTTGAACCAAAATGTGGGAAATGCCGCGTAGATTCCGAAAATATAGTATAGTAGTAGTAAATATGGTATCTCAATCCGAAAGATTCTCCGTGAATCCTGAAAAATCGAGATAACGGCGAGATAAATCATAGATGGCGCACCAGTCGACTTTGAAATATGTCAAATGAAAAAAACCATCGGATCGCAAAGTGAAAATAACTTTTCTATACGTAAAAAACTCCGCTGAATCCTATCTCGTCGATAGGACATGAAATGAAAAAGCTATTACTATCTTTTCCGCCTGCGCACCGACGTTTCGAGATTTGGCGACATCATAGCTCTCTTAGCTGCGGTCCGATCGACGAGATGGTCACTTTTTGGACTCAGCGGAGTTTTTTTTGTATTGAAAGATATTCCTAGTTATCCAAACAACTTTTTTTCATGATTTTTTTCGATATTTTCCATAGTAATGTCACTTAGAATATCGGCCGATTCCCGCTTAGCCGCACGCCACTGATAATAACGGCTATGCACGTATTTAGTCGAATTGAATTGCACCAACTTTCATGAGGAATTAAATTTTCTGAGAAACTACTAATAAAAAAAAATCCCATATGGTTCCAAGTTTTTGGCGGACACTGTATAATGATCAGATGTTGCCTCAATCTAAGCTTGCGCACTTACTTACCGACGAGTTTGGCTTAGCAACCCAATCTACTGTCAGAGATGTGGTAAACAATCGAAAAACTCAATAAGCCTTGTATTCCTCCTTCGACACAATAAAATAATTATTATGGTATCCCTAATCTAACAATTTGACCTAATGCATTGAATGAAATTCAAAAATAGTAAAATTATTTATTTTGTTCATTCGACAACAATTTCACTAATTCATTTTTCTGGATTTTTCCCGAAGTAGTTGTAGGAAATGAATCAAGTGTTTTGACAATACTAGGTATTTTAAAATTTGCTATCTTTCCTTTGCAAAATTCCCTTATTTCCTTTTCAGTGATTTGGCACCCATCTCTGGATTTCAAACAGGCACATACTTCTTCGCCCAATCTCTCATGTGGCAGGCCAATCACCTGAAAAATATGTTACTTATTATCATTCATAATTCCTTTATGTAGGAATCAGAGTTTTTCGAAAATTTCATGTCCAATCGTTTACGGATTCCAGGCAATATGCGTATTATGATTATTTCAACAGTAAGTAGGTATGAATTTGAAGACCCATTTTCTAGTAGTGTTACGAATAATGTTGAGTTTGTGAGAAGTCGATTCAATTAAGTCAAAATAAAAAATATTATTCGGCTTTGAAAATGATTTCTATAAAAAAAAATCTGATTGAAATTCAAACATTGTAGAAAAGGGAAACATCCTCAATTAAATATTAAATAGAAAGATTTTTCTGTAAATTGAAAAATCCACTATGAAAATGCAGTAATTTTTTGTTAATGTCTAACATTGTATTTTTTTTAATTCATATTCCCGTCAAATATACTTTATCTAAATATACGAAGTATGGTAAATAAAATTGATGAAATTCTAAAAAATTATCTACAAACACATATATTGATTTTAACTGAGACATGGATAAAACCAAATGAAACAGATTATTTTAATATCCCTAATTTTACAAATATTCACCACTGCCGTTAAAATAAGCAAGGGGGTGGAGTTGCTATTTACTTAAAAAAATTGTTTGAAATATCAAGAAATACATAAAAATATAAATAAAGAGTACAATACAATTGAAATTAAATTCATAATTTTAATTCAAAATTGAAAATTATTTCCCTGTATAGACCACCAAATTCAAATCTTGCCGAATTCCTCGATTATTTAGATAAAATAATGAATTCTAATAAAAAACTTATTATAATAGGTGATTTTAATATCAATCTCCTCACGAATAACAGTGATTCTACTAATTATAAATATATAATAAACAGTAACGATTTTCAGATCATGAACAAAATTGAACCAAATTATTATACCAGAAAACAAAACAATTCTTTCAGCATACTTGATCATATTCTGACTAACTGCCATCAACTAAATTTCAATATAAAATTAGAAGATACTTCAATAACAGATCATCGCATAATATACACATCCATTGGAAAATCAGAAATTGCTTTAAAAAATTACATAAAAAGCGAAATCATTAAAATTGATTACCCCAAATTCAAACAAATACTTTCTGATAATTTAAAAAGTACCCAATGTGGAGAATTTCAGGAATTAATGATTATGATTTTAGAAGCTAAAGATCTATCTTCTACCAAAATATATATGAGAATACGCGAAAACAATGATTGGATTACTGATTCATTAATTCGTGAAAAGAAAGTTATAAATAAAAAGTTCGAAAAACATAAACAAAATTTAGAAAATGAAGAATTATTCACTGAATATAAAATTCAGAGAAATAAAGTTAATGCCATGATTAAAAGAACTAAAACTGAATATTACAATAAAAAATTTGAAGAATCACAAGGTAATCCAAAAAAACTATGGGATACAATAAATTATTGTATAAAAAACAAATCAAAATTAACCAAAAAAAACAGATATTGAATCTTTATTAGTAAATGGCCGAATTATCAATAGTGAATTAGAAATAGCAGAGAACATGAATTCACACTTTTCAACTATTGGTGAAAATACAGCAAAAGATTTGAAACCATTTTATAATAATATACCTAATGATACCACACCACCAACTAAAAATAATTCAACATTGTTACTATTCCCCACTGATGAATATGAAATTATAGATATAATTAATTCCCTAAAAAAAACATGCCCTGATCCAGAAGGTTTCATTAAACAAAATATTGTAGAATTAAAAAATATTTTGGCAGAACCATTAAGTAAATTAATCAATAAATCTTTCATAACAGGAATTTTTCCCCATGAATTAAAACATGCATCAATAAGAGCAATATATATAGGTGGAGATGCCCAGAATCCAATCAATTACAGGCCCATAGCATTAATAAGCATATTTTCCAAAATAATTGAAAAAATTATAAAAAAAAGAATAGTGAACTTCATAAATAAAAAATATGGATTTGATTTAAATCAATTTGGTTTTCAAGAAAACAGTGGAACATAAGCAGCAGTACTACAAGTAATTAATTTTGTACAAGACAGACTTGACAAAGGAAATTATGTAGTAGCAATTTTTATGGACCTTAAGAAAGCTTTTGATACAGTTGATCAAATAATTCTTTTGAAATATCTCGATTTAATGGAAATTAGAGGAATGGCAAATAATCTAATGAAATCTTACCTTGAGAATAGAACCATTAGAACTAAAGTAAACAATTTGGAATCCAAAAAATTATATATAAATAACGGTGTTCCTCAAGGATCTGTGTTAGGTCCAATTTTATATTCATTATATATTCAAAATATTTCTAAAATAAATTGAACTAGTGAATACACCATATATGCAGATGATACAGTTCTTTTATATGCAAATAAAAACCCTACAATTCTAGAATTTACGATAAACGAAGACCTAAAGAAAATAGAAAAATGGCTTAATTCTAACCTCCTTCAATTCCAATAAAACTCAGTATATGATTTTCCACCAACGAAATAAACAAACTATCAATCTAGATACCCGTATAAAAAATAATTGCTTGAAACAAACGTCCCAAATCAAATACCTTGGTATTTGGATTGATGAGAAACTGAAATGGGACAAGCATATTGATATTCTCAAACAAAAAATATCTCCCATTATTGGTGCATTGAGAAGATGTCCCAAACTTAATATATATGTAGCAAATTTAATTCTTCATTCTCATATCCTCAGTCGAATAAACTATTTAATAAATATTTGGGGATCTTGTTCAAAAAATAATTTCAACAAAATGTCTGTATTATATAAGAAATCATTAAAAGTCCTGTATCGTCTTCCATATGATATACCAACAAATCAACTGTTCGATAAAACGAATATATTTTCTTTAGAGGAACACTATACAATCAACACTCTGAAAATTGCTTATGATATTATTAATAAAAGGCTGAAATCTAATTTCATATTAACAAGAAACTCCAAAATTCATACTCACCACACTAGACAATATGACTGGTTCCATCTTGAAGCTAATAATTCTATAATAGGTCAGAAAAAATTTACATATGAGGCAATCTCAAAATTCAATAATCTACCCGATGATCTAAAAAAATTTAACAATATATTTCAATTCAAAATTAAAGTGAAAACATACATTCTATCACAAAGAAATAACTGATTCCATTCATTTTACAACCTCCATTTCTTCTTTTTATTATTATCCTTTGTTCATTAATTTCAAATGTATTATTGATTTTTTTTCATTATTTAATTCTATTAATGTCTGAATATTTGTTATTACGTTAATATGTTATTATTTTCCAATAAATTCAATTATATTACAAATTATTCTAAAACCATGTATAATCTTATACCAGTTAATAACTGTCTGGTTATACATAATATTCTATTTTTTTTTCAATTTATATTTTCCATTTCAATTGTATACACAATTTTTGTAAACCCAAATATGAAAATCAATAAATGTTTAACTTAAAAAAAAAAATATTCGTATTAAGTTTACACCTCATGAATTTTCGAAGATTTTGCTAAATCACTTTGCCGTGGCAAATTTTCATTCTTACAAATTGGGACATCTGATGAGATAATCAAACTGCAATTCACACTCAGTGAACTTTCTAGTTGAAATGCTTTCATAAAAATCCATAGAACTCATGGGAAAATCATCCATTTCATCGAATTTTTCCATTTATTTTGAGATTTTTTATTAGCAATTCTGACAGACTACCGATTTGAAATTAACATGTAAAGAAGTGAAACAATAATTTCTGTACTCACATATGATTCCAGGATATCTGGATGCGTGTTCAAATAATCTTCAATTTCTGTGGGATATATATTTTCTCCTCCTCTAATTATCATTTCCTTGAGTCTGCCCACAATCATTCCATACCCGTTCTCACTGATGATGAATTGGTCACTGGAAAATGTTAATGGAATATTGTTATGAAAAATATCATTCGAAAGATATAATTTGGTGATTTATTTAAGGGAATAATGCCCACAATGGAATTCCTTCTTACTGTCTGAAACGCTGTGTGTGGTATTTTGTTTTTATTGTCAACCTATATTTTTAATTTGACGTCTGTCATCAATTCGCATGAAAATTGTGAAATGAATCAAAACCGGTTTAGTACATTATATAATTTCGCAAAGAAATGTGTTTATGATCGTAACATCAAAAAATAATCTAAAGAATACCACACGAGAGTTCGATATAGTAGAAAATAATTATCTAGATTTCTTTCTCAAACTTGTTGCTAATAGCCACTCGAGCCAGTTGGTCTCTCTTGTCTATTGCCTGGCAACAAGTTTTCGAAAATCTGTCGAATTATTTTCACTCTCTTGTGATATTACAACTGAGAATGTGATGATGTCAAATTGCACTGGAAAGCGCTCATTTTCCAAAATGAAAAAAATAGGCGAATTACGATGAGACAAAGCCGCCTATCAAAGATATCGCTTCTTAGCATTGAGAATGATTTTCTCCGGATGCTGGATTTGACCGATATCATCAATGATTTTTCGTCGAAAAAAGCTCGCAAGAATCCCTTTGTTTACACTGTAATTTAATTTATTTCTTGTATTTTATTATACCTACATATGCTCGTGTCGAAATAATTTGATTTGTTCCGCAATAAATCAGAAAAAAAAACTTGTTTGAAAAATAATTAGGGGCCTCCACTCCTTTGTTGCCCCAGGGCCTCCACACCTTTTAATCCGGCCCTAATTCTTTTAATTCTTAAATTTATATAATAATAAAAAATTATGTGCATTGCTCTCTCGAGAGGTGCTGTACTCCTGCATTAACGCCCACGCGGAGCCCTATTTTCAACGTTGAATTAATATTATAAATACTTGAGATAGAGTTCCTCTTCAGGAACCTGTTTTTTTATTTTCTCTATCATCAACAGTTTTTGTGCTAAGTCAGTTTTAATTTTTTTTAAATAGCAAATTCTCGTTGACGGAAAAAATTTAAAAAGATTTGAGTAGAAATGTGGAGTGTGGTGGCCTTCCATCCATTAAAAATAAAATGTTGAATACGCGCTTGGGTTAGCTACTGTCCAAAGGTGAAAGTTCTGAGTAATGACATCAGGGGCTCAATTCTTGAAATCGCAGGAAATTTTTCTCCAGAGAATTATTTCATACTTTCAAATTCTCTTGAGAAATATGAAATGTAGGAATAGTTATTCTTGGACGAGTTAGGAATGTGTTTCCAAAAGGAACTATATAAATGACGTATATCGAGTATGATTTCGGTAGAATTTATATTTTAACCAATCACATCACAGAAAACGACAGGTTTTATTGTTACTCCTGTAAATGTCAAGAATAGCAAAATCTAGTATTGAGAGAAAATGACGTCATTTTCTCTAGCGAATATTTTCCTGCAAATTCAAGAATTGGGTGGTGTACGAAAGCTTGGCAGGACCGTACTTGAATATTCTACAATTTTCACTTAAATATATCTCGGTTAATATTGAACTTGAATCGGGGTAATTTTCTGTAAAATCACTTATTTTGACCAGTTCTACGTTCCGTTATAAAAGATCCTCAACTTCGAAAACACCCTGTATTTAACAGATTCAAAGATCGAATTTATGAAATGTATATACAGGGTGTAACATAAGTATGTCAAAATAATCAAGTGACTTATTCCTGAGACAATTTTAAGAAAAAAAGTCTATATAAACTTGTGTCCGGAAATGCTTCGTTTCGGAGATACAGGGTGTTGAAATTGAATTTTTTTGTTCGCTTTTTGAAAATAACTTTTGCAAAAAATAAGTTATTTGCACGAAATTCGGTACCCGTGGTTTTTTTGACGTGGGAAATCATAATTTTCTATTAATTTTAATGTATCATGTAGAGGGCGCTGCGTACGCTGTCATTATATAATTCAAATTGCCCTACTATTTTGACAGAAAACTTTTGATACTTTTCATGAAAAAACCTTATTCCCACACTTTTGCCAAGTTAAAAAGGTATACTTCCTCAACAACGCTGGAGGTGATCGTTTTCGAGATATTTACAATTTTCTATATCGATGCATGTTACTTGGCTCCTAGTGAAGTTGCTGAGAACATAACAAAAACTAAGTATGTGGTAGGTCTCGTCAAAATAAACTACTTTTTTCCTAGGAAATGTTTATCGAAAAATGATTTGTTTTCGAGATACAGATTGTTGAAATTTTTCAAAACATGGTTGGTTTTTGTCATAAGTTATTCGCAACTGCAGTTATTTTCATCAAACTTTAAACACAGACTTCTTTCAAACTGAGCATTATCAACCTGCTTAATCAATCCAAATTGAAAAAATGTGGCAGGTTTAATTATTCAATTAGAAAGTGCTACATTTAGGAGTTTGCAAAAAAACAATTCGGAGAAGTACTATGTTATTTATTAGGCAATTAAAGATATAAAAATTGAACGAAACAACTATTACAACAACTGTTCAAAGTGACGACCCCCAACACTAATACAAGCTTCTGCTCTCCTCATCAAAGAATTCCGCACCCGTTGAAAAATGCCGGAAGTGTTTCTTATCGTTTCGCAGCAAGCTATGATGCGATTCCTAAACATTTCCTCGTTTTCAATGGGGCTAGCATAAACTAGTGATTTTAGGTGTCCCCAGAAAAAAAACTCGACGGGATTGAGGTCCGGTGACCTCGGGGGTCAATGCTGAGTGCCTCCTCTTCCTATCCATCGTTGGAGATATGCTACGTCTAAGAAATTTCTTGCTATCAAACTAAAATGAGCAGGGGCTCCATCGTGCATGAACCAAGAGTGATTTCGAAGACCAATGGGAACATATTCCATAAGCTGGGGAAGCTCGTGTTTCAAAACATTTTGGTAAGCATCTCCATTCAAACGTAAGGGGGGAAAATAGGGCCCAATTAAATAATCCCCAATTATGCCTACCCATACATTGAAAGAGAATCTGTCTTGGAAATGAGTTTGCGTTATCGCATGTGGGTTATCTTCCGCCCAGATGTGGTTGTTATGGAAGTTCATGATACCATTTTTCGAAAAATTAGCCTCATCTGTAAAGAGGATTTTCGATAAAATTTGGGGATGTTGTTCGACTTTCCTTTGAAGCCATTGAGCAAATTCGATACGTGGTTGAAAATCACGTAGCGTAAGTGCCTGGACACGCTGAATATGAGAAGGATATAATTGCTGTTCCTTTGAAATTCTGTAAACGGTCATGTGACTCACATTTAAAGATTGACAAATTTTTCTTGTACTTGTCTCTGGATGTTCACTAATTTCTTCGAGATCCGCCTCCTCCGATTCCACAGTTCTTGTAGTCCGTGGCCGTCCTACTGCAGAATTTCTTTCAAAGCTTCCAGTTTCGGAAAGTCGCCGGAAAAGATTTGCAAATGTCGCTGCACAAGGAGTGCCGCGTTGAGGATACCTTGCCTGATAGATGCGTCTGTCCTCGGTTGAATTTCCGTCAGTCAAGCCGTATGCAAAAACCATATCAGCCATTTCAGCATTCGTAAAGTCGGACATGGTACCAAAAAATCACTTTATAAACTCCGAACTGTGAATTTGTCAGTGAATAGTTAAAAATGTGACAGCGAACTTCAATTTTTATATACGAACGTTCATAGCCTACTCGATTTAATTAACTTAATTTGCAAGCGGAGAGTGACAAAAATTATTGAAATCAAATTTGGCTCTACTGATTAAGCAGTTTGATAATGCTCAGTTTAGAAGAAGTCTGTCCGGGTATACTGCGTATAAAGTTTTATGAAAATAACTAAAGTTGCAAAAAACTTATGACAAAAACCAACCATGTTTAGAAAAATTTCAACAATCTGCATCTCGAAAATAAATCATTTTTCGATAAACATTTCATAGGAAAAAAGTAGTTTATTTTGACGAGACCTACCACATACTTAGTTCTTGTAATGTTCTCAGCAACTTCACTTAGCGCCCTAGGAGCTAAGTAACATGCATCGATATAGAAAATTGTAAATATCTCGAATACGATCACCTCCAGCGTTGTTGAGGAATTGTACCTTTGTTTCTTGGAAAAGGTGTGGGAATAAGGTTTTTTCATGAAAAGTACCAAGAGTTTACTGTCAAAAATTTTAGGGCAATTTGAAATGAATAAAGGCAACGTACGCAGCGCCCTCTAAATGTTACATGAAAATTAATACGAAATTATGATTTCCCACGTAAAAAAACCACGGGTACCGAATTTCGTGCAAATAACTTTTTTTTTGCAAAAGTTATTTTTAAAAAGCTAACAAAAAAATTCAATCTCAACACTCTGTTTCTCCGAAACGAAGCATTTCCGGACACAAGTTCATAAAGACTTTTTTTCTTAAAATTGTCTCAGGAATACGTCACTCAAATATTTTAATGTACTTATGTTACACCCTGTATAAATCTCAAATATTTATCGTAGAGCTGATACATACCCTGTGTGAAGCCACCCATCAGCCCCCTTTATTTCCTTTGTTTTATTATCGTCTTCAAAATACTCCAACATCACTGGGTATCCCCTGAGGCATAACTCTCCGGGTACACCAACTGGTACTATATTTCCTTCGTTATCAATTACTTTGGCTTCCAGATGTTCTTGTAAGAATCCAACAGTGGAAGTTGAATGAAATTCATCGTCATTTTCTAACGATTGGAAGACCACCGCCGTTGATTCAGATAAACCATAAACAGACTGAAAGGAATATACACGGTAACGACATCCATTTAAATATCAGAGGTTTGAGAGTTCCGTGTGGCCATAGCAGCATCAAGACATTTGTAATTATAGTTCGATTTGATTTAACATTGGTATGTGGAGGTTTTAGGTATGGGAAATTATGATCTGTTTGTCAAAATTCATAAATTCAAGATGGCGGATGAGTTTTGTGATTATGGTCCGATTCGATTCAAAATTGGTATGCGGGAGTCTTCAGGGTCGGAGATTATGAATTTTCTGTCGAAATTCATGAATTAAAGATGGCGGCCTCAAGATGAAGGACGAGTTTTCTGATTATGGTCATATTTTATCCAAAATTTGTATGAGGGTTTTTCAGGTTTGGAGATTATGATTTTTTATCAAAATCTATACATTTAAAATGGCGACTTCAGGATGGCGGACGAATTCTGTGATTATGGTCAGATTCTATTCAAAATTGGTGTGGGAGTTTTTGAGGTCGGAGATCGTGATTTCTTTCAGCTGAAAACTTGAAGAGACCTTGTAATAACGATGCTCTATCAGAAATGAACAGATTAAGGCGAACTAACTAAAAAGCAAAAAATTAAGTAACTAATAAAAAAACCTTTTCAAAGACAAGCTTTTATTTAAGCCCTGTACTGATACGTATAAAATAAGTTTAAGTCATCGCTGATAATGATTTAATTATTTTTTGTTGAATTATTTCGTTTTGAAAAGCTTGTCGTGCGATTTGTGATAGAATTATTACTTCGACAAGTTGTGACTTACCATCCAATCATTGTCAACTGAAATCATTTGGTATACTTAAACCATTTTCAATTGCAGAAGCTGTTTCTATAAAATAATGTGTACTACTCGTAAACATTCGCCGTCGCCAAATGGAAGGTCAAAAGAGCCGACATTCAATGTGGGTTCAAGTGACAGCTGTCTAGTTCTACAGCAGCCAATCAAGACGGACC
Source organism: Gonioctena quinquepunctata (assembly GCA_018342105.1). Classification (NCBI taxonomy): domain Eukaryota; kingdom Metazoa; phylum Arthropoda; class Insecta; order Coleoptera; family Chrysomelidae; genus Gonioctena; species Gonioctena quinquepunctata. The sequence continues at coordinate 167,331 of JAFIRS010000018.1, read as the reverse complement.
GCAAGCCAATGATTATTCTTATAGGTGGGTCGATATGTTGACGGGTCAAGAAAACTAATAAATCACGAGTTATAAATGTGTTTCAACAGGTCTGAATAAATAAAAGCCAGTAGCATATCTGGTCGGGGTGTGCGCCGACCGAAATAGGTTTCAAAATATTCTATAGTTCTGTTGTGTTTTGTCGGAAACTATGGCTTTTTTCCGACCAAGGGAAAATGAATTTGCACAAAGTAGTAATGAAATTGCACAGGTGAGTGAGAATAACATCAGATATGAATTTAACAACAAAGACTTGCACAAACAAACCCAACAAGGTATTTTAAATATTGCCTTTGAAAGGAAAATATTTAGCAATCTGTTAATGCAATCATAGTAAGAATTGCAGAAATAACAAAAAATTTTTTAAATTTTTCGAAAATTGAAAAGGGGAATATTGTCAATTGAACAGAAAGATTTTTCTGTGAATTGAAAAATCCACGATAAAAAAAAGTAATTATTTGAGAATATCTAACAATATCTAGTACTTGGAGGAACTAGAAAATAAAGTGGCTTCACTGATCCTCCAAGAACAAAGTGACACCGACTTTTGACGGACAGCCATCATGGTCCCTATATCGCAGACAGTTCGAAGCTGCGCCATGGAACGACAAAGAGAAGGCTACCGCACTTACAGTGGACTCAAGAGGATCTGCTTAAGGAATGTTACAGGCGATTCCGGAAGCTCAGCAGCGCAAGTATGTAGACCTCATTGCTGCTCTAGTATTAAAATTCAGCGACTTGCATCGAGAACAGCTATATCGAGCACCAGTGCAGAAATCGGGTGGAAATCTGCAGGACTTTGAAGCAGAAGGGCAGAAACTTATCAATATTGCCTAACCAGATATCCTGGAGGATTTCAGAGAACAATTGGCGATGCAGGTATTCACTGATGGGTCGAGAGATGTTGAAGAACAAAGGATCCTGAGATTAACACACAAAATAACAGTATAAAGCAGATGTTCTCTTTCGGATGTGGCAGGAATGACACTTTGAAACAGATAACAGGGTGATTTTGCCACCACGTTCTTACTCATGATGATGATTGGATTATCTAGTGAGTTCTCGGGCAGATTGAAATTTTTATTAATAAATATTTTTACAAAAAATGTAGGTTAGTATATAACTTTTCTTAGGTATTCCTGATAAGGATTGCTCATCTACAATATATATTTAAATTTGGATTTAGCTCAAAACTCAAAAAAATTGTCTGAGGATAAAAGTTGTATGCGAGATATAAAGTTGACATGGAAATAGATAAAATAGTAACCATAAAAACATGAAAAACAATAGCGGATCTTATGACAGACAATAGATATCACAATTAAGAAATAAATACTTCTGTAAGTATAAGAAAGCATGAACGACAACAGTGGATCACAATTGAAAGTCACACGATATTGCAAGATTCAGACATACAGCCTCACACCCGTGACGTGTTCAACGTAGATGTCGCGTGACCATTCGATTACTAGATTGAAAACTAGATTAGCCAATACATCGGGGAAGATATTGGCTAGTAAAAGCAAAGCTATCCATGTTAACAGGATCAGAAAAGATACTAAGGATCTGCTCTTGAGAGAGAATATGAACCATTTCAATACCAAACATCACCCAGAATGAGCAATTAGTAATACAGTTGTTTGATCTAGAAAAGCCTATCCAAGAGCGTCTTAGCAATGTCAGCGCATTGAATAACATCAAGGAGTTACCGACATCAGACGAACAAGACTGTTAATTGAAGACGAATGAACTACCAAACACGTGAGATAGAACCAAGAAACCGACCAAATATTGGGGAATTTCTGTATTGGAATGAGAACGGAACTGGTACACCCTCCAGGAGGGATTTTTCGGAGCAAAAAGCGTAATGTGGGCAGCTGACTCTCTGACCCGTTTAAGTAGGGTCAAATAGTCAGCTAATGGAAAGTAGTCAATTTAACAATTAGTTTTGGTAACAATATACCCTGAGATATCTGAACCATATTACACCATGTATTCTGCAGGCACATATGAAAACCCTGAAGAATAAAAATCAGAAGTACCTATTTTCGATAGATTTTTATAATCAGGTGTTTCAATTATATATTGAACAAAGTCTTCTTTTTTCGGAAATACAATACATTCTAAAAATATGTCCAATGACGCAGAAGCAGAAAGAACGGCCATTGCAAATGATGAAATCACCCACATCCCAAAAAACAGGTATATCCTCGCAAAAGTTATTTTCAGGAAAGGAATTGGACGAATATATAAATTAATTCAGTGTGCTTCGAAATAAAGGGGAAGATACAATATTATGGATACACCAGACCCAAAACTCTTTTCAGGCCAAAAACTTCATGTATAAAATCATTCAATGATATAATTGGTACCTTTCATAATCGCCCCATCAGTAAAATTCTCAAATTATTCAATCAATCTTATCAAAAGTCATCAGAATATTTCATTCGGGAAAATAGTTATGAATCATCATAACACTGGAAACGCCTTCCAAATTGTTCAGGATGTATTTTCTAGTGTCCTAGAAATAGGAAATACTATATTGGTAGTTGATCTGCTGAATAGAAATCATATCAATCCGATCATTGAACAATATTCGTTCAGAGTTTGTTATAATCCATGACGATTTTTTTCGTGTAATTTTCAAGCAATCAGAACGTTCAATTTAGTTAAGTTACCTTATATAATTCCGATAATACCTGATTATACATAGAGTAGCTCCACCAATCGAAAGTTTTACAATGATTTCATTCCCGTAGTAACCACATCGGCATCAATATACAACAATACACAAACTAACAGGTCCGTCAAATTTTGAAAGTAAACAAAATACTGAGCCTCATAATACAGTGAAAACAAAAAAGTACGTATGTAAACAATTTCTTACGTTTTGTAGTGAAAGAAACTATGTACTAAATGAATCAATTTCCACTGAAATGATAGCATCCATTTTGAAAGATTGGGCTTTCAATATGCGAGAAGGTAATGGACAAAATTATAAAGGAAATGTGGTTGAAAAAATGTGGAACGTAACGGCAAAACAAATACAAGAGAAATATATGAAGGAGTTTAATAGAGTAATTGGATCCATTCTCTAGTCCCATATCTTTAGCCGCACGGAACGCAAGAAATTCAAAAAGAAGGGAACTTCAAATGTTACCAGACAAGAGAAAGGTTAGTGCATCAGCATTTAAAGATACCGAGTACATAGAATAAAAATACACCGGAAGGATTACAAATAAAAAAAAACTTAATTGCTTCTGAAGAGTTTGCGTGGAGAGAAACTGAAGGAGCGCAAGCACTCATTATTTTCAAAAGGAAACTGGAAATGATGATACTCCAACTGGTAGAATGAATATAATATAATCCTATGTTTACCAAAACCACACAGGGAGGAGCAAAACCGTGTGCTAATAATAAATAGCTTGTACCCAACCATAATGAAGTAAGTCGTTGTCCAATGAGACTTCTAGATAAACTAATGATAAAAAGAAGCGAAAACATCAATATTAAAACAGATAGGTTATTTCTGACAGTATAAATCCTAACTGAAGAAAACAAAAAACTCTTGGCTGGTACAAAAATATGCCAATTGGAGTGCATGAAATTAGTAAATGGACCAAAAAGTCTGTAGAATTGGCAAATTTGAATATGACAAACAACACATTTTCAAATCATTCTCACCGAGCCACTGCTGTTTCACAATTAGCAAAAGCAGGTGTATCGGAACAAGAACTTATTAAAATAACAGGACATGGTAATAGCAATTCTATCAAACCCTACCTACAGATAGATGAACAACATCACCAAAACATAATAAATGAGATCCAATATTAAGAACGCTACAGGTTCAAGTATCAACACCTTCGGTATTTCCAGCACTTCAATGAGTAGTAGCCACGTGTCCAGTGCAGAAAATAACTCAGTTAAAAAAAACGTAGTATATTATAATTGTAATTTTCATTGTACTAATTTGTATTTAAATTAAAAAATTGTTTATATTTACTTAATTTACTCAAAAAATAATCGTATCAAATACAATACGTACTTCGAAATAAATACGGTTATACATCTCAAACTTCCTGCATAATTACAAATCGTAATCACAAACTGACACTCTTTGTAATTATGCAACAAGTTATCGATGTATAACCTGATTATTTTGAAGTACTTATAGTATTACTATTGATTATTTATATACCTTCATTGACAATTGCCAATCATTTTATTTTGAGTAGTTGTTGCTTCTTCCGGTTTTCTCATTGACTGAATCTACTTTTTTTACAAATAACTTGCTGAATAGTGAGAATTCATATGATGTATTAATCTCTTGAAAAGGCGAGACGGTCAATAGATTTTTTTTGTCAAAAATACACCATTTTCTTCAACTTACCTTGACTTTTTTCACTTTCAATATATCTAACATATTCCTAAATAGTTGGGGAGAGCACGATGCTCCACCACTGATGGCGATTTCTGCATACAGTTTTTCTTTCCTTTTCTTCTGTAGATTTATTAAGTCCACAAACATTGTTGGAGTCCCATGAATGATGGTGCATCTGCAATAAAAAATAATTGGAGTATTTTCGGTAAGCGAATACAATTTTCTATTTTATCTCATACTAAGATCAAATTCGGACTGAACGATGAATACCCAATAGCTGATAAACTTCAGTAATTGAAAAATGTTTTCCTTCATTTTTTCCTCTATATTTGATGACTTTCTAGATATCCAAGAATCACGCACTAAATGGTCATACGACATAGTTTCATATATCACAATCGGAATAAATGTTTTGGATTTTTCAAAATAGGCAAAATACTTTGCATCCCACTCTTTTTTCAATTCAATTATCCATGGACTTGTAAATATGTGAATGTTTTGATACTTGGGAATCGGTGACACATTTTGATTCATCCAATTGCACTTCATTGAGCAATGAGAATATACTTAGACAGGAAAATCATATGGTCCGTGATCCATATGGTAGAATCTTGTTCGTTCCACACCGTTGTATCTGTATAAGATGTATACTTCGTAAGTCCAATTTTGAAAAATGTTCTCGCAATCTACAGTGACCCCTCAGTAGTTGCGTTATGGTCCTCAGATTTTTTCCAATTCAGATCTAACAGTGCTGAAGTACTTCTTTTCGTAGGGATTTGGTATAAATGCCTTCGAGTGAACTTTTTCCACTGTTTCTTACCATTACTTCCGTATTTTCCGCTCGGTCCAGTATGAGAACACTTCTTTGGCTGTGCTCTTTGATATTCCGAAAAAGGGTTCTGGTTCTATGAACTCCTCCATAGTGACTCCTTTTGGTCAGCTTTCTCGTTCCCTTCAAAGCCATTGTCTCCAGGGATCCATAGCAGAGTTATTTTGTTGTTTCTGTCTACTCTTAGCTGAAGTAGAAATGGCTGGTTTTCATCGAAAATTATGGTGCCTGGAAAATGGTTTTGTACTAGAAGCTCTAAGGTCCCCTTTCGAAATTTAGTCACAGTTCCGTCAGATCGTTTAATCAGACATACCTCACAGAGAATCTTGCGGATATACTCTAGAAGAATTTTCCCCAGGATTCCCTCTTGACCTTCTTTGTCGCTTTGAGTTTGAATATAACTTCTTCATTATCAGGAATAATTCGAGAATTCCCAATCGTGAACATATGTGCACAAAACTTGTGCAGACTCGATAAATCTGTTCAAATGATGAAATTTCATTGAATTTCTGGTATATAAAAGTGAATGGGGAAAGTAATTGAGACATGGAGTTTTTTATATTGGAAATGCATTTTTTGGTGTGTTAGACAGTGAGAAATGCTTTGGATGGTTCAGATTGATTTGGAGAAATCTGAAAGGTACTACCCGTTCAGAGGAACTTGACAGTCCTAGAACTCTCTGCAAGAAGATCATTTGGTTAGTTTGGATTGGGTTCACATCAACGTACCAAAAACCTAGAACTCAACGAATCAGTGGGTTCATTTTGGTTAGACGAGATTGGTGCTCAAAAGTACCAAAACAAATATCAATAAAATGTCTACACACTGAACTCAAATTTAGGACAGTTCCGGTTGGTGTTATGAAATTATCTTGCGTCTTTATGTGATTCTATCCGATTGGTGATCCAACAATAAGTCACAGGTGAGCTACCAGTGTCGTAAATATCTCGTTGAGTGTTTGGGCTACAGTTATTCTCATTGAGGTTTTACTTACAATACAAGTTCTTTGACCAGGATATTTTGTTACTCATCATGTTAATTGATTGGATATTGCGGCTGTGATACCGATAAGGGACGAATATGAATTTAAAAAATAAAACTCGATTGTAGACTTGTAGTCAATAAAGTCAAAATTGTCGAGAGTGTCTCATTAATTTTCATAATAAATAAATGTAGTCAATCAATACACATTGAATCACTAGTGCTATCAAATTTATTTTCCACATTGGGTTAACGATTAAATTCAGCTCAATAGTCCTCACATGATTTCAGGATACGATACTTTTTCATATCATATCACATTCAAAATATATGTATATATATTTATATCCCTCACCATAGTTCACAGCCTATCTGGTTATAAGCGTTTGAAGAATAAATGGAAATATTGTCGTTACTCAATAAACGTACAGAATGTGATCCTTATTTGTGCACAGTGTTAATGAGTTTAATTTAATATTTCTCTTACTTCTCTTCTTTGAGTGCTTCTAGATTTCTTTCTGGATCATATCCCTCTGAAGGAAGTACTAAAGTGGTTCCAAAGTTCAAAGCAGAAGATATGGATATAATGGTACCATACGCATGGAAAAGTGGATTTTGAACACATATTTTATGTTGTTTTTTGTACAATTCGTTTCTCTTTCCGATATGAAAGCCATTATTGACTATACCGAAATGACTTACAACAGCTGCTTTGGACTTGCCAGTAGTACCCTGAAAATAAAAAGTTTTAATGACATCTCACATATATGTGTATATTGGTTGATTCACATGTTTCTTCTTCGTTCACGTGTAATCACCCAATAGTGATTGAGATAAAAAAAACTAAATAATAAGATGATAATGATGGTACCTACAGAAGTGAACTGGACATTGGCGGGCCCATCTATATTAATTTTGTCCTGATTTTTTCGTACCATTTCAATACTTTCCCCATTTGACATGTCCATGATATCAGTAAATCTGTGAGTGCCACTGAAATACGCATATTTTTAGTAATAGAGGATCATAGGGTTTGAGGCTTACCTTCTTTTATCCTCTGAAATCATGATAACGCTCCTTAATGATGGTACATTTTTACTTTTGATATTTCCAGGTTCACTATGTGGTAGTTCAGGACAAACAGATCTCAGTATATCATAAAAATTCTGCTTTCTGAATATGGAACCACAAATAATGCCTTTCATTCCAACTTTGTTGATGGAGTATTCAATTTCTTTCTGTTGATAAAGTGGATTCAGGCATACCTGTAGAAATGAATACCTGTATAATGAAAGTGAATTCACTATGAATTCGACGTCGAGAGAACCCAACAGTACCCTTATGTGTATTCAATAATGTATGTGCCCAAATAATAATTCCCAAAACATTGGCATTTTGCAATCGTTTTTCAGTTCCCTTCCCAGCTATGGGATCTAGGCCCCTAATTCTTATTCTGGTACTGAATATGGAAAATTCTGTCCAGATTCATTTCAAACGCATATTTAATTAACACATTGAACACATAATCAGCAACGTGATGGTAATTACCATCAAATTTTTACTCGCAACCTTCACATTTATAAGTTGTCTGTTTAAATCTTTGTATTGCATGTTTTCTCCCATGTTCCGCTTTCATAATCTTATAGCAAAATGTACAGCTCCTTCTTACCGAGTACATTTTTTTTCCAGGAAACATCGTTCATTGTTTACTTCTGTTTCTACTTGCTGCTGACTTTTTATTCCAATTAGAATGTGTGCATTTGTCAACGCAGCGTCAGTGATCAATTTGATCGCTTATTTGCGATACCATTTGACCCCTCTATGGAGGACACTGGAAAGATCAATAAATGTCTTGCAATTATTATAGACAATTACTGTTTCTGGTTTATCAACAGTCCCACTATCTGCTGCCTGAACTTCTACTTTCCTATCAGTGTGAACTGTACTGAGCATCAGACCGTCTCTTTTTTCTTTCCACTTCAATATAACTACTCCACTGTTACTTTCCCGTGCAATTATTTCATTCTTTTTCAGTTAGGCTTTGACGACATCTTGGAGATTCAATTTTCTGTTTGATATCAGAGTACCAACCAGGTGTCTTGCAGCTGATGAGCCAAATGAACACTGCTATAAAAGTTATCATTATAGAGTATTCTGCCCGAGTCCAACAAATTTTCCATCACAACTGAAGATGATACTGGAACTCCTAGATCTACTACTTCTTTTTCGCAGTAAACTTCCAAATTGAATATGTAACCATTCTCTGTGCATAATTCATGCCAAATTCATGGCATTTATTCTTGATATATTGTTTGAAATGGCACTAAAGTGCCTCTTTTTTGAAATATTGGCCCTTTGAAACCTTCAGGACAAAGATAGTTGTCCAAAAAAATGCCTCATTCGCGTTAGTTCAAAACGATTTTTCGACATCATTAAAGTACAAAATTTTCTTAAACCAATAATCTCCAAATCGTGGCTTCTTATCTGAACCCATCCAAGGTATGAAACCCAAAAAACCTCAAATTCCTGTTATGGGCTTCCATTTACTCAACCTGGAGTGTCGAGAAATATGCTCGTTCGCTAATGTTTGTTGAGCATATGTATTCGTCTCGGTAACCATATATTCAATAATTTTGTCAGTGAGAATTTTTTTGTAGAAATCATAAGTAGTTTTATTTAGTAAATGTGATAGACTATCTGCGGACACAATTTTTTTATGAGGGGATTCAACCTTGATTTTGTTTCCAGTTCTAATCAAAGTAAATCTGTGGTTCTGTAAATATTGTCTGAGTGAAGTATAATTATATTGCCGTTTAGGAATAGCTAAATGAGTATCATCAAAATAAATTTTATTATTTTTATTCGTAATATTATTTATTGAATTTGTTGAATAGAAGCCCAATAGACCCACTTCAATTCTTTTTGTTGGAAAATAAAAACTCAGCACAGATTTGTTTCACTTTACTTTTACAATCATTTATAATTATTTTTTTTATAACGAATGGATGTATATGGATTCCCCACGACTACTAACTTTGTTGATCTTTCGAGCATTGTTCAAGAAATAGATCAATTAAAACAACAAGTCTCTCAATCAACAGATATAATGAAATTGGCACCCAATTTAGTAGATCGACTTAAAACCCTTGAGACGGAGAAAAAATTTCTTCTCCATTATCTTCAGAATCATATTTGGGATGTTTTTTTTTTCGATAATTCAACTTTTTTCAGATTGGTTGTTCTTGTTCACTAAATTCGGAATCAGAATTTGATGGAATATAATCATCCTCTGAATCATCTCCAAAGGGATGTTCCAAATCCTCGTCGCTTATGCCTACATTTTCATCGTATAATTGTTGAAGATATTCTTGTTCTTCCTCGTAGGTCTTCGACATGACAAAACGTGTAATGGATTCGAAACTTAATATGTAAATATGTAGGAATAACTTCCTGAATGCTTATGCACGAGTTGAGTTATACTTCTTCACTTTACAATTTCAATACAATTCATTCGTTAGCAAGAAAAAGTGTTCACTTGGAATTATAAGTGAGAAACATTTTGAAAGAAGACATTTCAGTATTGCACAAGGAAAAATAAAAAAATTACTTCGCCACCTTCATATAAAATTGGCATAGAGCAGATATTTGCCAACAAATGAAATCTGTTTTTTAGATTTTCCAAAGGGCCTCGCTAACTTTATACTTTTTCGATAATCTGAAATGTATTTTCGGTCCTGATTCAACAATGGATTCATTTCTTTCAGAATTACCAATAAAACACCAGCTCTGGCACAAGCCATGTAGGAAGTATACCATTCTATGAGGTTAGGGGCCCATAAACCAACTTTGTCACCTTTTTGAAAACCCATTCTCAGCATGCCTGCTGCTAAGCGATCTGCTTCATACAACACCTCGCTGAAATCCATTTTACGGTTTTGGTGACATGAAATGATGGCGGTCGTTTTTCCATGATCAACACAGGTCTGCTCCAAGAGTTTTCCAATAGTAAGAGGTCTCAAAGGTTCTTTTCCGACGTTGTGTAGATAACTGAGTCTGCTATATTTCCTACACCTGAAAAAAAGCATGTACATTCATTGGCGAATTGGAATGGAAGTTTACTGTTTGGCAAATTTTAACACCTTATAGTTGTAAGTGATTTTTGGTTTTTAGTAGTTCTTGGTCCATATGAAATAGTACATTGTGTATCTAGTAGTAAAAGCAATACATTTCCGTGACAATGTAAATTGTTGGTCGAGGCGTTAGGCGAACGAACATTGAGTCTGGGAATGTGCTTTTACTACGAGTACACATACTATTTTTTCTGAAATCGCAATCAACATTATCATAAATTAAGGAATTTTTATAAATGCATAACAACTTTTGATTACCATCTTATTGCCTATGAAATTGTTTCCTTGACAATCACTGTTTATGGTTGGGACAAATCTCAGAGATTCACTACTTATTTCGTTTCAATACTTACTTATCGCAAAAAAATATTTAAAATGGACATTGATGGTGTTTTCCAGGTGTGCGGGGCACCAGCAGAGTTACTAAATGCTGCTGAAAATGTCATCTTAAATGTATTGCCAAATAAATCCAAGGCAAAATATGGAATACGCTCACAAACGCTCCATGGATTATTGCCAAGAAAAACAGACGATCTTTCGATCTGAAAATGTCATGATTACATACTTTTTCGATTTATTTACAAAGTTGAAGGCATCTACGTTATTTTTATTTTTATTTTATTTATTTTGTAATCAACAGAATAAATCCAATTACAGATTACAGATAATCACTGTTACATCGAGATTCTAAGAGATAGCCATATTACATGTTACTATTGTAAGACTACTTAAAAATAAAAACAAAAGCTTTAAGTGAATAGGATACATTTTGAATAATTTTAAATCGAAAGAAAAGAAAATGAGAGAAGCAAGCAATGTCTCCAATCATCATGTTTGTATGAGATATTAACATAGCAGTTGAATAAACAGAAGAAATGTACTTGTTACATATACCCATCATAATTGTTCATGTAGCGAGAAAAGAAAAGATAAAAAGAATAAAAAAACGTTATGGTCAAATTACTCCATGCTGAGATCTACACTTAGTACAAAAGAAGATATTACAAAATATTCGAAATTACGTGCTTTCCTAAAACGTCAGAGTGACAACTATATACCAAAGAAGTCAAAAGTTTTGTCAGATGAACAAATTGAAGCACCAGATTATACAGTGCTCGTCTAAAGTCCGTTCCCTTCCTACTAATATTTGAACCACCTGGTATATCGCAAATAAATTTGGGAGGCTCAAATAGGAGATAAAAACCTACTTTTTCATGAAGAAATCACAGCTAAAAGTTTCAAAATGGCGGCTGAGCGCCATATTCAATAATTTTTAAAATAGAACACCCCGTATATTATTCCATTTTCGAAATTTGCTCATAATTTCCAACCGTTTTCTCCAATACACTCCACTCCTAAATTCAATTGTTTTCGAAATATTAACGTTTGAAAAGTGACATTTAGGTCATTTCAAACCCAACCAAAACCACTAATGTTGCTTTCAATCAAGTTTGCATTGGAAAAAATCGTTGTCGAGGTAATATCTTGTTTACTGTCAAACTGAACTGCTAACTGTCAAACAGTCCGTTGAGCGCCTACATCCTTTTATGAAAAGTGTGATCATGGCTCGTAGTTTAGGCGATAAATTTGAAGCAGTTTTGGTATTTGGAGGAGCTGGAAGAAATTATCATCTAGCAGTTCATATGTTTAATGATATATTTCCCGAGAATCCTATTTCGAAGTCATATTTGCGCAAACTTTTAAACAAGCTCCAAGCAACTGGTACGCTGAAAGATGCTCCAAGATCAGGAAGACCGCCTCTTTCAGAAGAAAAAAAGGTAGAAATTTTTGCTGAAATGGTAATCAATCCGACTCGGTCGACGTCTGCAGTTGCTGAATCCTGTGGAGTATGTTCAAAAAGTGTCCAAAGAGTCCTAAAAAAATAAAAGTTTCATCCCTATAAAATGAAAATCCTGCATGCTCTTACGGAGGATGATCCAGACCGGAGGGTTGTATTTTGTAAGTGGTTAACAAGAACAATTGAAGGAGAACGGGGCTTCCTGAAACGTATATGTTTCGCAGACGAATGCACGTTTTTTCTTAATGGAAAAGTCAACAAACAGAATGTACGATACTGAAGCGATACTAATCCGCATATTTTCAGAGAGGGACCAGTTTCCTAAAAAGGTGAATGTATGAGCAGGGATTTTGAACAATCGCGTTATTGGACCGATTTTCATCAGAGGCAATCTTAGAGGAGTTCTTTACAGAAATCTTTTAAGAAACTGAAATAGAACCTCGAATAAGACAAATTGTATTAAACAATCAGGAAGAGTTTGGAAAACGTGAAATCATATTTCAGCATTTCGATCGCATGGCTAGAGAGTTCCTCGATACAAACTTTCCTGGGCGATGGATAGGTCGCAGGGGAAGTACAGAATGGCCACCAAGATCCCCGGATCTCACACTCTAGATTTTTTCTTTGGGGGTATCTGAAGTCAAAAATCTAAGCCACTGAATACCAAACAGAAGAGTTGGAACGCAGAGTAATAGATACATGTGAAGAAATAGATGAACAGACTTCCATCAACGTGAGAGAAGCTATTTATAATAGGGCACTTTTAATGTCAAGATTTAGGAGGGGGCCACATTGAACACTTGATGAAATAATTGTTGGGGTTAAATAAAAGTGTTATTCAAAAATAAATTTTAATTCCTTAGCTAACTAATTTGTTTTGACTGTGAATTTCCGGTAAGCGGTACTGTTTATCCTCAATAAACTCTCTTAACGCCTCTTATTAGTCGAATTTATTAAGAGATTTAACTACAAATTTATAACAACGTTTAGATAGCAAAATGTTTTACCAGAAGTGACCAAAATCCATACTTCATTTTAAACCGGAATGTCACGTTTCAAACGTTAAGATTTCGAAAAAATCGAATTTAGGAGTAAAGTGTATTAGAGAAAATGAAATAATATACGCGGTGTTCTATTCAAAAAAAATATTCCTCAGCCGTCATTTTAAAACTTTTAGCTGTGATTTTTACATGAAAAAGTAGGTCCTCCAAATTTCTTTGCGATATAACAGGTGGTTCAAAAATTAGTAGGGGGGAATGGATATATATATATATATATATATATATATATATATATATATATTTGGGGAGAATGGTTCTTGAATCTTGTTGATATTTTTATTTTTTGGAGGATCTTGGGATGTAGATTCAATAAGAGAAATAGAGGTTTTAGATAGACGTTTCGCCTCTGGCCAGAGGTATTGGCTTTTTTTTATTCATTATAAGTAGGTAATATTTTGTTCAAGAACATTGCTTGGCATAACATCAGGGTTATCAAACCATTTTCTGGTTGTTTACACATTTTAGCTTATTGCTTTATGTTTAGATATCATATCTGTATTTCGGTGAGAGTGGAACTTCAACTTCTTATAAAGGGTTTTCGGTTTGTTTTGTGTATTTTGTTGTTTCGATGTGACGATTGACAGACTTATTAGGAATCTTTGATGAATAAGTCACTCTCACCGAAATACAGATATGATATCTAAACATAAAGCAATAAGCTAAAATGTGTAAACAACCAGAAAATTGTTTAATAACCCTGATGTTATGCCAAGCAATGTTGTTAAACAAAATATTACCTATTTATAATGAATGAACAAAAGCCAATACTGATGATGCCTCTGGCCAGAGGCGAAACGTCTATCTAAAAACTCCCATTTCTCTTATTGAATCTACATCCCAAGAACCTCCAAAAAATCCCAAGAACCTCCCTATCCCAATCCCAAGAACCTCCAAAAAATAAATATATATATATATATATATATATATATATATATATATAAAGGTATTTCTTGGGGATGAGGTTCGTTTTATTGACTAACGAATTGCTATGGTTTGATATTCACATTTTCACATAAAAAACAAAGCATGCTACCTGTTAAGGAAACGATATCGATTAAAAGCAGAAAAGCCCTCAGAAATAATAATATTAATAATTTTGTGGTGGATGATATCACCAAACCATGGTCCCATGTTAGCAGTTTCGCTTAAAATAGAGAAACAGAGCCTATTGAACTTATGTTTGACGCTCAAAAATTAGTATCTGGCACACTTGCCTTTTTAATTGTTAATGCACCAAAAAAAATTGTTCAATGAGGAAGACGAGAGTCCCCCCGTCGAAACGTCAACAATAAACCATTATAAATACGAGATGCTTTCAGAAATAATATACACAAAGTCAGTTGATACTCAGCTTTTGTACGAATCGTATTTACGTTTGAAATAGACGGTTCAAATGAATTATGTATTTTATTTAAATCCCTGACCTACTAAGTTCAATAGTACTCTTCTAAATGAGTGATTTTAGTAAAAATTACCTATATAAAGTTCCGATAAAAACAAAAATATCCTCAATATGATATTTTATAAAATTCATGTATGGTCCTGGCTGAATCACTTTTCCCGCAGTAATGCCGATTTCATATGAGGGCTTTTTACGTGTGAGCTTACAGCGCACTGTTCTCTGATTGGCTACTGAATGATGAACTTAGCTTGAGCATCATGTTACTCATTTGTTGTTACATATAAAAATGGAATTTCTTGAAAAAATAAAGATTAGTGGATTATTTCCTTATAATCATATTGTTTGAGTAAATCATCATCGTAAATTTTGTGACATTTAATGATATTCTGCGGCACTATCCACATTCTCCAATGTTTGAAAAATTCACAAAAACAAAACAACAGTAAGGAAAACATAAGTTCGCACGTGCCACGACGATTGATTGAAAGCACCACCGCATTTACTATCAGTCAGCGAAATGGTTTGTTAGTCGATTACAGGATCACCTTTTTTCGAAGGCAGTGTAGTAGTTACTTGGAATACTCATATGTCTCACAATATATTTGCTCTTTGCTTCTCAATAATGAGGAAAAACTGATGCGTCAATCTATCCTCAGAAACGATATCGAAAAATGAAAACATAAACTTATAATAAAATGATCAAACTCACCAGTGCATGAAATTCATCTTCTGGAAAACTTTTTGACATGTTCTGAAGGACATCTCGTTGAAACTGAGAATATTTTATTCGCTTGGTTAGTTATCACAGTTTTATTATACGAATCCCAGATAAGAGATACAAAAGCAGTAAATATAAGTGTATGTAACTCTCAGGCTAATAAACTGGTTGAATATTAGCAATTGACCCTGAGTATCTGAACTCGCAGAGGAAATGAATATACCTCAATATATGAAAACGGAATACTTTTAGAGGTGTAACCGACTAAGTAATTCCTGTTGATCCCAAAGCGTAAAAACTGTATATGAGTGAAAACCCCGTTAATTTCTACATCCTTTCATTCTATATCTCTCGAAAATGTCTAGTTTCCTCAAAAAACGCTAGAACATGTTAAAGTTATCTATACTTCCTAGCTATAAATATTATTTCTTCCTTCAACTGAGTTATTTAAGGATTAGGGAGAGGTAAAACTCCTTTTGGAACACCCCCAAAACATTCGTCAGATTTCGTAAGTGTTCAACGTTAATTTGAGAACACACACAACTTGGTGAAAGGTATGATAAGCAGTGTCACACAATCATTCCAAATGTTTCAAAATAAAATCAAATGCCTATGAATCAGTTGCTAAAACCCCAATTAATGTCAACCACACCCCCAAAATCTCACATTGGCATTTATAAGATAATTCCAAAATCCTAGATATTGAAATTTCGGAAATACAAATCAATCAATAAATAAACCACCACTAAATCTTTATGTTGCCCAAAATTATAATTTCTATTTCGAGAAGCTGTTCCGAGATCAATTCCAAAATTTCGATAACTGCTATTCTGAACATTATCTAGTCGATTGTACCATAAAGTTTGATAAAGACCGAAATATATTTTTAAAGAGAAACCCAAACATTGAAGAGAGAAGCAAGTATACTTGAGTGATATGTGATTACATATAGAATTATTTTCATATTAGGACAGATATTAAACCAAGAGTGAAAGCGATGTGATGATAAGCAAATGTTAGACAATGCAAATAGTTGTATTTTAAATAATCAAAGATCTGGTCGAAGTAGACAAAATACCAAAAGGCGGACCTTGTGAATAGTGAAAATTGTTTAAGTAGATCCAGATTCTCGATATCAGATTGGGTAATTGAATAAATATAAAATATAATATGAGTAAAGGAATATATTCAATACAATATAAAAAATAAAAGTATAAAAATAGCGTTGTTGTAATATAAAATACAATAGTAAGATTATAGAAATCCACTAGTAATCCATGGAGTAGTAATTTATATGTACAATTCCCAATGAACAATCTTCAGATAATTCTATTTTGATGTTTTTCATTTTTATTTTTTCTTTGTTGTTATAACAAACTGTAATATAAGTTTTTCATATCAATATATTGGAGGATGGCAATGCGTGATTGGTAACTTATCCATTCCTTTATTTTCTACTTGAATAAATTATGGGAATTGTATTGTTTCATTTATTCATATAGGAACTCAACTTTAATTTCTGTTGTACAAAAATGGAGAATAAGTGAATAACAATAACCTCTTTAGAGTTGAATGTTCAAAAACCCTGAAATACATGTGTCTTTTTCGAAAACAAAAGCCCAAATACCATTTTTAGTGACTCTAACTTCAACGGTTATTTCACTTTCACCCCCTTCTCACCACCCTTTTGCAGCCCTTTAGGGATGGAGAATCAAAGAAACATTTCTTAGTCGTTACCATTGTCATAATAGCAATTTGCTGTTAAAATTTCAACTCTTTAGGTCCAAGGTTTGGTCTGGGCGTTGATTGTATGTCAGTCAGTCAGTCACGACATGTTATTATATATGTAAAGATAGATAAACAACGAAATGCATTCTTTTGATATAAAAAACTCACAGTTCTAAAACTAGCCACACAAGTGAAATAAATTAAATATTTTACAGAGTAATAAATAGTTTAAACAAACTTCCAAATGAATTGAAGGATAGAAAAATGCCTCCCAGAATATATTGAGACAGAATAGGATATATGGTTCATTGAGGATATTAAATTTTATATTCCAAGATAATATGAGAGAGCGGTTCATCTTACAATAGTCGTTCATATCAAGGAATTTGGGTTATCTCGTAAAATTTATAATTCCTGATCGGTTTAATCTTACACAAACAAAGATTGGGCGGTAAAATGTTTCATTGTGTGTAGTCAACAATAATAAACAAAAATTATTCGAGTTTTACGAATCATATGCACGAGCATAATATCTACTGATATTTTTTTCTCCTAGAGAGAGCTGAGAAATCGTTTTTTAATTATTATTTGAATGCGTTTTGATACCAAGAAAGGATGAAGAAATATTTAAGTCACCTTTAAAACAAAATATCTCAATCATAGGGTTCAAAATGACTGAAATTACCATTGGAGAAAACATGGGAACCACAAATAATATGCCAGTTATTGTCGAATCCCCTATCAGGGAACGTAATAAAATATCTCGCTCAGAAGAACACAGAATATATACAAAATTAACAAAAATGACAACACTTCACCGAATATTGGCTTGGAACTCATCTCTGCAAAAAAAACACTGTGAATACTTCATAAGTACAGAAAAATTACTTATTATATTGGAAAGCTAAGGCCTTGATATAATATTTCCCCATCTTGATATAATATTTCCCCATCTTCGTAAAATCCTGCATGGAATCACTAAATGGGCATTTTTTTATTATTTCCAATCATTCACTGAAAACAGGCATAATTCCCAAAGAATAGAAATAAGCAAATTGGTCCCAATATATAAGAGTGGAAACCGAAGTTTGATTAAAAATTATAGAAGAGTCTCCTTACTTTGTATATCTGGGAAATTATTCGAAAGTACAAACACGAACTTTTTTCATTGCAATAAATCACAATTTCAACACGGATCCTATCGTCAGCTTTTCTGTGTGATTGAACTTTTGCCTTCAGTACAAAGCACTGTGAAATATATTGAGGATAGCCTGCAATTGGTTGCTGTGTATACGGATTTCTCTAAGGCTTTTCACAAGGTGCGTCCCAGTACCTTGCTAATCAAACTGGATAATTTCTGAGTACACGGCAGCCTACTGAGATGGAGATTATCCTACCTTCATGATAGGTGTCAGATTGTGAGACTTTATGATAACGTATCTAAAATTACCAGAGTAACTTCTGGCGTTCTCCACTTCAGAACCCTTGATGTTTTGAATTTTGTATCATTGCCAAAAAAATATCAATACCTGAAAAATAGTCATTATTTATTATATTGTCATAACCCCATAAGTACAGAAAAACTTTCAAACATAAGAAACAACAAGTTAGTAATAAATATGAACTCTATGGCCAGAAAACATAATTCACTGGGAATGAAAATAAATTTTGAAATCAAATACTCGACCAAACTGATAAACAAGGGCACGTTAAAAATAGATAAACACCTGCAAGCCCGGGAATGCATATATAAACAGGCACCCTTTCACAATGGAGCTATTAATAAATCGTCACCTCCAAGTTACGCACCTCTAAGGAATTTCATAGTAAATAAAGAAACTATAAATTCTAGGCTTTGACAGCTCGTTAAGTGCAATACGACCACAAAAGAGATAAATCATCCATTAATTACTAAGAAGGTGATTTATTATCACAAGTAGAAGATAACTAACGTTAGGAATGTGACCCCGCGTGCCGACAAAGAACGATACCTGGAAGAGAGATCCTATAAAAGCGCAAAACCGCGAGCAAAGATAATGATTGGGTCAACAGAAGTTAACATGTCAACCAGAAGTTTTGAACTTTCACTCGATTAACATGTAGTGCAGAAAGATGAGAAGTGCTCAACTTTCACTTAGTAATCATATTATAATATAACATATAGAAGTGCGGTAGCTATCAACAAGTAACAGCTCTTGACTAGACAGCCATCAGTCACGAGTTCATTTACAAGTAATATCTTGCAGTGACATTGTGAAATTATTAATGAAGAGAATTCCAATCAAGTCAAACAGGAACTGCACGATGAATGACTTCACAAAGTGAATACACAGTTAAACAGTATTTACCATTATAAACATTATGTTATCAATGCTTCAAGAACGAGATAAGACACCGAAAACCTCTAACCCATAGTTCATGCTCTCATAGAAAACCAATACAACTATAGTCTAATATACAGTGCGATATAAAAGTAAAAAAATAACTTTCGCGGAAATAAATGAAATAGTAATACAACTAAACTAATATTGTGTAAAACAAATATCGAGTGAATGAGTGTTGAAACCTGATGGTCTGGAGTAAGTTCATATATTTTTCTGGATTTATGTTTGGGCAAATTGAATCAATTATAATTTTTATATGTTTTTGAATGTATCTCCATATTGTATGTTCACATATTTTTCGATTGATATTTATCAACAGTCTGTTTAATAATTGATGGCATTTTTACTTATATTCAGTCCACTGACTTTGAGAATGCCAAAAACTGACCTAATGTAAAATCTCCACTGTTCTTTGACTAGTTTATCATTTCAAGAGTATATGGAACTGATGGAAATGCTATGTAACTATTATAAAATATATATGTATATTCTAACTTTCACTACCCGGGATAGGTTGATAGATAGCCCATCACTCCAGGGAGTGCCTGTTACGTTTAAAGCGCGAGGGGTCGTCTATGTTGTAATCAGTAGCTTCCCTCACGAGGGGGTTCTCTGGGGTTATTGCGCAAGCGAATACTTTCCGATTGCGGTCTCTGATTATACTCCTGATGGAAGGCAGGTTCAAGTCTTCAAGTATCCGATCGTTCCGCACATACCACGGAGCATTCGTTATCATCCTCAGGACTTTTATTTGCGCCTGTTCCAGGACGCGAATGCTAGTCCTGCAGATTTGGCCCCAGGCGGCTGAGACATACAAAATGACAGGCCTGAACATCATTTTAAAGATCTTGACTTTATTTTTTAAAGTAAGTCTTAATCAGAGGGTAAAGTGCGCCGATTTTCATAGCAATTTTGTTTTTGATTATATTCACATGCGGCTTCCAGATGAGCCGACGATCCACAGTAACCCCTAAGTACTTGACTTGTTCCGACCATTCTATCTCCCTTCCAGAGATAGTCACTTCCCTCTCCGGGTTGTTTCTCTTGCGACCCATCGAGATCGCTTGAGTTTTATCGGGATTCAACTTTATTTTCCACTCCAGGTACCACTGCTGGAGGTCGTTTAATGCATTCTGCAAATAAACAACACCCATCAGGTGGTTGGCTGACGGGAAAAGTAAGGCCGTATCATCGGCGAACAGGGAGATTTTCACGTGTTCGGTTCGTGGTATATCGGAGGTGAAGAGTGCGTATAATACAGGAGACAGTACTGCCCCCTGAGGAACGCCGGCCTCAATTTCTCTCGCGTCCGAGAAGAAATTGTCAACCTTGGTCTGAAATGTCCTACCCATGAGGAACGACTTTATCCACTTCACCAGGCTCAAAGGCAAGTGGAAATCGATCGATTTGCAGAGCAGGCCTTCGGGCCGTACTCTGTCAAATGCTTTACTTATGTCCAGAAGGACAATATGAGCACTATTGTTGGTGTTTAGCGAAGATATTGTATTTTCCACCAGCCTCAAAATCTGTAGCTCGGTAGAGTGAGCGCGACGAAAGCCAAACTGCTCATTCGGTAGGACATTTCTGTCCTCCACTTCTCAAACTACGTACTCCTTCGAAAGAACAGAGAGTTCATGGGTGGTGGAGCGGTATTTATCAAATTTTGGGAGAGACTTGTTGGCGCAAAATGAGGGAAGGTGAGAAATAATAGGCATACGTCTACGTCCATCGTTGCGAGTATTAGGGTGTTTCTCTATCGCAAGGGCTTTACGAATTATTCTGGTTTGCAGAGTTTATTTGGTGGCGATTGTTTTGCTGATTTCGAAATCGATTAGGTGGCCTGTTTTCTCATGATGTTTAGAGAGTGTGGACTTTTCGTCGAACTGCGAGTTCGGAAACTCTTCTATTTACTCTCCTGTCAGATTATCTGAAAGAGAAAGTAGGCTTGTGGTCAAATGCTTCTATAGCCTTGGTCTCGGAGTCCATGTAGAGGTTTGCAAGGACTGGAAAACGGGGGAAACCCATTGGAGCACCTTTCGCTTCTTTGTAATGAGTTTTTTGGAAGTACGTGCTGCTCATACAATGATTGATGAGATAAATTTCGTTCAAGACTTCACTTATCCTTTTCCTGGGTAGAACCATTTGGGCAATTGATGACCTTCCATCAGCTGATTCCCATACCCGTTTGAGTAGTCCATTTTCTACAACCAGGGAATCCTCCTTACTTCACTTTGAACTATTTTGTTTTTTTGTACATCAATATTCACCTCCCGTATAGACTTCATTTGGCTAGTTTACACGTCAGTTTGTACAGAAATATTATCTATGGAAGATAATATGTAAAATATATAAGATAGAATAATATGTAAAAACATTCATTTTATCGACATATACATGTGTTTAAAAATAACATTTAAAAATATTTTGTTGTAAAAAAAAACATAAATAAATATATAAATGGTAAAAGTCATGTAAAAATTTTTCATGCATTCATAAATTCTTCTACACTATAAAAACATTTATTTATGAGGTAACTTTTTACGTTAATCTTAAAATTATTTTCATTCAAGGCGCGAACTTCTAAGCTCAACTTGTTATAAAGTTTCAAATTCAGAGAATTAGATTTCGACTTGGTGAGCCTGAAGCGTTGAAGAGCTATTTGGTTTGCCGATCTGGTTTCGTATTTGTGAATATCAGACGAAAGAGTATAACTCCCTTTGTTTGAGTGTATTTCACAGAGGGTTTGATAAATATAAATGCATGGCAGTGTCATTATTTTCATATCAATGAACAGGGGACGACAGTGATCACGGAGTCCAACACCAGCTAGAAGGCGAATAGCCTTCTTCTGGGATCTGAAGATAATTACCGCATTGCTGGAATTTCCCCATAAAATGGTTCCATAACTAATTCGAGAATGAAACAGACCAAAATATATTTGCCTCAATAATTCAGAACCTACAACATATCTCAATCTTCTTATGAGGAATAATGCACTAGAAAGCTCGCTGTTCAGTTTTTCAGTATGATAGTACCAGCTGAGAGTGTCATCGATTGTTATTCCAAGAAGCTTGCAGTGTGCTCCTGAGGTGTTCTTATTGTTACTGGAAATAACCAGCTGTTGCGTTTTATCACCATTGAGTTGTAGGAAATTAGCACAGAACCAATTTCTAGCAAAGTCAATCGAATTGTCAGCTAGAATTTTGAAGCTATAAAAATCTGGAGAAGTATTGATGAGTGATGTATCGTCAGCAAAAAGAATGGTGGTAGTGTCCTGTAGCATGTGCTGACAGATGTCGTTTATATAAATAATAAAGGGTAAGCGTCCAAGGACAGAGCCCTGAGGAACACCATGTTTCAATATCCTGAGTTCAGATGTTGTATTTTGAATTTTAACCAGTTGTTGTCTGTTTGTTAAGTACGATGACATCAGTTCGAGTGGTGTTCCTCTAACCCCGTAATATGATAACTTTTCTAAAAGTAGGTCGTGAGAGACACAGTCGAAAGCCTTGGACAAATCACACATGGAGAAAATGGAATGTTGCTTGTTCTCAAGGCCTTCAACAATATCTTCCACGACCTTCAGCAGTGCCCTTATTGTGGATTTGTTTTGGCGGAAACCAAATTGAGTGTTGGCAAGGAAGTTGTTAGATTCAAAATAGTATGTTAATCTGTTTTTCAGTAAGATTTCTATAATTTTAGAGAACGTATTGATTATAGAAATTGGACGAAAGTTGTCCAGAGTTTCACTGTTATTTTTTTTGAGTAAAGACAACTCTTGAGATTTTAAATAGATCGGGAAAAATGCCATCTAAAAAACACGTATTTGTGAGAGCAACCAATGGTTCGAGCAGAATGTCCAATGTTTCTTTGATAAGTAGAGCATTTATTTCAAAAGCGTCTTCTGAGCTGGTTTTTTTAAGTTTACTTATGGCTGATACAACTCCTTTTGCAGTAGTTGGAGCTAAGAAAAAACTTATTTTGGCGATGGTAATTTTTTCATGAGATCAGAAGTAGTGAAGGAGGAACTTGGTAATGTTTTGATAATATTTTCAGCAACAGTACTAAAAAATATGTTGAAGTCGTCAGGACTGAAATACGAATTTTCATAAATTTTAGGTTTTTTGTTGTATTCGAAATTAATGATTCGCCAGCTATCCCTTGATTTGTTATTTGAGGCAAGTAAGAAATTTTCGTAGGCTATTTTTTTTGAGGATAAGATAGAGTTTCTGTAATCGGCCTTTAATCTTCCGTATGTCGACCAGTTGTCAGCATCATTTGTGTTTTTTGCGATTATTTTCACCGGCTTGCATAGCACAACCGAAACGAATAATCTTCCAATGGCGGTTATCTAACATCTGGAGCATGACATCATCGGAACTCCCAACGGCCGGCCGGCGAATATTGTAAATAGCACAGAGGCGGCCTCCACTTATTTTCGTGATTTCCGTAACAATAACATTTGAACAGAATGATTTATAGCCCCAGTTAATTCCTAAATACATTCTCGAGAATCAATTAATTTCTACATTCCTAAAATATTACAGTAGCAATACAATGTTTTTTAACTCTACCAGTTTCCAAAGCATCTTGTGGAAGGTCTTCCTCGAAATTGAAATTGATAAAAACTTTTTTAAGATCGAGTATGGCTTAAGAGAGACTTAGCAATTCAACAATTATGTCCATAGAAAATAACTTAATGGATTCCCTTTTTTGTTCCTTTTTTACTGTTGAATTAATTGTTCCGTTTGTTTTGTAACTTTTTTGGTTTTGTACTTTTCAATTTGCAGTTATTCTACTTTTATTTATGTGTACCTACCTAAGAATTAATTTTTAGTTACAACTTTAAAAAGGGTCGTAAATTTATATTTTGCATACAGGCAGCCGCATAGCCTTGGCGAGGCTCTGATTACCATTAAAAAATCACAAGAAAGTTTGTTGAATTTTATATCATATTCGTCACAGTAAAAGCTCACATCAACTGTTCCATGTATCTTTTATATATGCTCTTATTATACATATTAACCTGTAAGCAAACTTCTTATAATGAGAAAGTAATTCTTTCATACACAATAACTGTTATTGATTGAATACTCAAAACATACATTGAACAAATTCCCAATTAGTCGTGGAAAAAAAACAGATCGATTCTGAGGAGTTTGTATTGAAAAGCATCCATTTCGATACTGTCTATAAACCATAGAATTATATGTTCAGAAAACCCTTTGGATATTCCTATTTACGAAAACTTTTTATAAAAAATTAAACCGACGAAAAACGGAACTCAAAAATAAAAAATAAAATAAACCTTCTTAGTCTAAATAACTAGCTCCTTAACTTATGTAAGTAACTAATTTTGAGTCGGAGCCAAACAAACAAGCAATGAATTAGGTACGGCGTAAAATGATGGCATCGAGTAGCGCGGTGACATTCTGATAATTTTTTTAAAGTAATATAATGATCTTCGTTCATTGTTCGTTTGGCGCCGACTCAAAATTGGTTACTTACATTAGTTTAGGAGCTTAGTTATTGAGACTAAGAAGGTTTATTTTATTTATTACTTTTCAGTTCCGTTATTCGTCGGTTTAGTTTTTTGTTAAAAAGTTTTTATTTTTCAATTTTTTGTGTCTGAAATCTACTAATCACTACCTACTTGTTTTTTTATTACTTCCGAAAAACTTACTTACCCACCTTACTACAACTATTACCAGTTAAATAATATGATTATCTACTTTTACTATTTGTTGTAATATAAATTATTTTTGTTGTTTTGGTTAGTTTATTTCATTACTTTGTATATCATTCCATCCCCTCATAGAATATAATGATTGTGACGAATGTAGGAGAACAATAATAATAACAATAGCGATCTGTCATTGTCAACTACATATGTGTGCCAATGTCCACAAGTGAAAAATTAATTATCCCCTATTTTTCTACCCGTAAGGGTGGGTAATTCCATTCGAAATACGAATACGATTAACTATAAGGTATACCCTATATAATAAAAAAAGAATCATCCAAATCGAAGATCCCAGTACAAAGTTATGCCTGATAGAATCGGTTAACGGACCAGAATTCAGAGGGTGAGTGATCAATATCCTTCATTTTGCTACCCTTGGGGGTGGATTTCATCTTTTAAATTCAAATGGGACCAACTTCAAAGTACACCCTATCCATTGAAAAAATAATTATCGGAATCGGACGTCTCAGTAAAAAGTTATGCGTGGTCATACTTAAAAAAAAATATACGCGTCGACTAGAAAACCTCTTCCTTTTTGGTTTCGTCGCACACAGGTGAGAATGACCAAAAAACTGGCCAAAATCGTTTTTTCTGAATATATCTCAATTGAACAATAACTTGTTGCACTATTGATAGGGCGAGTAAGACCATCTTCTGGTGAGCAAAATTTGACTTTGAGCACTTCATCTAGTTACCTGTGTGTTTTCAAACAAAGTCGTTTTCTTGACAGATCGTCATATAGAGTATTTCGAGAACTATTTGCTGTGTGTGTAAAATTTGCTGCAGGGTTGAAAGTATTTCATTTATCAAGAAGGCAAGAAACATTTTCAATCTATCCAGTCAAAGATAACACGATTTCAAATTTAGTATGACAAAAAATATATTCCATCTACTATCTTTGGAATGAAAGTACCATATCAATCAAGATCAAACGGCATATTTAGTATCATATGAAAGCTCATTTCAAAAGCTTTGAATTGGTATTGAATTCAGTTGCGCCTACCTGCGCCTTTCAGAAAAAAATCTGTTAGATCTATTTGACTCGTAATAAGTGTATACGCGCCAAGCGCTAACTTGAAAAAAATCCCCATAATTTGGGAAGAAATTCTGTTTTTTTTTCAATTTGCATGTGAGAACTCATTGTATGGTTATCGATTGTCTTTAAGTTTTGCCCCCCCCCCATGACGAGATTTACCCCGTGGGGGTGGGACAAAAATCAATATCTTTGATATTTTACAAATTCCGTGGCTTATTTCAAAATTTACAACAGAAATAATTCTAAACAAAATCAATTTCCCTGGGTTTTCTAAAAAAGTCCAATCAGGTCCCTTCTTTCTTAGTATCTAAAATCCGTCTGAAATGGAGCTGAGATTCGCGACCTCAATTGATCTATTTATTAAAGAAGGTACATTGAATATTTTCATGACAAGATAGGTCAGTATAGTATACTGGTAATTAAATTTAGGACTCCGTTATATTGAGTCTATGTTATTGTACAGGGTGTGCCATCAGAAATTGTTCAATATCCTAAAATAATCTGCTTCCAGTTCTGTCTCTTTCGAACATCTTGAATCCACATAAATATTCATTATTGCATCACATGACGTACCAAATGTTTCATTTTGTGAAAATATTGAATAATATAAATTATGCAGTGTCTGTCACATAGTTCGTCAAGTCGAACACATTAAATCATTTTTTTTTTTAATTTTTTTTTTCTAGTTGTGTACCTATAGAGGAAAAAAATCCTATTGCATTTTTTACCACTCTCTTGCCGAGCCAGAAGATTATGAAAAATATTTTCAGGCATTACAAGTAATTAGCTTTATAATTTTGTATTATTGTTCTATAATTGACAATTGTAGACTGGAGATTAGGTAAAAAGCACTTTTTCCCATTCTCTACCTCCCATTGCGGTAGGAAAGATTTCAGAATGTTTCATCGACAATCATTCGAATTGCAAAAAAAATATTCAGTCAGAATGTGAAAATATTGGAGGTCTCGTAGTAATAACAGTTTTTTTTTCCACATATAAAAATCTCGATTAGTCGACGAGAACTTTTTATAAAAATGAGAATGAGTCAATATGTGGAAACCTGGTTTCAAAAATTTGTGAGGCTACAAATTGTAAGGACGAACTACCAGACATCATACCAAAGTTGTAAAAATGTATACATCAATATAAAAAGAAGTGGCAAAGTGCCTCAGGAAAAGATGAACGTTTTCAAAGTAAAAATAGAAATTGGCTTGACACTTCAATGTACTTTTCTGTTCAAAAACATTGTCAAATGTTGGAGCCGCCGCCATTTTGAATTTTAATATTTTGATGATGAATTCATTATTTGCGCCCCAAGAATCCATACAAGATTCTGATTATTAATAACGTAGTTCATCCGCCGTATTGGCGAATCCATTTCGAATTTTCGACTTTGAAAACCAAATACTCATTTTTGAGTCAAATAGGATCATAAATGTAAAAATTCGTCGACCCTCTTGGAGCAGCCATATTGAATTCATGAGTTTAGACACAAAATTCATAATCTCCGACCCCAGAAACCCATATATACTTATTTTCGATAGAATCGGGCCTTAATCACAAAACTCGTTCGCCATATTGAATTTATGGATTTTGAAAAAATTCATAATCTCCGTCCCCAAAAACCCCTACACACCAATTTTGAATAGAATCGGAACATAATCACAGAATTGGTCCACGCACCATCTTGTAGCCGCCATTTTATTTTTTCTCTAATAAAAATTTCATAAGACATTGTCACCAAAATTATATGCACTTGCCAAATTTCAAGTCAATCGGACAATTAGAAATGTGTCAAAATTCACTTACAAATTTTGAACCGGAGAGACAGGACATGCGAACGAAGCAAGTTAAATAAAAGCTTGTGAAAAGCGTGTTAATACTATAAACGTGGCAATAGGTGATCATTCAGTACCTTTCATGCAATTAATTAATTGATAAGTGTTATTCTACGTGTAAACTATCAACAAAAATAATATTTCGTCTTTATATTCCTTCATTTTCACCTGTGTGCGTCGGTTAAAAATATGTTTCAACCGCCAAAATAAAGAAGGAGGAGGTTCTCTAGTCTTGGAATGACCAAATAAATCACCTTTGTAACAAGCTCCATAAAACGTATTTTGCTATATTCTCTCTCAAAAAATATCTCAATGTTCAAGGTCTGATCAACGTCTACTATGCACTAGCATTCTCAACAATAAGTTATAATATAATTTCCTGGGGCCAAGCCACGGAGATAACTAGAGTCTTCACCCTACAAAAGCGCATTATTCGTCTAATTTTCAACTTAAAGTATCAAGACTCCTGTAGAAACCACTTCAAGCAACATCGAATATTGACAGTGGTCAGTATTTACATATTGAAAATATTGTGTCATATCCACAAAAGCAAACACCATCTAAAAAAGTGCTCGGAAATTCACAAATACAATACTAGAAATCAAAATAATATTTACATGGAGAAGTTTCATCATATGGAGTACAAAAAATCTCCGAAATTTAGCGGGAGTCATCTCTACAACTTACTGCCTGAATCACTAACAAATCAATCTCTGAAAAGATTCAAGACTGATCTTAAAAAAAATCTATCCTCAAATAGTTTCTACGACGTTTCCGAATTTCAAATATACTTAATATCCATAAAATGATTACCATTCAACTGTTCACTTTAAATTTCAACTGTATCATGGCTATTGTATTTGTAACTAACTGTACATAATATTGCATCTGTCTCTAACCAGCCATAAATTTAAAAAACTCTAATGACTTTCAAAAAAAAAAAAAAAAAACTTCAGAATACTTTTATATTTATGTATTATCAAATTATGAATTGTATGTTTTTTTTTATGTATGTTGTATGTTTCTTGTTTTTTAAATTCAGATGACGAACCTACATGTAACATGGCAGAAAGGTAATAAATAATCTATCTATCTATCTATCTAGTCGACGCGAGTAGTTTGATTTCGATAATTCTTTTTTCATTGGATAGGGTGTACTTCGAAGTTGGTCCCATTTGGATTTGAAAAGAAAAATCCTTCCCTAAGGGTAGCAAAATGGAAGATATTGATCGTCTACCCTCTGAAATTTGGTTCGTTAACTGATTGTATGAGGCATAACTTTGTACTGGGTTGTCCGATTTGGATGATTCTTTTTTTATTAGAAAGTGTATACCTCATAGTTGATCATATTTGAATCTACCTCTAAGCGTAGAAAAATAGGGGATGTTTGATTTTTCACCTGTGAATATTGGCACACATATGTAGTTGACATTGACAGATTGCTATTGTCATTATTTTGGTTCTCCTACATCCGTCACAATAAATAAATTCTATGAAAGGATGGAATTATATACAAAGTGATGAAATAAACTAACCAGAACTATCAAAAATAATTTATATTTTATAACAATAACAGCAACAGTTTAATTTTTTGTTAAAAAGTTTTTATTTAATACCTAATTTTCCAGTTGAATGATTTACTCGAAAAAATCTAACAGAATACAGATCATTCATTGGGAAGATATTTATTCAGAAAAGTTGACAACAAGAACAAAAATATCCTTCCAGGTAATGAACTTGACCTCATTCTAATTATAAAGACGATGTTTGAATGAAATCCACTGACCAAGGCGACATACTGACTGGCAATTATATCTATTACTGGCAATGATATTTATTCTCAACAATGAACGAGCTGGTTTTGTATTGAAAAGGCATACCTAGTTGTTTGTGTCTGCATTTACGCATCATCCAAGGATTGATATTGGAAAACTCCTTCAGCTGAGAAGCATACTTATAAGTATAGGAAATGACATGAATTTATGACAATACTCTAATTTGACGGAAGAATCAGGTAACTTTTCTCGAAAGTTTAGCCAAAAAAATCCTGGCAGCTGATATGTTAATACACCTATCTAAAATTGCGAGAATAATAATATGAAAGCGGTGTTGCTGATTTTCACAAAATGGATGAATATGAATGAATATCCTCTTTTTGGAATGTTCCTGAAATAATCCTGTCGGTCATTTCTTTCATTATATACCCTACAATTGGCGAGAACACAACATTTTCAAAATATTTTTAATGGATTTTACAGCTTGTGTTTGTAATTTCCTTTTTTTTTTCTAAAACTTAAAAACAATATTTAAAGTTCGCAAAATTCAAAAGACTTCTTTCTAGCGCCTTTGCAAAATGTTGTGATGCCATCACCCGTTCAACCAATCGCACAGTTGAAGCCTCAATCAATTTTGCAACGTTGCCATATTTTCAAATCTTAGGCCTCAATAACAAGAATGAATGATCGGCTTTCTCTTTATCAGAAATCGTTTCGATGGACCACAATGATTCATATAAAAAATAACAAGGTTTATGTGCACTATAAAATCGACAATATATTGTTTTATGACAGATCGAATGTTTTTACCCCCTTCAAATCCGCCATCGTCGCTTGACTTTGCGAATACTGTTCCAGTTCTGACATTTATAGTTCAAGAAACTTGCTGTTTAATGTCACAATCAACCCGGTTACGCCTATAGGCTGCTCTGACAAAGAAACTCATTAGTAAAGCCAACTGTAATATTTTAAATATTTTGTAAACATTCCCTTTTTCTATTTCTATTTTATTCGGAGAGTGTTCAGCTGCTTCATAAGAGGTCACTGAAATATCTCCAGGACATTATAATCCTGATATTGTTTATTATTAATAAAGGTCCTTGTATCTACATAATTTTGATTTTTTATTCGAACAAAAAATAAATTGTTTTTTGGCAAATTGTTGGAATCATGCATACCTACAATATTATCATTGTTGATGCGTGCGTCGACAGATTTCCTTATGATCGAAGAGGCCATGAAACAATTCACTAATAAAGCTAATATGTTATTGAGAGCTTTCAAACGATTTAGTTGTGTTATTATTTATGCAGGTATTTTTATCGTCTTGTATAGTTTTTTTCCATTGTATAAGTTATTATACATTTTGTTGTGCGTTAACAATAAATTAGAGATGCCCCAAGAAAAGCTAAGTTTGCAAGAAAAAATTGAGCTCGTCTTAATATGTGGCGATCGTTTTCATAGTTCCAGAGAAGCAGCAGATATATTCAATGATAGATATCCAAATAAGAATATTCATGGATCTACTGTGTTGTGTATTTTAAACAAATTTAAAGCTACAGGCAGTGTAGAAAATCCTTGCAAAATTCCACATAGTCAGCCCGTCACTAATAAAGGAGGTACGTTTAATGTTTTGTTATCGGTCACAGAAAATCCACTCTTATATCTGAAAAACCCATAGGAAGAATTTTGAAGAATAAGAAATATCGTGCATACAAACCAAAATTCTCCCACAACTTACTCGATAGAGATTTTGATGCCCGCTTAGATTTTTCATTTTGGTTCCAAGGCATGATTGAAGATGCCAAAATTTTCCTGCAAAAAGTGTATTTACTGATGAGGCGACTTTTACATCAAACGGTACTGTCAGTTCCCATAACTGTAGATGGTGGGCTGATGAGAACCCAAATTGGACGATAAAGGCAAAAAATCAATTTTCCTTCAAGAGTAATGTTTGGTGCGGCATATTAGATACCCAGATCGTTGGGCCTTACTTTTTTAAGGGCAATCGTAGTTCACGAAATTAATTAGAGTTTTTAAATAACGAGTTTTTGATTTCCTACTTGGATTACCGCTGGAAAGAAGAAATTATATTTTTCTCCAACAAGACGGAGCGTCAATACATCGACAATCTACAGTACACTTGAAGTGGCTTAACGAACACTTTCCTCATAAATGGATAGGTGATATTCAGAAAACCCGTGGCCTGCAAGATCCCCAGATTTGACGCACTTGGATTTATTTATATGCGGAAACCTTGATAGTAAGGTTTATGAACGTCGGCCATATCATAATATCGACCATTTAGAAGAAGTAACACGACAATGTATTTATTTATTTATTTAGCGTATGGCTTAACATCACAGTGCAATAATATAATATGCCATAATAAAAGAACAACTAAAAAAACGAAAACAAAAAGAAGAAAACATTACACTACAAATGCTGCGAAATATGTCCAGAGAAATGAAATCCTGAACAACTACATGTATTTAACGTCAGGGTAGACATGTCGAGTAATGGACAATTACAAAGTTTCGAGTATGTATTAAATTGTTTGGTTTATAATTGTTTTATTTTCTAATTTTATTATAAAGTTTAAAGTTTGTTAGTTCTTGTTATGTCAAAAATTAAATCAATTTTTTGTTCTATCTAATAAATAAATCAAATTAAAATTGTGTAGATTAATTTTTTTTTCTTATATTTTTTTCAAAACTTGTACCGAGTGGGCCAAATTGGACTCTTTTAAAGGGAAAGTCCTGTTTTTTATGAGAAACTTAATGGTGAAAACCGCATATCGATATATATCATCGTTTTTGAGCTACAGCATGTTTTTCAAAAATGTGCATTTTTGAAAAGTAGCTGTAACTTTTTTCATGTTCAAAATTCTTCGTTTCTTTGAAAACATTTCCAGAGCACTTTTTACGTAGAAATCAATGGTTCAAGTGATTTATTTTTTCAAATCATATATCAATAGTTATTAATGGAAAAATCTGTTTTTTAAATAAGACAACCTGTATATTCCTGCATATTTCAATGGAACTTGAAATCACCCTTCCAAAAATGTAGCACACTTGATGTTTTGCTAGAGTCACCTTTGAAATGCAGAGCTTTGAACAAGTAGGCTTTGAACGACGCGGCGATAAAACAGAATGCAAATGTTTACTGGTGGGAGTCAAATTTTGATTTAAGCAGTAAAGACGCTCCTCAATTCGTGGTTCTTGTTCATTTTTCTAACACATTTGCAATGAACTATGAGAATTATAAAAAATGGGATATGAAAGTATGTTTTATACAAACGGGGGAAAATGCAGAGGCAGCAAGCAATTTGTACCACGAGAGGTATCCAGAGAGAAGACAACCTTTTAGAGACATTTTCGCAAAATTGCGACACTACCTAAGTGATGGTGGTCAATTTGAAAAGAAAAGGCCAAAATTATATGCATCAAATAGGGATAGGGAGTTGGAAGAAATAGTCGTTTTAGGAACTGTTGCAAATAATCCCAAAACGTCAACATAAAATTTAAAAATATCAACAGGCCTACCAAGAACTAACGTTAGGCGGATTTTGAAAAAGCACAAATTCAAACCAAACAGGACCAGAAAAGTTCATAAACTCAAACCAGGAGATTTTGAACGCCGCATGGATTTTTGCCAGTGGTTCCTGGAAAATTGTAACCAAGTGCTTGATTTTTCGTTCAATTGTATTTGGACAGACGAAGCTTATGTAAGCAGTGCCGGCATTTTCAACCGATACAATTCTTATACTTGGGCACAACGAAATCCTCATTCTATTGTGGAGCAGAGAAGTCAAGGAAGATTTGGATTCAGTGTATAGGCGGGTATTTTTAGGGGTGGAATTATAGGCCCGTTCATTTATAATGGCAGTCTCACATCTCAGAGATATTTAGAAATTTTAAGGCAACAAATTGAACCCCTTGTTGATGAATTGCCGCTAATGGAGCTCAAGAAAATTTATTTTCAGCAAGACGGGGCTTCGCCTCACAACACTGCAATTGTCAACTATTTTTTTGGCTGCAAATTTTGGCAATAATTGGATAGCCAACCAAGGACCCAACCGTTGGCCGCCCAGGTCGCCGTACCTAACGCTTATGGACTTTTACCTCTGGGGATGGTTAAAATATCTAATTTTCAAATTGCCGAGCAACTCTTGACACGAATTGGAAGTGACAGTGATGCAAAGTTTTGCTACTCTCTCACCCATTGAACTAATTAATTCAGCAAAAAATGTTCAGAAAAGGTGCCGCCTGTGTGTAGGAGAAACTGGTAGACATTTCGAACACCTCCTCTAAAGAAATATTTTTTATTAGTAGTAAATATAGTATAAATTGTTATCAGTTTTATTGAAATTACGAGTTTTAGTTACTGCTGTGAACAGCTTTCTCAACATTTGATAGCTACTAGTGAACACTTGCTTTCTGTTTCATCGCCGCGTCGTCCAAAGCCTACTTGTTCAAAGTGTGCGTTTCAAAGTCTACATGAGAAAACCTAAAAGCTCTCCATTTCAAAGATGACTCTAGCAAAACATCAAGTGTGCTACATTTTTGGAATGGTTATTTCAAGCTCTATTGAAATGTGCAAGAATATACAGGTTGTTTCATTTAAAAAAATGATGTTTCCATTAATAACTATTGATACATGATTTGAAAAAATTAATTACTTACACCATCGAATTCAATGTGAAAAAGTGCTTCGAAAATGTTTTCATAGAAACAAATAATTTTTGACAGGAAAAAAGTTACAGCATCTTTTCAAAAATGCACATTTTCGAAAAACTCAGAAACGATGATAGATAATATGCGGTTTTCACCATTAGGTTTGTCATAAAAATTGACCCTCAGACACAGCCATCAGTTTTCATCTATCTAGTTTGAAACCAGGACTTTCCCTTTGAAAGTGTCCAATTTGGCCCACTCGGTACATAGTTATAAAATTTGTTCTGAA
This sequence comes from Gonioctena quinquepunctata, assembly GCA_018342105.1. Taxonomy (NCBI): domain Eukaryota; kingdom Metazoa; phylum Arthropoda; class Insecta; order Coleoptera; family Chrysomelidae; genus Gonioctena; species Gonioctena quinquepunctata. The sequence goes on along the minus strand of JAFIRS010000018.1, from coordinate 132,520 downwards.
CAACTTTTCTGAATAACATTTTTCGACATTTTTTCAAATAACTGTGTTTTGGGACATAATTTTTTTTAAAATCCGCCAAACACGAACGGCATTGTACAACGTCTTTTGGAGTTTCTTCTGATGCAGAAGCGATTGCACATATCGATATTTGTCAAAATTTATTAATAAAAGAATTTCCCATATGATGCGTACTTTCTGCCGCTCACTGTATTTTCCTTCCGTACGGAACACTAAATATTTTACGAAGTAGAAAAACTCAGTCATCTCCACATTTTAATATCGCAATCGATAAGTTATGTGATGATGGTGGATAAGTAAAAAACCATCGATTAGTACATGTTTCGAACCTATGGGTAAAAACAATAATTATATGTCACGAATTCCATGTTTAAAACAAACAACAATAAAAAAGTTCACCAATCAAAAAATGATTTCCCCTTTTTTATCTCTAGGGAGGCTAAAGCCATTTTGAATGGCAAACTTTTTCTTTGTTGTTTGTTTTGAACATGGAATTCGTGACATATAATTATTGTTTTAACCCATCACTTTTTCTTCTCCATTCAGCTGATGATGAACCCATACAGGGCTTTTCACGATGAGCGTTAATTAGACGTTTCTGGCAAACCAGACAACGGATCAACCTGAAAAATTTCAGACGATGCGGCGTTGCCGCTTCTACTATAAAGTAGTAGCCACTTTGATTTTTCAAATGGAACACCCTGTATAAAATATCATATTATAATTTCTTATCACTTTGTCAATAACTTCATGTACTATTTCCCTATACCTATCTGTTACCGTTTAGAAGATATATTTTTACCAAACGTACTTTTATAAACGTTGATAATCTTGAACTCTCTGGTACTAAGATGATCAAATTCGAAATGGAGTGGAGTGATACCATGAGGATCTTCACTTCGAGTCATATTTTTATTTGCCTCATACTGGGTCTTTAAAAAATGCAGATACTTTGTTCACATGAAAAAATGGTTAAAAGTGATTTTTTCAAATGGAACACCCTGTATATTCCCACATTATTGAGCTCTACATCCAATTTTAGATTGACTTTGTTCAGATAATCCTATTTCGATTTCGAACCGTTTTCGAGATAAACTGTTTCAAACAGAAACTGACGTGGTTTCCTTGTATTCATCACTTATTTTTGAAATTCAACAGATTCCGTTCGATGTTCCTTTATCAGTCACAGACAATACAATGAATAAATAATTATTAAAATACTCTTCAACCATCAAATGAAACTTCTCTTCAAACATTAGTTTTATTAACGCTGACACACGAACTGAAAATAATTTCATGAATTAGTAAGTTAATTCAATTGCCAGTGTATTTCAGTATATGTTCGAACACATATCTACCTCTACTTAAACAAACATATAATCTCTTCAAAAGATTTTCATGTGTAGCGCTTCTGATTGAGTCTGGAGTTGAACTATTCATATCTTCCATTGTTGTTACTGGGTCGGAGTAAACCATATTTTTAATGAAACCCCACACAAAATAATCTGATGGATTGTCATCTGGTGTTCTAGGAGGCCAACGAAAAGGTCCATTATTACCAATCCATCTGTCCTCGAAGATTTCAGTTAAAGCTTCGCTTACTGAACGAGAATTATGGGGTGGAGCACCATCCATTTGGTACCATACACGTTCTCTTCCTGGCCCATTATTTAAAATCATTTGAATTCAATTTCTCAGTAAATCTTCATATTTTGTTGCATTCAAATTATCATCATAAAACTCAATATAAAAAATTGACCCATTCTTTATGGCACAAAATTAATTAAATTGCTATGTTTCTTAAAAACCCCTTTGGCGAACGACATGGGGATTTTCTGGCGCCCAATAATGAGTGTTGTGTCTATTGGAAACTCCATTTTTTGTAAACTTGGCCATATGATATTGTCAAGGAAATGTTCATCCCCTTGAGTCTTGACAGGTAACCATTCAAAGAATTCCACTCTACGAGGCAAATCAGTCTCTTTCAGATGTTGGACACAGTAGAATTTATAGGGATGCCATTTGTGCTTATTAAGAATGCGATAAATTGTCCCGTAGGGTATACCTATCTCTCGTTCAGTCTCGTGTAGAGAAGCATTTGGAAATGCATGAAAAAATTCCAAAACTGTTATGCCATTGTCATCATCATCCACTTCTACGAATGATTTTTGGACGAAAGGTTCCATTCAACCTACAGTTTTTTAGTGGTCGATTTATCACATTATTATTTGCCTTCGGAAGTTGTGGATATCTTTCATGAAATACTCGGCATGTTCTAGTTGCAATTCTATTGCACTCACCATAAATTATTAATAAATTCAAGAAATCTTCATAACTGTAACCTAATCTTGACATTTTTCTATTATAATTGGTATCACAATCAGTCAAAACCACCAACGAAAGTTTGACGTTTCAAAATTGGATCATTCATTTTTCCAGAGCACACTATTAAAAAATATGAATTTGCAATGTTGAACGGTAGAAACACTCAATACCTCAATGCATATTGTAACTTTTTCTAAGGTACATATCAATTTCGAATTGACTGATTTGAGACTGTTGAAAAACTAAAACGAAAAGAAATATCACGTAGTATAAAATAGATGTTAAATTTCAAAAATAAGTGATGAATACAAGGAAACCACGTCATTTTCTGTTTGAAACAGTTCAACTCGAAAACGGTTCGAAATCGAAATAGGTTTATCTGAACAAAGTCAATCTAAAATTGGATGTAGAGCTCAAAAATATGAAAATATTCAGGGTGTTCCATTTGAAAAAATTGACTTCCACTCATTTTTTCATGTGAACAAAGTATCTGCATTTTTTAAAGACCCTGTATGAGGCAAATAAAAATATGACCCGAAGTGAAGATCCTCATGGTATCACTCCACTCCATTTCGAATTTGATCGTCTTAGTACCAGAGAGTTCAAGATTATCAGCGTTTAAAAATTCGAAATTAATTCATATGTTCTAAACGGTAACAGATAGGTATAGAGAAATAGTACATGGAGTTGTTGACAAAGTGATAAGAAATCATAATATGATATTATATACAGGGTGTTCAGTTTGAAAAATCAAAGTAGCCGCTACTTTATAGTAGAAGCGGCAACGCCGCATCGTCTCAAATTTTAGGCGTGTAGATCATATTAATTTATGCATACTGTGGAATTTTCAGGTTGATCCGTTGTCTGGTTTGCCAGAAACGTCTAATTAACGCTCATCGTGAAAATCCCTGTATAGGTTCGAAACATGTACCTACCTACTAATCGATGGTTTTTACTTATCCACCATCACATAACTAATCTATTGCGGTATATAAAATGTTTTTCTGCTTCGTAAAATCATACCTACCTCTCCACTTTGAGATACAATGGACTTCTACCACAGGTTCACACTAAATACCTACAGTGCTTCTCAAAAGTCCCCCCCCCTCTCTTATTTTTGGAACGATTATACATAAACAAGTGAAATTTGGAAACTGAATATTAAAGAATGTAAACTTCCGTACTAGTGATGATAGATGACGAAATAATTTTAAATGGAACCCTATGGCAAGCGACACCTCTTTTTAAAGGTATCGAAAAAACTTATTCAATGATACTCATTTTGTTTGTGTTTATGGCAGTTTTGGCAACTCGCTTTTAAAAAACTCAAATCTGTGGTGAATTAAATCAGTTAATACTAAAATTCCAAATTCAAGCTCCGCCTCTGGATAGTTGTCAAATAATAATAATAATAATAATATTTATTTGCATCAGTAATACCTACAATAGTTAATAATCCTAATAATAATTTAACATAATATTTAGTAATAGTACTCTGACACAAACAAATGAAGAGAAAGAACACAAAGCTTTCGCTGACGTTTTTGTTAGTCTCCCTAATTCGACGTTTTTGTAATTGTCCAAGTTTTAGTACATTTAATAATTTGTGTATTGTTGATCGAACGTTTAACTGTTTTAGCAGCTTTTGGTACTTTTCATATTTTTGTACAATTTAATAATTTGTTAAACTGTTGTGAGCCGAACGTTTAAGTGCTTCAAGAAGCGAAATGGTACGTGCTTTAGGTGATAAAGTAGCAGCGATCCTAATTCTTGGTGAAACTGGACGAAATATTCATGCAGCAGAACACATTTTTAATGAGAGGTTTCCCGATCGCCCCGTTTCGAGAACTTATTTAAGGGAGCTTCTTCGTAAGTTTGAAACAACGGGTAGTATTAATGATGCGAAACGATCTGGCAGACCACAAATTTCTGATGAGAAAAAAATTGATATACTGGCAGAAGTAATAGTTAATCCTACTTCTTCAACAACTCACGTTGCATCTACCTGTGAAGTCAGTCGAAGTACAGTACACAGGGTGTTGAAAAAAAAACAAATTTCATCCATACAAATTAAAAATGGTTCATCAACTCTCAGACGACGACCCAGACCGAAGACTAGAATTTTGTGAAAATATGGAAACTAAAATTAACCAACAGCCAGACTATGTCAAAACAATTTGTTTTAGTGACGAAAGTACTTTCTATCTAAATGGAAATGTAAATACACAGAATGTGAGGTTTGGAGTGACGCAAATCCTCTCCTGTTTCGTGAAACACATACCCAATTTCCCCAGAAGGTGAATGTTTGGGCAGGTATCCTGGGAAACCACATCGTTGGGCCTCTTTTTCTAAATACTAATTTAACTGGTGAGGTTTATCTGGAGCTGTTGCAAAACGCAATAGAACCGTTAATCCCTGAAATTTTGGAAGACAATCCAGATGAATTCGGCAATTTGGAAATAACATTCCAACAGGATGGTGCTCCTCCACACTATTACGGTGCAGTAAGACGGTATTTGGATGAGGAGTATCGTGGTAGATGGATTGGACGACGAGGTTCAACGGAATGGCCAGCTCGATCACCGGACCTCACACCTTTAGATTTTTTTCTGTGGGGGTACCTCAAATCGAAGGTTTACGCCACTGAACCTGACAATATTGACGTTTTAAAACAACGTATTGTTGCAGAATGTGAGGCTGTTTCCGCAGACACATTTGCAAAAGTACGAGAAGGAGTAGATACTGATTCTTAAATCTGAATGGAATTTAAATTTTGATGTTTACTAATGAGCCATCAAAACTGCTATAAACACAAACAAAATTAGTATCATTGAATAGGATTTTTCGATACCTTTCAAAAGAGGTGTCGCTTGCCGTAGGGTTCCATTTAAAATTATTGGTCACAATGGCCTTGTGACGTCATCTTTGACGATTTCGTCATCTACCATCACTAGTAGGGAAGTTTACAACCTTTAATATTCAGTTTCCAAATTTCACTTGTTTATGTATAATCGTTCCAAAAATGAGAGGGGGGGAAGGGACTTTTGAGAAGCACTGTATGTGCCTTTATTGAAATTCATTGTTCGCCGCCCTTTGTATCCAATCGATTTAATTCACAGTGGAAGGTCAGAAGTCTCAAAAAACTATGTCGAGAAACTTCTTTTCCGTATGAAAAAACGTGTTTCCATTTACCTATTAACATATCATTGTACATCGATATACACGGCAAATGAATGTTGTGCAGTTTTATATCGAGATGAGTTGGATTTTCCACGGAATCCAGACCGACCATAAATATTTAAATGAACGCATTCTGACGGGAATGAACGAACGCACGTATTCGATCTTTGAACTGATTTCCTGCTGGATGACTGGGATTCCAATTTCCACAAAACAATTGTGAGTGTGGATTTTAGCATGTTAGGCTTGGCAACGGTGTCAGGGAGAGCAAGGACTTCGTTCGAACCGAATTTATAAGCAAGTTTAATCGCCTTTCGATGTAAACTTAGTTAGTTCCACGGCTGATTCTCATGAATGGTTTTTCTTCACGTCCAGGAAAGATCAAGAAAAATGTAAGTACTGATTTGAGCTTTCTCATTCACCTTAGGGTTTTTTATCATTCAATGATAAGGTCCGATTGAGGTATTTTTTCTCTGTTTTGGTTGGAGAAAGGTTTATTTGTCCGAATGTGCGCTATCCGAATTGAGAATATTGAAATGATTAATTCCCAATGGATTGTTTTGAATAAACTCTTGAAATGAAAATCCCTAACCAGTGGAAGTACCTTAATTATTTTCCGATAATTTACATTTGATGTACTCAGAATGCAACAGCCACAGCAATACTAAAGAAACCGAATATAAATATTTGGATTCTGTAATATTGCTCTGGCTGTTACATTCTGAGTATTCGTATTTGACTACGAATACGTTTACCTATGTTTGTTTCCTATATTCTTGCACATTGAGAAGAAATGTATATTATTTCCCATAATACCTATGTATCAAAAAATAGAAATGATGTGGAGCGAACTCTACATTAAAAAAAAATAATTTCGATACTTTATTGACATATTTACCAGAAATAACTCGAATGAATCCACTACTGAATCTTTAAATTTTTCCGAGGAAGTTATGTTGGTTTACGAGATTAGGCATCATCATATGATAACCTACTTTCAGACTTCAACACTTGTAGCGACATCTACCAATATAAAAATCGATATTAATACGCATTTGACCTCTACAGATTGAGATAGAAAACTTCGACGCACCGGAACCTGTTTCTGCACTCGTTCAAAAGAGGGCCCTAGGATAGCCCGAACTATATTAATGTATAATGCGTTTTTGGAATATTGACAATTTTTTTTCAAATTGGGGAATATACGAGCTTTGTAATGATATTTACCAGCGATATAAACATTTCAATTTTTTAATTATAAGTATAATTTTACCACGTCTTTATCAAGGTGGGCGTTCAATGTAGTATATTTTTATTTCAAATTCCATCGAGAAACGGTTACACTTTGAGACCTCAAATTACCACTCCTATCTGTTAATGAAACCACAAGTAATTTAGAGATAATTATCAATATGCGTATTCGTTTATGCCGGGTTGCCTATCAAATAATGGCCGCAAGTACTTTGGATTAAAATTTAATTAATTGATTTTTTCGAACATCTATACCCATTAGGTAATAAGAAAAGTTATAGTTAATTTGAAAGAGAGATATATAGAGAACTTGAAAAGTTTGGGTAGCCGCTTTTCACTTGTCCGCAACCTCTTGGCAACCAGGTGTGAAAGTGTGAATTTGTCAAACTTTTACCCTCATCGCGTATTTTGATAAATTATACAGGGTTATTCACTGGGAAATGCGCATACAGTAAGGGTAGATGGAGGACACCGATGTGCTTCTAAATAACCTATATTTTATGGTTTTATCGTTGTTTATAACCAAGATACATGGTGATTTATTAATTTCCCCATTTTTTCAATTAATCATAACTTATGAACCACCCCCTATACATTTTTGTAATATTTGGTTCGTATGTTCTTGTCCACAGTGGTGTCGATTAACATAAAAAGTATTATTCCAGGTAGCCTTAAAAAAATCAATGAGTCGAAACAACACCCTGTATATCAATATTTTAAAATTTCATTTACAAATTTGGAAAGAGCAGAAAAAAATAAGTAAGACTAAATGTATTTGGTGTTTCCGCATACAACTTTTTTACTTATTAACTTGAGCCAAATCTAGATGTTTCGATAATGAGGTGGCACAAAATTATTTTTTTCCCCAAATGGTACTTTCAACAAAATCATCAACTATTTCTTATTCTCCTAATTTCTGGATCCCAACCTTATTGAAAAACGAGAGGACATGTCCGTATTTGGGACAAATTATTATTATCAATGACTAACTTTCAAACGCCCCGTATGCGTAAAAAAATTTTCATTGCGCTACATTTGAAGAAAAAAAATAAAAGAGGAAAAATGCCCATTCCGAAAAAAGTGTAACTCTATTTTAAACAAAAATAACGTTGCAACAAATTGTATTAAGTTAAACAAAAGAATTAGACACAAAAAAATTTGTATTATTTACTAAATTAAACAATACGTACAGACTGCTTGATTTTATTATTATTATCAAGAATGCATCAGAAGAGTCGAGAAATGATCATGCTCTAGCTAAAAAAATTATTAGACGCGGATAAAGAAAATTCATATTTTTTATTTTTGTTATGTTTAACCTTTAAAATGTAGATTTGTTGCAACGTTATTTTGTTTAAAATAAAGTTATGCTTTTTTCAGAATGGGCATTTTCCTTTTTTATAATTTTTTCTAAATATAATTTTTTTACGCATACAGGGTGTTTGAAAGTTATTCATTGATAATAATAATTTGTCCCAAATACGGACATGTCCTCTCGTTTTTCAATAAGGTTGGGATCCAGAAATTCAGGAGAATTAAGAAATAGTTGATGAGTTTATGGAGTGAAGCTGGAAAAGTACCATTTGGGGAAAAAAATTAATTTTGTGCCTCCTCATTATCTATCGAAACATCTAGATTTGACTCAAGTTAATAAGTAAAAAAGTTATATGCGGAAACACCAAATACATTTAGTCTCACTAATTTTTTTCTGCTCTTTCCAAATTTGCAAATAAAATCTTAGAATATTGATATACAGGGTGTTGTTTCGACTCGAAACCTACTTATTAATTTTTTTAAGGCCGGACCTGGAATAAGACTTTTTTTCATTATGTTAATCGACACCACTGTGGACAAAGATCATACGAACCAAATATTACAAAAATGTATAGGGTGGTTCATAAGTTATGATTAATTGTAAAAATGGGGAAATTAAAAATCACCCTGTATCTTGGTTATAAAGAATGATAAACCCATAAAATATAGGTTATGTAGGAGCACTCCGGTGTCCTCCATCTACCCTTACTGTATGCGCATTTCCCAATGAATAACCCTGTATACCAAATTAAAGCCAATGTTTTTTGTGAAAAGAGTGGTAATAATCCATTTCGTACATTAATTTACTCATAATTCAAATATCCCGAAAACGAACGCCTTGATCAAATCCAAAAAACTTTACACGGCTGGTTTCGGAATTATTTTTACAATGATGTGTGACACTACGTACATTTCAATTTGAAATTTTATGGGAATAGGGGATTGAACGGTGTCCCCTTCCAAACAAAAATCAGGATAATTGAAAGTTTGGCTAAAAACGGAAACATTTTCGATATTTTTTTTTATTGGTGCCCCTTTTTTCCCATTTAAAGCACGCCTTAGCGTGTTTAAATCGAACTTTAAAAAAACGCGCGTTTTTTAAAGGTAACCATGACAACATCAACAAATCGAGACACGTGAAGTCTAAATGACAAATTTTTTATTATTGATCTGACAGGAGTACCTTGTAACGTCAAATAAAATATTACTCACAATTCGTTCATTTATATGTGCTCCTCCATCCATTTGATGAACTTTTCATATTCTTTTTTATATATATATATCACTGGATTTTCGCGGTATTAACCGCGATTCTGCCTCACTATTCAAAAAATCGATATTAGAATAATTCATTTTTGAGCTCTGGTGACAACAAGTATTGATCTTTGGTAACAAATTCCAAATGAATATCTGTTTTTCTCATTTCCATGACAACGAAAGGTATACTGATGGCACATCACGAATTCAACCATTTTGCATTATCAGTTCTTATTTCTATTTTTTTAGAAATAATACCAGTATATATGATTTCAAAGTGCACCAATAAAAAAAAATAACGTAAAGTATTCGTGGATAAGTGGTCTTAAAAACACTTGCTCTATTTCGAGCACTCCGGCTGCGCCGTCGTGCTCGAAAAATCGCGCGTGTTTTAAAGCCCTTTTTATCCACTTATACTTAATATACTAATAAATAACCTTTCATAATAATGCTTCACAGATACAAAATACAAGGTTAGTTTTACTAATCAAGAAACTGTATCATATGGCTTGGTTAGTAACAAGGTTTATAAAATTCCCATTCACGTTAAGTGAGCCATTATCAGCTATTTACCAACCTTATTAAGATTAGATAATATTCAAGTATTTTCAATAATCACCATTGAAACTATTTCGCATAAACTATATTACAATAGGCAAAAGTAAGAAAATGAATATATATTATACAATTTTACACATATTATTTAAATGCTGTTCATCTGGTATATTAAAATGGATGTTGGTATATATGTATGAGATTGTAAATGCCGAAGTTGGCACTCTAAGTGTTTTTTCATGGAGAATGTTTTTATGCTATACATTTTACTTTAACTCACCACTAGATGGCGCTGCAGCGCATCTACTTCTATACCGTTCAACCGATCGCCATGAAATTTACAAAGATATTTGAACACTGATAATATTTTCGCGCTCTCCATTTTGCTATAACTCGCATAACGGGATAATGAGGTTCCCCGTTTTGCTATAACTCGCATAACGGGATAATGAGGTAACGGGATAACGGGAAACGGGGAAACGGGATAACGGGAAACGGGATAACGAGAAGCGGGTAAAGTTTCTGGTATAACCTAGATAGAAAAAACACAAAGAAAAATATAGGAAAAAACAAATTCCACACGGATGAAGTCGTGGGTACCAGCTCATTATACAGTGTCCGTCATAAAGTTGGCTACATATGAGGAAAAAAAAAATGTTATTGAAATTTCTGAAAAACTCTAATGGCGGTTCGTTTGTGCGTGTCTGACAACTGAACAATCCGTTGCGACTTATATCACGTGACCTCAGATTTGGCGGGAATTTTAAAAAAAGTTGTCCGTGGTGCCGAAAAATATGTCAAATTGACAAGATATCAAAAAAAATTATTGAGAAAATCTGTTTGGAATCCAACCAATTTATGAACCAGATTGAAAAAAAATACCATTTTATTCCTCTACCCTTATTAAGAAACATTGTACATTCTTGTTTTCTCTCAAAACAGCTTAAATAAACCTTAATCACATGAGTTTGGGTCAAAACTAATCAAATATTTGTGGAAAAGACATTTTTCGGGAGATTAATTATGAAAACACGATTTAGTCTTGTCACTAGATGTAGTATTGCCCTGTATATTGATGCACATGAGCTTATTTGATATTCTCAACCCGCAAATAAAATTTAAACCAACCTATATATTTGTAATTAAAACTGAATAATACATTATTTATCCTTACTAAATTTAATATTGGTTTGAACTTCAATGACTTAGCTATATTTTTGAATTTTATAAGGCGGCTTTGAAAAAAGATCTACTTTTGTTGTAACAATAACAAATATCACAATAACTTGTTGACAATATTGTTGGAGTTGTCGTTCTTTATCAGTTTTTGTGTATTTCAATCTACCAATAGAAATGTCTCCAAAACTGAGTATACAAGATAAAATAGAAATAGTATTTGCTATATAACGAAAATTATCATAGCACAAGAGAAGTAGCTGAAATTCTCAATGAAAGGCATCCAGAATAAAATTTGCATTTTACTACGGTGGCAAAGATATTGCAAAAATTTAAGGAAACTGGTTCGGTTGAGTTCTTAATCAAGACTGGAATAGAAAATCAAATAACTATCTGAATGAAAATGCTAATTTTCAATTTCAGATTTTTTCTTTGGAGTTAGGGTCTTTTCAGAATATCTATCAGATGTAGTTCAATGTCCAGCGTGGCTTTAGCCGGGGAAGTAGTTGTTTTCTGTTAGACATTCACAAAAAATGACTTCATTTTCATCGTGGATTTTTCAATTCACAGAAAAATATTTCTATTGAATATTCAATCGAGAATGTTTCCCTTTTCAACATGAATACCCCACAAGAGGTTATCTTGACGATGAAAGATAGTGACTAAAATTCATCTTTCAGTCGCAGATGATTCCATATCGGATTTTATGAACATCCTGTTATATTTTCAACAAATAAATATAAAAGTGTTCTCGTTAAGCCTGTTTAATTAATGAAAATAATGTAAAAATGTTTTACTGACAATCACTGAGACACTAAGAGTTTCGACGAAAATGATGGCAGAAAAGGCAGAAATATCTCAAACCTCTGTCAGTTACAAATTTTAAAGTACTGCGAGACAGGGATTATGACGCTCGATTTTATTTTTGTGCATGGTTCCAGGGAATGTTAAAAGACAATCGTGATTTCTCAAAAATGTGCTATTTTCTGACGAAGCAACTTTTACCTCAAATGGTGTCGTCAGTTCTCAAAATTGTAATGGTGGGCAGATCATAATCCTAATTTTATTATTGAAGCCAGTGATCAATATAGTTTCAAAGTGAATGTATGATATGGAATTTTAAATGAGCGAATTGTAGGTCCTTTCTTTTTTAGACAAAATTTAAATGGCGAACGGAATTTGAACTTTTTACGGATCGAGATATCTACATTTATCGACAACCTACCATTACAAGAGCGGATTCATTTATTCTTCCAACAGGATGGGGCTTCTTTTCATTTTACGAATGAAGTGCGGGAGTGGTTGAACAATGCGGTTGGTGAGCAGTGGATAGGTCGATATTCAGGTAATCCTTGGCCTGCTACGTGTCCAGACCTGACGCCGTGTGATTTCTTTTTAGGGGTCACTTGAAAAACAATGTTTATAAAAAACGCCCTTATAACATTAAGAAATTTGTATTTGGAATCGTGCATTACTGATCAACAGAACTATGTTGGAAAATGTTCGCCGCCAAATGTTTTCCATGTTTGTATGTATGTATGGAGCGTAGAATATTGAAAATTTGTACATTGTTTATTGAGTTTTTTTTATTTTTCCATATCCACCTAAACAATACTAAATTCAATTAGGATAAATAATGTATTATTAAGGTTTAATTACAAATATTAGTTGGTTTACATTTTATTTACGGATTGAGAATATTGCTCATGTGCATCAATTTGATCAGAAATTTTTCTTTTTTTGCGTAAGATTGTTCTACATAACCTTCTGCGATATTGGTTGATTTCCGACCGCCGTGCTGTTTTAGAGCTAAAATATCTCCACCAGCGTTTACTAATAGAGTTGCTGAAGTTCTTCTGAAACTGGGCCGTGTATAATGTTCGGCATTTGAAAGCTTAAGATATCCTGCAATTTTTTGTGGTACTTTGGTTATAGTATTCTTGCCAACTACTTGATTTATACATTTGCCTGCTTTAAAGCTTACGAACAATCGTTTATGTTCAGTTTTAGGACGTAGACAGAAATATTTTTTAACGATTTGTACAAAATTTGGGCCGTTGCCTGTTGTAGCATTTATTACGAAAGTTCGTTGATTGTTCGTTGTTGAAGTGGGATATTTATTACTAAAAGATTGTCTTTGTCTTCATTATCATCCACAGTCATTTTAATAAGCTCATCACTTCGACATGCTCCAGAAATTCCAATGACAAGGAGTACCTATGAATATTTTATGTCAAAAATTAAATTATTTGTCTTAGATTTCATATCCTACCTTCATATCAAAAATAAAAAAAAACATCATCGGAGGCTTCCATTAAGAATGTATTTTATTCTTTTCTTGTGAAGAAGTTTTAGTTTTATTAGGTTTTTATCCGGCATTTTGACGTTTAAAAAATGCAATCAACTTTGGATATATCAGACAGTGGATTCGACTTCCAGTCAGCATGGGAGGCGCAAGTCGACCATGTGCTCAGGAAGTCAGGTTAATGTGAATGAATGAGAGTGAAGTCCGCCGTAAAACACGTGCAATAACTAAGAGTTCGAAGTCCTGCCGTAGAGAACGGCATTATACAGGGTGTTAGTGAAAAAGTGCGACAAACTTCAGGCGGTAATACTACATGAAAAATGATGACAGTTTGCTATATAACTTTTGTCCGTAAATGATTCGTTTTCCGAGATATGGGGTGTTAAAGTTTTTCTCAAAAACTGACTATTTATTGTATTGCTCTGAAACCGGTCGAGATATGCACATGCAATTTGGTGAGTTTTAATAGGTAGCTATTGCGCATTTTTTTACATGCAATTAAGAATATTATGTTCATTATTGGTGCGCAAACGGGTGATCTCAATTTTTTTAAAGAATAAAATGGTACGCCCCCTGAGATATTCTAAATAAATAATTATTTTTGAATTCCTCGTTCAATTTGTGAAAAATAATCTCTCCTGCCTTTTTTTCGTATGGGGTTTTCATATGGGGCGCCGTTTTTATGCAAAAAAATAAAACATCTTAACGCCTATTTTTTATTTCTTTAATACATCATCAAGAACTATCTAATACAATAACTTTAAACCAGAACAATAACAGACAATAACCCTAATAAATAAACAGGCGCAAAGCTACAACAATAAATTAAACCGAGAAGTGGAACTGAAAAGTAAAAAATAAAATAAACCTTCTTAGTCTCAATAACTAAGCTCCTAAATTAATGAAAGTAACTAATTTTGAGCCGGCGCCAAACAAACAAGCAAATGAATTAGATAAGGCGTAAAATGATGGCATCGAGTTGCGCGGAGACATTCTGATAATTTTTTTGAAGTAATTTAATGATCTTCGTTGATTGTTCGTTTGGCGCCGACTCAAAATTAGTTACTTACATTAGTTTAGGAGCTTAGTTATTGAGACTAAGAAGGTTTATTTTATTTTTTACTTTTCAGTTCCGTATGTCGTCGGTTTAATTTTTTGTTAAAAAGTTTTTATTTTTCAATTTTTTGTGGCTGAAATCCACTAATTACTATTTACTTGTTTTTTTATTACTTCCAAAATACTTACTTACCCACCTTACTTCAACTATTACCAGTTAAATAATTTGATTATCTACTTTTACTATTTGTTGTAATATAAATTATTTTTGTTGTTCTGGTTAGTTTATTTCATCACTTTGTATATCATTCCATCCTCTAATAGAATATAATGATTGTGACGGATGTGGGCCAAAAATAATGACAGTAGCGATCTGTCATTGTCAACTACATATGTGTGTGCCAATGTTCACAAGTGAAAAATCAATTATCCCCTATTTCTCCACCCGTAAGGGTGGATAATTTCATTCGAAATCCAAATATGAGGTATACCCTATCTATTAAAGAAAGAATCATCCAAATCGAAGAACCCAGTACAAAGTTATGCCTGATAGAATCGGTTAACGGACCAGAATTCAGAGGGTGAGTAATCAATATCCTTCATTTTGCTACCCTTAGGGGTGGATTTCATCTTTTAAATTCAAATGGGACCAACTTCGAAGTACACCCTATGCACTGAAAAAGAATTCTCGGAATTGGACGTCTCAGTAAAAAGTTATGCGTGATCATACATAAAAAAAAATATATATTTACGCGTCGACTAGAGAACCTCCTCCTTTTTGGTTTCGTCGGTTAGAAATGACCTCCCTCAGACGTGATACAAGATTCAACTCTTCGCCTCATTGATTGTCGTATTCGCGCAAATAGTCTCACAGCCTTCTATAATTCGATTCCTCAGGACTTCAACATTTTCGACGGGAGTGGAATGAACTAATGCAAAAATCTAGAGGATTTAAATCCGGAGATCGAGCAGGCCAATGTTTTGTACCTCCCCTACCTATCCAACGATTTGGATATACTGTATTTTGGATATACTGTGTGCATGAACCAGAAGTGTTGTCTCAGCTGTAGAGGAATTTCTTCAAGAAGAACAGGTAACTCTTCCTGTAGGAAATTAAGGTAAGAGTCGCCTGTTAGTCGTTGTGGGAGGAAATAAGCTCCGATTAAATGCCATACATTTACTGAAAACTGATGCTGAAGATTCCATGTGGATTTTCCTCAGCCCAGAGGTGATTGTTATGGAAATTTCGTATACACTGTCGTCCAAAAGTATCCTCGTCAGTAAACAAAAAGCCATTAAAAAAATTAGGAATTTGAGCGATTTGATGAAGAATCCAATGGAAAAAAACTAGGCGCGGAAAAAAGTCTCTAGGTAGTAGAGCTTGCACACGTTGAATATGAAACGGATACAATTGCTGTTCTTTAATAATTTTAAATAGAGTGAAGTTGCTTACATTCAGTATGTTATATTTTTATATATAATTACCACGAGAACTGCTTCTTCTAGTTGCACAGTTCGTACTTCTCGAGGGCGCCCGCAGTCAGCCGTTTGTTTCTTGAATGTACCATTATCGCGCAAACGTTGGTGAAGACGAGCAAATATTGTGTGATGGGGTACCCTATATCCTGGATACAACTCGGCATACAATCGTCGAGCTTGCCGACCATTTCCATTACTTCGACCATAGACAAAATGCATGTCTGACAATTCCGCAATTGTATAATTTTCCAGTCTTTTCGATAAAAGAAAAATGAATTACTTATTATCATTGATGTTATACGAAACTAAAAGCTCAAAAATGAAGGAACGCTAATTTGACATTTCGTTGAAATATTCGTATTTAACAGAATATTGACAGTAGCCTACTAGCATCGCTACTAGATAAAGTATTGAAGTAATGACAAATACGCGTTAAGATGTTTTATTTTTTTGCATGAAAACGGCGCCCCATACGAAAAAAAGACAAGATAATTTTTTTGTCACAAATTGAACGAGAAATTCAAAATTTATTTTCAATTTGAAATATCTAATTGACCTACTATTTTTTTCTTTAAAAAAATTGAGATCATTACCAGTATGCGCTCCAATGATGAACATAAAATTCTTAATTACATGTCAAAAAATGCGCAATGACTACCTCTTAAAACTCACCAAATTTCATTTGTATATCTCGACCGGTTTCAGAGCAATAAATAAATAGTCAGTTTTTAATAAAAACGAGGCATTTGCGAACAAAAGTTATAAAGCAAACTGTCATTATTTTTTCATGCAGAATCACCCCTTGAAGTTTGTCGCACTTATTCACTAACACCCTGTATAAGCCGTTCGACGTGCATTGCAAAATTATTTAAAGATAGTGAAAGTGTATATTTGGGCATTCGTGGTATCACTTAGAGTGAGACAACCCAGGGTGCCCAAGGACAAATCATGTTACGTAAGAGATTACTAGTAAAGAAATGCACATTCGAGGGTAATATGTCATGGGCGCTGCGGGTTTAATCCCGACATAACTTTAAAAAAAAACCGTTAGTATTTTTCTCTCGAAATTTTGTTGAGTGCACATTGGGATCTTATCTTATTAAACCACAAAAGCGTCGCCTGAGCGTTTTTATTTTCTTTTAATCGAATCCTTTTGGATGAAAATCAAGACTACCTATATCATTGCGAATCGATCGACATAAACTAGATTTCAACTTTCATTTCACGTCCCTTCTGATATCGGTATATACTTCGATCCACCCTCCAAGAACGTAAATTAAGGTTGAGTATTCACAGTTGACCGGAAGTCGTCCTCACAACATGCTATTGGAATCACGCAGCCTAGAAAGCTCAACTACCATTGGTAAAAAACGAATTCAGATAATATTTATTCAGTTCCAAGTAAATCTGAGACTTTTTGGTAATACATGGTTTGTGCTATATAAGGAAAGGAACTGATTTCCCGAATTCACTCGAAGCAAAAAATGTGTTTCCATTGATTTATCGAAAGCATTCAATACTGTAAGTCACGATTTACTACTGCAGATGCTGGAAGATATGGATATATGAAATAAGTTTCTAAAATTTTATAAAATTGATTCCAGTGCGTAAGAGTGAATGATAGGACCAGGGAACGGAAACCAATAGAATATGGAGTACCTCAGGGTTATTATCCAAAATGAATTCACGCAAACACATTTTCAAAGCACTATTCACAAATCACTGGAAAAACGAAGTATTTGAAAGGAAATCCCATTCACTGGTACAGTAACTTAGCGGAATTATATATAATATATATTTAATATATATTTAAATATATATATATATATATATATATATATATATATATATATATATATATATATATAAATATATTACAATTCCTATAGGTGTTTCATGGTTTCTCAATCATCAGGACGGTTATGTGATCTTTCGAATTCAAACCAAAACTTTGAGAGAAATTGTGCCTTCTGGCAAAGGACAAAGATGTGAAATACACAAGTTTCACAAATTCTAAATGTCCTTTCTTGACTGACTTACCAACGTAGGGTAAGAACTATTGTAGTTGTATATATGTATATATATATATATATATATATAAATATATATATAAATATATATATATATATATATATATATATATATATATATATGGAGAGAAACGCGTCTTATATCAATTATTTATCTCACCATCCATATAAAACAAAAATCAATTTCATTTTAGGGATGAAGAGTAGAATACATAAAATAAGTACACCCATCTCTTCTAGATAAAAATTTAAAAAAATACGAAATATTGAGAGACAATTCGTAGCCTCATAGCCTACTCAATAAATTATTATTCAATACAATTTCTAATGAAACTGTCAGTACAGATACAAAATTCCAGTAATATAATTACTTTCGGATCAATACCATACATAAAAAATTTGTCTCCTAAAATTATTAATGTATTAAAAAAGGAATTCAATATAAAAAATTCACAAAAAAATATCCTTCCAATAAATATAATATATACAAAATTAAAAGACGGAGAATGTGAACTGATGAAAAACAATTTAGTTTATAGTATACCTTGTGGTACTTGTGATAAAAATTACATTGGACAAACGAGTCAAACATTGAAATCACGAATCACTGGTCATAAAAGTGACTGTAGACTCCAAAAACTTGTGCACTCTCTGATCATGTAATGAATTATCATGACACAAAAATTATATATCAAGAACAAAATTAGAAATGATGGCAATTAATAGTGACGTAAATATCATGAATAAGAGATCTGACATCGATCAACTGAGCAAAATCTACTCGTATCTACTTTCAAAATGAACTGTTATTTTAATAAATATTCATACAGAATCCCCTGTACAACATAACAAAGAAACATCAACTACTCACAAATGTATATCAGTGTGACAATTTTTTGAAGTCATAAGGTCGATATATTTTATACATTTATATTCGTTAATTTAACTCATTTTACAGTAAGTTCATAGCAATTTTTCATATTTGATATTTTTTATCCGTTCTTGTTTTTTAGCTTTGATAAAGACAAAATAAATTGTCGAAAGCTTGGAAAAGTAGAGAAGAGTTTTTCTTTATATAAAACCAGACTGAATACTCGCTAATTCCTTAATATATATATATATATAGGCCAGATAATATTAGGTATTGAGCAAACTTCAAGTCTGGACAGCATAAAACCAATACTAAAATTCAGAATTCAAGAAATTACATCCACATTGAAATTAGTGGCTATTTGAAGGTGAGACTTTTCTGCAACTAACTTTCCTTACAAAACAAATCTTGAATTTATTCGTATTTTGGTCCATACAAATCATTCCTGAAATTTCTTCCTAATTTTCGGGTTTCTTTGTATATATGTTTCCAAATACTTTATACGTATCGAATTCAGTCACGATTTCATCGTGGAAGGTATAATAGTGCCTATGAATAATTTTCAAAGCAACGATAAGACAACAAACTTGTACCATGCAAGGTTGAAATACATGATTATCCTGACAAAACAACAGCAAATAGGTTCAAATGATAAAAAATGCAGTCCTACTCCCATCGCGTGCAAGGAATAATAAGGATAAACATTAAGTTTCCCCTCCTTTCTCAAGCAAGTGGAAAATATATTTTCAGTAACTGAAACTTTCTCCTTCTGTTCCAACCTTTCAGTGTCATCAAATCATATCACGCATTGAAGTAAGTATATTTTCGAAATATATCCTGCGAATCACGTTCAAGATATCGGCGACATAGAAGGTAAATCATAAATACTCTTCATTCTGAAAGAAAAAGTGTATTTCGCTTCCTATGAAAGAACAACAACACAATACTTTCAATAGGAAACATGCATATGCTCCAGCAGCAAACTAAGAAATTGAAAAAATGTTCTATGTTTTCAATAATTTGAAATTGAAAAAGCCAATTTTTTCATGAAATTCAAAAACGTACTCCTAGCGCCTCTGATGTATGCATCGTTACTTCAGATTTTTTCTTTTGAGTTAGGGTACTTTCAGAATATCTATCAGATGTAGTTCAATGTCCAGCGTGGCTTTAGCCGGGGAAGTAGTTAGTTGTTTTCTGTTAGACATTCACAAAAAATTACTTCATTTTTATCGTGGATTTTTTAATTCACAGAAAAATCTTTCCATTCAATATCCACCAATCAAACTAAAAAATATATATAACTATGATATATTTTTCATATTTTTTTCTATCGCTTCACCACATAAAATTCCTCCCGTATGAATAACTGTGTACACAACTTTTTGCTTTTCAAGAACATTCAATAATATCTGGAGTGGCTATAAAAATTCTATTTGATTTTTTCTTCTGCTCTAGAATACTAGACGCCCGCCCTGTTATTTTGCTGTTGAAATATTGATGATGAAACCGAATTCGTTTGCTGGTTTTAGTTTGGTTTTGTTCGCTCAGTATGTACGCGGTTTCATCAGATTGTGAACTGGATAAAATATTTTTTTTTTCATAATTAACACCTTATTCTGCACTACTCCTCCATTTTGGTGACATTACCACTTATAGTCCGAATGATACTTCCAGACTATCAAGAAATGTACTGGAAAAATTACATAGTTTTATTTATATTCCATTCCGCAATTAACACCAGATGTATAATGGTCAGTAAATGGTGATAATCATCCGTATTAACGTTTATATTTGAAAAACTATATAAATCGAAATATATGTACTTTTATAGATTTCACAGACGGTTATGATTACCAGGATTACATAACAGTTCGACGTCAAGTTCAATATCGTTAAAGTTGATTTACAGCTAATGGATTCATCAAAGGCGATGGATTGAGAAATGTTCAAATACATGTTTTCCATACTGATGCATATTTAAGATATGAGAATTTTAGACATATAAAAGTTTCAATCTCTATTAGACATTTTTAAGAAATGCTATTAGACATTTCAGAAAAAAAATTTTTTTTGGGTCTCCTGAAACATTTTTGGGATATTAATTATACGTTTTCTGACGACTTCAAGTACAAATCCGCTAAAATGCCATTTCTCTCTTTTCAGCCTCCAAAGTTGTTATTTTGTGGAGCGTGTACAAAAAATGCTTTTTTCGCATTTTGTACAGTACTACATTACAGCACTACATTAACGACCTCAAAATCGTACAGTAATGGGTAATTTCATAGCATAGCAACTATTACAGCATATTACTGCATTAGCAACCCATTACTGCATAAAAACGCCAGCCCAAAAATTAATGCCACTTTCGTTAACAGAAACGTGTCGTTTGAAGCCTCGATAAAAACTTTGTGACGTTTTCCATTGTCAAAACTTTTGTTTTTTAGGTTCATACTTGTAATTTTTAGCCGACGAAACCAAAAAAGAGGAGATTCTCGAGTCGTCGCGTATTTTTTTTTTAATGTATGACAACGCATAACTTTTTACTGAGACGTCCGATTCCGATGATTCTTCTTTCAGTGGATAGGGTGTACTTCGAAGTTGGTTCCATTTGAATATAAAAGATGAATTCCACCCCTAAGGGTAGAAAAATTAAGGATACTGATTACTCACCCTCTGAATTCTGGTCCGTTAACCGATTCTATCAGGCATAACTTTGTTCTTCGATTTGGATGATTCTTTCTTTATTAGATAGGGTATACCTCATAGTTGCTCATATTTGGATTTCGAATGGAATTATTCACTCTTACGGGTAGACAAATAGGGAATCAGTGATTTTTCACTTGTGAACATTGGCACACATATGTAGTTGACAATGACAGATCGTTACTGTCATTATTTTTGTTCTCCTACATCCGTCACAATCATTATATTCTATGAGAGAATGGAATGATATACAAAGTAATGAAATAAACTAACCAGAACAACAAAAATAATTTATATTACAACAAATAGTAAAAGTAGATAATCATATTATTTAACTGGTGATAGTTGAAGTAAGGTGGGTAAGTAAGTATATTGGAAATTATCAAAAAACAAGTAGGTAGTAATTATTAGATTTCAGCCACAAAAAATTGAAAAATAAAAACTTTTCAACAAAAAATTAAACCGACGAAATACGGACCTGAAAATTAAAAAAATAAAATAAACCTTCTTAGTCCCAATAGCTAAGCGCCAAACGAACAATCAACGAAGATCATTAAATTACTTCAAAAAAATTCTCAGAATGTCACCGCGCAACTCGATGCCATCATTTTACGCCTTACCTAATTCATTTGCTTGTTTGTTTGGCGCCGACTCAAAATTAGTTACTTACATTAGCTTAGGAGCCTAGTTATTGAGACTAAGGTTTATTTTATTTTTTACTTTTCAGTTCCGTATTTCTGTTTAATTTTTTGTTAAAAAGTTTTTATGATGTTTCAAGAAAGCGATTACCTTTTTATATTGTGAAATATCCGTATTTTCATTGTAGTGGAGTAAAAATAGCCTAAATTTATGTATTATTTCGGAATCCTGGGGGACTCCATGGATTTTCCTAAAACCTTCTGATATTACTTAGAAATGACTTGCAGAAAAAAGTTATAAACTTATATTTGTGCGCTGCTTGTTTATTAATTGTTTAAACAATGAAAACCTATTTTTTTGCAATATGACATTGAAAAAGCTATGGCGTGGACAGTCGGGAAGGTAGATTTCATAAATGATCATTTACAGCTATTTTTTATTTATCTGTACATCTCGGAGAACGATATTAGGTATGGAAATGAATATTGCATTTTTTTTCATCTTTCGAAAGCCGCCATTTTGAAACTACTGGACCATTTTCGAAATTAGCCAAGGTATTGATATGAAGTTTTTTGTGTCAAATTTTGTTTCATTCGGTTGAAAAATGATTCTGTCATGAAGGAAAAATTGTTAGACAATGTCAATTGACTTTTTACAAAATGTCAAAATATATATATATATATATATATATATATATATATATATATATATATATATATATATATATATATATATATATATATATATATATATATATATATGATTTGATGAGAAGTTCTATAGGCAAATTTTTGGCACTCCTATGGGTTCTAGTATTTCACCAATTTTGTCCAGTTTTGTACTAGATGATCTTCTTGATGACTGTTTAAAAAGAGTAAACTTCGAGATCCCCTTCATAAAAAGGTATGTTGATGATCTCATACTTTCTGTTCCTCAACATAAAATTGAAGAGATTCTCAATATTTTTAACTCATATGATGATTACATACAATTCACAGTAGAAAAAGAAAACAATAACTCAGTTCCATTCCTAGACATGAAACTAATTAGAACAGAAGATAACAAATTGATCACAAGGTGGTACAGAAAACTAATAGACTAATAAATTACCATTCATATCACCCAAACAATATTAAAATTAATGTTATTACCAATATGAAAACAAGAGTGGTGAAATTAACCCATCCCTCTTTGAGAATAGAGTGTTTGAATGAACTAAAAATCATACTTCTCGAAAATTCATACCCAAATTCTTTAGTCAATAGAATTATTTTTAGTAATTCTTCATATAACATTCCTCCACTTCTAAATTCACCAAATAATAACAACATAAATAGAATAACTTATGAAAGTTTACCTCATATTCAACATCTGACTCCAAAATTGATTAAAGTCCTCAATAACAATAATATAAAAATAGCAAAAACGAATATAAAAACAATTTTCAATTTCCATACCAAATTTAAAACACCAACTCCAAAGGAATTCCAATCAAATATTGTTTATAAGATACCATGTATTGATTGTCATAAAGTTTACATTGGTCAAACAAAACAATTATTTAAAGATGAAATCACAGGCCACAAAAGTGATTGTAGGAGGTTTATAGGATCTTGTGAGCTATCCAGTCATTCTATTGACGAGGATCATCGTATCGATTACAATAATTCGGAAATATTAGATTTTGAAATTGTCTTAGCTAAAAAACTTTTGTTAGAAATGGTACATATCAACAAAAATAAAAATAACGTCATTAATAAACGAACAGATATTGATGATCTGAGCTCTATTTACACTTATATTTTTCACAAACAAAATGAACTGCATTCAAATAATAATCTTCTTTAATAAAAAAATTCCAACTCTATATATATTTTGACATTTTGTGAAACGTCAATTGACACTTCATTTTAACAATTTTTCCTTCATGAAAGAAACTTCTAATGCCATTCTTTGTAACTAATTTCTAATATTTTAATGCTAGTAAGTATATTTGTTAATAATATTATTCTGATATTAATCACACATATTGTAGAGAAGTCTTGATAAAGATAATAAACATTATCGAAAGCTCCACTGAAAAAACGAAGAATATATATATATATATATATATATATATGGAAAGCATCAAATTATAGATAGTGACACCTATAATCTGTACGGTGAAGCTTAGACCTGTTATACACCCCCCTAAAATTTGAAGTTGTAAACAGATTTTAATAATTTTTTTTTGAAGTGTCAAGTACTGAAAGGGTTACCTTGGGACAAAATTTGAAATGTTTATTCCAAATTTCAGGGCATACTACGATAATTTTTCTTAGTCGAAAATCGAGGTTTTTTATTAGCGATTTTTTTATTGAAAAAATCACTACGCCATTGGATTCAGAGTGCCTCTAAACAGATGTGACCAAAATTTCATGAAAAAATATTCATTAATAACAAAGTTATGACAACTCAAAAATCCGAAAACTCACACAGCTAACAGTCACAAAAAACACCCTATATCAACAGATATAGCCATGAGAATATTTTTTTTATGATTTCAACAAGAAAGTGCCACCAGATGAAAAAAACAAATAGCGTAAATTTTTTTAATGAAAATAACGGAATTACATTCAAGTTTTCACGCAAATTAACTAAAACTAAGACCTAATTGATTTTTCAATTTAAATCTTAGTTGCCATGGAAATGATATTACAGTTTGACACTTGTGAAAGATTTAAATGTACTATTGTCAACAATATTCACCTTACAATTCTTCGAATTATTTTGTGTCATGGCTGCAAGATTGAGCGTAAGAGAGAAAATTGAAATTGTACGCCTTTCGGGAGATGACGTTAGAAGTGCTAGAGAGGTTTGTAGAGTATTTAATGAGAGACATCCAGATCGTCCTCGTATTAGCTGCGGTACGGTAAATAAAATAAATAAAATATTCAATGAAACTGGTGCAGTATCAAAAATGATGTTAAAAAGTAATCCTGTACAAAGACGAAACAGGAATGACAGGAATGATCAAATCATTTTAGATTATTTCGGAAATAATCCTAATGCCAGTATAAGGAATGCCACCTTAGATTTGAATATTCCACGAGAAACTATTCGGAGATGTCTCAAGGCGAAGAATATTAAACCTTTCAAGCCAAAATTTTTACATACACTGCAAGAAGGTTTGGGCCCTTTAAAAAAAACAAGACTAATAGGAGTAGTGTCATCACAGAATTGTCGCTATTGGGCAGCGAATAATCCTAACTGGGTAATAAACTGTAAAAGCCAGTATTCCCAAAAAATGAACGTCTGGTGTGGGATATTGAACGAACGAATTATTTGTCCTTTCTTTTTTGAGGAAAACATTAATGCGCAGAGGTTTCTAGAATTTTTAAACACAGAGTTTTGGGATGCTATTCACGAGCTGCCAATCAATGAACGATCAAATTTAATTGTCCAGTTAGATGGGTGTTCAGTTCATTTTGCCAGAGCTGTGAGGCAATGGCTTAACGAACATTTTCCAAACCGATGGATAGGCCGTGGTAGTCCGTTTATAGAGTGGCCACCCAGATCTCCAGACCTCACAGTTTTGGACTTTTTTCTCTGGGGACTTCTCACACAAAAGGTTTACAAAAACCGCTCAAGAGATAGAAATGAACTTTGTGCAAGAATTCGACAGGTATGTGCAGATATTAGCCCACAAGAACTAAGGAACGTAATCAGAAACATTCGTAAGCGCTACGACAAATGTATCGAAATACGTGGTGGATTAGTAGAGGCTACTAGAATATGAGTTTGAATTAATTGTTGCACTGAATCGAAACATTTCAATAATTAGTTTTCTTAGCTACGTTAATTAAAATTTTTTCCTTCATTATTAGTTGAATTGTGTGAATGTAACTCCGTTATTTTCATTAAAAAAATTTACGCTATTTGTTTTTTTTTTCATCTGGCGGCACTTTATTGTTGAAATCATAAAAAAATATTCTCATGGCTATATCTGTTGATATAGGGTGTTTTTTGTGACTGTTAGCTGTGTGAGTTTTCGAATTTTTGAGTTGTCATAACTTTGTTATTAATGAATATTTTTTCATGAAATTTTGGTCACACCTGTTTAGAGGAACTCTGAATCCAGTGGCGTAGTGATTTTTTCAATAAAAAATCGCTAATAAAAAATCTCGATTTTCGACTAAGAAAAAATATCGTAGTATGCCCTGAAAATTGGAATAAACATTTAAAATTTTGTCCCAAGGTAGATCTTTTAGTACTTGACATTTCAAAAAAAATTATTAAAATCTGTTTACAACTTCAAATTTTAGGGGGGTGTTTCCATTAAAAATGGGTCACACTGTATATATATATATATATATAAATTTCAGATGTTTATCTTAAAAAAAATGGCAGATCTTCAATTGATTTTAGGCAGAATTCTACTTTGACGTAATTTCATATACGTACTATTCTTATACATATTTTTTTCACGTTTAAAATCATGACTTCTTGTTAGCTGCATTTTTCTTCTTCCAGTTAAATTTCTGTTAGCTTAATTTGATGAATTACATCAAAAGTTATAACAAATTTAGTGTAAAGCGCTCGTGGCTGCGTGCTCCTCCAGCGCTGCACTTCGGAGTCGCCGCCTCACATTTCCGCATGTAACAAAAAAAAAATCTGCAGCTTACAGTTTTTACTTTGAAGGAAAATTTGTGGAATCTTCCATTGTTTCGAATGGCACTATCAGTTTTTCAAAAAAAAAAAATTTTTTAAAAGATATCCAATAAACAATCTAATGTTGCAACTTATTTGTTAAATAAAAAATTAAGCACCACCTTACGGTTGGTAACTTTTTATATGTTGTTCTCAACATCATCTCTTATTGTACAGTAAAAAGTTACCACCATCCCCCAACTTCTAAAAGCTAAAATCTAATATTACTCCACTAGTATACGTAGAGCGTCAGGTAAGCACTAAACTTACCGAACAATTTTCCATTTTTGCGAGTGGCACCATTAGTTATTAATTTTTTTTTTATATTCAATATTCAATGTAATTTGTCAACTTATTTGTTAAGTAACTAGTTAAGCACACACTTAACGGTTGGTTACTTTTTATATGTTGTTCCAAACATCATCACTAATGAACAGTAAAAAGTTACCGCAGTCCCCTAACCTTCTGAAGCTAAAATCTAATATTACTCCACTATTGATTTGTATCGTGCTTTCGATCATAAAGTATGTAGTCCACAAACTAGAAGCTTCAAGGACTTTTGCCTGAAACAAATAACAAAATTAGTACCTATGTACAATATAACAATATTAAAAAAACTAAAAAACACGCTTTTATAGAAAACCAGACAAAAAAAATTGTAAATAAGAAAAATATGTATTTTATTTAAAAAAAAGCGTGGGGTGCATGGAATTACCTCGGCCGACAATTACCTGTGATCTGAGACATTTCTCACTTTACTGCCCTAGGTAATGTACTATACAGGGTGTAACTGAATAAGTGTAAAACATTTAAGGAGGTGATTCCTCATCGAAAAAAAGATAGGATCTTTCATATAAAGAAACTTCATTGGAGCATCCCTTGTTAAGATACAGCCCCTTAAAGGGGGTACTAAAATTTGTAAACAATTTTTTTAATAAAGACACTTAGCCAGTAATTTATTTGGTTTACCCCATGGTTGTAAGGGGTGAAAAACGCAACCCCTAAAATTTATTTCCAATGTAACTTTTTGTCTTATTATTTGTTTACCATTTATTTCCGATAGCCTGTTTCATTCTAAACAAAAAATGTCTCTTGGGTTTTTTGCCCAAAATAAACCAGTAAGCAGCAAAACATTATTTTACGAACAACTACAGAGATACATCGTCATAAATGCGAACTGGATTTATTGTTATTTTGTAGTTAGTACCTGCATTAAACGATTAAAGGGTAATAAACAAAACTAAGTTATTAATAACAAAACACACAACATGTAGAAATCATAGTGAATGTTCAATATGTCTACCTTCAAACATTACGCATGCGTCTAGACGTCGGCGCATTGAGCCACGTATTCGCTCAAATATTCCTGGAGTCTCTCTGATTACCCTGCACGCATCGATGATGCGGTTTCTTAAGTCCTCTACATCGCGAACAGGAGTACGATATACCAAATGCTGTGAATGGCCCCAAATAGAGAAATCGAGGATTGAGATCCGGGGATCGAGCGGGCCATTTATGTGGTCCTCCTCGACCTATCCACTGATTTGCATATGTTTCAGTTAAATGCTGACGTGTTACTTGACTAAAATGGGCGGGAGCCCCATCATGCATAAAAACATATCCCTTCTGACGCCCAAAGGAACTTCCTCCAGCAGTACTGGATGCACTTCTCTTAAAAATTGAACGTATGCCTCACCATTTAATCGAGGAGGTAGAAAATGAGGCCCAATTAAATCATCCCCAATAACTCCGAGCCACACGTTAAGAGAAAACTGTTCTTGATGGCTAGTTTCGACAATAGCGTGAGGGTTTTCATCAGCCCATATGTGGTAATTATGAAAATTAATAATCTTGTCCCGAGAAAAACTACATTCGTCTGTGAATTCTATCGTCTTCAGAAAGTCACAATTTCTTCTAATCATTTCCAGCATCCAATTGCAAAATTCAAGACGGTTCGGAAAGTCTCGCGGTAACAGTGCCTGTACTCGTTGCAGATGGTAAGGGTATAAGAGTTGTTCCTTTAAAATTCGAAATACCGTCATATGATCAACATTTAGCTGGAAAGCAATCTTTCTAGTACTGGTAGTAGGTTGTTCTTCAATCAAATTAAGTACTGCTTCCTCAAGCTGTGGTGTTCGTATTTCTCGATGGCGACCACAATCCTGCGTTCTTTTGTCGAATGAACCATATTCTCGTAATCGTTGATGAAGTCGAGCAAATATTCTATGTGAAGGATGCTGCCGTTGAGGATACATTTCAGCATATCTTCTAGAAGCTTCTAACCCATTCCCCTGCGACAGACCGTAAACGTAATGCATATCAGCCATTTCCTCATTTGTGTATGCCATTTTATTAACAAGTGAATTATTAAAGTAACAAATTAAGAACAGAACAACAACACACAATTAGTATTAATTCAATTTCGAAAATTCCCAAACTGACAGCGTCATACCAATTTAATTGTCACTATCGCTAATAGCGACCTACTAGATAGATTAGTTTCGTATTTTCGCAATTATGACGATGTATCTCTGCAGTTGTTCGTAAAATAATGTTTTGCTGCTTACTGGTTTATTTTGGGCAAAAAACCCAAGAGACATTTTTTGTTTAGAATGAAACAGGCTATCGAAATAAATTTTAAATGGTAAACAAATAATAAGACAAAAGTTACATTGGAAATAAATTTTAGGGTTGCGTTTTCACCCCTTACAACCATGGGTAAACCAAATAAATTACTGGCTAAGTGTCTTTTTGGTAGTACAAAACGTCAGGTTAATTTCAATATTGTAACTTTTTCAGTGCTTGTGAAAAAAATTGTTATACAAATTTTATGTACCCCCTTTAAGGGGCTGTATCTTAACAAGGGATGCTCCAATGAAGTTTCTTTATATGAAAGATCCTATCTTTTTTTCGATGAGGAATCACCTCCTTAAATGTTTTACACTTATTCAGTTACACCCTGTATAATTATTGATACCATGCACCCCACGCTTTTTTTAAAATAAAATACATGTTTTTCTTTTTTTTCAATTTTTTTAGTCTGGTTTTCTATAAAAGCGTGTTTTTTAGTTTTTTTAAACTTATTTATTTCCTACTTTTTAGTGTGTTTTTTTTATAAAAGCGTGTTTTTTTAGTTTTTTTAAACTAATATTTTTATGTTTTTTTGCAAATAAAAAAAATGGAATAATCATATAAAATTAGGTAATCATAATCTCCGACCGGAAAAAACCCCACATACCAATACCAATACCATAATCACAAAACTCGGCCGCCATTTTAAAGCCCCCATCTTGAATTTTCCAATTTTTACAAAAGAATCATAATATTCGACCCCAAAAACCCTCACATACCAATTTTGAATAGAATCAGACCATAATCACAAAACTCGTCCACCATTTTGGAGCCGCCATCTTGAATTTTTCAATTTTGACAAAAGAATCATAATCTCCGACTACGAAAACCCTCAGATACCAATTTTGAAGCGAATTGGACCATAATCACAAAACTCGTACGCCATATTGGAGCCGCCATTTTGTTTTTTTTTCACACAAAAATTTCTTAATGCATTGTCACCGGAATTATGTACACCTGCCAAATTTCAAATCATTCGGACGTCTGGAAGTGGGTCAAAATCGCGCCCAAAGGAGTCGGTTACAAACAAACAAACAAACATACAAGTGAAGCTAATATAAAGCGTGCAATAAAATAGCCTACCTTTTCGTAAAAATAGGCCAGCATTAAGTTTTCGTCAACAAAAATTAGAAATATTTAGTTGAACTTTGCAAAGCTAATTCTACAAAGCTCTTATCGTGCCGTACGAGTACATAGCGTGCACCAAAACAATCGGCACGTTCGGGGCTCAGGAGGGATAGATTGAAGTTCATGAGAAGGGAAAGGTTCTCTGAATTTCAGTTCAGCACTTGCTATATAATCCGGAATAGTTCAGCTCTGTGGATTCGACCAAATTCATATATATGAGATCTCACTGAATACCTCATGATGGCGGATTTGAACTACAAATATAAAGGGAGAGAGTTTACGAACAAATGCATGACTTCCTGGCTGGTCAAACTTCGAAAAATTTCCTACTCTCGGGATATAAGGCGCTGAAATAAATGGAAAACATATTTTATGATACTTACAGTTGAGGGGCAGCTCGGCTCATCAGGTTTATAGGAATCTATCGATATCGAAAATCAAGCGACGCCAAATAGAGTGATTACTAGGATGGGCGACTGACTGCCAAAGAAAATTCCCGAAAAGCCCGTACAATAGCAGCGTGGCAACTTTTAAGCCCTGGTAGCAGGAAACAGATGTGCGTTGTTAAATGAAAATACTTATCATCCTGACAAGTACGGAAAGTTAGACTTTCGTAGTGAGGCAGTTACCTTACTGCTGCTGGCATCGTCTTCTGTATTATCACGAAATGTCGAAATTCAATTGAATGTTTCTCTTTTAGCTTTACTGCTGCTCGCATCCCCTTCTGTATTTTCACTGATTGGAAATTTCATTGCTCATACCTTTCTCGAGCCACGTAGCCT
The DNA here is from genome assembly GCA_018342105.1 of Gonioctena quinquepunctata. Taxonomy (NCBI): domain Eukaryota; kingdom Metazoa; phylum Arthropoda; class Insecta; order Coleoptera; family Chrysomelidae; genus Gonioctena; species Gonioctena quinquepunctata. Next base: position 101,131 of record JAFIRS010000018.1, on the reverse strand, counting down.
AAAAAGGCTACGCGGCTCGAGAAATAACCAACATAAAAATGTTGGTTATTTCTTTTCCAGAATCAGCCAACGAAGTAACCAAAGGAGGTCTGAAAGTACGGGCAGTGTAGCACTGAGTTTCTGGAAGATGAAGGTAGACTGCAATCTCAGACGGCATTTTTTCAAATGAATTTACTCCTACACACTGAGTGGTATACTTGCCATGTTTATATTGAAAAAAAAAGTGACGATGAGAAGTAGGTAGATGCCTCAAAAATGCATATGTTTAATGCCTTTTTTTGTAAATTTTTTCTGGGGTTATTTTGGTCAGTTCTACCATACGACAGGCACCTAGTTGACAAATGGTGGCTACTTCGATTAGTAGATATCTTCTGGAGCCGTCTGCATGAATTTTACAAAGCCGCCTTTGCTAAAACCCTTTCCATTTTTTGGTTCAAAGTCTACAGATTTTTTTCATTATTGTCAATTTGTATAACTTTCCAATATCAACATTTTGCTTTATCTTCATTATAGCTTTTATCATTCAGAAACGAGGCCGAATGGTATTGGGCTTTATGATTCTGCTTGGAACATATTATAAACTTTCTCGTACCTTTCCTTAGATTTCACTGGAAATAAACTGGGAGAAGCTTCCCGGGCTGCATTTGAGATATCTTCTTATTTGTATGCTGGCAACCGTTGTCAATTACAAATTGAAAGTTGTCGATAAGTCAGACTACTACGTTTTTTTAGATTTTCCCAGTATAGTATATCCATTCTTAGTTGGATGAGGATGGGTTTATCATCCACTCCTGATAAAACTTAATGTAATGGAATTTGCGCTTCGATCGAAAATGCCGACTTCGATAAAGTGTAATCGTAGTGGTTTAAGATCATTTAAGCTATGAGCGGAAGTTATCGACTGGTTTTTACGCAGGAATAGTTTTCATTTGATATGGTTTACTATATACTTTATACGGGGAATCATATTTATTTCTCTTTCTGGATTTCTTTATAATTCAACATTATAATATGTACGATTTTGAACAAACCCCATATTTTAAGTGGAAGATGACTTCATTCAACTGAGAATGGATACTATAACTATTATTATCAACAGATTTTTATATGAAATGAAAAATAAGTAATTATTTACAAAATGCGAAAAATTAGTATAGTATTATTTCCAGATAAAGTAAATATTAACGATAAAGTAAATATATACGAAAAAAAAAAAAGACAGGAAAGGTTTTATCATACAGGTAAAAGATCAGAAAATGTTCAAAGAGGGAAAATGTTACAATGAAGCATAAACGGAAAATTCAATCATGTTTGTTGGATTGAGAGTGTTATTAAAAATAATAGGAATTCAATTCATATTGTAATAATTATCGAATTGTAAAATTGAATGGAAGATATATTTGAATCAAATAAAAAATAAATTCATTCATATATTTCAGAAAATAATGAGGAAAGCAATATAGAAAATTTTACTCTATCGGTTGTTTATTCTCAAGTTACTGAAAATTCCTGTAAAGAAATTATTAGTCGATCTAAACGGAACTTCAAACCTGATAGATGGATGTATGATTGATTTGTTTTTCTCTCATTAAAGGGGATTTAGTATATTATCACTTAGTGTCACAATGATATGAATAAGTAATGAGAATATCACACTATGAAAGATATTTGGTTAACGGTAAGGACCTGATGAAATAACTGCCCTCAATTTCATAAAGCACACTCCAAATTATTTCCATAAATTCTGGAAGGTTCAAATAATTCTGTGTCAAAATTAAAAGAAATGTTGTATGTAATACGCAGGAAAATGTATTTGTCCCACTTCTCTCGTTCCGTAAACATTACACTAGTTATACAAATGGAGCATTTCTCTAGTGATTACAATGAATTGCCATTGACAATGATACATTTTTTTAACAATCATTTATTGATCCCATTATCCATTTACCGAAATATCCTTCATTACCTAGGGTATTATTGTCATTAGCGTTATTATTCTAACAATGGTTGAAGAAAATCTGAACATTATTTCAATGGAATCCATCATATGTGCGTGATAGAAAACGAGAATTGTGTAATGAAAGTGTAATTATCATATACGCACGGAACGTTAATTTCGAGAAATATTTTTCATCATCTCAACATCAATAGAATTAATTATTATAATTAAAATAATTGGATCCAAATCCGAAATGTCAGCGCATCTCAGAGTGGAAAAGCAATATATATATATATATATATATATATATATATATATATATATATATATAGATTTCTGTCCACGCTCTGTGACGTGACAGCCACCTACTAGATTTTTTCGATTCCATTTACAGAAGATCCGTTCATGCACAATGTTGTATTTTTTTTATCATGAAACTATTGCTTTTACGGACAAAACACAGGAGTTAAAAAAGTTTTGCAATGAATCGTTCTTTTCAATACATATTTTCAAATAATTGAGAAATTTTGTTTCGTTAAAAAGTTTTTTTAATGACCTCTGTATTACCCCAGGGTTCGATATTAGGTCCACGACTCTTCACTTTATACATATCTAATTTTGTCATTTCTATGCATATCACACGCAAGTATACATCTCTTTTTATTCCGAGTAAACCGAACAAGCCACACCTTAACTTTGATTTAAACCAACTATATGAGCTTTCTAAAAATCACTGCTTTCTTCTGAATCCACTAAATTCTGTTGCCATGCTAGTTGGAAAATAGTATGATCGATTGCGAGCCACTGATCTCTATTCCAATGAATATCCGATTATCATAAATAATCAAACCATTGAATGGCAAAAGAGTGTAAACAATCTGGGGGTAATCTTCGATCAAGATCTGAAATTTCGAACTGTATTCGAAAGGCCTACACGGCACTCAAACTAATTTATCAAAGGCGACCCTTGCTAACTAGACCCGTGCTAACTAGACCCGTAAGAATCATCCTATGCGAGGCATTAGTATTATCACACGTGAATTACTGTGATGTTTTATATGACCGCTGTATCAGTAAAATGGATACGAATCGAATTCAAAAACTTCAAAATGCATGTATCAGAATGATCTTCGGGGCAAGAAAATACTGTCACATTACCCACCTATTTATAATAATAATAATAATAATTCATTCGCGAACAGCATATAACATCTTGCTGTGTATGAGAGAATGCAAAGACATTGCCTAGTTTAATAGTAATATACAAAAAATAGTGAATAAAGTTCAAAAACTCATTCAAGTTCATTTAAGAACTTGTCTATGAGTAGCAAATATAATCATTACTTTCGTTTTATAGAAAAACGAATGTAAAGGTATACATATATAGTCCAAGATCCCAGAGCGATCAGACATGATTTATTTTCACATGGATGAAACCTTAACTACTCAGTAACGTCTAGTGTACTTTGAATACATGCGTGCTTGTGAAGCTTGCCCTGTGACACCTGGGCAGGTACCAGGTGAGAAAGGTAACTAAAAATAAGAGTTATTCAACTTAAATTTGTATGGCTGATTTTCATATATATTTTGTAGAATATTATTCTAAACTATCATAAAGTGTCAGACACTTTTCATGGACCAGAGCTTTTGTCAGACGCTTTAAAGCTCCACAAAAAATTAATGAACTTTACTTATTTTTACATGTCTGATTTTTAAATATGTTATTAAAGTAACTATTACAAAGTTACGAAGGCGTATAAGGGCCAACAACAACATATTTTTTAAAATATTAGGAATTGTCACTTCAACGTGACAATTGTCAGTTCGAAGTGATAATTGTCAGTTCGAAGTGACAATTGTCACTTCAAAGTGACAATTGTCAGTTCGAAGTGACAATTGTCACTTCAATGTAACAAATGTCAGTTCAAAGTGACAATTGTCAGTTCTAAGTGACAATTGTCAGTTCAAAGTGACAATTGTCAGTTCTAAGTGACAATTGTCAGTTCAAAGTGACAATTGTCACTTTGAAGTGACAATTCCTAATATTTTAAAAAATATTTTGTTGTTGGCCCTTATACGCCTTCGTACAAAGTTATATTTCATCAGTCAGACAAATTCGAGTGACCAAACATCCCCTAAACACAAAAATTATTCAGTGGGGAGTGCGAGCGCGAGAGCGCTATGCGTATGCGCCTCAGAGTAAAAAATTTAAATATATTGAAAATACTCACTAAATTCAATCCAAGATTTTCGCATCCTTATTTCAATAAGATGAGCTTCAGTATTAAGTTGTTAATTAATAAATATTAAAGTGAATTTATTTGGTATAGTGAATATATGAGGAGCCATTTTGTTTTATAAGGAATTATCTTAATTTTATTGTAAAAAAGATACCAGTTAGAAAAATGTTAAGAAAAAATTATTCTATCAAAAAATATATAACTATGATTAATTACAGCAAATATTTGTTTATCTCTTAATCATCGCAATCATCGACACAGTCATTAGAATTTTCATCGTTCATCCAATCATGATACTGTCCATTTAAGTCATCCTCGTCGTCATCAGTGATGTTGTCGTTGCTGGCAGCGTCTTCTGCAGACATGTGAAAATAAGTAAAGTTCATTAATTTTTTGTCGAGCTTTAAAGCGTCTGACAAAAGCTCTGGTCCATGAAAAGTGTCTGACACTTTATGATACTAGTTTAGAATAATATTCTACAAAATATATATATATAAAAATCAGCCATACAAATTTGAGTTAAATAACTCTTATTTTCAGTTACCTTTCTCACCTGGTACCTGCCCAGGTGTCACAAGCACGCATGTATTCAAAGTACACTAGACGCCACTGAGTAGTTAAGGTTCCATCCATGTAAAAATAAATCATGTCTGATCGCTCTGGGATCTTACTCTAATAGGAGTTGGATCATTGATACTTTCTTATTGGTAAAATTAAATTATTAATATACATATGATTAATTAATTGTAACTAGTTAATACTAAGAGTAATTACATTTATTGGTAGAGAGATGGTGAGTATAAGGGATCATATTTCAATAATATTATTTATTATTGTTCTGTCTGTGCTGTGAAGCCAAGTTTTCAATTTTTTTCTGAAAAGGTCAGTGAAGTTAATTTTCTTTAGAATCATCTGGCGTACATATACATTCCTCTGTTTATTCTAGTGGGGCATTTATGATTGACTGGGCTTATAAAGGTATTATTTTTTAAACAAACTGGATTATTGTCTTGGAGAATAGTTGGCGGATGTTAAACAATTTATCCTCCGCATGAAGTAGATCGGTTGGGTGAGTGAGTTATGCAGCATTATTTTGGTGAATCTTTTTTGAATGATTACTAGCGGTTTCAAGTGACTAGTCCCATCCGATTATACCATATTGGGTAATAGTTTCTACTAGCGCATGATTCAAGGTTTTAAGATGAATAAAACTAAGGAATTTCGTAAATTGCCAGAATATGTATGTTATATGCAAGATAACTAGTGGCTATCCCAGGAGTATCAGGTTACCTTCCAGGAAACTGCTGACTTGCTATCTTCCCAGGGTCATCACGTCCGCTCTCAGGAACTGACTACATATAGTATTTCGCTGGTCTAAGCAGCGTCACCATTTTTCTAACATTATAAATAGCCCTGCGAGGCATCATTAGTTACTAGTTGTTTTTCAGACACTCAGTCGAGTAGTTTTAATTGTATCATTATATTTTCCAAATAAAGTCCAAAGGAGTCTACTATACTCCTTTTGAAGTAGCAATTGTTTTAAAAGTCTTTAGTGAAAAGTGAGATATAACAATTGGCGCAGTCGCTGTAGGATCCTTCAACTCCTGCGGAACACGGAAAACCTAACCGAAGGAGGTGGATCCCAACCTTCAAAGGAAAAGAACCTGCACGAAGCTCATTGGACACTTCAAGCAACAAACAACACCAAAGGACCACGGAAGGACGGTCTCTTCAACGAAAGAAGAACACGCGAACGCTAACTTCCTTCGAGCAACGCTTGTGAAGCCGGATTGCATCCTCCGCATGGACATTCTTTGGTAGAAAATATAAGAATCATCTCGTTTATTTTCAATATTCAATTGATTTCAATTTGAACCAGTTCTATTATCAACTCATCCACTATGCCTAACGCCTCCAAATACCACAACTGAAGTTGAACCCTATAGATTAAATGAAATATTTTCAATAATTCCGGAGTATGACGGTGATCAAATATTTTTAAATACTTTCATCCATGCGTGTAACACTGCTTACCGTATGGCCATACAAGATCAAAGAACATTGGTAATCTTGCACATCAAAAATAAATTAAAAGGGAAAGCGGCAGAATTAATAAGTTCTCGAAATCCCCAAACCTGGGATGAAATTAAGTTACTTTTGAATCAATATTTTGGTGATACTCGTGATTTAACTTCATTGATACAAGATCTCCAAAGAATTCACCAACTACCTGGCGAATCACCTCTGACTTTCATAAATAGATTACAAACACATAATGCAAAAATGCACGCTACAATTCAGTAACAAAATCTCACTCCCGATCAAAAAACATCTCAAAGTTCACTCATTGAAACCATGACATTGAATAGTCTTTTGGCTGGTTTAGAACCTCAAATTGGACAACTTATTAGAGCAAGTAACCCTACGGACATACTAACTGCAACACAGAGAGTACGAAGGGAAATGCAATTGAATTATTTTCAACAGCAGAAATCTATATTGAATAGAAACCCAAATACGCATTCTAACCAACCGAGAAAAATGAATTCAAATCCCAATCAACAGAAATTTTGCTCCTACTGTAAACGTCAAGGCCATGTTTTGAATGAATGTCGTACAAGACAATCTCAACAACCGCAACAAAATTTCCAAAGGCCAAATTTTCCCCAACAAAATACGAACTTCCAACAGAATCCTAGATTCTATCAAAACTTCAGACCTAATCAAACAAATCAATCAAATCAACCAAATCAATCGAACAATCAGAATCAATCCCAATTCAGACCACCAATAATTAGGCCAAATCCTAATTTCAATCAACAAAGGCCTTCAGCCATCCAACAAAACCCGAATTTTAACAAATTCAGTTCTCAGCGAACTCACCACCTGAATACACGAAACCCCAGTGCTGATAATTATACCGATAATTATCAAGAATACCAATATTCCACAAACGATAATTACACAGATGATTATCAAGATTCCCAAAATTTTGGTGCTGAAAGTTATACCGATAATTATCAGGAACACCAGTCAAATATTTCCGATCATACTAATGATCAGTATGATTTTGGATATTCGGAAACCCAACTGAATCAATACGAAAATTTTCAGGATTTTCCAATAGGCCCAATATCTTTCGATCCACCGATCAATCAATCGATAGATCCCACTTCAGAGCTCCAAGCCCAAGTGCAAGCCCTGAATATATCAGACAATCTCAACCCAACTTGAACTTCCCCGAACAAATGTTCCTAAACAAAACTCTGCCACCAAAAAAACAATCACATCAGACCTCCAAACCCAAGTGCACTCACAATCAATTCCCAAAACTTGTATTATATCATGGACGCAACCAATACCTATAAAATACTTATCGATACCGGAGCTGGTCTATCAATCTTCAAGCCGAAAACAGTTCAAAATTATTCTAATAGATCCCATGAAAATGTGGTGATACAAGGTATCACAGATCAAAAAATTATCATTTCTGAATCAGTAATGATACCCTTTTGTATAGGTAATCCTCATAAAGTATTCATTTACAATTTAGATATAGATTTCGATGGTCTCCTAGGATCCGATTTCTTGGAACACTATCATTGTATTGTCGATTTGAAAAATAAGCAACTTATAACCGACTTCAAAACGATTCCCCTGATCAAAGTAACGGACTCTGAGAACCCCTCTGAAAATGTAGTTGAAACGTCCATGAACAACATACCGAATACAATTTCTATTGAACCCCGTATGGAACAGATTTTCAGACTAAAATGTAACCTACTGAACACCGAAGCTATACTGTTAGCCCAAGTGAAAGAAAATGTTAGATTACCCAATGCATTAGTGAAAATCAATCATAAAGGAGAATTTCTCACCTCTTTTTCCCCTAATAAAACAGAATTTCTTCAAAATTACTCTATTAATAATTTCAACGAAAATGAAAATTCTGACACACAGACAGACAGAAATTTTGAAATTCAAAATCAACTTCGTTTGGAACATCTGAACGAAGAAGAAACTGAACTCATTACAAACGTTTGCCTTGAATATTCGGATATATTTTATTTAGAAGGTGATCGATTGACGTTCACCAATGAAATAAAACATTCTATTGATACTAAAGACGCAAAACCCGTGTTCACGAAATCGTATCGCTATCCTCAGATTCATAAAGAGGAGGTGAAAAGACAGATGAGCAAAATGCTAGAAGATGGCATCATACGCCCTTCTATCTCCCCATGGTCGTCCCCTGTGTGGTCGTCCCCAAAAAAAATCGACGCTTCTGGTAAACAGAAATGGCGAGTTGTTGTCGATTACCGGAAGTTGAATGAACTCACCATAGACGACAAATACCCACTACCGATGATAGCTGACCTCCTTGACCAACTTGGCAAATGCCAATATTTCACGACTTTGGATCTAGCCTCTGGTTTTCACCAGATAGAAATAGATACCAAAGACATTTCGAAAACTGCTTTCACAGTCGAGAATGGTCACTATGAATTTATTCGTATGCCATTCGGGCTGGAGAACGCTCCATCTATCTTCCAAAGAGTAATGGATAATATCTTACTCGGAATCCAGAATGAGCGATGTCTAGTCTACATGGACGACATCATCATTTATTCCCCTACGATTCATGAACATATATCTCGTTTGAACGAAGTCTTCAAAGACTCAGACAAGCAAATCTAAAGATACAGCCGGACAAGTGTGAATTTCTCAGGAAGGAAGTAGCCTATCTTGGTCATCTCATTACCAAGGATGGAGTGAAACCAAATCCGAGCAAAGTCGACTGTATAATGAATTTCCCTGAACCAAAAAATCAGAAAGAGATTAAATCCTTTCTTGGATTGGCTGGATATTATAGACGCTTTATCCCAAATTTCGCTAAGATTTCAAAAGCACTCACGAAATTACTCCAAAAAGATACCCCATTCATTTTTGGAAACGAATGCCAAAATTCCTTCCAAGAATTGAAACAAACACTCATTTCGACACCCATTCTCATATACCCTAATTTCGAAGAGACATTTCTGCTTACGACAGATGCGAGTGCATTTGCCATTGGTGCGGTGCTCTCCCAAGGCCCGATTGGTAAAGACTTACCAATCGCATATGCCTCAAGGACGCTCTGTTCTGCCGAATCCAAATATTCCACAATAGAACGGGAACTTTTAGCCATAGTATGGGCTGTCAAACATTTCAGGCCATACCTGTTTGGTAGAAAGTTCAAGCTAATCACTGATCATCGGCCCTCCGTGGCTATTTTCTATCAAGGACCCTGGTAGCAGACTTGCCAGATGGCGCCTCAAACTTGAGGAATACGATTACGAAATAATTTATAAACCAGGCAAGATAAACAAAAATGCCGATGCACTTTCCAGGATCAAGATTGACCCACCGAAAAGATGTTTCATTCTAAATTCAAAAATTTTCTCTCCCTGTACATTGATATTACCCGCAAACGAAGACTCTGACATACAAACAATTAGCGACAGTGAAGAAGAACAGCACGAACCTAAACCAGAACTGAAAGAAGAACCACCTGACACAGAAAATATTTCTGAAACAGAGGAAACCCCGGAAAATCAACAAGAAACATTTTCTGCTGAACATATCGAACAAGAATTCCGAACATTCATAAATTTATATCAAACGAAATCACTCCTTGACTACTCGAAAGTTCAATACTCGAACTGCCAATTACTTGACAAAGAAAACAAACACATTTTAATATTCGAACAGAATTATGACTTTAGAATTTAAAATCAATATCGTATCGAGTAAAACGATCAAAAATCGAAAATACTATATTGTCCCTCTACCATTTGACGTTGATACAGTAGTAGAACATTTATTTCTAACCCTGTATAGACATCAAAACGAAATCGATCTCTCGAACACCTATTGCGTTGAGAATAACTTAGAACTCCCGATTCTTGAGATACTTTGTTTCATTTTCTCAGAAAAAGAAATTAAATTCAAGGTATGCCAAAATTTGATAACTAATCCAAACCCAGACCAAATTCCAATAATAATCGACCAATACCACAATGGAAAAAACAACCTCCATAGAGGAATCAATGAAACCATTAGAAGAATTAAAGAAAAATACAATTGGCCCGGACTCACGAAAAGTATTGAGAATTATATAAAAACATGCCAAATTTCCAAAGAACTAAAATATATAGAAAAAACCCCAATAAAAAAAAAAGTATTGAGAATTATATAAAAACATGCCAAATTCCAACGAAAAATTACGCACTGAGCATACGAGACGAACTAACGAAATTCACGCAAGTTTACAATTAGACGACAAAACCGCACGAAGTATAGTTAATACCCTACTCCTATATTTTCAACATTTTGGAACACCTCTGAGAATTCACTGCGACTACGGCAGAGAATTTGACAATGCCACCCTTAGAGACCTTTGTGTTCTCTATGACATTAAACTCACATATTCCAGTGTGCATCACCCACAATCAAACGGTTCAGTCGAACGATTTCACGCAACCCTTCTCGAAATGATTCGGATACATATGGCCGAACATCCCAACGAACATCCATTCAATATCCTCCCATACGCAGTTATTTGCTATAATAACTCTGTGAATAAAACACATGGGTTTACTCCCCACGAACTAGTCTTTGGTCACACAGCCAGTAGACCACGAAACTCTCTACAATCAAGAACAGTTAATCACCAAGTATATACGAGACCTAAATAATAAAATTTCTCACTTCTATAAAATTGCCCGCGAACGTACCCTAAAACAAAAAAAAAAGCCAAAGTCCGTTTTGATCGCAACATAAAAGGAAACCCCAGAATATAAAGTAATGGACAAAGTATATGTCAAGGAATCCCAAATAAAGAATAAATTACACAACAAATTCAATGGTCCTTTCATAATAGAACAAATTCTTCTAAATTCCGCGATACTTCTGAATCCTCGAACCAATCAAAGATCAAAGTTAACTTCGATCGCATGAAGCCGTATACTGAAGATTAATTTATTTTCAGGTTGCTGCTGCTGGTCGGATCAGTAGAGTCTCAATACCAAATCAAACCAATAAATAATACAATCGGCGTATATTACCATGAAAATGGAAATATCGTACTCACTAACGATAAATGGACTATACTTGTAAATAAAGACATTTCCGTATTCAAAAATGCTTACGAAAATAACCGTAGAATTCTAGAAACTCTCGTAAACACAATACAATTCAGGGATATAGAATGAACGAATTTCGATCCGAGGTAAAACCCATATCAGCCTTCTTACCCAAATTTCAAATTCTATTGAACAGAAATTGGGAGAAACTATTTCAGATACTAAACGATATAAAAGAGGCCTGATCGACGGTATAGGAAGTATATTCAAAACAATCACCGGCAATTTAGATGCCGCTGACGGCGAATACTATACCAACTGTATAAATAGGTTGAATAACGATGAACACCAATTGGAGAACTTATTAAAGAACCAAATTTCAGTAACCACATCAGTTATCCAAAATTTCAATACCACCATTCGCAAATTGCAAGTCGATGAAAAGACTTTCAATGAGGATATTAAAATTATAGAAAATACTATCAATCGATGGAGCGATAGAATTAGTCACGTTGAAACAAAACTGAAATTTATCAATATCTGCGAAAAACTAATGGAAAGCTTTCTATTCCTCGAAGAAAATATTGATGATATGTTAGATTCCATTACCTTTGCACGTTTGAATATAATTCATTCTTCAATCATTACACCCGATCATTTGATTACCGCCTTACAGGAAATTTCTCAAACCTACGGAAAACAATCTCCACTCCAACCAAAACTTTCCAAAATAGCACAATACCTTGAAATCATAGAATTAGAAGCGTTCAAACCAACTCGAACCTAGTCTTTATCCTAAAAATTCTCTTTCAGAACCACAAATTTATTCCCTGTACCAACTGTACCCAATCCAATATATGATAATAGAACTGGCCTCCATCACATTCTCTCGATTTCTCAAAAGTTCATCTCGAAGTATGATGTTTCTTTAATGTTCATGCCTGTGACAGACTTGAAAACGTGTAAACCGCTGTTTCATTGAACTGAATTGTGCTCCGATATGTTCGCATATCCAATAGCCTATAACTACCATTTGTGAAGCCCAAATTTTCAAAAGTTTCAAAACATTCCGGAAACTGTCAAAGTTCTTTGATTTTAGCCAAGGTTATAACATTCAAAAACTCGAAACCAATCTATGGCTAGTGATCCTTTCTGAACCTTTACAAGTGACCGTGAATTGTCCCAATATGAACACTAAGACTGAAATTATTTATAAGAATTCAATCGTGAAACTCCAGATTGAATGTAGTGCGTTTATTGGAATAACAAAGATCCAGGCAAATTCTCAAGGATCGAAAACATCGAACGTCACCCACGGCACCCATCCAGTTGTAATACCATACGAGTGTTGTGTGGATATTCCAGAAAAATCGAAACTGCCGAAACTGAAGCCCCTCAAATTGAACGATCTGAATGTTGATGACTTGGACGTTGCCAAACACAAGCTTGACTCATATTCAAAAGCCTAGATGACCTGATTCAACAACCTTTCGTCGAGAAGAACATATCATGGTTCACCTTCTTCACCATCTCACTCGTCTTATCCCTGTTGGCACTCTACCTATTCTGCAAGTGTAGAAAGAGAACGACAGGACTGGCTCTGACAGGACCTGACGATTCACCGCATCCACCGCACAGACCACTCAAACCGTTAGAAGAATCTCCAGCATGTTCCCAAGAAAAGACCAAGTTTTCATGAAGAAATGCAGGAAGAATCCATCCATCTGGAAGGAGATGCATGATCACCTCACAACCCTAAAAGTTGCTGCATGGCATCAACTTTTCTTTATGGAGGAGCTGTTATATGCAAGATAACTAGTGGCTATCCCAGGAGTATCAGGTTACCTTCCAGGAAACTGCTGACTTGCTATCTTCCCAGGGTCATCACGTCCGCTCTCAGGAACTGACTACATATAATATTTCGCTGGTCTAAGCAGCGTCACCATTTTTCTAACATTATAAATAGCCCTGCGAGGCATCATTAGTTACTAGTTGTTTTTCAGACACTCAGTCGAGTAGTTTTAATTGTATCATTATATTTTCCAAATAAAGTCCAAAGGAGTCTACTATACTCCTTTTTGAAGTAGCAATTGTTTTTAAAAAGTCTTTAGTGAAAAGTGAGATATAACATGTATATCAGACCGCGTATTTTTTTACAGTATTTGATATGTGGATATCCCACTTGAGAAACGAATCAATGTAATACCAAGATATTTGACGGACCTCTCCAGGGGGATTGTCACACCTCCTACTATAAGAACATCATAGTTTGGTAGGTAGCGTTCATATGATGTGAAAGCGATAACTTTAGTTTTTTTAAAGTTTACAATCAAAATATTAGAGTTGAACCATTCGAATATTTTTTGCACATTGTTTTCAGCTTTTTCTTGTACCTGCCAGGAGTTTCCTGTGTAAATCAACGCAGTGTCGTCAGCGAAATGAATTATGGTCCCATCAGTCTCTTTCGTGAGGAGTTCGTTTACATAGACTAGAAAAAGAACTGGGCCTAGTACGGTACCTTGAGGAACTCCGTAGGTTATTGTTTTGTCACTACTAACTTCCTCTTCTACTACGACGCATTGTTTTCGACCAATTAGAAAGTTTTAAGGATGTCGTTGACTATCCCGCGAACTCCTATGCATTCCAGCTTTTCCAACAGAATCCTATGACTTCTGTGTCGAAGGCTTTTGCTAAATCGACAAAAATGCTCAGACACGCTTTTTATTGTCTATTGCCTGGTTAATCCGATAGGTTACTTCTGCAATGGCATCCTGAGTGGATAGTTTGTCACAACAACCAAATTGTGAATATTGAATTTGTCAAGGAAACCGGCGTTTTAAGATTTTCTCAAAGATTTTGGAAATTGATTTAGAAGCATAAAATGGCTAAAAATGGAAAATAGAAGATACTTACACTCTACATATTTTTATAAAAAAATCATAATGAATAAAAATCCACTATACTTACTTGAGAAACTGAAATTTCGCAAAGATATACATAATTTCAATATTAGGTTTAAAGGAACCCTTATGGTGCCGGCGCATTATAATGCTCAGTTCCAACGCTCATTTTCCTACATAATCACAAAAATTCTCAGCAAACATTAAATGTCTAAATCTAAGTACTTTCAGATCAGAATTATCGAAATGATCGGCAATAGTCGCACATATTATCATCAGTTATTATATTCTTTTCTTTTTTCTCACGTATTTATTTTCTCTCTCTGTTTGTTTATACTACACAGATTCACTTCAGATATTACATCCAATTTCTCTATGTTACATCTTTCTTTTCCTTGGGGTTAGGTGGAAGGACAGACATTCTGGACCCTATCTGGAATCCAGAATGAATTGAACTTTGCCCTACATTTAAAATTATTATGTCACTACCTGTTATTTTCATGATTGATAAAGACCTTTATTATTATTATATACAATTGAAATAGAGTTGGAGCTCCACAACTTTCAACGGAAAAGTTTTTGCCTTAAACACAAACAGAAAATTGCTGTTAATTAGGATATTTTGAGAAATCAAAAATTATTTATGGCCCAGAAGATAGTGGGAAAATTTGGGTTATTTCCCCAATTCCTTTCGCTGAACCATCTCTGAAGAGAAGCCTCTGTCCAACAGTCACATACTCTGGATGTGATTTGAATTTGAACAGAACAGAATCACGTTCATTAGAATGGATGCACTTCAAAGAACAAATACCGATAACAACAGCTGTCTGTCGAATATTACCAATGTGAACGGTTGTTTGGAAACCTGGGTGAATTGCTGTTGCATGGAACAACACAGACACACTCGCTTGGAAGAAAAGACACACTTTAGCATTTTCTTCAACGCTCAACAATACCATACCGTTTCTCAAGCCTGGTATGAACGTGTCAAGACAAATTGCAGCACTTTGCCCTGCACGCACCATCCTGCAGGGTACTCTGTTGCGGTGGATGGATTTCACCGTAGTGTTTTGGAAAGAACCGTCTCTCGTTGGACCGATTTGCACGTTGGTTCCTTCAGTGACTACGCCTTTAGTTAGTAGCCCTCCAATGATTTGGTCGACATCACTGGCTTTGAAGTTCTCATCAATATGGAACTCGGGAGATTCCTGTTCCAAACGTTCCTTCTCTTTCGTGCTGATCCCAGGCGATAAAACATGCAGAAACTTCAGTAGCATATCCAATCCTTCCCCACTCACGCTCGAAACACAGAAAATTGGGACAACGTTCTCAGTGAGTTGATTGGCACCAGCAGTGATCACATCATCAAGGTTCTTGATAATTAATGGCACTCTTCTACTACCAACTTGTTTCAAGAATGATTCCAGGCTCTGCAGGGTATTTGTGGGTTGTACCAAATCTATTTTGGTAATGATAATGAAAAACGGGACATTGAGAGCAACAGCTATAGCCAAGTGTTCATGGGCCATACCGATAGCACCTGAAGTACTCGATATCACGAGCATGGCATGATGTGGGTAATACCCTGATAATCCCTGTATTGTTGTACGAATATACTTCTTATGCCCTGCAAGATCCAATAAAGTTACCAGTTTGGTGGATGAATCACATATTTCCTCAGCAGTTATGAGTTTGCTATAGCTGTAATTGACGGGCTGACCCTCAGAGTTGAATCCTAGAACCTCATGTGATATGGATGATGTACGACCACTTCGAATTTCATGCAAATGTCTGAACATGTTCAATCTAGCTCTACCTCGTCCATTATCTAAAGCACCTTGTGTCAAAACACCAAGTAAAGTAGATTTTCCTGCATCGGCATTCCCCAGAACAGCTATCCTTATTTCAATATTGTTCTGATCATCTGGTATTTTCCTTACAAGCACTTCAGAAACACTGCGTCCATTATCCAGAACCCGTTTTCTGAGAATAGTTGTTGTTGCTCCCAATTTGATTGCCATTTGTTGGAGACCTTGTAGGCTGGTACACATATCTCTTTGGTTCAATCCTGCTAGAACACCATTATCCTCAACCCCTATTTCATATATTGCTTCTCCATTTCCTTCACGTAGCCTCCATTTCAGCTGTGTTACTAAGTGCTCAAATCGCTGTTTTGTTGGGTTAACAATTTTCAACTTATACTCGACATTACCAAGTTGCGGTTCTGGCGGTAAGGAATTCTGATTATTCATATTGTCCAATGCAAATTCCTCTGTACTTTCATTGTAAGGATCGGGATCAAAAAGGCTGAGAAAGGAGTCCATTTTTGCTCCCTTTCCTTCTGAATCCGTGTGACAAAGTGGAAGGAACATTCAAACTGATCTTGACATTTATTTATTTATAAATAATCTTGAGTAACTATGACAATATTAAAAGGTATAACAACTTGATGGATGTGTTCAAGAAAACCCAAATGGAACTGTGGGACGAACAGTCAAATCACAATATTTCAGAAATATATAAACATCCATCAAATTGAAACTAGCGTTAAAAAAATCAACTGTGGGACACCCCAGAACTTGACCGGCACGGGCTTCGAGAGAATGGGGTTATTTTGATCAAGTGAGTGAGATATTTGACCCCATTGATTGAGCGGTCCTGCACCAAACGCGGGTCGTCCTAGTTAAAGCCCGGGTGAGCGGCCGTCTCGGATGATCAGGTCAATCGAGGCAATACTAGCACACCAAGTGTTAATAGCAGATCCAAACGGGAGAACCGAAGCCATGGTATCAAGAGGGTGTCCACAGGAAAGAGTTCTGTCACCCCTATTATAGTGCCTGGTAGTCAACGAGCTTCTCACGGAACCAAATGAGTCAGGACCAACCGGTGAACCTGCTAGGAGAAATCATTATGAAAGCTCTTGGCAGAGTAGAACAGTGGGGTTCCGTTGGACTGCTGAGAACCCAAAAGAGGCGGACTCATCAGCGACTCCAAGCTGACCTGGAACGAGCAAAATGAAAATCGCACCAAGAAGGCTATCTGGTCCTATTGGGTATGCAGAAGAGCCTTCGGCAACATGTGATGCTTGACACCTGAAGCCCTATATATATGGCGATTATTTTCCCCCGACATTACCGTACGGATCCATCATTTGGTAGACGGGCACCACTTAGGGCAAGTTCAGAAACGAACTTGATAAAGTAAAACGGCTTTGTCCAGGAATGACAGGTGCCTTGAGGTGCCTAGCAGAGCTCTAGAAGTTCTGCTAGGATTACCATCTCTGCACCTTATCATTGAGAACGAAGTCATGTGTACTGCCTACAGACTCAAAGGTGCAAGCCGAAGACCTGTCCAATCCTATTAATGGAGAGAGAAAGCACCCCGCATGTTCTGAATTTCAGTAAAGTGTACAATATTGCCATCTCAACTAGGAAGAAATTTGGTGGAATGTCCGACGCAGGAAGAAGGAAATATGTCTCAGTATTCCAGGTCGAGGTATATGTTATACTAACCTGTTTCCAGGAAATCCTTGATAACCTCTAGTACCTCCTACTCGGACAGCAAAGCTGCAATTATGGCGTTAGGAGCAAATATGATCTCATCCAAGCTGGTGTCCGAGTGTAGAAACGCCATAGAAAGTTTATCTAAAACAAGGACAGTCAGCTTCTTATGGGTCACAGGATACTCTGGTGTCCCCAGGAATGAAGAAGCCGGTAGAGTAGCCAAGATAGGGTCGGGAAAGACTCAGTCGGACTGGAACCAATGTTGGGGATCCCCAGCAGCATGGCCATCTCAAACATGGAGGAACTACTGCGGAAGCAGTTCATCGAAACAATGCCAGGTGCCAAGCACGAGGCAATCAAATCTCTATAAGAGGGGCCATCAGAGAAAATGTCAAAAGAGGTGCCTGGAAGATGACGAGACATCGTCGTACATCCTCACTCAGTGTCCCGATTTGGTGCACTAGTGGAAGTCAAAGAGATTCAGCTGAGGAAACTGCTGAATTTTGTCAAAGGAATCGGCATGCGCGCTGATTTCCAGAGCGAGTGGGCGCAACAATGAGCTGAAATAGAAAGGTCTACGTGTATGGGATTCCTCGGAACCGGTTCACCTTGTGCGAAGGAGAAGAAATAGTACTTCGCCTCATTCACTGATTCATGGGAAATTATCGCCAAACAGTATCTGAGAAAAATGCTTGTGCTAGAAAAGATAGGTAATCGAATAGACAAGTTAGGAAGGGCAAATAACGTTGTCAAGTAATTAGTGATTACAGCTGATGTTCTGGAAAGTTCTCAGTTCGTGTACACATATTGATGAAATTAGAGGATCACTCTCCCCTATTTTTCCCCATCAAACTGTGGTGCTGCATCTGAAAAGCGGAATATTTTTCTGTTTGGAAATGGAAACAGCATCCTTGGAAAATGACTGATAATTGAGAAGCAATCAAATGAAACCCTCCATCGCAGTAACAAAATGAAAGCAGACAGCAATATCAATCAACCAAGCAGAATTGATTGAAATGTGATAAAAAACAACTTTTACCGCCTTTCTTTATTTGGCATTATAATGAAATGAACGTCGCTGCAAGGCATTTGCGATTTTGGTGTGGCATCAACTAATCAACTCGTTTTATTCAGTAAAAACCCACTTCATTCGAAGACGGAGTTTCCAGTTGGAGGTGCTATAATTGTTTTGTCGTGAAATCATTTCCACTAGAAAAATACGATACGCAGTTGGTGAGTAAAATAACTTATCAATATTTAAAATGCTTTTTTTTCAACCGGTTTTTTCTGATTTTTTTTAATATGAAATAAATTAGCATTGACACGATATGTTTTGAAATCATCTACGTAGTTTGTGCTTCCTTGAGATTATACCAAAACTTAGTTATTTTTTTTGAATTGAATAATTTAATACATATACAGGGTGACTATCACTCAATACGGCAACCAACATACTTTTATACAGGGTGTTATGTAATAAGTGTCCGATATTTTACAGGATGATTCCTCAGTTATTTATAAAATGAAAAGTTCATATAAGCATGGGTCCGCAAGGCCTTTATTTTTGATATACAAGGTGTTAAAAATTTATTTTTATATTTTGGTTTTTCGTAAATAATTTTAAAAATTATATCGATATTTGGACGAAAATTGGTACCTATTTGGGGATTTTTCAATATGAGGAAATTCAAATTTGATCTTAGTTTGGCCCTTAATTGTAGGGGGCGCCTCCTACAGGTCTTTGTCTCTTTTGGGGAGTCACAACTTCGTGCATGTATGTATCACATTTTCTAGAAGAAAAATCGATTCCTCTATCATTTTTACGTGAATGTCGCTACAAGCAGCCGTTTTCGAAATATTTTGATTTAAATTAATCGATGCATCCAATCTTCTTCTCATTGATTCGCGAACTCTTTGAAAATAAAAGTATCAAGTAGGGTAGTAAGTTGATTCCAATGTCAAAAAATTTATTCCGAAATTCCTTTGATTGAAACATTCACATGTTATATATATTTTTATGGTGATCACTCCATTCGTAATGCATTCGATATGTGTTACCTCATTGACAATCAGTGAGTGTATTCCATTGTTTTTCATTATTGTCCATGTGATCACTGCATTCGTAATGTATTCGATGTGTTACCTCATTGACAATCAGTATGTGTATTCCATTGTTTATCATAATTGTCCATATTTATTTTGGAATATAAGATGATTGTTAATTATGAATATACGATACCCGGGAAAATCCTTTCATTAAGTGATAGCGGAATAGATAAATATGTATGTGCTAGTAATTTCCACAAGGAAAATATTTTGAAAAATTCGAGATACATGATGGATCCACAATAACAAAAGACGTTTGCTCATGATAAAAATCTTATGATGGAACGGATAATGCTTTTATGAAGTGCTGTAAATTACATACAATTATTAATTCAGCTTTCAAACCAATAAAAGTACGGGAGATGCAATCTTTCGCTTTCTGAAAAATATATATTCTAGTCTGAAGGAAGTAAGCGATGCAGTGTTTTGTGATATATCTTAAGCTCTCGACTGTTACGTAATATTCATCTCTACAGCTTCAGAGGACGAAGCTCCAATTGGTTTGAGTCCTATCTGAGTGAAAGAACCCAAATTGTGAACACTGATAGTTTCTCAGCTTTTGGGCGAATTAAGAGGTGTTCACTATTTTGGCAGACAGCACGACTATCTTATCGCTCAAATTACCTTCATAGTAAAATGACTCGTATATGTATAAATTAATTTGTATCTTCTCTGAACTACCTTTGCCCATTGTAATAAGTTTTGTAATTTCTCTAGTAACTAACAAGTCAAATATTTGTATTATTCATGTGTTTATTAAAAAGTGATAATTATACTGATAATAGTCATTAGCCTTATCGCTCTTGGAATTGGGCCTTGTTCTTCCGACCAACTGTTTGGTTTAGATAGCCCTCCTACGATTATCTCATGCAGGGTGTTACAGAAAAATGAAAGAGAAGCTGATTTAGATTATTGTTTTCTCTCCTTACCTTTGTTAGTTGGGCTCTTCGGTTAAGTCATTCTAAGATAGCTGAAAGCAGCCTAGAATGACGCAGACCTAGATACATCGATTTCTCAACTTCATCAACAGATTTTATGATATCTACAATGAACTGTCTGATTTTGTTGTTCAGATCAGAAGGTTGTTAGAGAGGTAATAGTCCGACAGAGAATGGCTTGGTAATAGTTTGTGGAAAAGTTCATGGAACAATGTCATCGGGGACACTTTCCAATCCCCTCAATTTCCAAGTCAATTCATCGTCTAGAGACATCAGTCCACTCTCCTACCTTTTCTCCTGCCTTCGTGGCAGTTTCCATGACCTGAAAAGGCCGTTTGGAAAAATCGCCAGGAAGACTTCAAGAAAAATTAAGCAGTCATCTGATTTTTGATAGACAGATGTAAACATTGTAGTTAATTTCAAGGATTTCATCTCATTTTCGTGCCAACTGTTCTGTGCGGGATCTTGTTCGTAGAACTATTATTTTTGATTATACACCTGTCATTCACGGGTGTGCAGGAAGTTAGATTACACCCTGTATAAATTTAGGAAATATGTAAAGCAGGTGTTACAAATCACACTTTATAACTGGTTCGAAGAGGCATTGCCACCAAAACATGATAAAATATAAAATCCTTCTATGCATTTTTTTATGGCATAATTAGTTATATTGAATGCTGCTAAATTTAGAGTGAACCTTCCTCACAGCCCTCGAAGTTGAAAAGGAAACAGATAATGTTCTCATAAATTATCGTTACTGAAGGTACCATTAAATATTACATATCATCTAGGGGACCGATAATAGTTTAAAGTTATAGAGTGAACTCGAAAAAACGTTCAAATATTTAAGAACTGAACTTCTTGAAAAAAGTAAGTATCAACAAATGAGAAATTCACAAGGCTTGGAGATTATAGAATTTCAAATCAAATCAAATATATTACAAAGTTTGTTAAAAACAAAATGTGATAAAAAGAAATAAGATTGGATGGATATTCATGTCATATAGATATATAGAATAGACTCTCAAAAAACCCAACGGCAATCACACCAACACTGGGAAGGAAACTATATAACTCTTGCTCCATACACACTTCCCAGGATCCACTGTCACCACAAATCAAAACCCCAGATATGAAATCCCTGCAAACCTTCATTTGAGGGCAAAAAGGGCAGATTGGGAAGTGGCTAAAAGAACGGTAACTCATTCAAAAGTAGTGTGGGCAATAAACTCCTTCAAGCCTTACAAGTCTCCGGGCCCAGATGGAGTATTTCCCATACTACTTCAGAGCGGAGTTGAATATCTAGCACCAGAACTGTGCAGACTGTACAGGCTGAGCCTAGCATTGGGATGGCTACCTCAAACCTGGAAAACTGTAAACGTGGTCTTCATTCCAAAACCTGGACGGGACTCATACGATCAGGCCAAAGCCTACGTCATTTTTAAAGGCTTAGAAAAACTTTGATAGAGACATAAGGGAAACCGCTCTTGTAGAACGGCCTTTACATCAAAACCAACATGCCTATCTAACAGGAAAATCATGCGAGTCAGCACTTCATCAGCTTGTTTCAAGGCTTGAAGAGTCTCTAGCAAACAAAGAAATTGCACTATGCACTTTTCTAGACATCGAAGGAGCCTTCGACAACACCTCCTTTGAAAGTATGGTCTCTGCGGCCACTCGAAGAGGCATTGACGAAACCACCTGCAGGTGGATACACTCAATGCTTCACAATAGACTGGTCCAAGCCAACATGTTCGAGGAAACAGAGCAGGTTGAAATTTCCAGAAGTACCCCACAGGGGGGCATACTCTCCCCCCTTCTGTGGGACACGGTTGTAGATGAACTGCTAATTCCTCTGAATAACCAAGGGTATTACTCTCAAGGGTATGCAGATGACTTGGTCATCCTCATCAAGGGAAAGAATACTCGAACAACCTCAGAGCTAATGCAAAATGCACTGAGGACAGTAGAGGAATGGTGTAACAGAGAGAGCCTAAGGGCAAGTCCGAACAAAACAACTCTAATTCCCTTCACCCGGAGAGGAAACATGGGAGATCTCATACCTCCCAGACTATTCGGTGAAACATTACAACTAGTAGAGCAGGTGAAATATCTAGGGTTGATTCTTGACAAGAAACTAACCTGGAACCCGCATCTTCAACATGTAACCAATAAAAGCAAGATAACCTTCATGATGTGCAGGAGAGCTTTTGGAAAAACCTGGGGGCTTAAACCGAAAGCCATGCACTGGCTTTACACAGCGGTAATAAGACCAAGAATAACTTATGGCTCACTCTTATGGTGGCCAAAAACAAATCAAAGACAGGCAAAAACCAACCTTGGGAAAATCCAGAGGCTTGCCTGTCTTTGTATCACGGGTGCAATGGAAATCATCCTAAACCTCGAACCCCTTGACTTACATGTCATTGGAGAGGCCAGGATGAGTGCATACAGACTGAAACAAACAAAAAACTGGAGAATCCGAACAACTGGACATACCAGAATCACTCATGTAATCAACATCGAAGAACTCGAAATGATTTCAGACTACATGCAACCCCTATACTCATTCGAAAAATGTTATAGGTACTCACAATTCTATATATTTTGAAATATAACATAAAAAAACAAAATTCTTGGAAATATTACAATGTGAGATTGAGAGTGTTAAAGAGGAAATAGAAGGAAAAATTTGATGCAGCTGATCAGCTGAAATATTCAAATTAAATTAAAAAGATACATAAATTACCCATCCTCAACATTGTATGAAGAGAGAGAAACTTTCTTCCCATTTACATGTTTATGAATTCATTGTTTTTATGAAATTATGGAAGTTGTTGTTTATGTGTGACTTTTTGCACAGTGGTATTTCAACAGAGAGCTTTTCTGCATGTCGTGTCTTGTGATTGTGGAATTTGATAGGGAGTGGATTTTTAAATATCCATAATAAACATTGAAGAATAAAAAATTTCCTTACACAAAATTTATTGCAATATGATGAAATCGTCAACAATTTCAGAAAATTACATCCCTCCTACTTTTTCTATACTTCAATTTTTGGCATTACCTATTACAAAAATCCGAAAAGGCACCGATAGAAAAAAATTACATCTAATTTCAAAAGCCTAAAATTATTTTAATCGTACGGTAAAAAAACAGAATTATTTTGAAAATAATTTGGAGAAGAAATGAAGGAATCGTCAAAGTTTTTAGGAAATAAGATGCCTTCTACTTTTTCTACTCTTCAATTTGTTACAAAAATCCAAAAATAAAATGAAAAAATCATATCTATTTTAAAAATCTCAACTCATCATAATGGACGATAAAAAAACAGAACATTATTTTGCAAATAATTTTTTATAGATATCATAATCAGTCGGACGTCAACACCATGATAACTCTTTTGACCTCTCTATAAAGATCCTACCACCAACGAGCATTTTAAAGATATATATGGCTATATGTATAAAACGAACCCAATATATAATACCAATTTTTGCCGGTATTGCAATGAAATTGGAATTTTTGTTTTGTGCTTTATTCACCCACTTTCATGATAAGTTCTCTCTAGATGAGTTTTATAATAGTATATTGTACAACGAGCAGGGAATGACATACATTTCCTACGAGTATGAAAGTTTGCAGCACGAGCTGCAAGCGAGTGCTGTAAATCATACGAGTCGGAAATGGTCATTCCGTGCGAGTTTTACACTATACTTTTTCTACGACTGTTATAATATACAGTGTAAGTAAAAAGCAAGAAACATGAGAAATGTACTTTTATTAATTAATTGAAAAAATAGCGTACTAGGTAAATGTGTTAAGCACCTACTACAATAATCGCGAAAAAATATCTTCTCATTTGTTATCAACAATATTCAATGTTACGTTGGTACAATTATTAAAAACAAATTTTGGGGAAATAGAATCCGTTTTTTTAAGGGAAAAGTTGACATTATTAACATTTTGTTTAACTGATGTCGATGGAAGGTCTGACAACTTATTGATCGACCCTAATATTTTATTGGCTATGTTATTTCGACTAGTCAGAGACTCGTCGATTTAACCCTCAGCTACTGTTGTAGAGCGCCAGCCACCATGCCGTTTTAATGTCGTTATATCTTCGCCACTATCTATCAATATTGTAGCTGAAGATCGGCGGAAACAGTGGCCGGTGTATAACTCAGGATTCGGAAGTTTTAAGTATGAAGCAATTTGTTTTCCCATATTTCCTATTTTATTTATTCCAATTTTTTGGACAGTGCATTTTCCTTTCTGATAATTTAGAAAAAAATAAGCATCGTTGACTTGGTCGCAGATTCCATTTTTTTTTTCTCAATGTTAGCATATTCTCCCGTTACAGTAAATTTTCGAGAAGTTTTTGTTTTAGTGTTCGGAATGTGGACCAAAACTGCGGCACCTAAATCTTCAAAATCGTGAATTTTCATTTTGTACATCTCATCTCTCCTACAAGCACCCATAATTCCCATGATAAGTACAACCTGCAATAAAAAAATATAAACAAATTATAATTAATTAACTGATTGTTGTGGAACTTACTTTTGCTACAAGGTATTCGTTGTCTGGGGCTTATTTGATGAACGGATCAATCTCCTTCGTTGTGAAAACTTTAGATTTTTTTGCTTTGTATCCATCTGATTTCCGCTTAGAAATGCTCTCAATTTGGAATATCTACTGATATCCACGCCATTATTGATACTAAGCATCGTTTTTAACATGCTATAGTGTGCCCATAAAGTGGAAGATTTAAATTTATTTGATATATTTCCAAAGTCAGCCATCAGAACATTCTCTGAACGAGAACTAGTTTTCTGTTCTTTGCACCAGTCCATGAATAGGGTATACGAAACTGTGTATTTTTCTTCATATTTTTCAGGCACTAAATTTAATGAAGCGTTATTTGCTGCCTCCATAACACTTGGCGGTGTTAAACTTCTTTCACTGTCACTACTTTCCATGCTGAACTAATTTCGAAATACCTTTATAATATCGTTCTGTCAAAGAAATATTGAATTATCACTTATGTTTGTGATTATATTGTCTGTGTGGTTACGGCAATGTTACCTGGTTACGGCGTCTTTTGTTTTATTTACTCCACGCCTCTTTTGTCGTGACGAAGATTGGGGAAATTTACCCGTGCGTTTTTCAGACATTGTGCCCAGCAACTAGTGCATTATGAAAAGGAGTATTACAATGTACTACATTTAGGAATCATCATTGAACATACAATGAAGGTATTTTGTGACAGTCGTAGAAAAAACGATTTTCCAAACAATCGAAATGAATACCCTGTACGAATAAATTAATTCAATGTAATACTGATAGTCTAATCTCAAAACGATTTGACGTAGGCAGAAAAAAAATAAAAAAAATAAACTTTTTTAATGCTAACTAATAGCAAAATGCCCAAACAATCCCAGTCTAAGATAATTAATTATAATAAGTGTTTCCACGACTTGAAATTCCGTGGAAGTATTTAATATTTACTCCTGAATATCATAAAGACATCCCCACATGAAACTTGGAAAACATTGAATGTATCTGGCTAAGGGTGATAAGTACACTGTGACTGTTTAAGATGTGGGATGACTTCCAGTTGGGCAAATCTTTCTCTTGCATCTCATATACTCTCAGATACACTGCTCTGAGAGGATGTGGACGAAGGTTCCGTTCTTCTCTCAGCAGAATTTGCACTCTACTTTCTCTACTAATCTCAGATTTGAAGTGGTCTTTCACTCGGCAGCAGCCTGTTCCTACTCTAACTCATGTAGACTATAAGTGGAAGGATGTTCTCTTGTCCCCTTTAAAATAGGGCTAGGAAAATTGCATTAACATCTGGTGATTTGAATGGATGAAAGGTGTTCATGGCCCATTGCAGCCATTTGCTACTGCATATGTGGCAAATTGCTGTTGCTTCCCTGGTGGATCTTCTATATTATTTTGTTGTGCTCCTCGTGGAACGTTTTTGCTTTCAGGAAAATGAGTTTTTAGCAAGAGTGATGGTATACAGTGCGAGTTTCTAACTTGGAATAAATTCAGTAACTCAACAGTTGTTTTAATAGAAATATTCCCGGACAGGTCGATTTTTATTTTGAATTGCGCTCGTTTTTATATAAGAAAATGTTATACAGCGTGTCTCAAATTTGAGATATGACGTCATCGACTATTTTTTCAAATGGCAATCCTAATTTTTTATGACTATTCTTGAAGGATATAGTAAGTTACATATGCGTACCAAATATCAAATTTTTATTCCTTGTCGTTTGACAGATATGTAACAAACATCAACTAATGCGAAAAATGAAGGAATCTGACTCAATGAAATAATTCGGGCACTTAAAAAAATGGACAGGGACGGACCCATGGGGGCGCACCCATGGTAGATCGGTCATCACAAGTTGGGAGTTGACAATGGGACTCTAAGGACGAATTGAACACCACATAAACAAGGTGTCGTTCACAAAGAGT
This sequence comes from Gonioctena quinquepunctata, assembly GCA_018342105.1. Classification (NCBI taxonomy): domain Eukaryota; kingdom Metazoa; phylum Arthropoda; class Insecta; order Coleoptera; family Chrysomelidae; genus Gonioctena; species Gonioctena quinquepunctata. Next base: position 73,892 of record JAFIRS010000018.1, on the reverse strand, counting down.
GGGGTGTGACCTTTTTTTTTTATTTGCCTTCGGTCCGTCACTGATTTATGTCAAGAGGTATGTGTTTATAACTTTTTGTCAAACTGGGTTGATGTTGACAATGTCAAAGAAAAAAGTTGGATAAAAACAGGTAAGGAGAGTAGCATCGTATCGAGCGAGGATATTTACCAAGGTTATTAGTTTGTCGTTTTGTGAGAAACGACGTTTGTTGAAAAATCTAACAAAATGCCATACTTAACTGAAACCCACAAGATTGAAATTTTAATGATGATTGGCTACGGAGATAGGACAAGAACACAAAATGAGGTTATTCATTTATTTAGAGAGTAGTATCCTGATTTACCACCCATATCGCAGAGTACCATAAGCAAGATTGAAAAACAGTTTCGGGAAAATGGGCATTTAAGGAAAACAAAGAATCATCGTCAGAGTGTCCTCAATGAAGATGTCGAAATGAATGTACTCCTCTCTGTTGAAGAAAATCATCATGTTCCCCCTAGGCAGATAGCTAGGGAACTCGAAATTAGCCAGTCTTCAGTGATGAAAATTCTGAAAACCCATAGATTTCATCCTTATAAAATGACAATCCTCCAGGAACTCACCGAAGATGATCCGGATAGAAGAATTCAATTCTGACAAAATGAATGATCTACTAGACAGAAATGTTGTAAACATCGAAAACGTCCTGTTTTCTGACGAATCAACGTTTACGTTAAATGGTGAGGTAAATCGTCAAAATTGTCGTTATTGGGCAGACAACAATCCACACTGGATGAGGGAAGGCAACACTCAATATACAGCAAAAGTTAATGTTTGGGCAGGGATTGTTGGTAATCCAGTAATAGGACCAATTTTCTTCCAAAGGAATCTCAATGGAGATAGATATTTAGAATTCTTGCGGGAAGAACTAGTTCCGAATTTGGCTACTCTGTTTCCTGATCCGGATGAAGCCGATGTCCCGAATAGAAACATCTAGTTTCAACAAGACGGTGCGCCTCCCCATTTTAAAAGACCTGTCCGTGCGTATCTGGCAGATGGATTGGTAGAAGAGGAGTGTTGAATGGCCTCCCAGGTCTCCGGATTCAACACCTATGTACTATTTCTTATGGGGGTACTTGAAAAGCAAGGTTTTCAACACCAAACCGGAAAACATTGAGCAGTTACAAGAACGAATACGACAGGAGTGTAAACTAATTTCCGCCCAAGTAATTAGAAATGTTCAAAACGAGTTTAAATTCCGTTCAGGATATTGTCAGTTGGTTAATGGACAACATTTTGAGCATTTATTGAAGAAACATATTTGAGTTGATATCAGATATATCAGGTGAATCTCATTTTCGAATTAGTTGATGTTTGTTAAATATCTGTCAAACGACAAGGAATAAAAATGTAATATTTGGTGCGCATGTGTAACTTACTATACCCTTCAAGAATAGTCATAAAAAATTAGGATTGCCCTTGAAAAAAATAGTCGATGACGTCATATCTTAAATTTGAGACACGCTGTATAACATTTTCTAACAGAAAAACGAGCACAATTCAAAATGAAAATCGACCTGTCCAGGCATATTTCTAACAAAACAACTCTCTTTAAGTTACTGAATTTATTCCAAGTTAGAAATTAGAATTCCTTGCACAGAGTTAGTGGCCTCTTGGCTGAACAATCCCAGGCCTGAGTAATTCACAGTATTTTTCTGTTTTGGTAATATGGAAAAAATCTTTTACGGACACTTTTCGGTAGTGGGGGAGTCCCTAAGTCAGATTTACCTATGATGTCTAAAAACCCTGGTGCTTGCACTTATGCCTGTAAAAGTTTGGGATCAACTTGGCGACCTTGGCCTACTAGATAATAGAGATTACAAGCGTTTAAGATGGCGCCAATTTCATTTCAGTAAATTGTAACAACAGACCACACAGGGTATATTTATTTCCTTAGCTTTCTTTTTGAGGCGAACTGTCCGCGGGTTCTACTTTTAGCTCTGCTATTGGTTGAAAAGTCACATCTGCCAAATTTGAACAATAGCGTAGCTAGAATTAGAAGCCCCCGAATATTGCACAAAGAAAGCATCGTGTTGTTGTTTTTCGTATTTTGTACCCTTTGAGTTTGAGGTTCAATGAACGCTTATGTTGAGTACTTATTTGGGTTTATTTCAATGTTCAACCACATTTATATAATTGTGGTGCAACTAGAATATTTTGAAATCATGGTGATGTCCCGCACACCTGGACATCATCATCACTGTCCATTTTAAATATTTTTTAGCGATAAGTAGGTATCAAACCGAAATAAGTAGTGACTCTCTGACTTTTGTCACAAATTCAGAAATGGCATCATTTTACTTTTACTCTGAGGTATGTTCCTTCTGAATTCGAATCAGTGATGACTTTGTTATATTTGGAAAGCATCGCACGTCATGCCAAAAGCTCGCAATATTTTGACAAATGCTAATTTTATAATGCTTGATTATATGTACTCGATCTGTCTAATACACTCCAAGAATAAAACAAACTTTATCTGAGATATATGAGACAAAAGAAGGGCCTTTTTGGGAGGTAACCAAAATAATAGAAACATTCCACATAGCATGTCCTTTTCATGACAAAAGAAAATGGGATATTGCCAGGAACACCAAATAAAAAAAATAAAAAATATTATCATAACATCTAGAACGCCAGAATGAAGTACCAACTGAAATGCAGCGTTTAGATAAATGTGGAAAATTGCGTTGTTCATAATGACACTCGAAACCTGAAAAGCTACAGTGAAGGTTCACCATAGACAAATTAAAAATAAAGAGACTGTTTGAAACATTGGCGATCTTGACCACCAAGTTTTTGGTACGGCCAGTCGCGCATGGAGGCGCTGCCCGCAATCAACAGACGACTGACATGATAACTTTCCAATTTCGACATTTGTCAGAAAATGACAAACCACGTAATAATTTCAGAATAATTCTACTGTAAATTGTCATCGAAAAATTAATTATAGAAATTATACTATGGACTTGAATTATGAACCCAACGTCGAAAATGGAATGTTTTGTTATTCGAGTTGACGCTGAAATTCTTCGAAATATTCTTTCACAAGGTAAAGTATAAGCTGCTTTTCACAAACTGATACTTATTTCCATCCATCAGTTGCAGAAATTTTTTCACAAACTGATACTTATTTCCGTCCATCAGTTTCCATTTTCTATCACCATTTGAGGAAGTACGAAGATTATCATCAAACTGGAGTATTTGTTAAGTATACCTACTCGTTCTCCTTTGTGCTAATAAATGAACAAAATTATTGAATGTTTGTTGTAAATGTAATTTGTTTTTATTTTGGTTGATTTGATGATAAGACTAAAGAATATTTTTAATTTTGTTGTTTTTCGGAGTTTTATTATTGTTTTGTCTGTAGTTGTACCTTGTCCTAGATACAATAAAATGTGTTTTTATAGTGTTCAACTTATTATTCTTGTTTTATAAGATCTTTAATTTTGTTCTTGATATCATGAAATAAAGATTTAGTTTGAAACTTTATTTTAACCACGAACGAACTAACAGATTCTACGAATCGATTACTGTATATATTTTATTAGTGATCGATTTGCCATTCCTGTATTTCATATGATACAACCATTCATACGGAATACAAGAATGGCAAATCGATCACTTATAAAATATATACCATATCAATCATATAAAAGTAACACATTTGAAAAACCCGCCTTATCTCAATCGGTTTTACCAACTGTATTTAGTTCGGCCAGTTGCGAGATATGTCGCCACTGTCTGAACGTGGTGCCAACTTTTACTGCAGGTTTGACAACTCTCTTTATTTTTAGTTTCTCTATGAGGTTCACTCTCTTAGACTCTCCTATAACTTCTTAAAATGTCGAGACTATTTCATAAACTCTTTCTGAATAGACTGAAACACATACACGGGAACAGAGAGAGTAAATATCAGATCACCAGTGCGGCTTCAAATAACAACAGACAATATAAATTTTTTAGTTTTATCTCTGAAATTCTTCAATTCTTGTTTCTCATCTATAAAATGGTTGATTATTAGTAAAGAACAATAAACCAGTTCTTTACTAGTTATTGTGTAAGCTAAACTATTAAAAATATTTTTTGTTTTTCTATAATCTGAAATGCGAATGTAAAATGATGGTAACTTCAACATAAAAACTGCAGTCATCAAATATTTTTCAAAAAGTACCAAATTTATCTTTGTAATTCATCATCCTTTCATTGCTAGAGCCTATTTAGAGCATAGTTTTCGTTATTACAAACAAAAGTATTTCCATGTAAAAGAATATTACGACTTGGAGAAACATTTTCCATCGTCAGAATCTGCTACAAAAATATCATGTGAATGGGTTCAAAGTATTCAATAAGTTCGCTTCAAAATTGTATTTCTATTGTGTAAATAAAAATGATTATATCAGTTCTTTCGCAATATACTCAGTGATGAGTGCATTAGAGATTATTGAACCTACAGATAATTATTTATCTCGAACACTATTATCCTATTTGTAGGTACGCGAAAGCTTTTGTGATTAGTGTAATAAATCAGACACATTAATAGCTATTAGAGGGGTACCTGATCTGATTTGTTATTTATAGAAAAATAATATGAGGTATAAGTTCACACCGTGTTAGGGATTTGTTGAGCGCATCTACTGAATTTTGGATGATTTGTTTTTTCTTGAATAATATGGATATATATATATATATATATATATATATATATATATATAATTTTGTAGAATTAGCGGGTATTCAGTCAGGTTTTATAAAGAAAAAACTCTTCTTTACTTTTCCAAGCTTTCGACAAATTTATTTTGTCTTTATCAAGGATGTAAAATGAGTTAAATTAACGAATATAGTTATATAAATATATCGAAAAAATCACATTACACTTCAAAAATTGTCACACTGATCAGTGTGACAAACATTATGTGACATTATTTCCTTCATTCCACGTAAAGTATCAAAATTTTACATTTTCAAAATTAATTTTCTCAGTTATGATTGCATCAAATTTGAAAAACTTAATATTGCTGAACAGAGAACGAAAATCCCTTTCGAACGACCTCCTTCTCATTAACATTTTTTTAGGGGGTGCTCATAATTCAGGGGGGGTGCAAGAGGGGGGTAATATTTTCATACTGTAAATTGTCAAATTGACAATAGAAATCGACCTGTTTCAGGTTTTTTTTTTAATCAAATACATAATAACGCTAAAAATGAATTTATTCCATACCTATGGACCGCACTGCATATATATATATATATATATATATATATATATATATATATATATATATATTACTCCTTTTATCGGGGTTTTGTTCCGATTAAAACTTCAAAGTTTTCAAAGACAACCATTACCATTACCATTTTTTCCTCCTACTATTTTTTTCCACCTTTGGACTATCTTTCATGCTGGAAGTAAAAAATGTGTTCAGAAAAAGAAAATTTAAGCCGCGTTTACACTATGTAGCAAAACCTGATATATAACTTTTGCTATATTTAGCAATGTTTTGACCTGTCTTATTACTTTCTTGGCTTCTTTTCTCAACTTTTCATGTTTCTTTGGCTTCCATTTTATTAATATTTATTAACTTTAGTCTAGCTTTCCTAGCTGGCATTATTCTTCGAATCATTGTGTACTACTTCTTTTCATTGTACTTATAATTTTGCTTGCTACAGTATGGACATTTTTCTTAATTCCTTTTCATTATTTCTTTATCTTCGTTTTGGTTGCTAAATATATCATTCATGCACGCTGCATGTTCTGCTTTTATTTTATGGTCTTGATTTTTTTAGGTTTTCTTCGTATTTCTTCTCAGTTTTTGTCTCATTTAGCCACCACAAAGGAATGGCAGATGTCTGCACAGGCTCCTCTGTATGTATCTGATCTATTTAGATCCATATAGATCCTTATAGATCCATTCATTCTTTTGTTCTGATATTTTTGTTCGTTGAAAATACTCAGGTGAATGGCATATGCTCTATTTTTGGAAAATGATTTAAACAACCAAAAATTATGCCAAAAAATTGCAAAAACCACCATAATGACGTATTTTGTAGGCATATTCGCAGTCCAGAGGCAATATATATTCCTCTATATTCATGCTAATTACCACATAACAATTTTGAAAAATATTTTACGGTCGCCTCTCAAACTACAATATCTCGAACTAATATCATCTCCATAAACAAAATCTGTCTACCAACCATGACTGGAATCTTTTGCTCCATAAAATTTACTGATGCTGGCCGTAGTGAAATTTTGTGGTGTGAGTAGCATAACTGATTTCAATATTTCTTTTCATTGGGCCGAATTTACTGAAACGAATTTCCAAAATGTATCTTGATATGCCTTTTCACTATTAATAGAACTGGAATTGTGTAATCACAGTAAAAACTAATTGTATTTTCGTTCGAATTATGACGAATCCTACTTCTATTCTGTTTCCTTAGATGCTAGCCATTCTACCGCCTTTCCACTAGGTATATTGTATTATTTTTCCTATACATAACAAATAAGTTCAAAAACTAAAACCCGACTACTGAAAAATCACGCTTTAAAAAGTATGAAACAATAATAAACTAAAACTAAAAACTAATTGCAGCGGATTGTCCACCACGTGTGTATTTCAATCAAATTCGACATGAATTTGCATATTCAACATGAGATTTTCAAGTAGTCGAAGATGTTTTTTACAAACTGATTTTTAAAGATTTTATTTGTGATGTGCACCGATATTTTCCTGTTAGCAACCTCGAGTTAGTAAGTTTTTTATGGTTCATAAATTTTTCCTTTCCTTAAAAAAAAGGGCATTGTTACAATGTGATTTTGTTCTTTTCAGATGTCTTGATAATGAAATAATGTATATATATATATATATATAGTTTTTTTTAACTAGTCCAGTCACGAGACTACCCTCTCTTCTATATATATATATATATATATAAATATGTGACCCATTTAAAATGAAACCACCCCTGTAGAATACGCATTTTTCAGTCATTCTCAAAAAAAATATATTTTTGAATATTATTCATCAAAAACTGTATCTTGACACAAATTTTCATAACTTTAGTTTTCTTTCCAAGGCACTCTATGGTTTTTTTTCTTCGTCAAAAACGGCAAAAGTTTATTAGGCAATTTTTGATTTGTAATTTGACTATACCACTGGATTCGTAGTCGTTATAAATGAAGATCGTGGAAATTTCAACAAGACGGTGCGCCTCCCCATTTTAAAAGACCTGTCCGTGCGTATCTGGCAGATGGATTGGTAGAAGAGGAGTGTTGAATGGCCTCCCAGGTCTCCGGATTCAACACCTATGTACTATTTCTTATGGGGGTACTTGAAAAGCAAGGTTTTCAACACCAAACCGGAAAACATTGAGCAGTTACAAGAACGAATACGACAGGAGTGTAAACTAATTTCCGCCCAAGTAATTAGAAATGTTCAAAACGAGTTTAAATTCCGTTCAGGATATTGTCAGTTGGTTAATGGACAACATTTTGAGCATTTATTGAAGAAACATATTTGAGTTGATATCAGATATATCAGGTGAATCTCATTTTCGAATTAGTTGATGTTTGTTAAATATCTGTCAAACGACAAGGAATAAAAATGTAATATTTGGTGCGCATGTGTAACTTACTATACCCTTCAAGAATAGTCATAAAAAATTAGGATTGCCCTTGAAAAAAATAGTCGATGACGTCATATCTTAAATTTGAGACACGCTGTATAACATTTTCTAACAGAAAAACGAGCACAATTCAAAATGAAAATCGACCTGTCCAGGCATATTTCTAACAAAACAACTCTCTTTAAGTTACTGAATTTATTCCAAGTTAGAAATTAGAATTCCTTGCACAGAGTTAGTGGCCTCTTGGCTGAACAATCCCAGGCCTGAGTAATTCACAGTATTTTTCTGTTTTGTAATATGGAAAAATCTTTACGGACACTTTTCGGTAGTGGGGGAGTCCCTAAGTCAGATTTACCTATGATGTCTAAAAACCCTGGTGCTTGCACTTATGCCTGTAAAAGTTTGGGATCAACTTGGCGACCTTGGCCTACTAGATAATAGAGATTACAAGCGTTTAAGATGGCGCCAATTTCATTTCAGTAAATTGTAACAACAGACCACACAGGGTATATTTATTTCCTTAGCTTTCTTTTTGAGGCGAACTGTCCGCGGGTTCTACTTTTAGCTCTGCTATTGGTTGAAAAGTCACATCTGCCAAATTTGAACAATAGCGTAGCTAGAATTAGAAGCCCCCGAATATTGCACAAAGAAAGCATCGTGTTGTTGTTTTTCGTATTTTGTACCCTTTGAGTTTGAGGTTCAATGAACGCTTATGTTGAGTACTTATTTGGGTTTATTTCAATGTTCAACCACATTTATATAATTGTGGTGCAACTAGAATATTTTGAAATCATGGTGATGTCCCGCACACCTGGACATCATCATCACTGTCCATTTTAAATATTTTTTAGCGATAAGTAGGTATCAAACCGAAATAAGTAGTGACTCTCTGACTTTTTTCACAAATTCAGAAATGGCATCATTTTACTTTTACTCTGAGGTATGTTCCTTCTGAATTCGAATCAGTGATGACTTTGTTATATTTGGAAAGCATCGCACGTCATGCCAAAAGCTCGCAATATTTTGACAAATGCTAATTTTATAATGCTTGATTATATGTACTCGATCTGTCTAATACACTCCAAGAATAAAACAAACTTTATCTGAGATATATGAGACAAAAGAAGGGCCTTTTTGGGAGGTAACCAAAATAATAGAAACATTCCACATAGCATGTCCTTTTCATGACAAAAGAAAATGGGATATTGCCAGGAACACCAAATAAAAAAAAATAAAAATATTATCATAACATCTAGAACGCCAGAATGAAGTACCAACTGAAATGCAGCGTTTAGATAAATTGGAAAATTGCGTTGTTCATAATGACACTCGAAACCTGAAAAGCTACAGTGAAGGTTCACCATAGACAAATTAAAAATAAAGAGACTGTTTGAAACATTGGCGATCTTGACCACCAAGTTTTGGTACGGCCAGTCGCGCATGGAGGCGCTGCCCCAATCAACAGACGACTGACATGATAACTTTCCAATTTCGACATTTGTCAGAAAATGACAAACCACGTGATAATTTCAGAATAATTCTACTGTAAATTGTCATCGAAAAATTAATTATAGAAATTATACTATGGACTTGAATTATGAACCCAACGTCGAAAATGGAATGTTTTGTTATTCGAGTTGACGCTGAAATTCTTCGAAATATTCTTTCACAAGGTAAAGTATAAGCTGCTTTTCACAAACTGATACTTATTTCCATCCATCAGTTGCAGAAATTTTTTCACAAACTGATACTTATTTCCGTCCATCAGTTTCCATTTTCTATCACCATTTGAGGAAGTACGAAGATTATCATAAACTGGAGTATTTGTTAATATACCTACTCGTTCTCCTTTGTGCTAATAAATGAACAAAATTATTGAATGTTTGTTGTAAATGTAATTTGTTTTTATTTTGGTTGATTTGATGATAAGACTAAAGAATATTTTTAATTTTGTTGTTTTTCGGAGTTTTATTATTGTTTTGTCTGTAGTTGTACCTTGTCCTAGATACAATAAAATGTGTTTTTATAGTGTTCAACTTATTATTCTTGTTTTATAAGATCTTTAATTTTGTTCTTGATATCATGAAATAAAGATTTAGTTTGAAACTTTATTTTAACCACGAACGAACTAACAGATTCTACGAATCGATTACTGTATATATTTTATTAGTGATCGATTTGCCATTCCTGTATTTCATATGATACAACCATTCATACGGAATACAAGAATGGCAAATCGATCACTATAAAATATATACCATATCAATCATATAAAAGTAACACATTTGAAAAAACCCGCCTTATCTCAATCGGTTTTACCAACTGTATTTAGTTCGGCCAGTTGCGAGATATGTCGCCACTGTCTGAACGTGGTGCCAACTTTTACTGCAGGTTTGACAACTCTCTTTATTTTTAGTTTCTCTATGAGGTTCACTCTCTTAGACTCTCCTATAACTTCTTAAAATGTCGAGACTATTTCATAAACTCTTTCTGAATAGACTGAAACACATACACGGGAACAGAGAGAGTAAATATCAGATCACCAGTGCGGCTTCAAATAACAACAGACAATATAAATTTTTTTAGTTTTATCTCTGAAATTCTTCAATTCTTGTTTCTCATCTATAAAATGGTTGATTATTAGTAAAGAACAATAAACCAGTTCTTTACTAGTTATTGTTTAAGCTAAACTATTAAAAAATATTTTTTGTTTTTCTATAATCTGATATGCGAATGTAAAATGATGGTAACTTCAACATAAAAACTGCAGTCATCAAATATTTTTCAAAAAGATACCAAATTTATCTTTGTAATTCATCATCCTTTCATTGCTAGAGCCTATTTAGAGCATAGTTTTCGTTATTACAAACAAAAGTATTTCCATGTAAAAGAATATTACGACTTGGAGAAACATTTTCCATCGTCAGAATCTGCTACAAAAATATCATGTGAATGGGTTCAAAGTATTCAATAAGTTCGCTTCAAAATTGTATTTCTATTGTGTAAATAAAATGATTATATCAGTTCTTTCAATATACTCAGTGATGAGTGCATTAGAGATTATTGAACCTACAGATAATTATTTATCTCGAACACTATTATCCTATTTGTAGGTACGCGAAAGCTTTTGTGATTAGTGTAATAAATCAGACAATTAATAGCTATTAGAGGGTACCTGATCTGATTTGTTATTTATAGAAAAATCAATATAGGTATAAGTTCACACCGTGTTAGGGATTTGTTGAGCGCATCTACTGAATTTTGGATGATTTGTTTTTCTTGAATAATATGGATATATATATATATATATATATATGTATATATATATATATATAATTATATAGATAGAATTAGCGGGTTATTCAGTTAGGTTTTAATAAAGAAAAAACTCTTCTTTACTTTTCCAAGCTTTCGACAAATTTATTTTGTCTTTATCAAGGATGTAAAATGAGTTAAATTAACGAATATAGTTATATAAATATATCGAATATAGTTATATAAATATATCGACATTACGACTTCAAAAATTGTCACACTGATCAGTGTGACAAACATTATATGACATTATTTCCTTCATTCCACGTAAAGTATCAAATTTTACATTTTCAAAATTAATTTTCTCAGTTATGATTGCATCAAATTTGAAAAACTTAATATTGCTGAACAGAGAACGAAAATCCCTTTCAGAAAGACCTCCTTCTCATTAACATTTTTTAGGTGCTCTAATTCAGGGGGGGGTGCAAAGGGGGTAATATTTTCATACTGTAAATTGTCAAATTGACAATAGAAATCGACCTGTTTCAGGTTTTTTTTTTTAAACAAATACATAATAACGCTAAAATGAATTTATTCCATACCTATGGACCCACTGCATATATATATATATATATATATATATATATATATATATATATATATACCCTTTTATCGGGGTTTTGTTCCGATTAAAACTTCAAAGTTTTCAAAGACAACCATTACCATTACCATTTTTTCCTCCTACTATTTTTTTCCACCTTTGGACTATCTTTCATGCTGGAAGTAAAAAATGTGTTCAGAAAAAGAAAATTTAAGCCGCGTTTACACTATGTAGCAAAACCTGATATATAACTTTTGCTATATTTAGCAATGTTTTGACCTGTCTTATTACTTTCTTGGCTTCTTTTCTCAACTTTTCATGTTTCTTTGGCTTCCATTTTATTAATATTTATTAACTTTAGTCTAGCTTTCCTAGCTGGCATTATTCTTCGAATCATTGTGTACTACTTCTTTTCATTGTACTTATAATTTTGCCTTGCTACAGTATGGACATTTTTCTTAATTCCTTTTCATTATTTCTTTATCTTCGTTTTGGTTGCTAAATATATCATTCATGCACGCTGCATGTTCTGCTTTTATTTTATGGTCTTGATTTTTTTAGGTTTTCTTCGTATTTCTTCTCAGTTTTTGTCTCATTTAGCCACCACAAAGGAATGGCAGATGTCTGCACAGGCTCCTCTGTATGTATCTGATCTATTTAGATCCATATAGATCCTTATAGATCCATTCATTCTTTTGTTCTGATATTTTTGTTCGTTGAAAATACTCAGGTGAATGGCATATGCTCTATTTTTGGAAAATGATTTAAACAACCAAAAATTATGCCAAAAAATTGCAAAAACCACCATAATGACGTATTTTGTAGGCATATTCGCAGTCCAGAGGCAATATATATTCCTCTATATTCATGCTAATTACCACATAACAATTTTGAAAAATATTTTACGGTCGCCTCTCAAACTACAATATCTCGAACTAATATCATCTCCATAAACAAAATCTGTCTACCAACCATGACTGGAATCTTTTGCTCCATAAAATTTACTGATGCTGGCCGTAGTGAAATTTTGTGGTGTGAGTAGCATAACTGATTTCAATATTTCTTTCTTCAAAATGTATCTTGATATGCCTTTTCACTATTAATAGAACTGGAATTGTGTAATCACAGTAAAAACTAATTGTATTTTCGTTCGAATTATGACGAATCCTACTTCTATTCTGTTTCCTTAGATGCTAGCCATTCTACCGCCTTTCCACTAGGTATATTGTATTATTTTTCCTATACATAACAAATAAGTTCAAAAACTAAAACCCGACTACTGAAAAATCACGCTTTAAAAAGTATGAAACAATAATAAACTAAAACTAAAAACTAATTGCAGCGGATTGTCCACCACGTGTGTATTTCAATCAAATTCGACATGAATTTGCATATTCAACATGAGATTTTCAAGTAGTCGAAGATGTTTTTTACAAACTGATTTTTAAAGATTTTATTTGTGATGTGCACCGATATTTTCCTGTTAGCAACCTCGAGTTAGTAAGTTTTTTATGGTTCATAAAAAAGGGCATTGTTACAATGTGATTTTGTTCTTTTCAGATGTCTTGATAATGAAATAAAGTATTTACAAAGCTCGACAAATTAACAAAGAGTCTTCTTTACATGGCCATTTCCTATTGACTGCAACCTCAAAGGAAAACATAACATTGGTTTTTTGTGTTTCCTAAACTCAGTTTTATATATATATATATATATATATATATATATATAGTTTTTTTTAACTAGTCCAGTCACGAGACTACCCTCTCTTCTATATATATATATATATATATAAATATGTGACCCATTTAAAATGAAACCACCCCTGTAGAATACGCATTTTTCAGTCATTCTCAAAAAAAATATATTTTTGAATATTATTCATCAAAAACTGTATCTTGACACAAATTTTCATAACTTTAGTTTTCTTTCCAAGGCACTCTATGGTTTTTTTTCTTCGTCAAAAACGGCAAAAGTTTATTAGGCAATTTTTGATTTGTAATTTGACTATACCACTGGATTCGTAGTCGTTATAAATGAAGATCGTGGAAATTTCATAAAAAAATATTGGTTAGCAACGAGGTTACAACTTTAATTTTGGAAGCAAAGTATTTGATTATAACTATTATTTAGATTATAGACATATTTAAAATCTGGCAACACCGTCGATACAAAGTAGAACACCAGTGAATTTTTACAGCGAAAATCCGAAGTCAATAGCTCATTCCGTTCTACAGTTATAACTCCTGAAAGTATGGTAATGTGAGCGATTTGTGGTGGAAGCGATTTTGATAAAAATCTGACTACGCCACTGGATTTTTAAATCATATTTCCTCAAAATCATTCATTTGAGTTTAGGTTATAAGTGTATTCGAAAATAACAGAAAAATAAAAATTCATTTTTAAGTTATGCAGTCTTCCATAGCCGATAAAAACGAGATGAACCGAATCAAGTTTTAAAGTATCAAAATTAGTTATTCAATAATAAAACAGAAAGCATAACAAAAAATGTTCCTTTTAAATTCTGCAAAATTCAACTAAAACAAGCTTATAGAGAAGGCATCAATAATTTGAGGAAAGCTGAACTACATTAGGCATAGGTATTGTACTAAATCAATAGTAGGCTGTGATTCAGAACACCACAAATCGCTCACATTACCATACTTTCAGGAGTTATAACTGTAGAACAGAATGAGCTATTGACTTCGGATTTTCGCTGTACAAATTCACTGGTGTTCTACTTTATATCGGCAGTGTTTCCAGATTTTAAATATGTCTATAATCTAAAAAAAAATATAATCAGATACTTTGTTTCCAAAATCAAAATTGTTGTAACTTTATTGTTAACCAATATTTTTTTATGAAATTTTTATGGTTTTCATTTATAACGACTACGAATCCAATGGTATAGTCAAATTTGGAAACAAAAATTGCCTAATAAACTATTACCGTTTTTGACAAAGAAAAAAAACCATAGTGTCTTGGAAATGAAACTAAAGTTATGAAAATTTGTGTCAAAATACAGTTTTTGATGCTCAATATAAAAATTTTTTTTTTTTGAGATTTACTGAAAAATTCGTATTCCACAGGGGTGGTTCCATTTTAAATGGGTCACACTGTATATACATATTTATACATATTTATATATATTTATATATATATATATATATATATATATATATATATATATATATTTATATATATTATATATATATATATATATATATATATATATATATATATATATATATATATATATTTATATATATATATATATATATATATATATATATTATATATATATATATATATATATTATATATATATATATATATATATATATATATTTATATATATTATATATATATATATATATATATATATATATATATATATATATATATATATATATTTCAAATGTTCTAATTGAGCCCTTTCATTTGATACCCATCACAGCATCATTAAAAAAACATTTGACTTTATGTCCTCTAGAGGGCGCCATATTCAATTTAATGAGACGATCAAGACGCTTTCAACGATACCTCATTTGTCAAAATATGAGAAATAGTTGTGAGGGAACAGATGAACATAAACCCATACATACTCACATACATACCGGTCAAAATCATAACCCTCCTTTTTGCTTCGCCGTAGTTGGGTAAAAATGGAAAATATACTCCAAAAATAATTTATGGCAAAATCCTCGATATAGTAAATTATCGAATACGCTGGATACGGCCCTGGTACCAATTTTATCGTTTTTTATCGACGAACTGAATCGATTTATTATTGAAAAATAGGTAGAACACTATCGGAATATGTCAAGGGTATTGAAATAAAACTACTCAACGAAGATTATGTTTCGTCAAACTCGAAACATCGATACCCGAATAAAAAAAAACCTTCTCTTTATTGTATTGAAATTTCGATTATCTTATCTCTGAAGTTCTTATTTGTTCCACAATGTAGCGGCGTTCGCGTTAACAATTCAAATTTGTTCATATAATTAGTGACGTATTCGCGTATCGCAACATCCCAGTAAATATATAAATGACGAATTATATTTCAGTGTAACAATTGTTTTGTGTGGACAGTTAGGTGAAGTCGCACTCTCGCAAGATCGGTGGTGCTTCAGTATTAATATATGTTGAATTAGGGTAAGTTTATTTGTTGTCACCGATGCTCAATTCGGTTTTAGGAGTAGAAACAACACTTATTTTTTATTTGCCGGCTGTTCATCCATTCAAAATATTTGTCGGAATTGAAAACAAATATTAACTACCTTCATTTGCTCTACATATTCACTAACTAGAATTATTTGCTATAAAATATGTGTCGTTCAACGATTTAAATTCTCGAAAAATATTTTCAGTTTCGGTTCAATTCCACTACGAAAAAAGAATTCCTGAAGTGTACTTTGCATAGAAATAGCATCGATAAGCATAAGGAAGTGTTTTCAAGTAAGGCTATAACTAATAAGCATTCATAAGTCATTCGCGAATAGTTATTATTATTCTCCTACACCAAGAAGAGTTGATATGGGAAACAAGCATGGAATTTTGAAGAAATCTTTGTTTTGGTAGACCAAGTCATGTAAAAATATATTCGTACTTGAGATAAAATATTTACTGCCTTTTCACTAGTAAGAACTGAAGTTCCATACAATTTACATTAATTTCATTTTTATACGTCAAAGTGGCACTTGAATATTAACATTCCTCCGACCAAGATTTTTTTTATACTAATAACTGCGATGTTTTTCCATCCTGATTTGACTGATTCATTACGCGGTGAAATAAATATTTGCTCCACATTGAACACTAAATTTATAATACCTTGGATTTTTTTGAGGTAATAGTTTTGACGTAGAAGGGGTTGCGAAATAGTTATTTTCCTAACAAGTGCGGAAAGTGATACTTTCCCGCACGTGACGGCATATTAAAAATATATATATTTTATTTCAACATACAAAACTTTAAATGAAAATCTACTAATCATTATGGACACTAATATTAAAAACACAACTTGTTGCATTCTGCAAATGAGTAAGAATAGCCGGTCCAGCGGAGTTAGTTGGTGCTATAGTTTTCCCAATATCAATTGCAGAAGCATAAAAAAGTCTTGCGGCGAAATCCTGTGAGCAGCAGTGGCGGAGATAACTTATTTTATTTAGATATTTTAAGATTTCAAAAATACTTCATAAATTATGAAAAATGAAAAAAAATTAAAGACAAGCTTTTATTTATACAAATACATTAAGAAAGAAAAATAATTTCTTTCATTGTTTGATGTAGGTTACTAGAATATCCTAAAACGTATTTCGATCGGCACACACCAAGACCACAGACGCTACTGGTTTTTAATCTTTCAGAGCTATTAAAACACAATTATAACGCGTGATTTATGACCTTCCGGTATAGACACGCCTATACAAGCATCGATGTCCGACGATTGGCCCAGACGAATCGGTTGTACAAAAGCGACAGCTGCCACTCTGGTCCACGTCGACTGCGGCTCTTTTGATGTACCATATGCCGAGGGAAAATGTTTGCGAGTAGTACAGATTATTTTTCGTTCAGTGTCCTCGCATATACGCTCGTGTTAGCGAAGTGAGTTTTTATTCGCTCCCTATAGAAACAGCTTCTACAATTGATATTGGATGGACTATACAGATTATTTTTCGTTCAGTTTCCTCGCATATACGCTCGTGTTAGCGAAGTGAGTTTTTATTCGCTCCCTATAGAAACAGCTTCTACAATTGATATTGAATGGACTATAACTGGCTGTTCAGAGTAACAAGTGCATGAAGATGACGACGACGGAGACGGCATCGGTTGCAAGTTGTTAGTATAGTTTTCCCAATATCAATTGCAGAAGCATAAAACAGTCTTGCGGCGAAATCCTGTGAGCAGCAGTGGCGAAGATAACTAATTATATTTAGATATTTTAAGATTTCAAAAATACTTCATAAATTATGAAAAATGAAAAAAAAATAAAGACAAGCTTTTATTTATACAAATACATTAAGAAAGAAAAATAATTTCTTTCATTGTTTGATGTAGGTTACTAGAATATCCTAAAACGTATTTCGATCGGCTCACACCAAGACCACAGACGCTACTGGTTTTTAATCGTTCAGAGCTATTAAAACACAATTATAACGCGTGATTTATGACTTTCCGGTATAGACACGCCTATACAAGCATTGATGTCCGACGATTGGCCCAGTCGAATCGGTTGTACAAAAGCGACAGCTGCCACTCTGGTCCACGTTGACTGCTGCTCTTTTGATGTACCATATGCCGAGGGAAAATGTTTACGAGTAGTACAGATTATTTTTCGTTCAGTTTCCTCGCATATACGCTCGTGTTAGCGAAGTGAGTTTTTATTCGCTCCCTATAGAAACAGCTTCTACAATTGATATTGGATATTGGATATTGAAATAATTTTATTTGAGATGATTTTCTTCTGTTCTTCGAAGTCCTCCAAGCTCCAAGTAACCTTCAGCAGTTGACTTCCAGCCTTCCAGTTTTACGCTGCCGAGGAATGTCTGGAACTGTGACTTGTGTAACGTTCTGGGTTAGGTAGGCATAAATAGCGATATCTGCCGGCATCTTACTATCTGTCGCTTGGACGTCTTGATGATATACCTTGGTTATCATAGCAAATCTTTGGGTGGCATACTAAACCACCTGACCAGTTAAGCGTTATGTGGATTGATTGAAAAACATAGTTATATAAAAGTATTCCAATTTTTATTTTATTCCAATCAATACAAAATAGAGAAGCAAGAAAAAAGTCTGGGCAATTTTGAATATTAAAACCTAAATTAGTAAGAATAGTAATAACTACAGGTGAAATCAATGAAATGTATATAATAACGTCAAAATTGACATATCTGAATTTTCCCGCACTAGTGCGGGAAAGTAACACTTTCAAAAGTCAAATGCGTGCGGGAAAGTGGGTAAAAACGCACCGTCGTAGGAAAAATTCTTATTACGTTTAATTTATTCGCTATATAATAGTTATTTGTGCAACCAGTTGGGAAAAGCACTATTTTTCGTAATGACCGAATTTCTGCGGAACGAACGAAGCGAGTTCCGCAAAAGAAAGCGAGTTACGAAAATTTGTGTTTTCCAACGTGTTTCACACAATATTTTTTCTAATTATGATATAATGTGATCCTTATTAATTCAAGTTAGAAATATATGAAATGCTAGCGGACCCGCGACAGACGTTGTCCTGTCCAAATTTCTATGTTCCTTAAAATGTTTTTCCCGAAAATTTTCCCGTTATCCCATTTTCTTGTTACCCCTTTTTGTCTTTACCCCGTTATCCCCTTATCCTGTCATCCCGTTATCCCGTTTTTTCGTTATCCCGTTTTCCTGTTATCCCATTTTTTCTTCATCCCGTTATCCCGTTTTCCCCTTATCCCCTTATCCTGTCACCCGTTTTCCCGTTTGTTTTTTCCCGTTACCTCCCTTTCCCTTTTTCTTATCCCGTTATTCTTTATCCCGTTATTCCCGTTATCCCGTTTTCGCAAAAAAAAATGAAAAATAGGGGTTGATCGTAGAAGGTTGAATTAAGAGTAATATGAATTTTTTTATTCTAAGTCATGACAAAATAAAAATCTTGTCAAAAAAATTGAGGTTGATCGTAGAAGGGTGAAAATGTAGGGTGGTTGTATGTATTTTGGAATGCTGTATCATAAAAAAATAAAAACAAAAAATGTTGTCTAAAAAATAAAAATAAAATCAAGGGGTGGACCACCCTTAACATTTAGGGATGATTTGTGAATCTAAACCATCCAGGGCGCCACCCAGCCGTTTAGGAGGAGTGCAGTGACAACACACGTACAGTAGAATTATATATATAAAGATATATTTAAGAAAACTGAAGAGTACGCTTTTAACGCATATAAAATTTTAGTTATTCTTACTGTATAGTGGTAGATTTAGTGGTGATTACGAAATAACCACCGAGTCGAAGTTGCAGTTTCCGTCACTATGATGCTGCTTGGGGTATGTTTCAATATTATTCTGTTCCACTACTTTGTGAAAGATCCGTTTCCACTGCTACTTCCCTAGTGCTTAAGTGTGGATTTTTCTGCAGCATCTATAAAACTTGCACAACTTTTTATGATAAGTTCTCAATAGATCAAAAATATATATATAAAAAAATTACCTACCAAAACTCCGCGGTTTCCAAAATTTTTACGAATTTAAAAAAAATCTTGTTTATTTTTATGTTTAACCAATTTACTGGAGTGCAATTTTGGATTACACCCCGTATATGCTCACATCAGGAAGTACCTCGTCCCCAGTTATTACACAATAATGAAAAAATTCAAACACAAGTAAAGTGTGAAATTTGCACACTTTATCCAAAACGAGGAGCACGGAATATTGTCAATATTTCAATTTCCAACGGGTAATTATTTTCAATGACAAATGTTTTGACTAAATGATGGGTAATTAGCAAGTTTATAATAAACCAAAATGAATTCCAAGCGCTTCCGGGTATTTCACTTGTGTACGGTACGTGACCTTGCTAAACGATTGCTTTTGTTCTATATGTGTAATAAAAGAGTACTGGAAAACTACTGTAATACATCATAATATGCCATGAGAAAATGTAACCATTTGAATTTTCATCTAGCGTTTTAATAATATATATATATATATATATATATATAATTTTTGTTTTGTTTTTATGTGTACTATGATACGACTATAGGTATAGGTCATATCATTGATACAAGTTGGTTTATAAATTGATTGATTTGATTTGTCACTAATTCTCTTACTGTGTGCATAGTTATATAGGAGTCTTCAATCATATTTCGAGCCCTACCTAACGATCCCAAGTATTTTCAATTTCTTTAGATGTAGGTATATATTTTTGGGTTGCTTTTTAGTTTTAAATTAGTTCTGTTTTTATAAGTTATAAAGAATTCAATGAAGTTTTGAATTTGTATAGGTAATTTTTTTGTACTCCCACATACGCCCTTATATTTTGTTAGCAATTTGAAAGTACGGCAACAAGGCCAAATTTTTTCAATTTTCAACATATCTTCTTCGGGACCCCATTCAGCCCAAACCTTTCTAAAGGCAGGTAATTGGATATGGTTTGGGACCCAACTCGGATACGTCCATATTTTTAAATCCCTGCAAAATCATTTCCATAGGTAAGATCATCAATTTTCCATTCAAAATGTGATAAGAATAAGGTCCTTTATTCCCAATTTATAAATTAATCTCGGGTGTCCCCCTCAAGGATCTATACTTGGGCCAATACATTAAATTGTGTACAATGCTCAGTTGACAGATAATTTGAACACCATTGAATATCATATGTACACCGATGATATGCAGCTGTATTTTTCTTTTGAACTCGAAAACCTCATTCCTAGCATTGACATAATTAACAGGGAAATTAATCACCTTGTTGACTTGTCCAAAAAACATGCTCTGAAAACCAACATTAGCAAATGTTCTGTTATGGTGTTTGGAGGACCGAATACTAAATCCAAAGTTGGGGCAATAAATATAATGTTCTACCTATCATAAGCAACATGAAAAACTTGGGAGTGATTATTGATGATGATTTAAAATTTAGGAAACATATTATATCGAGTCTAATACAAAAATCATTTGGAAAACTAAAAATTCTTTATCAGCATATACACACTCTGAGTACTAAAACTAAACTCTTTGATTCAATCAAATTTCAATCATTGCGATATTGTTTAACAATTTTCTGAATTCCATTTAACAGCAAAGAGCCCAGAAGGTACAGAATGCTTGTATGAGGTTTTCGTACGGAATCAGGAGAAGAGATCATATCTCGCATAAATTAAAAACTGCTAATTGGTTGAATATGTACAATAGATGCATGCTTCATGTTTCAGTCCTATTTCATTAAATTATAACATTAAAAACACCACCCACCGTATCTTCATGAAAAAATCAAATATAGAACTGATATTCATAATGTGAATATTAGAAAAAATCCATACATATTACTGAACATAACACACAACAATTCAAGAGGTCATTTACATATAACGTAGCGCATGTTTATAATGATATCTCAAACAATTTCAAAAGCTCAAGCATTGTATTACAGTTTGAAAAAACTGCTACTTTCTGATCTATAAAAATTGCAGGTATTTAACCTTGATTTCATTAGCTTGTTTATAAGGTACTAGATGATAGTGTAAAACAATTCCATTGTAACAAAAATTCTTTTTTCAATGCATAGATAGAATTGTATTATTTGCTAAAATTAGTTAAACAACAGTTCATGAGGTAGTATATAAAGGTTTTGGTATTGTATAAATAGAATTGTATTATATATAATACATAATATATAAAGGTTTTTTGTATAACATAGATTGAAATGTAGTATTTGCTAAAATTACTATAGTAACCGGTGCAAGAGGAAGAATGGATAATCAATCCAATCTTGTTACCTTTCGGCAGATAGTGTTAACTATTATTGCTCTCAATTGCCTGTCAATAAATCAATTTATTATTGTTATTATTATTAACACTTCATATGTGACACAACATACAGGGAAATTATGCAATCATTTACAAATATCAACACTAGTTCACGGTAATAAATAAAATGTTTGGGGTACAAAAACCTCTGTCAAATAGTTTTTATTTAAGCTCTATCTGAAAGAGGGTACGACAGTGCATATGATTGATATGTTTGTTCAAAGTCCATGGGCGTTTTTTTTCTCTCCACACCTGGTATATTTTTTCGCCTCACCAATTATGTAATTAACTTTCCCGTGATAATCGTAATCGTTTGCCGTCCAATTATTTCTTATGAATTGATTAAAATCATTCTTGAGTTGATGTTGGCGTTCCAAAAATAAAAAAAAAGACTTATATAACGAGACATGATTTCCTTCGATGATTATTTCAAAATAGGAGATAATAATAATAATATACTTTATTGTCATTAAGAATAAATCTTGTGGACAAAGCTTGTGAAAAATAATAAAATGTGAATATAGAAATATAAAATGTAAATATAAAAACACCTACGAAAAACTAAAGTTAGAACATACACTATGAAGTTCATCGTCGAATTTTGTATCAACATGGTTAATTGTGCAGTTTTGTTTAAAAATATTATCAAAACTTATATAATACACATATAAACATATACATTTATATAAAATATTACATAAATGAACACACCTATTACACCAAACAAGCAGACATATATATATCCAAGCAAGAATATAAACAACAATCTTATATAACATTTATTCAAATATGCACATTTTGTCACGTAAATTTATCATTTTAGAACTCTTGCAAATTATAATAGGGTCTATCAGCCAGAAATATTTGAACTATTATTTTAAACTTTTTGTTGTTCAAATTTGCCTGTCTTATATCTGAGGGCAAGTGATTAAACATCTTGAGCCCATTGTAATAAATAGAATCCCTGGCCAAATTTGTTAAAGGAATTGGCAATTTCAACGCGGTGGAACGGGTGTTATAAGAATTGCACGAAGCCTCGAATAGGGACATATTTTTGTAAATGAGACAAACCGATTTCAAAATGAACAAAGCAATCACTGTTAAAATAGTTTCCTCAACGAATTTGTGTCTGCACGAATCACGAGGTTTAATCTTACACATATACCTGATAGCCCTTTTCTGCAGTACTAATACAGTCAGAAGTAGAGCTCATCCAGTATTGAAACGACCACTTTGGCCTTCCCCCACCTAACAACCAATTTTTATCGAAGATACCCGAACCATTGTCTAACTGTGGCTATTAATAGAAATTCCATAGGCGTACCAAATTATTTGGTATATGCGATTCACGAGACGTAGAGAACTTACTCTCCTATAACTTTCCTAACACTCGTATTTTTTTTTCCGCTACTGAATAGTACTCACCACTGGGCATTTTGGCAAGGTAACGAGTAAACTATTGCAAAGTTGAATAAATAGCTGCAGTACCTATGTATTAATTAAACAAACCTAACCTTTCAAACGCTGCATGCCAAGACACTGGTGAAGATTCGCCCTAGCACAGCAAATCGTGTCCACTCGTGTTTTCCCCCTCTCTACCTACCAAACGGTCGTTTCAATACTGGATGAGCTCTACTGATGAATTGCATACTCCCCAAAACGGTATTCCATAACGTAGGTGAGATTCTAAGAGGGCGTAATACACCGTTCTGGCGGTTTTAATTCCCAAATTTATTGAAGTTACTCTCACTGCATAACATCCAGAAGAAATTTTACTTTTAAGATGCTTGATATGTTCAATAAATTTGAGCTTATTGTCAATGTGAATACCTAGAAATTTAATTTGAGTCTCGTTCTTGATCACTAAGTTATCACCAACTGACAGGTCAACAAGAGCACATCTGAATATAATGTTTGTTTTAGTGACATTGAAGGATAACAAATTAGCATCACACCACTCCTTGATTTTTTTCATATTAGTAGATATTGCATTGTGTAAATCATTTGAGTTTTTGTTGTTCCACAATATCGTCATGTCATCAGCGAAAAGAGTGAATTTTCCAGAAATGCTCAAATTTGCAAGGTCATTGACATATAATAAGAATAAAATGGGTCCTAAAACTGATCCTTGTGGCACTCCAGACATAATATCCTTTTTTCTGAAAGTCCTGTTGTTCTTACCATTTGATTCCTTCCTGAAAGGTAAGAATCAAACCATTTGAGCGTCATTTCTCTGCAACCGTATTGGTGAATTTTTCTCAGCAAGATCATATGATCAACGCAATCGAACGCCTTCGATAGATCACAAAAGACCTCAGCAGCTACATTACCAAAATTCAACTTTGAATAAATATAAAGAAATGAAAAGATGGCATCGTGCGTATTTTTATTGCTTTGAAAACCAAACTGGCTTTCACTTAATTATATTTCCATTACTTATCAAATTCAATATTAATAAATAGTTAAGTCATTGCGTAATAAGTTAATGTCTGACGAAATTGATATTATTAAACTCCTAAATCTCTGTTCGCGGAAAAATTTGATTATTTCCGATACGGGTTATTAACGAATCAAATTAATTATTATTATATGAATATGAATTGTAAACAATATTTCGCATTACAACATTTTGAAACTCATGTCACCGTGTTAATGTGCTAAAGAAAAACAAATTGACCCACGAATTAGACTCTTCAAGAAACGAAAAAATATTCATTCCACCTCTTTTACTTCATTATTCCGCTAAAATCCAAACTGAAGACAGATTGCAAAAATGGAAAAATCGGATGGGGTTATGGCTATTAAAATACTGAGCTAAATATTGCCCGTAATAACTTCGTTTTACTCAATGAATTTACTAACTCTCATATAGGTCATCATCACCTAGCAAATTGTTGGTGGCTTCTTCTCGATTCTGGAAAACTGTTGATTCGGAAAACATAAGCTAGTCGTGCAACATCCTGTAATCTCACATCTCGCTAGACACGACACAACATGCAGTGACACGTACTGTACTGGTTTTCGTAACAATATAGTCAAATTGATTTGGGTATGCAATCTAGGTAGGTAGTTCTATACTCAGACAAAATTGGATCCTTTTCGCTTGGTTTTCCTGTGAATATAATACATTTTTCAGACTGATTCCTGAATCTATCACTGATATTATTCATCGTTAGGAAACATACCTCAACACTCGACTAAAATCCCTTAAAACCAACTGAGTATGATAGATAGATAGATAAATAGATCGTTATTGTTTTTAAAACTTACATTTTTAACAAGGATTCAGTTTTTTTTACAGATATTATGAGGATGAAAACAGTATTTAAAACAGTGATGAGTTTATTGTGTTAGTGTTTTATTTATAGAAAGAAAGAGAGAGATATATGAACTAAAAGAGCATATGATATTTATAATGATAGACTCAATTTCATGACGTACAAATGGTTATAGTCCATCCAATATCAATTGTAGAAGCTGTTTCTATAGGGAGCGAATAAAAACTCACTTCGCTAACACGAGCGTATATGCGAGGAAACTGAACGAAAAATAATCTGTACTACTCGCAAACATTTTCCCTCGGCATATGGTACATCAAAAGAGCCGCAGTCAACGTGGACCAGAGTGGCAGCTGTCGCTTTTGTACAACCGATTCGTCGGACATCGATGCTTGTATAGGCGTGTCTATACCGGAAGGTCATAAATCACGCGTTATAATTGTGTTTTAATAGCTCTGAAAGATTAAAAACCAGTAGCGTCTGTGGTCTTGGTGTGTGCCGATCGAAATACGTTTTAGGATATTCTAGTAACCTACATCAAACAATGAAAGAAATTATTTTTCTTTCTTAATGTATTTGTATAAATAAAAGCTTGTCTTTATTTTTTTTTCATTTTTCATAATTTATGAAGTATTTTTGAAATCTTAAAATATCTAAATAAAATTAGTTATCTCCGCCACTGCTGCTCACAGGATTTCGCCGCAAGACTTTTTTATGCTTCTGCAATTGATATTGGGAAAACTATATACAGTGCGGCTTTTTATAGTCCCCCCCCCCTCCTGTTAACTTTTGAACGGTTCTACGTAGAACAATGGGACAAAAACCACTTTGAATGACATCACTGATACTTTTTTTCTTAATCAAAGACATTGTGATTGCTTGGTAGATGGCGCGAAGGGGCACATAAACTTAAAAATTTCACATAGCATGGGGGATGAAGTGGCACATCCTTGAAAAGATAACTCAATTCTCTTTTTAACCACTAGTTTTTTTTTCGTCAATACGTTTTTTCACAATATGCATTTGAAATGTCAAGTATAACAAAATTTGAAAAAAAAATTAAAAAATTTAAAACATCGTTGAAAAGATAATTCAATTCTCTTTTCAACGATGTGCCACTTGACCCCCTATTTTCAAGTTGATTTGCCCCCACGCCATCTATCGAGCAATCAGAATGTCTAGTAGTATCGGTGATATCATTCAAAATAGTTTTGGTCCCGTTGTTCACAGAACAAAAAAGTGACCTGATTGTAATGAAAAAAAGCATTACGACAATGTATTTGGACATTATTTTTCAACCGATGTGATCACTATAATATTCAGTTGTTGATTGCCTGATGGAGAGGTATTTATATGTTCACTATAAGGACATTGCTTAAGGACACACTGAAACATCTCCGAATTTGGTGATTTCTTTCAAATATTTGTTATATTAAATTTCTCAAAATCCGAAACATTTTAGCTGGGGCACTTGATTATTTATAGAGGGTCTCTCACTTCTCATGGATCATCCTCGTATTTTCCGTAAATGTTGACGTAGAATTTTGGAATTCGCATGATCGACAGATATACCAAAAATGTACTCGATCACTAGGTGGACGATGTAAACTGCACACCAGATTCGATGGAACAACCAACCAACCGACAGAAAATAATATTAAGAGCCAAGATAGACCGGTCTCTTCGGCTTCGTAATCAGAACAACAGATTTACTATCTGTAATTTCTTTCATGGAAATTCAGTTCTGAAAAGTACAAATACATGTCTCACTTCTCATGAAAGCATCTCCGTATCTGTTTTTCAAATTGATGCGGCCGATATTTGATGAAAATCCATATTAAAGCAAACAAAAAAACTGTTACTTTCACTAAACTGGGTTTACAAAAGTATTATCTTCACCTGAAGAAGCTATTGTATAGCGAAACATGTCGTGACTGTCTTTGCTTCCGTATCTTTTGTTATTTTTGACGTAGAATTATGAAACTCGAAGGGTCGTTGGTTTCATTGAATATGTGGAGGTCGTCTCATGTGATGAACACTGCAGTATATCCATATATCCTTCTAATTTTGTTTTTCGCAAATGTCGGTTGTTCCAGACAGTTTTCAGAACTCTTTTTTTCATTCATTGTTCCATCGTTTCTGCGTGCAGTGTACATCGCCAAGATGACCTCAGTCCATTAGTGCATTTTTTTATACTATCGATCCTGCGAATATCATACGTCAACATTTACGGAAGTGAAACACCCTGTATTACATCGATGACGAATACAAAAATATCACAAAACAAACTGCATAGTCAAAACTTATTTTGTTGGAGAAGTATAAAAAGGATGTAATCGATATAAGTTTTAACAAAATTAATATTCCTCCAAAAAATTACAAGCTTACAAAATTACAAAAATACCATTTTCGAATCGTTTTCAGGGATTTTGCGAACACACAGTAGGCATAGTCAACAAAAATTTTCATTATTTTCTAAGTTCTACTCAATGTGGTCGTCATTACCATTAATGGGTGATAGCAGTTATCAAATATCATTACCTCGGCGAAATGAGGAGAATCTGGTTTTCTGGCCCCCTTTTGGCAATCGAAATAGACTGAGCACACTTCGATCACGTGTAAATTGTTTGTTTTGTTTTGTTGAACGTAACGAATTCACGGACGAATTCGACTTCCACGTGCTTTTCTCATGTGCAAGGTTACTCACGTGCAGAGTTGCCAAATGAAAGTAATTTTCGGAAATATACAGATATGATTTCATAAATGGGGTAGAGAGAGGGAGCATGTGCAAATCATTCGGGTAAAACATATAAATGGAAAAAGTGGCATTATATTACATTAAATTTTTTTGGGGAGGATGGTTAAATTTTTCAGCTGGCCACAGTATATAATACCTACTATATGGATACGAAGTATTTCAATATACATTTTTATAACTAGCGGAATTATAAATACCTCACAAAATATAGTTCACCGCACACTCTGAATCTCTAGTTTGTAGTTATTTAAATTTCTGAAAAATACAGTTTTAAATTTTCATCCTATACGTATATGGATATTTTGAATTGGATTCTGAATATGAGATTCCACAAAGTATTTAGCCCTCTCCTATTCCTCCTCTCTATCGATGATCTCCTCTCACTGAAAACAAGTTAAAAAATTAAGTTTTGCAATTGACAAGACCATTTTATACATTGCTGAAACATGGAATGATCTGAAGAGGAAAACAGAAGAAGCCTTATCGAAATATTTGATTGGTTTCAACATAAAAAACTGGCCATCAATTTTGTTCCCCTTACTACATAGGTAAGTGATCACCCAACTAGAGCTATTCCACGGTATAAGCTCATTTTTTTCTTGAATCTACGCATACGACAGCCTGGTCCGTTGATTCTTTTCTGTCTCCCTTTCCATTTCGGCACCTGGAGGGAGTTTTTATTTTGCATTATAGTTTGGTATGTTGCTGTTTGTATTCCCATTTTACCGCTTTACTCTTGACCTTTATGGTCTTGTATTTAGCACTTATTTCAGGCATGGCTATTCCACCTAACATGTTCAACTGATCAATTGTTAGTTTTAAACAATCCATTATCACTCTACATTCGTCATTCTAAATATAGTCCCGCTTTTGGGCTGATATTCCCTATACATTCGGCCAGACCATAATAGGGTAAGCGCTGACCTAAGTACATTGGGCTGAGTTTTCGAATAATTCCATTTCCCGTGTCAACTTTTCCTGAGTAATATTGATGTTTTTGATGAATACCTAATTTTTGTTCTCCCTGTATATTTTGACACATATCGTTTTCTATCGTTAAAAATTCAGGGAAACTGACCAACTATATGGTTTGTTCGTTAATCACAAAATTAGTGGCTCATTTGAATTGATCAGTGTGATACATTCGTTGAAGGAGCTTCTGAAACAACTTCTGAATAACAGAAAAGAACGAACCTAAAAAAGATCAAATGTCAGCAATGAATATTTTCACAGACTTATGTCATTATATATCAAAGTAACTATGTCATTATCAGTACTCACAAAAAATATGTGGCTTTTAAGGTCGAGGAAATCGATCAGAGTGATGATGATTTCGGTTACTTGGCTTTCTCGGAGAACTAGACAAGTACGTTTAGTTTATATTTGCATTTTTTTTTCGATCGTCTCCCCGAAAGACATCATGCTGCCTTTCGTATGTCTTCAATTTTTCTGGGAATATATGCAATGTTACAGCAATTGGAGAAAAAATATCCCAGGAGGTATACCCTCAATATTTCAATTATTATTTAACTGGAACTGGAATTAAAAAAAGAGGCGTGTACAACTAAGTACAAGTAACAGAAGTGGCGATCTAAACTTGATTTGTAAGTATTTCACAAGGGGCAAAACACTAGAGAAAGAGAAAAAGAGGAAACCATTCTGAAAGACTTTATTTAGAGAATTTGAGGATAGTATTTAAAGAATCAAGATGAGAACAATATAGACTGAATATCAGTTGAATTTTACCATTTATTTCCTCGATATTTACAGTATTATCTGGTAATGTGATACTATAGCATTATGGTTACTAAAATACGAAACGTACTTCTTGCTCAATACTATAAGTGAAAAAAATCATATTAGAGAACATCGAGAATTTCCGGTAGATACAAAATCGACAATGGCATTATTATAATACATTATTTAATTGAGTCCATGATGCAGAAAGCGAAACCATTGTGCTCCCTCATTATTGCAATAAACTTATTTTTGATATATAATCGCATTATTATTGTTATTATTATTAAACACAAAAAACAAATTTGAACGCATATATATATTTCCTTCAATTTCTCGGAATAAAGGTCTGATTCAGTCAATTCATGTAATTTCTCTTAACGACGTTTCGACATGGTATTTGTCATCATCAGGTTAAAACACTAAAATTAAAAATATGGAGTTTGAGACATATTTAACTTAATACAATATTGAAATGTATGCACTAAAATAATTCTTTAAAAACAAATGGTTCGAAATATAACACGTTATTTAAATTATTTTATTTGATGGCGAACGTTATTGTAGGTGTGTGACTGCGAAGTCGAAGTTATCGGGAATGGTTTGTTTATCTTTCATGCATTTTTACCCTCTTCATAAGTACACCGGATTTTTTATATTGAGTTCTAGTATATGAGCCTGACTGTATTTTTTTGGCAGCATGTAAAGATCCGTTTTCATTATTATTACTATACAGTTAAAAAAGTTGAGTTTTTGATATCATTTCTATTGTTAATGTTATTGGGATCTTTTTTAATATGTTTCATTTCAAGGAATGTTCTTACTCTTGGATTCCTTTCTTTGGTCAAAATTTCAACGTTGTTAGTGTCAAACTTATGTTGATTTTCTTTTTCGTGTTTTAATAAGGCTGTAATGTCGGTTTTTGAGTATTTGTGGGCTTATACTCGTTTCTGCAAATATTATTTTGTTTGACCTATATAGGTACCTTGACAATCTTTACACATACTGTATGAGTTTGTTTGCTTTTTGGTATTTCTGGTTTAATTTTTGAATAAATGGTTTTGTTCGTATTTTTCAGTCGGTGTGAAATAGTTATGTTGTGTTTTTCCATTATTTTATTGATTTTATTCGATAGTTTGTCTATGAATGGTAGAGGTATGTATGTTGTTGTTTTCTTTTCTTTATTATCATCTTTATTGTAGATCGCATGTATTCGTTTTTCTATTGTTTTTTCTGCAAAGTGGCTGGGGTAATTATTTTCTTTCAATATATTCTTGATTATTTCTATATTACTTTTCCTGAATTTTGGGTGAGCAAGATTTATGGCTCTGACAGTAACATTTTGAATAACATGTTTTTTGGTAACCAAGGGGTGCGTTTCACAAATCGTTTGTGACTGTCAAAGTACCTATATAGGTCAAATAAAACAATATTTGCAGAAACGAGTACAAGCCCACAAATACTCAAAAACAGACATTACAGCCTTATCCAAACACGAAAAAGAAAATCAACATAAGTTTGACACTAACAACGTTGAAATTATGACCCAAAGAAAGGAATCCAAGAGTAAGAACATTCCTTGAAATGATACATATTAAAAAAGACCCCAATAGCATTAACAATAGAAATGATATCAAAAACTCAAGCCAGATTTATGACAACCTTTTTTAGTTTTGTTTATAGTAATAATAATGAAAACTGATCTTTACATGCTTCCAAAAAAATACAGTCCGGCTCATATACTAGAACTCAATATAAACAATCCGGTGTACTTATGAAGAGGGTGAAAATGCATGAAAGATAAACAAACCATTCTCGATAACTTCGCAGTCACACAGCTACAATAACGTTCGTACGATGCGAACTCAGAATTCAAATAAAATAATTTGTAAGTGAATTCTCATATATGTTACAGATATTTTTATATTGAGTTAAATAACGTGTTATTATTCGAACCATATATTTTCAAATAATTATTTTAGTGCATACATTTCAATATTGTGTTAAGTTAAATATGTCTCAAACTCCATATTTTTTATTTTAGTGTTTTAACCTGATGATGACAAATAACATGTCGAGACGTCGATAAGAGAAATTGTATGAATTGACTGAATCAGACCTTTATTCCAAAAAATTGAAGAAAATATAAATGTATATATATATATATATTTTCTCTTTAGTTTCTTGACCACATATAAATTTTCTTCAATTTCTCGGAATGAAGGTCTGATTCAGTCAATTCATATAATTTCTCTTAACTACGTTTCGACATGGTATTTGTCATCATCAGGTTAAAATAAAATTATATTATTTGAATTCTGCGTTCGCATCGTACGAACGTTATTGTACCTGATGATGACAAATACCATGCCGAAACGTAGTTAAGAGAAATTATATGAATTGACTGAATCAGACCTTTATTCCGAGAAATTGAAGAATATATATATATATATATATATATATATATATATATATATATATATATATATATATATATATATATATATGGATATATATATATATATATTATAAAGATTTTCAGGACGTTTCAAACTTCGACGTTTTTTTACCCCCTAACCATATCCCATACTTTTTCATGTCGAAACGTCATAAAGGATTTTCCATAACGATGTTTATAAATTTAAACTTGATGATCTCTTGGCAAATTCCCAGCATAGATGATAAACTGGAAAATGCATGTCGAGGAAGAGTATTTCAGTATTTTACTTGTTTCAGTTATCCATGGCTAAGATGTTGGAAAACTCGCCAAACGCTGCTTTGGACAAAACTCTCATTCAGCATTATTTGACGTTGCCTATTCCGGATGGAAAGTGCCAGGCAACATATATATGGATAGACGGAAGTGGTGAAAATGTGAGGAGTAAAACGCGCACTTTGGATTCCGTTCCTACCAAACCACAAGGTGAGTTGGTTCTTGATTTTATTCCTAATTTTCATAAACTATGTATTTACAGTATGTGAAAGTAATTTCTGAGTCATTTAAAAAAAAACATTTGCATGAATAATGAATACTTTTGACCTACTTCAGACTCGACTTGATCTCGTGTTTGTTTCAAGATTTCAACGCACTTCAAACCAATGTTTTATTAATTAGCTTACGATCGGATTACCACATATGAATCTTGTTTGATTTGATGGTGGGCTGTTTTTTCATGTAATTTCACATGTGTGAGTATTTGGCACAAATATTGCAATTTGACCCCGTGACATGATTCGCGTGACATTTTGACAGTTTTATTTAAAAAAATTCAATAAGATTACTTACCAACCAATCACTGCACAGTCAAATTAATTGGTATCTACTTTTTTTTTAAACTTCGCGCGACAAGCATTCACTTCTTGACAATATCGATATTGGAATTCTCGCACAACATTTTGTAGGATCTCATGGGTTATGTTGTTGATTTCTTCCGTTATCCTAACTTTTAAATCTGCAATATTGTCTGGTCTATTGAAATATACTTTTGATTTTAAATAACCCCATTAGAAATGATCAGGTATTTTCTTTATATGTTTTGCTAAACGTGAGGAAAAAGTCGTTCAAGACACCAAAAAATTATTCACAAAACCCACATAAATAATGTCAATCTAGTAGACTTCTGTTATTTTGATATTTATAAGTTGCTGTCACACGTCAGTGTATTGAAAAATATTTGTGTGTGTATTTGATTTAACTATGTCTCATTTATCCGAAACTCAAAGAATAGACATTTTAATTTTGATTGAATCCGGTAATAAAAAAGAATCAAAGGAAGTTTGTAAATTTTAATAATAATACCCTGGTCAACACGTCTCACAGTCTACAGTTAGCAAAATAAAAACAACATTTCGTGAAACTGGACATGTAAAAACTATTCAAAAACCAGGTCGAAATGTTAAATTGGATGAGGAAAAAAAGTTAGATGCACTGTTAGCGATTGGGGAAATCCGCATGTGACAAGTAGACAACTTGCCGCCGACAATGATGTAAGTAAATCATCGATATTAAGAGCTTTACATAAAGGAAAATACCATCCTTATAAAGTTCATTTGGTTCAGGAGTTAAATGATGATGATCCTGAAAGAAGGCAACAATTCTGTTAACTGATGATGGACAGAATGGAAGTAGATTTGCAGTTCATAAACAAAATTGTTTTTTCTGATGAAGCTACTTTTTAACCGACGAAACCAAAAAGGAGGACGTTCTCTAGTCGACGCGTATATTTTTTTTTATGTTTGATCACGCATAACTTTTTATTGAGACGTCCGATTCCGATAATTTGGTCCCATTTGAATTTGAAAGATGAAATCCACCCCTAAGGGTAGCAAAATGAAGGATATTGATCACTCACCCTCTGAATTTTGGTCCGTTAACCGATTCTATCAGGCATAACTTTGTACTGGGTTCTTCGATTTGGATGATTACTTCTTTATTAGATAGAGTATACGTCATAGTTGATCATATTTGGATTTCGAATGGAATTATCCACCCTTACGGGTAGAAAAATAGGGAATAATTGATTTTTCACTTGTGAACATTGGCACACATATGTAGTTGACAATGGCAGATCGCTAATGTCATTATTTGTTCTCCTACATCCGTCACAATCATTATATTCTATGAGAGGGTGGAATGATATACAGTAATGAAATAAACTAATCAGAACAACAAAAATAATTTATATTACAACAAATAGTAAAAGTAGATAATCATATTATTTAACTGGTAGTTTTTTGGAAGTAATCAAAAAACAAGTAAGTAGTAATTAGTAGATTTCAGCCACAAAAAATTGAAAAATAAAAACTTTTTAACAAAAAATTAAACCGACGAAATACGGAACTGAAAAGGAAAAAATAAAATAAACCTTCTTAGTCTCAATAACTAAGCTCCTAAACTAATGTAAGTAACTAATTTTGAGTAAACAATAACAACGAAGATCATAAATTATTCCATACCTATGGACCGCATATATATATAAATATATATATAAATATATATATATAAATATATATATATATATATATATAATATATGTATATATATATATATATATATATATATATATATATATATATGTATATATATATATATATATATATATTATATATATATATATATATATATATATATATATATATATATATATATATATATATATATATATATATATATATATATATATATATATATATATATATATATATATATATATATATATATATATATATATATATATAGAGAACGGAAACTCTTTAAAGGTTGTCCAAGCTTTCGGAAATTTTATTAATTATTTCCTTCATCAGGGAGACTACAAAAGTGTAAAATTTAAAGTTAGTTTTTAAAAAATATAGTTTGAATGTGACTTACATCTTTGTTGAGAATGATTATAAAGGTGTTCAAATATGATGGTTGACACATTATGAAGGATGAATGATGATATAATACAGTTTAAAATAACTAGTTAAGTATTAAAATAAGGATTATCACATTTTTATAGGTGAATGTCATTTCCCCATGTGGGAAGAAGTGTCAAGTTAGGTACTTCTGACAGGTAGTTGACATGACATCTGACAGACAATTGACATGCCCTCTGATGGGCCAAAACCAAATTAAGACTGATAACAGTGGTGCCAATTGTTTGTTGCCAACATAATTATTTTTGTAAGATTAAAGATTGGAAAAATTTAAAGTGAGATTGTTGTTTGTTAACTTTTTATCCAATTTACTCATATCTATTGACGTCTATTGACATTTACTCCTATCTATTGACGTTTTATATTTTTCGGTTTTCCATCCACCTATCAAGTTCGAACCAATTTGAATTTTTTTTTGTTTTCTCAATCTTACAATTTTTAACTCAAATTTCGTGGAAAATACCAGTTGAGATCTGCTGCTGAAGGGATTTTTTCTGTTTGAAATTGTTTTTAATCGGATGTTTGAGAAAAAATTGTCATACTTGATGCAAAGTGACTCTAGTTTTAACATTCTACATAGAAAATTCGCTTCATAATTTTTATCACATACAAAGAGCATTTCAATTAACATCAATTTGACCAACTTAAGTATAGTTTTTGGCACGATTCCATTAATTTTTGTTGGTCAATATATGGAGTGTTCCTTAATAATGTTAATATGAATTGCATTTTATTGGACGAGGTTGCAACTACCTTCCGAGGAGATACCCAAGGCAAACAAGCAGGCCAAGCCATAAATAGCAGTTTTTGTCCTAGATGCATATTGAAATTTTAGTGTCGATCGTCATAATATAAAAAAAATATGATGAACTCCTGATTTTTTTTTCCAATGGTGAACTGGGAAACATTTTCGAAGCCGGACTGATAGTCCAAAACAGATAGATATTACGAAAAATATTATTCCATCAACCTCCCCAAAAAATAAGGTTTTATTGTACACAGCAAACAGAAAACATATGCCAACAAGAAAAATAATGGCTTTCAATATCAATAGTGATATTAATCATACGTAGATGAATCCGTAAATTCCATTTTATGGAAAGATCTACAAAAAATTCAAACTTATACTATTTATATTTTCTTAAATTTGATTTTACTGCTTATTTCGGAAAGATAAGAAATTATTTGAAAGCATACACGTTGCTCTGTGTATACGGGGTGAACTGACTTGTGGGATTTTTTATAACATTCAGTAGAATATTTAGCTGATTTTTTGGTGAGAACGGTATTAGTAGTTCCACTTTTGACGTTAACGATAAATTGTATGTTACCTTCCTACAATACAATAAAACATGACAAGAAATAAGTTTGGAAAAGTGTAGGTTAAGGGTGCATTTTTTCAAATTCAAATGGGACCAACTCGAAGTAAACTTTATCCAATAAAAAAATAATCATGGAAATCGAACTGCTCTGTGAAAAGTTATGCGTGATCATACATAAAAAATATACGCGTCGACTAGAGAATCTCCTCCTTTTTGATTTCGTCGGTTAAGGTAGTTGTGCTACAAACTGTGTCAAAAATTAGTCTCGATTGTAGCACGACGCGATACATGTTCAAACGCTGGATTAGTGGGATCTTTTTTAAGGGAACTGTACACTCAGAAACGCAACTAGCATGCGTGACACAGCAAATAAGCCATGACCGGACTGTTGGCAACGTGGCAATCTAACGATCGCTCGCATTTAGTTGTTCAAGATCGCGATTTGCTCTAAAAACATTGAATATTAGAATATTAGAAAAAAAATTGATTTGGAACGTAGTTATACATATGCTCAAAGGTACGATTCTAATAAGAAAAAAAGAAGACTGTCGCTAACATCAAGAGAAAAAAAGTTGTGCAGAGTTGATTTGACCAAAAAAAGGGAAATGTTGAGAAAATCGAAGGAGAAGTCAGAAGGTGTAACATATCAACCAAACGTTGGAATTAACGAATTAAGAGCATCATCA
Organism: Gonioctena quinquepunctata; assembly: GCA_018342105.1. Taxonomy (NCBI): domain Eukaryota; kingdom Metazoa; phylum Arthropoda; class Insecta; order Coleoptera; family Chrysomelidae; genus Gonioctena; species Gonioctena quinquepunctata. The sequence goes on along the minus strand of JAFIRS010000018.1, from coordinate 36,670 downwards.
CTATTATTAAAAAACATCGAATCAATATCAATAAATTATTCCATAGTTTATTTGGATTTAGAAACATCTGGATTGTGCATGACTGATGACATTTTACAAATCGCCGCCAAATTATATTTGAATGATGTACAAGTCGATTCAATAAATTTAGCTGATTGTTTGGTAGCATTTGAAGAATTTTTAAATTTATCTATAACTCCAAATTTACTCGTTGTGCATAATGCGAGATTCGATGAGATTACTGAGGGTAATCATTAATAATAATTTAATAGAAGATTTTACCATGATGGCAGGATTTGCGGATAGCTTAATTATTTTTAGAAAAACGTTCCCAGATTGAAAAGGGCCAGGAATGTTCGAGCTATCAAAATTAGCCAAAGATTCAATACCAAACGAAACAAGATAATTTCCACGAAGCGATGTATGATGTAGACATTTTGCAAAAATTAGTTCGTTTCATTGGTAAAGAGTCAGAATTATCAACATACATGAAATCATATAAAGAATGTATTTGAGAGCGACCTGAGAACGAAAGAATATTTTGTAAGTTACCTAATTTAAGTGCCTTAAAAAATGTTATATCACGGGAATTATTGAAAAAAATTGCGCAACAAAATATAACATATTATTTTCTGAAACAAATATATCACGATGAAGGAGAAGATTAACTGAAAAAATTGGAGAATAGAAAACATAGAGTTACTAAAAATAGGAAAGCATTTACTAAAATAATTTATGATTTGAAAATAAATGTTTAGCCAATCAACAGATTATTTAATATAATAGAAAAATAAATAAGATAAGAGATAAATAAGATCAACTGCCCAGAAATACTACAACTAATAACTTTTCATATCAAACAAAAGATACGAGAAATACTGATATTTTTCATATAAATTTTTTCCATACCAATTATGCTATGAACAGTCCGATTCCTCGTATTCTGAAGCTGGGAAATGAATGTCATAATAACTTAGATTTGTTTAATGTGTCACTTCAGGTCTTCAAAAATCAATTGAAAAGGCTATAGCGTTTCCGAAACTTTTCTTTACCTTACCATTTTCTTTTGTAAGTACCAGATTGGTTACATCATTTTCTTTGTTAATACCAGATTTGTTTCATCTTTTAGTAATATAGTAACTAGACATAAGGATTCATTAATACTTTGTATTTCACACTTCGCTAAATGTTTTGTAAAATTCTAGTGTAGACTTTAGACATAAGAGTTCAATAATATTTTATAGTTTATCACACTTTGTTAAATGTAAATTGGCTTTGCCGTAATAAATAAATAAAATAAAAAATCCATTCATTGTTGTTTATATTTTTTGTAGATTTATACGTTGTTTTATTATCCTGTTGGAAATCTGAATCATTTTTGTTTATGTTTAAAAATATTCGAATTATGTTATACGTACATGTGTTGTATAAATAAAATAAAGTTTATGCACTATTGTTTGCCGTTACTCGCTAAAACTACATTTTATTTCATATTTATTCCCATTGTAATATGTTTAAAATGCATCAGTATATATTAACGCAATTATTCACAATTATTATTCATAAATATGTGCATTCCAAAACACAGTTCAATTCAAACCCCCCAAGACCCTAGCGCTCTCGCTTATTTGAATCACAAGCGCTCGCTTGAGGCGTTGCCACGATTCTCAGCCTTCCCTCTCTTGCACTTCTCATACGCAATCATTTAGAAACTTATTATGGTAATAACTAAATAACTGTATGGCTACGCGTGTTTAATTTTTTCTATAAAATGTGTTACTTACCTTTTAATAATATATTAGTTTTTTTAAAAGATCTGAATGGAGGGTTTTTAGTTATGCCGTAAAATGTGGTGTCCGCGGTAGCTCACTATAGGGATTACGTGTTAAACATTGCAACTTTAAAGCCTTATATCTCGCTTTCGGTGTGGTAAATGATTCCAAAAATTTAATATGATACAGGTAATAATGTTAACTGAAAGTTGTATGAATATAAACGAAATCTGATTGGAAATGGATTTTACGACAACTACCTCAAAAACTACCATGACGCTCAACTTTGTTACATAACCGTGAATCATGAATGTGAAAGATGTATCAGGAGATTCTATTTTAGACCTGTTTGTTGGTAACAAATGCTCAACGGTACCTTATCAGACTTTCAAACTATTAAGCATGGCGTTCCGCAAGGATCCGTTTTGGGCCCACTCTTATTTGTCATTTATGTAAATAACCTGTGCAATGATATGATGCCGATCAAATCGGTCCTCTTTGCGGACGACACCACTTTCATTCTGTCGGATGAAAATAATGATATGTTACAGTCTCATCTCGACGTCTCATCTAATAAGCTGAAATTAAATGGTCAGAAGACACAATGTATCCAGATTTCTGCTAATAATCAAATCATCTCTAATTGTGAAACTAATAAAGTTAAATTACTGGGCATTATATTAGATAATAGGCTCAACTGGTCTGCACATATTTCCCAACTTAAGAGAAAACTCTCGGGTTCTCTATTTGTTCTCCGCCAATTGAAGAACATCACTAGTGCAGATATATTAAAAACCTCATATTTTTCACTGTTTCACTCCCATATTAGTTATTGGTGTACAACTTTGGGGAGATTCATGTCATTCCATTCAAATATTTAGGATGCAAAAAAAGGCATTGAGAATACTGGCTAATATTGGATACAGGGACCACTGTCAAGAAAATAAAAAAAAACTCAGGATTATGCCATTGCCAACTTTATTCCTATATTATGTTTTGATTGAAATACATAAGAAGAAATCATCCTTGACGAAACAATGTGATATTCACGAACATAACACACGAAACTCTCACCACATTAGATTAAACCGATTTCGACTTCACCTATCGCAAAAAAATTCCATAGATTATTCTCTGTACAATATCTTGTCTCAAGATTTCAAAGAGCTCAGTCTGAACACTTTCAAGAGGAAATTGAAAAATTATTTGTTGAGGCATTGCTTCTATTCTGACATGACTTCAGAACACATTTTTGTGGTATCACACATGTCACTACTTCTCTTTGATTTTCAAAGTTTTTATATTTGTGATCGATGTTATTTGCTTGTTAGTTTTAACACTTTTTGTACATTTTCTACATTTTTATGTGATTTTTAGACAAACATGTTGTATTATGTAACGTAGTCAAATAAAATATTCTATTCTATTCTAATGAAAAAATTCAAAAACCCACGTCCAGAAGTAGGAAACAATCAATTTGAAGCCTACTCAATCATTTAAAAAAGTTTCGTCCAAATGGGTCCACCCGTTTTGGATAAGTTATGTAAAAGAAGAAACAAAACACTTTTTCTCTTAATTTCATAAGCCTTCCTGCGCCTGGGTGAAAATCGACTAAAAACTGTTTTTTTTTGTACCTTGTGTCCACCCTATATACGACTTTCTCATAAACTATAATTTCTCTTTCCAGAACTTCCCATTTGGAATTTCGATGGTAGTTCCACGGGCCAAGCAGAGGGCTCCAACTCTGACGTATTCCTCTACCCCGTCGCCATTTACAACGACCCCTTCCTGAGGAGCAACAACAAACTGATCATGTGTGATACGTACAAGTACAACAAAAAACCTACGGAGACAAACAATAGGGTGACCTGCCTCGCAGCGATGGAAGCTGCCAAAGACACCCACCCATGGTTCGGTATCGAACAGGAATACACGTTGCTGGACATGGACCTCAGGCCCCTCGGCTGGCCCAAAAATGGTTTCCCGGGGCCGCAAGGACCTTATTATTGTGGTGTTGGTGCTAATAAAGTGTATGCTCGTGATATTGTAGAAGCGCATTATAGATGCTGTTTGTATGCTGGTATCAACATCTCAGGAACGAATGCAGAAGTTATGCCTGCTCAGGTAAGTCGAATACTGATCATCAAGAAATACACTATCCTAACAACCAATCTTGATTTCTGCAATCATAATCCAATAAATAGAAACAAAATTTTACCAAAATCCAACGAAAACTAAAATAAAAACTTTTAACAAAGTATTAAACCGACGAAAAAATCAACTGAAAAGCAAAAAATAAATTAAACCTTCTTAGTCTAAATGATAATTGAGCTCCTAAACTGATGTGAGTAACTAATTTCGAGTCGGCGCCAAACAAACAATTATCGAAGATCATTATATTACTTTGAAAGAAGTTATCAAAACGCAGCCGTGCATCTCGCTGCCATCATTTTACGCTTCACCTAATTCAATTGCTAGTTTGTTTGGCGCCGACTCAAAATCAGTTACATTAGTTTAAGAGCTCAATTATCATTTAGACTAAGAAGGTTTATTTTAGTTTTTGCTTTTCAGTTGATTTTTTCGTCGGTTTAATTTTTTGTTAAAAAGTTTTTATTTTTCAATTTTTTGTTACTGAAGTCTACTAATTACTACCACCTAATTGATTTTTGATTACTTGCAAAATACTTACTTACCTAGCTTTCTCAACTAATAACTATTAAATAATATGATTTTATATTTTTAACTATTTATTGTTATCTTATCGTGAATTGGGGTTTATTCACGACTAACTGGTAGATTCTGACCCTTTAATGATTGAAAACACTTTGTAAAAAAGTATAGAAAAATATTTATTGAAATGAAACAATTAATTAAATGAATTGTAAATGAAAAATGAAACAATGAATCCCTTCTAGTACCTAGTTATGAATTACAAATGTATAGAGCATATATTTGTTACTTACAGAAATGAATGTGGACTTATTCTAAAAACCATAATCTTCAAATTGGAAATAGGGCAATAGGGCTTTTTAACCTTTCAACTCTCTAGCTTCCCCCATTTCACAATCTAGCTTTGGGCACGGCAAAAACCCAACGTCGACTCCCTAATCAAACCATCAGTCGTCACTTTTAAAACCTTTTGTTTTTGTTTGGCACTAATTCGTGTTTTGCAGAATAACATCAAAGGTGACCCACTTGAGAATCATGCTGATTGTTTCACTCTACGGGGTGTTCGATACATTTTTGACAATACCCCCCGGCCAAAATCGCGCGCCCCGAGCGATAATATTTCAGAACAACTGATGATTCGATACAGGTTTACAGAAACCATAAAAATGACTTTTCTTCAATAAAAAATAAATATACATATTACAATACAGTACAAAAATACAAATTACTATATAATACAAATATATAAATGAAAATATGTAGAAGACATTTTTGACAATATAATATAAATTAATTTTGAAAGTTCTGGTTAGTTGAATTCATCGCTTTGTATATAATTCCATCCTTTCATAGAAGAGGGTCTGACAATGTCAACTACATATGTGTGCCAAAGTTCACAAGTGAAAAATCAATCATCCCCTATTTTTTACCAATAGGGGTGGATCATTTCATTCCGAATTGGAATATGTTCAACTATGAGGTATACCCTTTCTAATAAAAAAAGAATCATCCAAATCGGAAAACCCACTACAAATTATGCCTGATAGAATCGGTTAACGGACCAACATTCAGAGGGTGAACGATTAATATCCTTCATTTTGCTACCCTTAGAGAAGGATTTTGTTGTTCAAATTGAAATGGGACCAACTTCGAAGTACACCCTATCCAATGAAATAATAATCATCGGAATCAATCCGCTCTGTGAAAAGTTGTGCGTGATCATACATAAAAAAAATAAAAAAATATACGCGTCGAATAGAGAACTTCCTCCTTTTTGGTTTCGTCGGTTAAAAAAGGGTTAAATTCTGGATTCAGGTAGTCAAATATATGAAGTATCCATGCCACAGCCATAAAAAGAAAAAAAATCCAGAAACTTTTTGAATTTTCTCATTTTCAGCTGTAACTACAAAAATAATGGAGACACAGAAAAATGTTCGAAACAAAAATTGGTATGTGGTGGTTTTTGGGGTCGTAGATCATGATTTTTCGTCAAAATCCACAAATTCAGCCAATCTTTATTTCTGCAATAATAATCCAAAAAATAAAAACAAAATTCTACCAAAATCCAACAAGAACTACAAAAAAGGCTGAAATTCTGGATTCATACAAAAAATCAGAAACTTTTTGAATTTTCTTATTTTCAGCGGCAACTGCAAAAATAGTGGAGACAAAGAAAAATGTTCGAAACAAAAATTGGTATGGGGGGGTTTTTGGGGTCCTAGATCATTATTTTTTGACAAAATCCACGAATTCAACCAATCTTGATTTCTGTAATAATAATCCAAAAAATAAAAAAAGATTTTTACCAAAATCCAACAAAAACTACAAAAAAGGCTGAAATTCTGGATTTAGGTAGTCGAATATATGAAGTATCCATGCCACAGTCATAAAAAGAAAAAAATCAAGAAACTTCTGAATCTTCTTATTTTGAGCGTTAACTGCAAAAATAATGGAGACACAGAAAAATGTCAAAACAAAAATTGGTATGTGGGGGTTTTTGGGGTCGTAGATCATGATTTTTTGTCAAAATCCACGATTTCAACCAATCTTGATTTCTGCAATAATAATCCAAGAAATAGAAACAACATTTTACCAAAATCCAACAAAAACTACAAAAAGGCTGAAATTCTGGAATCAGGTAGTCGAATATATGAAGTATCCATGCCACAGCCATAAAAAGAAAAAAATCCAGAAACTTTTTTAATTTTCTCATTTTTAGCTGTAACTGCAAAAATAGTGGAGACAAAGAAAAATGTTCGAAACAAAAATTGATATGTGGGGGTTTTTGGGGTCGTAGATCATGTCAAAATCCACGAATTCAAGATGGCGGCTCCAAGATGGCGACTCCAAGATGGCGACGAGTTTTGTGATTATTGCTCGATACCATTCAAAATTGGTGTGTGGGGCTTTTTGGGGTAGGACATCATGATATTTTTTTTTTAATTCACGAATTTACGATGCTGTAGTGTTTTGTTATTATGGCCCGATTCCGAAATCGGTATGTGGGTTTTTTTGGAGTCGGATATTATCAATTTTTGTCAGCATACAATAAGATGACGAATTTCATGACTGACCAATTAAAAGAATTGAATAAAAAAAAGCGAAGCTCTTAAACAAATGCACTGAAAGAGAAAAAATAATGTATTTAATTGTAGTAGGTTTATTCTGTGAGTAACAGATTCAAAAGCTTGCCGCGAATAACAAAATAGGTTTTCTTCGCGGCAATATTTCGAATATACTACTCACAGAATAACCTAGGTCAAACAATTAAATAAGTTATTTTTTCCTTTTTAGTGTATTTGTATAAAAGCTTGTCTTAATTTTTCTTTTAATCTTTTTTATTATTTTTTATTTTTATATCGTAATATTTTATAAGATCTTTATTTATTCTATATATCTAATATCTATTGTTCATTTAAAAATATACTTTTTTCAGAAAATCGTGTAATCATGTTAAAATCTATATCTATACCGGGTGATTCTCTAAGGTGACTTACCCCTATATCTTTTTGATTATTGAAGATAGAAAAACGAAATTTGGGGGTTGTGTATTATAGTTCAATTTATATTTTTCGACATATTTACTTGCTTTGCCGTACTTCCGGTTTGACCGGAAATGACCCCAACTTTCGATTTTTAAATGAGTCATCCTATATATTTTTACTTATTTCGATCGAGAATGACATGAAATCCAACAACACCTCACTTGTCAATATTTGACAAATTTTTATTCCAATTTTTATTTTTAGATCTAAAATGCCATGGATCGTGTAAATCGCTTCATCCTTGATCAAGTAACATGGGAAAAATACGACTTTGAGGCTTATGACTTCACAGTCGTTTTAAGAATTATTTTAAAGTCGCAAATATGAATTTTTCCAGTTAACTTGATTTTTTCGAATGTGAAAGATTATTTTCTTACGAGTAATTTGATACCACACACTTTCACTTTATGTTCACTATTTTTCTGAATAATTGCAAGAAGCGATCATATCTAATAACAAATAATACGTATTCGGTATACTTATGCACTAAGTCCTGTTATTCTAGTTATCCGTGAAAATTATTGTAGAAACGAGAAAATTGACATGTTGCTAATTTACGGAGAAGCAAAAAGCATGCAACTGATGCAGCTTGAATTTATGCTCAGAGATTCCCTAATCATCGCCATTCCACTCGGCATTATTTTCCAAAACTGGAAAGGAAAATGCGAAATGAACCAGAAGAAAATGCCAATAACTCCATCGTCAATGAAGAAAAAGAAGTAGACGTGTTGGCTTATGTTGAAGTGAATTGTACGGCGTCAATTCGCCAAATTGTTTCTGAGTGTAGTTTTTCGTTTGTTTGGATAATTCTTCACAAATATAATTTTCGATCATTCAAGAACCAACTACACCAACATCTTCACGATAAAGACCACAACCGAAGATTAACTTATTGCAACTGGTTTTTGACTAAATACAGAGAAGATGTACGTTTTCCATTTAAAATTATTTATTCAGATGAAACTCGATTCACCAACTTGGGTCTGTTCAATCGGAATAATAAAAGTTACTGGTCTCAAACAAATTTACGTATGATGCAAGAAGGAATTTTTCAAGTGCGATTTGGTTTCAATTGCTGGATGGGTATTATCGGAGGAAAACTTTTGGGGCCAATAATTTTCGACGGACAACTTACGCGGAAAGATATCTACAGTTCCTTAGAAATCAAATTAATGATTTTATTGAAGATTTGCCACTGGCTAACCAAGTTGATATATATCATAGAGAAACTAAAAATAAAGAGAGTTGTCAAACCTGCAGTAAAAGTTGGCACCACGTTTAGACAGTGGCGACATATCTCGCAACTGGCCGAACTAAGTACAGTTGGTATAACCGATTGAGATAAAGCGGGTTTTTCAAATGTGTTACTTTTATATGATTGATATGGTATATATTTTATAAGTGATGGATTTGCCATTCTTGTATTCCATATGAATGGTTGTATCATATGAAATACAGGAATGGCAAATCGATCACTAATAAAATATATACAGTAATCGATTCGTAGAATCTGTTAGTTCGTTCGTGGTTAAAATAAAGTTTCAAAGTAAATCTTTATTTCATGTTATCAAGAACAAAATTAAAGATCTTATAAAACAAGAATAATAAGTTGAACACTATAAAAACACATTTTATCGTATCTAGGACAAGGTACAACTACAGACAAAACAATAATAAAACTCTGAAAAAAAAAAACAAAATTAAAAATATTCTTCAGTCTTATCATTAAATCAACCAAATTTAAAACAAATTACCTTTACAACAAACCTTCAATAATTTTGTTCATTTATTAGCACAAAGGAGAACGAGTAGGTATACTTAACAAATACTCCAGTTTGATGATAATCTTCGTACTTCCTCAAATGGTGATAGGAAATGGAAACTGATGGACGGAAATAAATATCAGTTTGTGAAAAAATTTCTGCAACTGATGGATGGAAATAAGTATCAGTTTGTGAAAAGCAGCTCATATTTTTCCTTGTGAAAGAATATTTCGAGGAATTTCAGCGTCAACTCGGATAACAAAACATTCCATTTTCGACGTTGGGTTCATAATTCAAGTCCATAGTATAATTTCTATAATTAATTTTTCGATGACAATTAACAGTAGAATTATTCTGAAATTATTACGTGGTTTGTCATTTTCTGACAAATGTCGAAATTGGAAAATTATCATGTCAGTCGTCTGTTGATTGCGGGCAGCGCCTCCATGCGCGACTGGCCTTACCAAAAACTTGGTGGTCAAGATCGCCAATGTTTCAAACAGTCTCTTTATTTTTAATTTGTCTATGATATATATTTTCAACAAGATGGAGCGTCACCTCACAATTCTCAAGTCGTAAGAGAACATTTGAATGACACCTTCCCAGAAAAGTGGATTGGCACTTATGGCCCTATTCAGTGACCTGCGAGGTACATTCTTAAGTTGTCATATTTTTTCATAATGTATTATTTCTTTTCCATATTCTAGATCACCAGATCTTACTTCGCAAAATTTTTTTCCCTGGGGAACAATTAAAATTCAGGTGTATAACACAGCATCAGCTACTCGTGAAGAACTGAAGTATAAAGTAATGGTGGTATTCCAGAACATCACTGCGGAACATACAGTGCTAGTCAAAAGTCCCCTCCCCCCCTCGTATCTTTTGAACGGGTATACTTATAATAATGAAATTTGGAGGGCGGAAATAAACGGATGTAGGCTTCTCAACTGGTCATAACAGGTGACGCAATAGTCATAAATGACGTCACAAGGCCACTGTGACCAATAATTTTAAATGGGACCCTATGGCAAGTGACAGCTCGTTTGAAAGGTATTGAAAATACCTATTCAGTCATACCAATTTTGTTTGGGTTTCGGCTGATTTTGATTGATAAATTGAAGAAATACGAAAATTATAGTTTCGCATTTAATTAATGAAGATTTAAGAACCAGTTCTTATAATAAGTATTCAAAATATGCTCCATCTACTTCCTGGCAGTAATGCATCCTATTGCTAAACTCTTGTCGTACTTGTCCCAGTGTGTCAGCGGAAATTGCCCTACATTCTTCAACAATTCGTTGTTTCAGAATGGCAATACTGTCAGGTGCTGTAGCGTAAACCTTAGATTTCAAGTACCCCCATAGAAAAAAATCTAATGGTGTAAGGTCCGGTGACCGAGCTGGCCATTCGATCGAACCTCGTCGTCCAATCCATCTACCACGATATTCTTCATCTAGGTAACGTCTTACTGCACCGTAATAGTGTGCAGGAGCACCATCTTGTTGAAACGTTATTTCCAAGTTGTTGAATTCATCTGGATTATCTTCTAGAATTTCAAGAATTAACGCCTCAATATCATTTTGTAACATCTCCAGATACAATTCACCGGTTAAGTTAGCATTGAGAAAAGAGGCCCAACTATATGGTTTCCCAAAATACCTGCCCAAACATTTACTTTTTCTGGAAATTGAGTATGTTTTTCACGAAAGATGTGAGGATTTGTGTCACTCCAATACCTCACATTTTGAGTGTTAACATTTCCATTGAGAAAGAAAGTACTTTCGTCACTAAAACAAATTGTCTGTATGTAGCCTGGTTGTTGGTTCATTTTATTGGACATAGTTTCACAGAATTCTAGTCTTCGGTCGGGGTCATCATCTGAAAGTTGGTGCACCATTTTTAATTTGTATGGATGAAATTTGTTTTTAGCCAACACCCTATGTACTGTCCTTTGACTGACTTCACAGATAGACGCAACTTGGGCTGTGGAAGAAGTAGGGTTTACTACCATTTCTCCAATTATGTCAATTTTTTGTCATCACTAATTGTTGGTCGACCAGATCGTTTGGCATCTTGAACACTACCTGATGCTTCAAACTTCCGAAGAAGCTCCCTCAAATAAACCCTCGATATAGGGCGATCGGGGTACCTCTCATTAAACAGTCGTTCCGCTGCATGGAAATTGTTTCTACATTCACCAATTATTAAGATAGCTGCTACTTTGTCGGCTACAGTACGTACCATGTTGCCTATGTAAACACTTAAACGTCTCGTTAAACAATAGCTTAGGTAAATTTTCAAGGTATAAACACTTTTGACAAGTAGAGAATTCAAAAACGTCAACCTTTTTGACAATTAACCAGAGGCGTACTTTAAAATCTTTATTAATTAAATGCGAAACTATAATTTTTGTATTTCTTCAATTTATCAATCAAAATCAGCCGAAACCCAAACAAAATTGGTATGACTGAATAGGTATTTTCAATACCTTTCAAACGAGCTGTCACTTGCCATAGGGTCCCATTTAAAATTATTGGTCACAGTGGCCTTGTGACGTCATTTATGACTATTGCGTCACCTGTTATGACCAGTTGAGAAGCCTACATCCGTTTATTTCCACCCTCCAAATTTCATTATTATAAGTATACCCGTTCAAAAGATACGAGGGGGGGAGGGGACTTTTGACTAGCACTGTATAATCAATGTGGTGCGCGCAATAATTGGAAAAGTTGAACTTTGCCGTGATCAAGGAGGAGGTCCTTTTGAAAACTTAGAACGTTTGCGACTTTTAAATAATTCTTAAAACGACTGTGAAGTCATAAGCCTCAAAGTCGTATTTTTCCAATGTTACTTGATGAAGAATGAAGCGATTTACACTATCCATGTCATTCTAGATCTAGAATGTCATTATCGGTCGAAATAAGTAAAAATATATAGGATTTCCCGTTTAAAAATCGAAAGTTGGGGTTATTTCCGGTCAAACCGGAAGTACGGCAAAGCAAGTAAATATGTCAAAAAATGTAAATTGAACTATAATACACAGCCCCCAAATTTCGTTTTTCTAACTTCAATAATAAAAAAGTTACAGGGGTGAGCCACCTTGGAGAATCACCCGGTATATGCCATGGAAAAAATAACATTAGTATAGATTCATTTTCAGGAGAAAGTGGGAGGAGCCTAATTCGCAAACGAAAGAGATATTGCGTCATTATATTATCGTAGAATAGTTGTTGTTATAACCTGTGAACTGTGAGAGATATCAAAAGTCGGAAGATCACGCTTACAAATATAGTATAACTAGAAATGAGCATGATAAATGGAGATTATAAAATATGGGTTATTGGTATAAATAGCCTTTCGAATTTATAAATACGTTAATTCCATAAAACAATAGATTCATGTGTATTTTATGAAAAAAGCCAGTGAATTTCCATCACGTGATTAATGAATAATGTACACTGGAAACCGCTAGAAAAAGAATTAATAAAAAAAACCTTTTTAAAAACAAGCTTTCATTCAAGTACCCTAAAAAGTACAAAATAATTGCTTTAGATGTGCGACGGAGGTTATTCCGTGAGTTCCAGATTCAAGAGCTTGTCGCGCAAAGTTTTCATTTCGAATACAGATGAATCTTGAACTCACGAAATAACCTACGTCACACATCCAAAGCAATTATTTTGTACTTTTTAGGGTATTTCAATAAAAGCTTATTTTTAAAAAGTTTTTTTTTATCAATTATTTCATTTTGTGCTTTTTAGTAAGTACCCCTAACACCCACATACCAATTTTGAATCGAATCGGACCATAATTACAAAACTCGTTCGCCATCTTGGAGCCGCCATCTTGAATTTGTGAATTCATAATCTCCGACCCCGAAGACCCCCACATACCAATTTTGAATAGAATCGGACCATAATCACAGAAATCGTCGGACATCTTGAAGCCGCCATTTTGATTTTATGAATTTGTCAGAAAATTCATAATCTTCGACCCTGAAAACCCCCACATACCAATTTTGAATCGAATCGGACCATAAACACAAATCTCGTCCGCCATCTTGGAGCCGCCATTTTGTTTTTTTTTTCTCCAACAAATGCATAATGCATTGTCACGGGAACTATGAACACCTGCCAAATTTCACGTTAATCGAACAACTAGAAGTGGGCCAAATTTAACTTGCAAGATTTGATGACATACATCGGGACAGGTGAAACTAAATAAAAGCTTGTAATGAGTTCACTTCTTGGGAATGAAAGAAGTAACATATAATATGGGATATATTTATAACAATAATCATTTCGTAGGAAAATATGGGTACTTCTTCAACCCTAACTCCCTAACTTCAATATTTCAAAGGGCAATTAATACCCAATAATGACGCTTTTATTTCTTTGGTTTTATTAAGAAATTATGATAAAAGGTTAAGGCACCCCAAAAAAATTCATTATTACATTCGTAATGCTCTTCCTTAGCGCCCCTGAAAGCCGAACTCTGTCTGCTAAAATTGTACGAAAGCTACAACCCTTCTCAAGGCTTGTCAAGTATTTGCGGACCCGAGCATGCTCTTACTGCAATTCTACATCAATCTTAGCAGACTTAGCATTAGTCTACTCGACAAGTTGAAAATGGTCTAAAATAGAGATACTGCTCTTAAAATTATGTGTGATAGCTCATTGGATGCGGAATAACGCCCAGAAAAATGTGCCAAAAGCGTGTATTAGCACATAAAAAATTGCAAAAGTTATAAACAATTGAAGATGAAAAAAAAATGGCATTTCGTTTTTTACTAATATTTCATGAACTATTGATCTTTAAGAAATTTCAAATGAAGATTCTGAAAAAAGAGGAAATTTCCAATAAAAAACTCTGAGCTCCCGGAACTCTATCTCCATTATTTATAATTTTAATTTAACGCTGAAAATGGGTCTCCGAGCGACATTTTTAGGTTGCGCGCGCGGCGTCAAAAGCGAGTACGACACATTCGTTAATTTATTTAAAATATTAAATATTTTTTTTTAAATTTGAAAAAATTATGGTGTACTCGGAACACTATAAATAATTTATTCCCATTGGAAATTTTACTAAAAGTTGATTTTTCAACAAGTTAAACGATTGTTAACTAACAAAATTTTCTCAAACTTCTGTCTTAATTGTAAATGAAATTTTTTTTTCAAATAATTGTCGTAAAAATTTTTCGCTTCGTTGAGCCTTTCTTATATACATACTCAACAAGATCACGCCATGAGAGTTGAATAAATATTCATACTTTGTTTGTAATAATTTTTGTACTTGAACAAAAACAAAAAAATCCAAGTAATGTTGTTAAAAAAATATTTTTTCCTAATCATCATATTATCGTTTTTTTATCAATACAAGATGTTATAAAAATTTTATTTTTTTTGAGATTTTTTTTTCCACAACTTCATTATATTACAATTATGATTTTTGGAAAAAAAAAACATTAATAACAATTTTTAATTGTTTATAATCGTTTTTTTTTATATTTCCATTGTTTAAATAATTAGTTAGGATAGATTTTTTCTCTAAAAATCATAGTTGACAGTCCTCTATGAAGTAAAAAAAAAATTTTTTTTAAATTGTAATATAAAATTTCTTAAAAAACATAGTTAAAATTTACCAATTTTTTCAATTCCAATTTTCAAAGTACAATAAAAAATTGGAAATTTTGTTTTTTTATACTTTGTTATTAATGGTTGTTTTTTAAATTCTAGAAGTTTCAGAAAAAATATCTAACAAAGTTTAAAATTTGTTTATAACAAATTGGTAAGTTAATAAACAATGGAATTGTTGATAAAAAAAAATGTTTTTGTAGCTTCATAGAGGACTGTCAATTATGATTTTCAGAAAAAAATAAATTTCTTAACTAATTATTTAAACAATAGAAATATTAAAAAAACTATTATAAACAATAAAAAATTGTTATTAAGGATTTTTTTAAAATCATAATATTTGTTATATAATGAAGTTGTAAAAAAAATTTTTTCAAAAATATTGAAATAATCAATTTGTTTATTAAAATTTTATCAACAAATGGCGGGAACATTTTTTTTGCATATCAATTTATATCTTGTACTGATAAAAAAAAGATAATATGATGATTAAGAAAAAAAATTTTTTTTCAACAACATTACTTGGATTTTTTAGCTTTTGTTCAAGTACAAAAATTATGGCGTGATCTTGTTAAGTATGTATATAAGAAAGGCTCTACGAAGCGAAAATTTTTTACGACAGTTATTTAAACATTTTTTTTCATTTACAATTAAGACAGAAGTTCGAGAAAATTTTGTTAGTTAACAATTGTTTAACTTGTTGAAAAATCAACTTTAAGTAAAATTTCCAACGGGAATAAATTATTTATAGTGTTCCGAATGCACCACAATTTTTTCAAATAAAAAAAAATAATTTAATACTTTAAATAAATTAATTAATGTGTCGTACTCGCTTTTGACGCCGCGCGCGCAACCTAAAAATGTCGCTCGGAGACCCATTTTCAGCGTTAAATTAAAATTATAAATAATGGAGATAGAGTTCCGAGAGCTGGGAGATTTTATTGGAAATTTTCTCCTCTTTCAGAATCTTTTTTTGAAATTTCTTAAATATTGATAGTTTATGAAATATTGGCAAAAACGAAATGCCATTTTTTCATCTTCAATTGTTTATAACTTTTGCAATTTTTATGTGCTAATACACGCTTTGGCACATTTTTCTAGGCGTTATTCCGGATCTAATGAGCTATCACACATAATTTTAAGAGCAGTATCTCTAGTTTGGACCATTTTCAACTTGTCGAGTAGACTACATTGTATGCCACACAAATTAACTCCAAACTCGTGTGGGAGTGCCTGTGCCCTGAATGAAGCTACCGTGAGAAAGTAACCCAGGACACAAGGGACACCAAGGGAATAAAAAAGCCGACGAATTGGCCAGGCATGGCTCGTCAATGGCATTCTACGGCCCGGAACCCTTCTGCGGCATATCAAAAGCAACGGTTAGGAAAACAATCAGCAATCAAGTGGGTAGAAAAACAGGCCCAAAGCTGGTGGAAACAATCCCCGAGACAGAAGCAGGCAAGAAGGTTTCTCAGAACAATCACCTTCGCTCACGGCAGACCTTCTGAGCAAAGACAGAAGATCTGTAAGGGCAATAGTAGGCATGCTTACAGGGCACTGTGAACTCAACAAGCATATGAAAAACATAGGTCTGGCAGAAGAAACCATGTTTTGCCAGACAGAAGAAGAAACCTCCATCCATATCCTATGCAAATGCTGAGGAATAGCAAGGGTCAAGGGAACGGAATACCCAGAGGCAGAAAGGGCCAGACGTTGAAGAGCCATTGACAGGGATCCTAAAATACTGAAAAGAACGGAGCTCGCGCAAGTCATCTAAATATCAAAGAAAAAAAGTAATACTAGTTGTAGAAAACAGACTTTCCCTCACTTCACTCTTTGACTGTCGGAATCCTTTTTTCCCTTTGGTCACGTTTGTAGCTCACGGTAACAAAACATGAAATTTCGTATTGTGCACCCACAAACACAGCAGTGGTCCTCGGAAACTTTTTTTTTTTTACGTCCATCAAGTCATTTACATTGACATTTGATTCAGGATTTGCCGCCGACTCGTTCATTGTCGTTCATTTATTATACGCGCACTTTCGACACTCGAAGCTTTTATCGGCAAATATCAACACAAACACGGCGTTTTGCGACCGAAAATTTGAACTATCGAACATTGTTAACACACCTTTTTTATCAAAGCAGTAAATGCGGATAAGTGACATGCGGCCGTGTTTGCCCGATTCAGCCACTGCTAGCTGCACGTTAAACTCCTCCCCATGACGTGATGTTCGACATGACTATGCGGCGTACCTCATATTGATCAGGGTTCAAATTAAGTGTTAAATGTTCCAAGACTCCCATTGAATCCGGCCCTGTTTTTTTTTTCATTCAAATGACATCTTGAAGTTCCAAAGTTCAGATTCAGAAATCAAACTTGAAATTCAATATATTCTCGATAGAAGATTGATATTTGCAGAAAATCATCACATTCGCATTAGAAACCATCATGGTAATTGAATGAAAAAAATTTTTTTTAGAATATTCCATGCTTTCATGATTGCAAAAGTGACAGGGTTCAATCTGCATCTTTATCTATATTCTTATTTCACCTTCATATTTATTTTAAGCTTCATTAAAAAACTTGATCGTATCAAGTTTTAAATATTATATATTTTTATGTCCTCAATTGTCACATAATCTGGTGAAAGATAGTGTTTTATGTACAAAAAATCTTACCTCGTGAATATAAATCGGGTTGTCCCATATTCGATGTGATATTTACCTAGTTTGTTGGAGGTCAAGAAAAATGTTTCGCACAAAGTTATTGATATTCTTGGAACTATATTTGTATTATTATATTATAATATAGGTATGACAGGCTTTTTGCGTATTTTAGTCCCACATTGCTTCAATGTCACATTTTTAAATAAAATAATGCAATATTTTGGCAGAACCATTAACTAAATTAATCAATTAATCTTTTTAACAGGAATTTTTCCAAGGAATTGAAACATGCATCAATAAGGGCAATATATAAAGGCGGTGATGCCTAAAATCCATAGCATTAATGATCAATTTTCCAAAATAATTGAAAACATTATTCAAAAAAATTAAAACTTCATAAAAAAAAAATTTTGATTTGATTTAAATCAATTTGGTTTTCAAGAAAACAGTGGAACACAAGCAGCAGTCCTACAAGTTATTAATTTTATACAAGACAGACTTGACAAAGGAAATTATGTAATAGCAATTTTTATGAACCTTTTGATACAGTTGACCATATAATTCTTTTGAAATATCTCGATTTAATGGGAATTAGAGAAATGGCAAATAATCTACTGAAATCTTACCTATGAATAGAACCATTGAACTAAAGTAAATAATTTTGAATCCCAAAAATATATATATAAATAAAGGTGTTTTCAAGGATCTGTGTTAGGTCAATTTTATATTTATTATATATTCAAAATATTTCTAAAAAAAATTTAACTAGTGAATATACCATAATGCAGATGATACAGTTCTTTATTTTTCAAATAAAAACCTTACTTTTCTAGAATATACGATAAAGGAAGACCTAAAGAAAATATAAAAATGGCTATATTCTAACCTCCTTCCTGCAACTTCCAATAATACTCAATATGTGATTTTCCACCTACAAATAAACGAACTATTAATCTAGATATCCGTATAAAAATAATTGCTTGAAACCTTCCCAAATCTAATACCTTGGTATTTGGATTGACGAAAACTGAAATGAGACAACATATTGATGTTCTCAAACAAAAAATATCTCCATTATTGGTGCATTGAGAAGTTGTCCCAAATTTAATACATAGCAAATGTAATTCTTCATTCTCATATCCCCGTGGAATAAGCTATTTAATAAATATTTGGGGCTTTTTCCAAAATTTCTGATTATATAAGAAATCATTAAAAAATCCCGTATCGTCTTCCATATGATATAAACAAATCAACTGTTTTATAAAAAAGAACATTTTTTAAGGGAAAACTACAATCAACACTCTAAAATTGTTTATGATATTATTAATAAAAAGGGTGTCAATTTCATTTAACACGAAACTCCCCAAAATTTCCCCACCACACTAGACAATATAACTTGTTCCATCTTGAAGCTATTAAGTCTACAAAGCTCAGAGTTTTTTTTTTTTATGAGGCAATCTCAAAATTCAACAACCCACCCCATGATCTAAAAAAAGAACAATATATTTCAATTCAAAAATTAAATAAATAACTGATATCATTCATTTTATAACCTCCATTTTTTTTTTATTATTAATATGTATGTTCATTAATTTCAAATGTTTTTTTTTTTTTATTTAATTCTATTTAAAAATGCGAATATTTTATTATTATATTATAATTTTCAATAAATTGAATACTATTAAAAAATTAACTAAAACCATGTATAATCTTATACCAGTTAATAACTGCCCGGAAGAAGGGTAGAAGGGAACAAAAAATATTTTTAAAATCGGGAATTGACTTTGATTTACAATTGTCATTTGTATGTAATTGTCATTCAAACTGACAATTGTTTCGAACTGAAAATTGCCCTTCGAAGGGCAATTGTCACAAAAAAAAAATCTTTTTGAATTAATTTGAACTGACAATTGTCACTTCAAGGCAATTGTAAAGTTCATAGTGACAATTTCACTTCAAGTGACAATTGTCAGTTCAAAGTGACAATTGTCCTTAAAAGTTCGTTAAAAGTGACAATTGTCACCAAAATTGTCACTTAAAAATGAATTCAGATTTTTTTTGTTTTGACAATTGTCATTTAAAGGGAAAATTGTCAGTTCGAAGTGCTTTTCAGTTCAAGGAAATTTTGTCAGTTCAAAGTGACAATTGTAAATTTAAAAAAGGGTTTCCAAATTTTAAAAAAAATATATTTTTTTTTGGGCCCCCTTCTACGCCTACGTGGGTTTAAAAATAATATTCTTTTTTTTAAATTTATATGTACCATTTTTTATATACACAATTATTGTAAACTCAAATATGAAAATAAATAAATGATTAATATGTAGGGGAAATAACACTGTAGGAATAGGTTGAATAACTTTGGGATCGGGGTTTCTTTTTGCTTTTTGTTTTAGGGGGGAAACCAAGTTGGACCATGTGAAGGTATCTCGTTTGGGGATGCTTTGGATTTCAAGATATATTTTGCACCGCGTTGCTGAAGATTATGGAGTCATCGTTACATTGACCCAAACCCATGCAAGGAGACGGGAATGGAGCCGGAGCCATACAAACTTTTCGACGAAATATGAGGAAGAAAATGGTTGTTAATATCCCCATAAATTATCACACTAAATCATATTCATTTGTTATAATGTTTTTTCCCGGAAATCAAATATTTCATTCCATCCATTATTTCTTAGTTCGAAATTTACCAAATTTTTTTGCAACTGAAAATACACTACTCAAAACGAAAAGGGGCTACTTTTAAAAAAATGTTAATATTTTTTCCTGTAATAAATTTTTTGTTAAAATTTTTTTTTTATTTAAATATATTGGCCGTACTCTAAAATTTGGGTACAGTTTTTTGTAATCTGCCTACAGGAAAAAAAAAAAATGCAGAAATGTGCGGTTGTTTTAATTGTGTTGATTCTCAAAAAAAAGGAAAGTTCTGAATCAATAACGTGTATGGCCTCCTCTATCTCAAAATCTCTTCACAATGATGGGGCATACTTTCAATTAAATTTCCCGAATAATTTGAGGATCAGCTGCTCCCACTTTTCCCAGGGGTTTCTTCAAAGTTAAAAAGGTTTGTATTGGCTGACGGTCCATCAATCGCACCCCAAGTGTATCCAGAAGTGCTCAATTGGATTGGGGTCGGGATTGGGGGGGCCAAACCATAACCTCGATATTTTGGGCATTGAAGAATTTGGCCTATTCTGGCGTATGCCGGGCATTGTCTTGTTGCAGAATGAATTCCGGACCTACGTTTTCGTAAAGGTGCCACATGTGGTTCAAAAACGTCTATGAAATACGCCCGTTCCCCCAAACTCCCCCATTACCCCCCAAACCCTGAAGGATCCTCCTCCAAATGGAACTCTTTTTTCCCCAGTGCAGTCAAAAAAAAGTTTACCGCAAGTCTCAGACTCGAACTCGTCCATCAATGCTTTCGGAATCTCGATTCGTCAGTGAAAACAGGCCCCTGTTCCAAATTCCAACACATGTTCGTCAGCAACAATATTCTTGCTCACGATGCGCAGTGGTTAATGGGGTACTTTGCTGTTCTTCTTGCATGGACTGACGTTCCTAAACCCTGTTACGTTTGAGTACTTGTTGACTGGACACTGGGCCTAAAAAAACCCTAACCACCATGGGGAGCGGAAACCGTGGAGTGTAGGCTTGGATGAAGAGGGGAACAGCCTCTATCATCTCGACTGTGACGCCCTAAGTGAAGGCGACACAGAATTTGGAAGATCACCCCGGGGAAAATGCATGAATCCCAAGAACCCCTTTAAAAGGCTACTAAACCCATTAAAGGCAAAACCGTTTGAATGAGGAAACCCCTGACGAAAAGGATACAATAGACCCCCGCTGGTCGCAGTGTCAATGAAGCTAACCACCAACCTTGGGACTTGTTCGGGGTCCTGTGCTCTCAACCAGCTCATTTTTAAGGTTGAGGTACTTTTGCGTGTTTAGCCCAAAGCCGATCAAACGGTCTCGGAAGTTGCCCTTGTAGACTCAACCTTCTAACAAAAAATAAATTTGATCTTTCCCAGGACCTATTTATGGCAGCGCGACTGACAGTTAACATTCGGGCTTTTCGTCTTGTGGGTCCCTCTTAAATTAAATGATGACCTTAACAATCTGAATCTCGGTTAAAACATATAGACCTACGCGGTCCCCAAGCATATCAACATTCATTTTGATTCTTTCAAATTTAGACAAAAATAAACAAGCAACTTGATAAAGCATTTATCTCTTGGTGAAGAAATGGTCAATTTTTAAATTTTTTTTTTTAATAAAAAACTGTTGATAAAAAAAGAATGTTTCGCACAAATCTTTAAACAGCAATATTTGTACTAATCGGACACACAGTTTTATCTTTTTAGTAAAAACAAAAGAAAAGTTCCTTTTCGTTTTGAGTAGGTATATTTTCAGATGAAGAAAATTTATGAAATTGTCTTTAGCGACGTTTACGTAGAGTGGCAATCAATTAATTTTAAATTTTTAAATTTCATCAAGAAAAGGGGGTTTGGGGTTTTTCCCAAAAAAAAGCAACAATTTCTTTTTTTTTGGGAGAATCGCTTACTAAAAATTTGGCAAATTTTAATGTTCTTGTTTCAAACGTTCGGGAAACGCAGTAAGCAATTAAAAATTTTTCTCCCCTGGGGGATATTGAACCCCCAAAAAATGTAGAAAATATTGAAGAATGATGTTTTCTCATTTTCTGGCATGTACCATTTATTTTCTTTAATTTTCTTCTTGTTCAATGTTCTCGAAAAAGGGTTAAACAAACCCCAAATTTGGTCATGAATTTTACTAAAAAAAAAATAACCATTTTAATAAACTCATTTCTTCTGATCAGAAAGATGAATCAGTAGTAATTTGGGAAGTAGGCTTGGAAGTTATCAAAAAAAAAAAAAATCAAATGCGAGTTGAGTTACCCTTTTGTAATGGCAGATGCAATTAATGGAACAAACCAATTGTATCCGAATATCGGGTAATGCTGATCTTAATGGATCATTATTCTATCGCGAACGTTGGGGAATGAAAAAACAACCAAATATTTAAATTTGTTTTTTTGAAAGCTATAATAAAATTTTCATTACAATTCCATGATGTGTACCCATTATAAAAACCTGATATCGTGAACAAACACACTGGGAAAATCACGTGATACAATTGAGGAATGAGATATAATCAAGGGTACACGAATGTATGTTTCAATTTCCCCCGATGAGGAAGGAATTAATTTTTATTGTTTTATTGATAATTTTTTTTTATACATGTGCATCGGGATGAGAATGTCGGGATATTTAAACTGGTCGGGGAATTAAGGTTCATTAAAAATTACGAAATTTGTTCAAATCATTATACAGTGTTTCCCAAAAGTCCCCCCCCCCATCTTTTTTTTTTTTGGAACGATTATACATAAACAAGTAAAATTTTGGGAAACTTAATATTAAAGGTTGTAAACTTCCTACTAGTGATGAAAAGATGACGAAATCGTCAAAGATGACGTCACAAGGCCATTGTGACCAATAATTTTGAAAGGGAAACCCTACGGCAAGCCCCCCTTTTTTAAAAAAAAAGGTACCAAAAAAAACCTATTCAATGATACTAATTTTTTTTGGGTATTTATGGCAGTTTCAATGGCTCATTGGGTGAACTTTAAAAATTTGTGATCGCCAGATCGTTTCGCATCATTAAAAAAAAACCCGTTATTTCAAACTTACGGCTCTCAAATAAGTCCGTCGAAACGGGGCGATGGGGAAACCTCTCATAAAAAAATGCGTTCTTTTGCATGAATATTTTGCCCATTTAACCAAGAATTAGGACCCCTGCTCTTTATCACCAAAAGCACGTACCATTTCGCTTTCTTAGCCAAACGTTCGGCTTCCCCAACAGTTTAACAAATTATTAAAATGTACAAAATATTATATCCCGTTAAAACAGTTAAACGTTGGATCAAATAATAAAAAAATTTTTAAATGTAAAAAAAATTGGACAATTAAAAAAAAAACGAATTGGGGGGGACTAAAAAAAAAGTGGGATTATTTGACAATATCCAGAGGCGGACTTAATTTAAAAATTTTAGTTTTTCCCCCTTTGATTCATAAAGGGTTTTTTTTTTAAAAAGGGGGTCCCCAAAAAATGCCATAAACACAAACAAAATTGGGATCATGGAATGGTTTTTTTGTTTTTTAAAAAAAGGTGTCGCTTGCCGTAGGGTTCCTTTTTTAAAAATTTTTGGTCACAAGGGCCCCCGGACGTCATCTTTAACGATTTCGTCATCCATCATCACTTTTTTTGGGGAAATTTAAAACCCTTTTTTAAAATTCATTTTAAAATTTTTCCCTTTTTTTTTATAATCGTTCCAAAAATAAAGGGGGGGGAAATTTGAAAGCACTTATATCCACAGTGTTAAATACAAAAATTAAAAAGGGGGTTTTTTTAAAAACCCCAAATTTTATGAATATCAAACTCGTGGAGCAAACCATTTGAAGTCCTCTTCAGGCTGAACAAATCACAAAATAAATTTCCCCTTGGGGTGTCAGACTTTACAACTTATTCCCCCAAAGTAAAAAGGTTCTGAATTTGAATTCTTTAAAAATTTAAACCAAAAAAAACATTCTTAATCATTTTTTTTATTCCATCCGCATTCTGAGTCGCCTCTTTTTCCCCCTGATAACCGGGGGTTTTTTTTTTTATATATTCTGATATTTTTTTTTTTTGTTTATAGTTATACCTAATAATATTTAATTTTTTTTTTTAATATTTGTAAATATGTCATTTTTTTTGTATTTGAATGACTTCCCAAAAAAAAATTTTTTTTTAACGGTCAAATAAATCTATCTATCTAATCTGAAAATCATCATACATTAAGATAAAAAGTTTTTTTTTGCCCTTTTAAAGTTTACAATAAAAAAAAACCCGGGTGACAACTCGGGACCAATTTAAATGAAATAATCATTGAACTTTTTCACAAATTTTTTTGGTGATTAAATTTTTTTTTTTTTTTTAATTTATCAATTTTATCGGATAGCCTGGTTTTTAAAAAGGGGGAAAAATTCCAATTGAATATTGAATAGAAAGTTTTTTTGGGAAATTAAAAAAACCACAATAAAAAATAAAGATTTTTTGGGAAAAGTCAACGAAAACAACTATTTTCCCCCGGGGAAAAAACCCATCGGTTTTAGGGAAAAACCCTTTCCCCCTTTTTCCCAACAGGGGTTTATTATACAGAGTGGGCCATTGAAAACGAAACAGCGGCCCCCGGGGGTTTTGGGAAAACCCAATTATTAAAACCTGGGGCACGTCGACTACATTTTCGGGGGGGACTTTCGTTCCCCGGTTTAAAAATTTCCCCCCCAAATACATTCCACCCCCCGGGGGCCCCTGCCCCCAACCAAAATTTTTTTAAAAGGAAAAAATGGCAAGTGATCCCCCCTTTTTTAAAAGGGTTTATTTTCCTTTTTTAATATAAAACAACAAAAATAAATTAATTCTATTGATTCGTTTTCGAGATATGGAACTTAAATTGGGGGAAAATTTTTTTTTATTCACTAATCAATGAAAAAAACCCCCCCTAACAATGCCACTTTTTAAAAAGATAAAATTTTTTTAAAAACAATTAAATGATCTTTTTTGTTTACCAACAAATAACTGCCCCCCGTTTCAAATTTTTTTTTTCATCCTCATTTACTTGATGGGAAATTTTTTGGGTTCTTGAGAATCGATAAAAAACCCCTTTTTCTCAATTCGACAAAAAATCGAGTTCAACAAAACATGTAGGGGAAAAATTTTTTATTCCCAAATGGGCAATTGTGGACCCCCATCATTGTCAAACTGATCTTTGATTGAACGACATTGGAAATTATCTTGACTACGCTGCTGAATTTTTTCCCGCCAAGGGGGGTTATACGATGGGGGAAAAAAGTTTAAAAAAAAAAATTTTTTTAAAAGAATGATGTGGGGGGGAAACCCACATTAATTGTTCAATGAAACCCCCCCCAAAAGATAAACTTGTTGCAAAAAATACGTTCAAAAATTTTAAAAAGAAAAAATTTCGTCAAACTGGATCGGTAGCCAATAAAAAACGAGACCCAGAACAAAAATTTTTCCCGTTGAAAAATGAAGCTGTTGATGTTGTTTTTTTAGGACAATTTTTTTTCAGAAACATTGAGAAAAAAGGAAATTGGCTGGTGTTACCAATATCGGGGGGGCCAATCCGCCGAATAAAAAAACATCAAAAAATTCCACCCCAAACAAAATCCCCCAAAATTTGGGAATGAAGTTTTTTTTTTGATAGGGACAGGAATTTTGTGAAATTATGACAGAGAATAGTCGGTAAAAATTTTTCCTTTTTTTCAACATCTGTTTTCTGATGAGTCTACTTTTTTTTTGAATTGACTAAAAAATCGTCATAATTATCGTTAGGAAAAAATCCAAAAATCCACATTTTTCCACGAAGTCCATCCCAAAACCCCCCCCCAAAAAACTCAATGTCTGGGATTTTTTTTTGGGGACCTTTAAAAATTGTACCAATTTCTCGACGGTAACCTGACAGGAGAAACTTATTTGGAATTATTGAATAAATTTGTTTATCCAAAAGGGGGAGCATCATTAAAAGGGGGTTTTTTGTTCCATGAAGATCCGATATTCCAACAAGACGGGCACCCCCAAATTATTAAAACCTTGGGGGGTTTTTTTTATGAATTTTTCCCGGAATTTGGGGTTGGGGAAAAAAGGGGGCTCTATAGGTGGATCGGGGTCTCCAGGGTTAACCCCCACTCGATTTTTTTTTTCCCCGTGGGGCCCTTAAAAAAAAAAATATTTGCCCGAAAGAATCTCGGGAAAGGGGGTTTCGAAGGAAATTATTAAAAAAAAATCCCAAAAAAAAAAAACCCAAAAAGCCCCGAAATGTGAGGTTTTCTTTTTTTAACAGAACTTTCCCCATTTTGGGGAAATGGGTGGTAACGGGGTTTTAACATTTAGTTCTTGAAAGGGTAATTTTTTTGGGCAGTTGCTTTATCAGATATTTTTTTTTTTGATTGGTGAAAAAAAAGGGGCCCCCAAATTCATGTTTCCCATATCTCAAAACAAAACAAAAAAATTAATCTATTTTTTGTATTTTTTATATTGAGAAGGAAAATCCCCCTTTTAAATGGGGGACCCTTTCCCCTATGTTGTCTTTTAAAAAAATTTTGGGTTTTGGGGTCACAGCTTCGAGGGATAGAATTTTTTTAAAGGGCAAATTTTTTTCGCGAACGATGCCCCCCCAAAAAAGTTTTTTGATGTGGATTGGGGTTTTTTATAATTGGGGGTTTTTCCCCCCCCACAAAACCGCTTTTCTTTTTAAATTTCCCCCTTTTGATAATAGTTTTTTGATTTTTCCCCAAACCCCTTTTGAAAATAGCACTGGTAAAATTTTTTTTTTTGAAAAATTTTTTTTGCATCTTTTTTAAATAATTTTTTAAAATTTTAAATTTAAACCAATAAAAATTTGGGGGGAAGACATTTTTTTTAAAGAATTTATCCCGGAGTTTTAATTAGTTTCGGAAAAATTTCATTGAACCAGTTTTTTGGGGGGTTTTTTTTTTAAAAGGGAAAAATTTTTTTCCCAAATTTGGCCCCAAATTTTTTGTTTTATTGTTTTTAAAAAATATCTTCGGCTAAAAAAAAATAGAAAAAGTTCTGGAAATATTATCTTTTTTTTGGGGAAATCTTATTTGTATTTCCCCGTAACTTTTAAAAAAAGGGGACATCCCTATATTTTTTGGGGCCCCAGAAATTTTTTAATTGTCCTGAAATTTTTTAAATTTCCAAAAAAAATTTTTTATTCATGAATCAACGTGCGAAAAATTGTTCAAAAACTTGAAATAAAAAACATGTAAAAATCGCAAACCCCCAACATTTATGTATCTAAATTTTTGGATTAAAATTACAATTAAAGTCATGTTGTTTTTAAAAAAACAAGAAACGTAGATAATGCGTTGCGCATAAAAAAAAATTTTTGATCATTTCGGGGAAAAATTTTTTTCTAAAAAAAACTTGGAAATCGGGGCACCATTTAAATTTAAAAATTGAAAAAACCCCTTGGGGCAAAAAAAGTCATTTCCTTTAAGAAGAAAATAATTTTTTTTGGATAATTAAAACCAAAGCTGTAATCAAATCAATTATCTTTTTTTTCCCCCGCCCCCATCACGTATCCCCCGAACAGGAGTTTTAAAAGTGAATCATAAAATTAAATTTTCCCAAAAAGGGAAATTTTCCCCAAAAATTCCCTATGAAACCCAAAATTTTTTGAGATCTCTTAACGCCGATTGAATGAAAATGATTAAAGAATGATTTAGAGTTGTCAGAAGGGGTTTTTTTTTGGGGGTTTTTTTTTTTAACTATTTATATTTATAAAAATATTCAGTAAAAAAAAAAATTTTTTTTAAAATGAAAAAAAGAAAAAAAATCGGGGGAAAAATTTT
The DNA here is from genome assembly GCA_018342105.1 of Gonioctena quinquepunctata. Lineage (NCBI taxonomy): Eukaryota > Metazoa > Arthropoda > Insecta > Coleoptera > Chrysomelidae > Gonioctena > Gonioctena quinquepunctata. Next base: position 8,664 of record JAFIRS010000018.1, on the reverse strand, counting down.
ATATTTAGAAATTCAATATAAATTTTTTTTCAGTAAGGAGAGGGGGAAAAAAGGAATCAAAATTTTTTTTGTTTTTTTTTCCCAACAAATTTATTTAGAATATGGGGGTTTTAATCTTTCCCAAAAATGGTATAATAAAAATTCCCAAATATAAATGCACATAGGTTATAATGTTTTTATGATCCTATCGAGAAAAAAAAAAAAAAGGAGATTGATTATATTTTTGGAATTGCCAATATAAAGGGTATTTTAAAAAAAGGGGGGTTTAAAAAAAATCGATAATCAAAATTTTGGGCCCCAAAGGTTTTTTTTCCTTTTTCTGATTTTTTTTTTACAAAAATTTTTTGGGAAGTGAATTATTATTTCTATTCAAACATTTGGGGGAATTTTTTTTATTGGAAAAATTTTCACCCGAAGTCATTTATTTTTTTTGGGGAATTTTTTTTCCCCCTTAATTGGGGACGTAGTTTTCGGAAAACCAATTCATCGTTTTTAAAAATTTACCCCCCTTTTAATTCTAAAATAGGATCTCAAAGGGGGTTAGTATTTTGTATTTCTTGAATAAAATTTAAAAAGGGGAAAATTTTAAAAATGGTTTAAAAAACCTTTAAAAAAGGCATATTTATTGGTTTTTAAGATATGTTCCACTTCAAGCTATAATTCCATGCCATGATTTTTTCAAAATAATGCATAAAAAAATATAATACGTTAATTTCGGTTCACAAAGTTTCATTTGCATGGAATTGATCTTTTTTAGGGGGGTTTTATTCCATTTTAAATTTTAATGGGATTTATATTTCTAGTTTTTTTAATAATCTTTTTTTTTAAAATGAATTTGTTAAAAAAAAAAATAAATTAACAAACTCGAAATTTTAATTTTTTTCCCCAAAAAAAAGAATTGAGGTTGTATAAGAAATTTATATTTTTTTTTTTTTAGTCGTGGCTTCTTTTAAAAATTTTTTTAAAAAAAATCAAAAGCCATTTTAAACTGGCAAAAATTTTCCCCTTCCCCAGGCCTATGACCCCGGAAAAAAAGGGGAAATGAACGTCGTCTCGGGGGAAAGGGGCCTTAAACTTCTTCGATTCTTTTTTTTCCCCAGCGCAAAAAAAGTGGGGTTTAAACCCCCAAGGACCCTCATGAATAACATTTTAATGATTTTTTGAAATATTTCTTTGGATGGAAAAAAAACGACCAAAGTAATGAAGACACACATTTTTTTTTAAAGCAGGTTCACAAAACCACGGCACATATTTCATTTTTACAGGGGGGGGCACCCCCTACGACAGGGCCCTTAAACCAAACCCCATTTTTTTGGGGGGGTTTTCCCCCCTTATATGTATATTGGTTAAAGGCCGCAAAAAGGGAAAATTTTTTTTTGGGGTCTACAGGGTGGTTAAAAAAAAAATGACAAAAACAAATTTGTGTTTTTTTTAAAAAAAACACCCTTTTATTTCGTTACCTTTCCCCCTGGGGGGAAAAGGAAAAAAAAAAATGATTTCATAAAAAAGGGGGTATATACCTTTTTTAATAACCGTTCTCGAGTTATTGATTTTTTTTTTAAAAAGCTAGGGTACAATTGGAAACTTAAAAAATCGGGGAAAAAAATAGAAATCATCCCCCCAAATTTTTTACCAAGCATAAAAAAAAAAGGGTTTTGGGGGTTAATTTAAAATTTTTTTAAAAAACAGTTTCTCAAATTTTTTTACAGAATGTTCAAAAATCATTGTCACTTTTTTTTTTAATTTCCGGGGGAAAAATAACTTTGTTATTTCAAATAGAACACCATGTATTTTTTTTTTGGGGGGGGAAAAAATAAAAATTCAATTATCTTTTATTTCATATTGGGGGGTTTCCCCCACCTAACCTAAATGGGTTTTTTTTTATATTGGGTTTTTTAAAAGGAAAACATTTTAATGCATTTTTTTTAATCAAGATAGCTTTAAAACGACATTTATTTGATTTTTCTCACAGAATTCCCCCTTTACAGTTGTTTTTACTTCACTTCATTGAAAATTTTACTGTTCACTAAAATGAAGTTACTTTTTTTCATATTCTGGGTGGGGTTTTTTTTAAACCGGGGGATACAAATTTTTTTTTTTTTCAACTGAAACAACAACAAAATGAAACACAAATGTATTTAATTCAAAATGGTTCTGAAAAGACGACCATCCTGTTGGAAAAACAAAAAAACCCCCCCTATGAAAAAACTTCTTAACATTTAAAACATTTTTTTGGGGTCAACTCTTCGAAAAGCAGCCCTTTTTTTCTCCTTCATATTTTTTTGGGGGGGTTGGAGGAGTGTTAAAAAACCCTTTTTTTTCGGGGGCCCCCCCGGAAAAAAAAACGAGGCAAGTCAAATCTGGTGATCTCGCTGGCCAATTTTTGGTCTTCTCCTACCAATCCATTTATTCGGGGAAAACACATATTCAAAAAAAATCGGGCCCTAATTTGAAATGTGCGGAGCTCCATCCAATTGTAACCACATCCGTTTTTTTTATATTTGCGGCCCATTCTCCAGAAGCTCAGGCAAATCATCTGGGGAAAAAAAATTTTTAAAAAAAGTTGACCATTAAAAGTTTCCAAAAAAAAATATGGTCCTATAACTTGCGTACCTATAATTCCTCCCCACGTTAAAAACCATCTATTCTGGTGATCCAGTTTTTGGGGAAAAAAAAGAGGATTCCATCCCATAATAATGGAAGTTGTGTCTGTTCACTAAGCCATTTGCTATAAAAAAGTAGATTCATCAAAAAAAATGGAACCCAAAAAAAAAATTCATCCTCCCAAACTTGTAAAACCCCCTAGAAAAAAATCGATTCGTCGATTGAAGTCCCCCTTTTATAAAATTTCCCTTTGGGGGCATCTGAAATAAGGTAAGGGGGAATTTTTTTTTATTCCCCCAGAAATGCCCCTTTTTTCTCACCCCCTATTTTTCCCCGGGAAAACTTTGGTTTACCCCCTATGGGGGGTTTTTTAAGATTGACCCCCTTAAAAAACATTCATTTTCCCCATTTCCAATGATAGGTTTTGGCCCTTTTTTTTTTTTTAAAAGGGGACACTTCCAGTCCTATGAAATTGATGTAGCAATCGTTTGAAAACCAACTTGTTTGGATGTTTCCCCCTCTGGATTTTTTTTGGGGATAACCCCCGACGTCAAAAGGAAATTTTTAAACACTCCCCAATGGGGAAAAAACATATCTATCCGCTCTTAAGGGGGAAAAATTTTCTTTTTTTGACGCTAATAATTCAGTGAATTTTTGAATAACGTAAAACACAATAACTGTCAATAAGAATTCTTTTTTAAAATTTGGGGAAAAAAATGCTTTTTTTAAAGCCATCTTGATTCAAAAAATCCATTGAAATAAGAACTACTATTTAAAAAAACCAATGTCTGAAAAACTTTTGGTTAGGTATAGGGAACCCCAATATAAAAAAGAAAGATAATTGAATTTTATATTTTTTTAGACCAAAAAAAAAGGGTATTTATTCTTTTGGGGAAAAAACAAAGTTATTTTTTTCCCGGGGAAAATTTTTAAAAAATAAAAAATTTTTTTTGAACATTCTGTATAATATTGAAAAAAGGGTTTTTTTCGAAATAAAGGGGGCCCAAAAAAACCCCTTTATAGGAAAAATTTTGAAAAGTTTCTACATTTCGATGTTTTTGGGGGTTTCCCCAAATTTTCCCCCAGCATTTTCAAAAAAAAAAACAAAACTCGAGAACGGTTGTAGGGGGGGACAAAATTTTCTCATATGAAATCATATTATTTTTCCTGACCCATTCAAAAATGTAACGAAATCAAGGGGGGTTTTATTTAAAAAAACACATCTTCGATATTCACACCCCTTTTTGGGGCCCCAAATGGCCTCCAAAAAAATTTTCCCCTTTTTTGCCTTAATCAATATCATATAATAAAAAAAAGAAATTCCCGAAAAAAAAAAAAAGGTTTTTTTACCCCGGGGGGGTGTCGTTTGGGGGCCCCACCCCCCATAATTTTCAATAATATGAAGAAAAAAAATTTTTGGTGGTTTTGGGGAAAAAACTATCAGTGGTTTTTCCCCCCCTATATTTTTTTGAAAATAGGCCTAATTGGACAATTTTCATTCATGGTTAGGTATTTATATACATTTTCTTAACCACTTCAGTACATGGGACACAATTATATCTTATATTTTTTTTAATTGAAATATTAATTTTGTTGAGAACAATGAGGTTACAGAATAATTCCCATAAATACAGTGACACGTAAACATTGGAATAAATTCGCCAACCTCTTTACGTGGCCAGAAGAGAAAAAATCACCTTACAAACCCCCTATTTGAACGTGCACGTTTTTACATACAGTGTGGAACAGGAATGGAATAAATTCGTTATTTCAAAAAATTTTTTCAATTTATAAAAAAACCCCAAATACGTCTATTTTGATTTTGTGCCCTCCTAATGACAAAAAAATTTTTTTTCCCCCTTTTAACCCCCCCCCTTTTTGGGGACAGTTACAATCCCCACATTTTTTTTAAAAAAGGGAAAAAAAGGGGGGGGTGATCCATCATTCGATAGGTCTCTATATTCCCCTATTCAAAAAAAGTTTTTTTTCCCCCAAAAAAAAAAACATCTGAATGACCTAATTCGCTTCCCCAAAAACCCAAAACGAATACTAATATTGATTTGAGAAAGTAAGAAATAGTATATTGTACACTATAGTTTTTTTTTCGACTATTTTATTATCATATCATAAGAAATCTGTTATCTTTTCATAACGGCTTATAATTTTGCCTAAATTTTTTAAAAAAAAAATGTTGGAAAAAAAATTTTAAAAAAAAACATTTTCCCCCTTGATTTCCCCCAAAAAAAAAAAACAATTTAGGGGGAAATTTTTCCCCCAACCTCCAGCGTGAAAAAAAACCGGGGGAAACCCCCCAAATTTAAAATTTTTTTTTCCCAAACTGTCTTATTTATGGTTAAATTAACTCCCCAAAAAACAAAAAAGGGTGGTATCAAATTTGGAAATCACTGTTAGCATCACCCTCATTTAGGTACTGCCCTGATTATTTCATGTTTTGGGGAAAATTTTTTTTTTTTAAAAAAAACCCCAAAAAACAAAAAAAAATTTTTTTCAAAGGGGGAAAAATTTAAAAGATTTGATTCGATTTCTATTATCTATCATCGTGGGAAAAATTTTTTTTTTATAATGACATTCTAGTAGCCCATTGAAAAAAAAACCATGGCAAGTTTTGTTTTTATTTCAATTGTTGTGGGATTATAACCGCATGAATTGGGGTTTCAGTGTTATAATTTGTGGTTTGAATTTCGTCAACTGCAATTCAAAACATGGTTCGTTTAACAGAAATGCACAAAATAACAGTTCTGAGAAAATTTGGGTTTTTCGGGAAAAACTCGAACAAAAGATCAAGTTGCTCGCCTATTTCACAAAAATTTTTTGGATTTGCTCCCTTTTTATCCCAAGTGACAATACAAAAAAAAAAAAGGGAATTTCGGGGGCTTGGACATGGGGGGATAAAAAACCCCTTTCCCAAAAACAATAAATATTGATCCCAAAATTTGGGGTGTACCTTTTTAGTTTGGGGAAAAAACCCCATACTTGAGCCCCACAAGCAGCTGCAACTTTGGGGTTTAGCCTTTCCCCTCGATTTTTTTGAATATCAAAAAAAAAAAATGCATCCCCAAAAAAAAGATACCAACTCAGGGCTCATGGAAGATGTTTTTTTATCGAAAAAAAAATTTTTTTTTGAAAAAATGATGGAAATGTTAGATAAAAATTTTATCCTTTTGGGGAAAATGTTTTTTTATTCTGATGAGTGTTTTTTGTTTGGGGAAAAAAAAAAACAAAACCCTAAAAAAGGGTTTATGTCATCGGTCCGTTTTTTTTATTGTGGAATTTAAAAGGGGGGTAATTATTTTAATGCTCCAAAATAACGTTGTGCCAGTTTTGGCAATCTTATACCCCCGATCCAGCAAACCCACAATTTCCCCTTTTAATAGATATGGTTCAGCAAGATGGAGCACCGCCACATCACCAAAAAAGCCCGGGAGTACCTACACCGAATATTTCCAAATCGGTTTGATAGAAAAAGGGGGGTTTTTTTAATGGCCAGCGCGATCACCTGATCTTACGCCACTGGAATTATTCTTATATATGTAAAAAAATAGGGGATAAAAAAATAAACCATTAGTTTTTTGTTGACTTAAGAAGAAGAAAATTGCGATTAGGTGGGGCACACCAGTTTTCCCCCTAACGTTGAAGACAGTTTTATTTAAAATTAGAATTTTTTAAAGACGTTCGAGGCGAGCATTTTGAACACCCAAATTCACAAAAAAACGATACGGAGTTTGATATAATGATGTTAACCTAACAATCTTACCCCCAGTTCCCAACCCTTTTCTTCCCCAACTTTTAACCCCCAACTGTACTTTTTTTCTGAAGATGGACATATATGTTTTTATATATATATATATATATATATATATATATATATATATATATATATATATGCCCAAAAAAAATGTTGAAACATCATCAAAAGTTAGGACCGGGGTTTTAGAACCTGCACAGGGGGTTTAGGAAAAACCGAAAGGGGACCCTGATCGGGGGGGGTGGATAAAAAAAAGACACCAACAATTTGGGATAAAACTTGGGGGGAAATAAAACCCAAAAATCAAGGTGGGGGCCCAAAACCCGGACCCTGATGGCTGACCCCAAACCCCCGAACAAAACCCGAAGGCTCGTATAAAAAGGGGGGCTTTTTACTGGACACTGGGGCCTGAAAACCCCCCAAAAAACCATGGGAGTCCCGGGGGAAAAACCCTGGAGCATAACAGGGGGATGAAAAAAGGAGGAAACAGCCTCTCATATTATCTTCGACTGTGACGCCCTAAGAGTAGGCGACACAGAACCTTTGGAGAACGGGGGGGAAACGGGGGCATGAACCCGAAGAACCTTATCAACAGGCTTCTTAACCAAATTTAAAAGGGGGAAACCTGTTTTAATGAGGAACCACTGACGACAGAGTAACAAGACCCCAGCTGGTCGAGGCCCAAAGGGGCTGGGGCCAACCCTGTCTCTGGCTCGTCAGCCTTCAAAACCAACCAACCAAACCTAGGACCTGATCCTTAATCTTGAAAAAAAAAAAAATTTTTTTGGGCTTTGTTACCAAACGACTGTGGAGATGACTTTGTCATGACCCCAAAAAAATACACAATTTGGTTTAAATGAATTTTTAAAAACCCCACATCAGCATGGAAACTTTGGGCATGTCCTAATCTTTTAAAAAAAAAAAAATTTTTAATAAAATAAAACCAAACCTAATAAAAAGAGGTTAAAAAAACAATCAAATTATTATCAAATTATGTTGACAAATTTCAATTCGGGCCCTGAAAGTGTAATATACGAGATTATTTACGTATTTTTTTTAAACCGTACGTGGAGTCCCTAGACCTTTTTCCCATTAAAAATCTCCCCCGAACAATAGGCCATTATTAGATAATGGGATTAGCATTTATCTTAGATCTATGGCAATAGTTTTACAAGCGATTTTTCCCTTTTGGTCCCGGGAAAAAACTTTTTTGCGAATTCATTCCAATCTTAAGGTCCCCACTATATAATCGTAGCTCCTCAGTACATTTGGGGGATTTATACATTTTTGTTATAGCTATTATTTATCCCGATATCATTTTTGGGGAAACGTTAAAAAAATTTTATTATTGGGAGGCATTTCCATTGTCACATCATAATAATACTTGATTGAAAGTATAGTTCATCCATTATCAATTTTAGAATTGAGGCGCAATCTTTTGAGCATTAGAGGGGATAACTAATTTTATTTGGATATTTAAATATTTTAAAAAAAAGAGAAAATAAAAAAAATGCCATAAACGAGGAAGATGTATTAATAGGCAATCGGATCATCAAATTTCATTTTCCCATGGTCCAAAAAAACATATTTTTCCAACAAAAACATCACAACTATAGAATATTTCAAAACCTATTTTGAACCCAGACCAGAGACGCTACTGGCTTTTATTTACTCAGACCTCCTGAAACTGGTGATTTATTAGTCTCAACGTATAGACACACCTACAAGCATTATCATTGGCTTTGGGGTCCCCCCAAACAGCTGTCACTAAAAACCCCCCTTGACTATCGGCTCTTTGATCTTCCCCTTTTTTTTTTACCGTTCGCCGACGGAGAATGTTTAGAGTAGAAAACATTATTTATCGTTCCGTTTCTTCGCATATACGCTCTGTTTAAAAGGGGAGTTTTGATTTGCTCCCCATAGAAACAGTTTGCAATTGAAAAAAATTAAACTATACCCCCACATACATGACTAACATTCCTACCTTCCTTCTAGGTGTTGCTAACCGGGGCTAGTGTTCATTCCCGTGGATGTGCAGAAGAGAAGAAAGGATATCTGAAGATAGGAGACCATCGTCCAACTGTGATCCCTATTCGGTAGTAGATGCCATAGTTAGAACCCTTTTATTTTGGACGAATAGGTGTCTAGGGGCAATTTATATGTATTTGTATTATATTTCTACACAAATTGCTATTATTATATGTTTAATGGGGGAATTAATTTCGACTAATTTTAAATTCAATTGACATGTTTTTCTTTAAAACACTCCCTTATATTTTTATTTTATGAATTTT